>CP126893.1:95182500-96382500 GCA_030440675.1 Furcifer pardalis | reverse complement strand
ATCCTGTAAAAAACCTTGGAAATATTTGTTCTGGTATTTTGGGATGTTTTGAGGCTGTGTTTGGGGCAGAATTGTTGAAATAGCTTCAGTAGGAGGTTTTAAAGAATAGAAAATATTAACAGAACAACTGCTTACTGCTACAGAAGGCAGAGCTGTGTAGCACAGCTGCACAAGAGTTTGAAAAGGCTTCTTCAGCAAAACACCAGAGCTTTTGTGGAAGATGGCTTTAACAGGATACTCTGAATCACAGGTATGTAATGATCTGAGGAAAGAGATGTGTGTGTGTGTGTGTCAAAGGTATGTTTTATATTTGAAAACTCTCCTGCACCCCTTCATGTATAGGTCTGTAAATAATTAGTAACAAATGGTATTGAACAGATTATTTGGTTCCCCAGCCATCAGCCATTGGCTGGAGACACCTTCTGAGGAGAAATGGATCAGGAATGCAACAATCTACTTCCTAGATATTGAAATGCAGCAAATTCTTCACAGGAGTGCTTGAACTGAATATTACATGCATGTAAGGCAAAGGAAAGCAGAAAATGGAAACTTAAACTTAATTCTACTTTAATAACAAGATACATCAACAGAAATTTTAGTATACATCTGTCACACTGTCTTCTGAGATGTTCTGAATAATATGTCTGGTAGTCTGAGAATCAAGCAAAACTGCTGATAAGTATGATGAAGCAAACCAAGAATGTTTCTTCATGGGATGACAAAAGGGTCTTAGTGTATGAAGGGGAAATCTGTTGCAGGTTCCAATATGCTGGGCTTGGTCAAGGGGCTCACTCAGGCTCATTTGAAATGTTTTTGTAGGGTATAGCTCTCCATCCAGGTAAAAATGATGTCATAACATTTAAAGTTAAATGGGTTTTAATTGTAAACATCTCTAAAGGCATCAGTATCAACTAGATCTTCTCCTTCTCCTCCTTCAGGTTCCATATCTGATTCCAAATATTGACAATCATCATGGTGATCAGCCATGAAGATTGCCCTGGGGAAAATATAATGCAGTGGCGTTCCACTATAACTACTGTTAAGACAATTGTCCTTAAACCAGATTTTCCTAACTGATGATCTGGCTTTCCTATGAAATGCTAAAAACCTTTGTGCTCACATAATCCACAGGGTATTTGTCATTAGAAGTGAGCAGAGGTTCAGCATGTCCCAGCTGCATTCTCACTTACTTTACAAACAGGGAGACTGACAAAATTTGCAGTTTCAAGTGTCTACTTGCATCATCACTCATTAAGCAGAAAGTATCCTTTTGTGTGTGTGTAAGCTTTATTTCTACATCAGCACCAATTAAGAAAAGGTGTTCTTGAAAAAGCAGGCCAGTGAAGAGATGCCCTATCAGCGGTACCTTGCAACTTCCAGGTGCTATGTTTGCTCTTTGAATAAATCCTTTATTGTTCTTCTCCTGGCCAGCTGATTCACATTGTCCAGCTGTATCTTTATTAAACATCCCTGTGTTGCCAGGTTCTATAAAAGCTCTACAAGAGCATCAATTAATACTAATAAAACAGTATCCTACAGTTACATCTAACTGGCTAAAAAGAACCAAACACAATTCATTCATGCAATGTTTGTTCCATCCTCATTTACAGCCTTGCAGCACACACATAGCCTTGTGTTATTTACATTTATATAATCCACACAGTTTATATAATCTACACAATTTCTTCCAATGAAAACATTCAAGGGTGCAGATTCTGGCAGGGCAGTGAGAGGTGGCACCTCAATAAATAAGCTTCTCCACAAATAAAAGTCATGTTGCTGGCTTTTAAAATCTCTCTCACAGCTTGAACGGAGTGCTTCCTCTTTGTTACCCATCTCAGTGCCTGTGTTTTCTTTGTTCCAGGGCTTTTGCTTTTAATAGAGTGAGATGGGCCAACTTGTCTCATATGTGATGCTTTTCTTTTTCAGTCTTCTCCCCTGCTAATGTGCATTAAGCCTGATTCTTTTTGAGAAATAGATGGATTCATTTTGTTTAAAACAGTGTGTGTAACAAGATGACTAACTATATCTTTAACAATATTTAATCAGCCATTTTATATGTGGTTTAATGATGTCCAAACCTCTTTCCAAGAGAGGGATTGCTTTTTGGAAATCGTTTCTAAAATTCCTCCAGTTCTAGTTCCATACGTTTTGAGAAACACCATTTTAAAGTAGGCGAGTCTTCTGAGGTTGAAAGGGGAAGCTTCACTATCAAAGTACAAAGCCAAAATTGATTGTTTTTGTTCTGATCTGATTTTGTTTCAACAGTGATGGTGCCAATGTGGTGCATGCTTACAGGTATGTAGTGAGCTTTGTCATAGCTAATATTAACCCATTCATTGTTCTCTTCACACCACAGTACACAGTGCAGTAAGGAACATGGAAGTCTCCTGCTATCTGTTGTTCAAGATTATTCTTGTAATCATACAAAGTATTTTTTTAACCTGTGATATCTGTTGTGAAAGGCAGAGCCTTGACAGGGTAGTCAAGAAACAAGCCTAATATACCAGCAAATTCTCCACTTGCTAAAAATATGTATGGAATACATGCCTGAAACATGACCTTTCTAAACATAGAATCAGAGTGAAGGTTCATGTTTTCCAGCAGTTCAGAATGCTGGTATAATAGCCCTGCTATAGGAGTTAGGACAATTTTTTATCGCCTTTTTGAAATTCCAAATATCACATCTGTCAATACAGTGTTTCACATATGTTGGTATCATACCTCAACCAGGCTGAATACCTCATATGTGATACCACATATGTTGAGGTACGATACCACATATGTTGGTATCGTACCTCAGCCAGGCTGAATTGAGCTGGTTTACATTGGCAAAACCTTTCCACAAGCATTGCTAGATAATGTATTGTAAATTCCTGTTTCTACCTACCTACCTACCTACCTACCTACCTACCTACCTACCTGCCTGCCTGCCTGCCTGCCTGCCTGCCTGTCTGTCTGTCTGTCTGTCTGTCTGTCTGTCTGTCTGTCTATCTATCATCACAACAGAGATTTACAGTTGTTGTTGTTGTTGTTGTTGTTGTTGTTGTTGTTGTTGTTGTTGTTGTTGTTGTTGTTGTTGTTGTTGTTGTTCAGTCGCACAGACGATTCTGACCCTTTGTGACACTATGGACCATTGCCCACCAGGCACCTTTGTCCTCCACCATCTTCCTCAGCCAGCCCAGTTCTGTGCCCATTGCATTTACAATACCATCTAGCCATCTCATTTTGGCTGCCCCGCCCTCTTCTTTTACATTACATTACATTACATTATCTAGCAATTCTTGTGGAAAGGTTTGCCAGTGTAAACCAGCTCAAGCTTTACCGCCTGGTCAGCAAGACCATCGTAGATTCCAGGGATATGGGAATTCAGCCTAGCTGAATTCCCATATGAATGATATAAAAAAGATACAAATTGGGCTGCAAGGAAATGAGTTTTGTATCTCCATGAAGTGCTGCTCTTGGATTTTGGTGCTCAATTAAAATAAACAAATAAATGTAATATGGTAACTTCAATGTTTTTGTCATCAACTGCATTGAAAAAAGTTCATGTGTACAGAGAGAAATCTCATTTCAGACTTTACATAAGGAATTGAATCAGTGCTACTGTTCTCCCCCATGTCACACATAAAGTTGCGGCATTTTGTAGAACACCTGCCAAGGATATGTGTGTGTATCTGCCCACAGAACTCTACTGCCATTTGTTTCTCAAGTCCATTTGGATGTGTGGAATGTCATCACATAGATCTCTACCAATGTGCTGACTCCTTGCTGAATAATGACTCCAAGGGATCCAAGGGATCTTGATTGCATATATAATTTTTGCTTCATTTGTCACAACCAGGAAATCAGAGAAATCTTCATTATAGGTGCTCTATTGGCACTCTGTCACTATGTGTTGGATAATTTGTTTTTCAGCCCCACAATCACAATTTGGTGATGTTATTTTGTCCCACTTATAAAGGCCATCTGCACCCCCACCATGGCCCATGCAAATTTTATTCAAAGTTGTCCATATCACACAGGGTTGATCAAATCTGGATGGTGTCTCTGAGATGCAGGCCAAGCTTCAACATTGTGGGGCAATTTTCTAGCCAATACTGTTTCCTCATAGATGTTACAAGCCTCTTCTACAAGTGTTTTAGCAGATAAGATAGTTGGGTGTCTAGATCTCAGCCTTTTTCATCCCAGGCAGTCTGCATCATTCAATATTGGCAGCTGGGGATTATCAATAATCTTACAGTATTCTTGAAAGAGTGCATTTTACTGTCTTACATACAGGGGTGGTACATGACTCAGAGCAGCCAGACAGTTTGTGGGGGTAGAGTGTATTGTCCCACTAACAATGTGCATTGTCTCTTGCAGTTGCACATCAATTCTGCTTGTGTGCAACCTATTAAATCACACTGAGGCACAATACTCTGCTATTGAGAATGCTAAACTGAGTGCAGACACTTGTAGCATATCTGTTGCTGAGGCCCCATTAGCACTACATAGTTTATGTAAGATTTCTACTTCTAAATTTGGTGGCAGCCTTCATCAGATGTTCTTTATAAATCATCCTGTGTAAAGTAATCCCAAGGTATTTAGGATGCAAGTTGTGACTGAGTTGATTTCCCTTAGATCTTACATTAAGCTCTCTATGTGCAGATATATTAGAATGAAGAAAACATATTACTGTACTTCTATCTTATTTGGATTAAGCTATAACCCCCATTTATGAAAATATTTATCCAGTACAGTAATACCTCACATAATGAGCATCTCTCTAAGTGAGTAACTCGCTTAATGAGCAGGATTTCCCCCAAAAGGCCTGCCTTGTTGAACAAGCAAAAACTCACTTAATGATAATGCTGCGATCGGTGCTTGGCCCGGGGGTTGAACTGGCATGCGTGCCTGTCCTTTCCCCCCAACCCAAGGGCCAATTGCACGCTGCGATTGGTGCTTGGGTCAGGGGTTGAACCAGCCCGCGTGCCTATCCTTCCCCCCGACCCAAGGGCCGATTGCATGCTGCAATCAGTGCTTGGGTAGGGGGTAGAACCGGCATGTGCATCCATTCCCCCCCCCCCCAGTGCTGATCACAATGTGCACACCATGCAAAGCGCGGCGTGTTTGGGAATGAGTACAGGGAGGCCCCAGTCTTGTTCCCAAACAGTCCATATCTCCACACTATATCATATCTTGCGCTAAAATCTATAAAGGTTGCTGATTCCCCCTGCCCCTCTGCTTCTATGTAAGTTTTTAGTGAAAGCACTTGGTCAACACAACCTTTGGCAGGTTGAAATTCAGTTTGTTCTACTGCGATTATCTGGAAGATCCTCTGGCTAATTCTATAATAAAAGAGTCTTACAAGAAGTGTATAGCTAGTGTTTAACAATATGATTAGTCAGTAATTGTTTTGGTTGATAGTTTCTTTGTTGTATAGTGTTTGTTGTTTAGTCTTTGTGTTGTTTAAGTGTTGCAATAATTATATGGCATTATGCCTGTTTCCATAATGTTCAAGAAAATCTGCCATCCATCTTTTTGCGTATTTTTCGCAATGCAGAAGAAATTCAGGTGTATACTATCATGTCCAGGTGCCTAACCAATTTTTAAATCATTAAATGAATTTGTAATTTCAAAAGTAAAAAAACGGTAAGAATATTTTGATTCTTCAGTGCTAACCATTTAAAAAGTACTAAATTTGTGTCTAATTTGTCTTGTATGGACTTTATCTTTTGATATATATTTCCAAATAATGACCATATATATGGTTAGCACAATCTTATTAGCAGGGATATATGTCTTATTGTTTATCTTCTTTTCAGTCACCCCCTAATTTTCAAATAATGACCATGCTTTTTTATTAGATGTCTTAACATTGAGAGATTCAGACCAGATGGAAAATGTGAATGGATCAACTGTGAAGTCACATCTGGAAAGTCAAGATTCCCCTATTGTGTTGGCTTTAGCCAATCACATAGGAACCAGGAGTGAGAGAAGAGGAAATTGGCCGTCTGCCTTGTTTGCTGCTTGTTAAGGTCATTCTGCAGTGCATCTCCAGATGTTATGGAAGCTAGTTTGGAGACAAGGGGTCTCACCTGTTGGGAACTGATACTCCTGTGAGTGCTCCTGTACTTTCTCTTTCTCCACCATGGACTAGGACGTAGGAAGAGTCAGCTTCTGGTCATTAAAGGGTAAAACCCTGGGTGGTTAGCCTTAATTTGTACATCATCTAATCCAGCGTTTCCCAAACTATATGATGTGAAACACAGGTGGACTTCAATCCCCGGAAGCCTAAATCAGTACATTGGACGATACCTGTGGGTGCATGCCCACTGATGTCCCTTTGCCCCACCTCTCCCAGGAGGAGGAGGACTTGGCTTGCATTGCAAGCTGGGGTGGGAGTCCGGAGTCAGCCCTTATTAGGGCTGGCCCCTCACCACCTGGCCCTTTCTAACTCGCAGCAGGATGAACAATGCCCTACTCACCCACCCCAGTGGTCAGTGTGATATTAGCTGGTTGAATTCGGGCCGGATGGGAATTTTTTGCTCTTATCCCTTATTGGCCTCTGGGATAGAGGTTTTTTCTGCCCATTCTGCACTGATGCATGGGGGTTGTCTTCACAGACTCTCATGTGATGGTGGGCGTGCTTTGGCAACTGGCAGGTAGCGCAGGAAAATGTAAAAGATGAAGACCTAATTATGTTCGGGTAAGGGCCATGTGGGGGGTGTCTGGCAGTGGTAAGGATCTGAAATGTTCAGATCATGGTAGTCAGACTATCCATGTTCTTGATGCTCACTGGATCCAACAGCTCTGGAGCTGTTAGGCAGCATTCTTTAACACCCAAAGTAGTGGCGGGGAGATTATCAATTTTAGCAGGCAACTCCCAGCCTAGGGTATCATCACAGGGAGAGGATATGGTGAGGCGCATCCTGCTCTCAGCCTTTGTTCTGCGCTACGCGGCCACATCGCAGTTCATTGTGGTTGGTCACTAATTGTTGCTTTGAATAAAGTAGCCCAGATATTTAAACCCATGTTCATGTGTCTGACTCTTCACTCGGGAGATGGTGGGCAATGGCTGATCAGTGCTTTGGGGATTTAAAAAACAAAGAAACTCTTTTGTACCTTCTCCCAAGCTTTATGAGACCTGGATAAAAATTGTGAGCATAGTAACCCCCACAGAAGTGTACATGCTTTCCAAACTATGCACAAATAGGTTTAGGCAGAGTTTTTTTGTGTTATTCAGTTCAGTTCAGTTAAAAAGAAAATACATGACCACTCTTGGCAGATTGGGGGTGCGGGTGGGGGTTAATGCAAGCATATTTCAGAGGGAAGCTTGGCTTACAAAATGTAGCCTTTTTTTTGTTCAAGAGCAACATTTACATTTGCAGAACGTTAAAGAAAAAGACATAATTGTTCTTTGGATTGTTTCCTTTCCCATTTACCTGAAAATGGAAGACAGCAAAGAGGCAACCCTACCTGAGAACAGTCCAGAAGTAAAGCAGTGATTTACCTGGCAGTGGGGAGAAGTTTATTTAATCAATATCTAATTAATCAAGTTGCATGTGATTAAGGTAAAACTATGGAAAACTGAAAGAGAAGTAGCAAGAAAAAAAAATTCCAGATTGCTATCTCCCAAAGGGGAGTATCATGTTGAATTAACTTTCCTGCTGCAGATTATATTGGTTTACTCTTAAGAAAAGAAGACACCATAAAATTCAGTTTTTGCAGGGTCATCTGCCTTTTGAAAGCTCATGAAGTTTCCTGTAGTATCCACTTTTTCCTTTTGGTCTCTTCAGAAGAAAGTCTGCTTTGCCTGAGGAAACAAAAGAGATGTGGGTCAGCTCAGGATATCCCTTCTTATCCTAAGGGAATTTTCTCATGGTATGCCACTGTCTCCTGCTTCTACGAAAAGCTAGACAAAATGTAGAAAATTCAGAGGAAAGAGGATGGGGTGGTGGCAAGAAACTAAGACGCTGACTATTTAATGAGGCAACTGCTTTAGTGCTGAATTAATAGACTGCAAAGAAATGGACACTTGACTTTTCCTTACAGGAAACAAGGTCAGGTGAGGTGGCAAGGGGGTGGTATTTGCAACTTTATTTAGCTTCAGCTATTCACTTAAATCTATGCCAAACAAGAACTTCCAGAATTTTGCAGGAACAGACATCCAAGAAACTATCACATTTCTTTCCCAGCCAGTCACACATATACAATCTTCCATTATAATCTGACTTTTTCTGTATTTTTCCCCACCTGCTTCTGTTCCTTTTTACCTCAGCAAGCTGGGCATACATCCAGTTCCTAGAGGGCACAGACAATTTAAGCACTCTGAAAAGCCTGGAGATTTCTCTGTCCCCTCATGATTTTGACAGCCAAGCCAGAGTGGTGAGAGAAGCTATAGGGGACTGATGGAACAGGTTGGGGCCTTAAAGTGAAGAGTGGGGAGAGAGGGGGAGAAAGGGCAACCTCTCTCTCCACTTAGGACAGTGGGCCATGCCTCTCATCAATATGCCTAGAAGACACTGGCCCAAGAACCACACATCTGGATCAGTGTTTCTCAACACTTGGTCTTCTAGATGTTTAGTATTTGGCTTCCAGGATGTCTGATCTTTGACCATGCTGACTTGAAGCTTCTGCAGTTGATCTAAAACATCTGAAGGGACAAAGGTTGAAAGCCTCTAGATATAAATTATGCCACAAAGAAAAAGGAAGAACTATTTCTTCTTTACATGCCAAAATAGCATGTCTCACTACAATATTAAGGCATATCAGAAAACAAAAACAAAAAATATAAAAAATACTGCAGTTCTTTAAAGACTAACTGCTATGTTTTTACTGTGAGCTTTCGTGGATCAAGTCCACTTCTTCAGACAAAGGAATAAAAATTCCAGGCATAGTTTATATACAACAGATGGGGTCAAGATGCTACAAGGCAAATGGATCACAAAGCAATGAGGTAAAGAGCAGAATGACAAGCAGAATGACAGACAAGCAAGCATATCAGTACAGCTTCCTACAGCTAGCAGTAACAAATGATTATTCATATTAGTTTCAAATGTTTCCCTTCCAATCTTAAAAGTGTGAAGTTGCCAAGCAAAGCATATTTTAATGAGTTTAACCTCTTATTGGTCTGAAGAAGTAGGCTTGAGCCACGAAAGCTCACTGTAAAAATATAGCAGTTATTCTTTAAGGTGCTGCAGTGTTTTTGTTTTCTGATATGCCTGAACCACAGACTAACACAGCTACTTTTCACATCAACACACACACACACACACACACACACACACACACACACACACACACACACACACCATTAAGGACATTCCTGTAAAGCAGCTGTGAAATGGAGAATTTTTGGAGAAGAGTTTAGTTAGTAGCACCCTGTGACAGCTTGTGAAAATTCAGCATGGAAAGTTGCTGAATTGGTGTACATTGTTTTGAATAAGGCCACAGACCAGCAGCAGGGCTAAAATAAGGAGATTTTTTTAATGTCCTGTTCTATGCTGTCTTGAATATTGAATGGGAAGTGTTGAAGATGGGAAAATGTGAAGGCTGTTGGGGAATGAGATGGAATTGGGGGAGGAAAAAAGGTGAGAATGCAGGGAGGGATCTCAAAGTTCCTACTGGGCAATTAGCTGTTGAGAGGCAGCTGCAGTTAGGAATTGACTAGGGAGTCATGGAAACCTGGCACATATTTCACCCTGCTTTTGTGTTTTTCTCTAGCACTCAGAACAGATTTGCCAGTAAGTGTTGAGTAAATTACACATGGGGGTGTTTTTCTGACCTTTGTATGATACATGAAATTTGAATACAGGCATCAAAATCAACCAAAGCCTTTACCCAAATGACATTTGGGTTTCTGTGTTCAGCCCATAAGGCCACCACTTGGGCAAATGCTTTCTAGTTCCAAGCCACAGACAAGTATCTTCTCAGCTCACACACAACAGATGGTTCATTCTTCAACCCCCCACCCCACCCCCCCACCCCCCGGTGGAGACAGGGTGACTGTTTTCTAAACACTTTTGAAGTTTGCCTGACACAAAATTGTTATTTTCCTCTGAAGAATCAAGACAGGGAACCTGTGATTTTTTTTAGAGATAAGGTGCCAGAGATAAGATCACTCATTCATGCTCATCAAACATGATTATTATTAACTGCCTGTTTCTTGATGGTGAACTGGAGCTGGAGAGAAAAGGAAACCAAAATCATCTCCCATCTTTGTGAGTGGTGTTACTGTTTTGATTAGTCATGACAATCACTCCTTTAAAAAAAAACCACACCAATATCACCTGCCAGAAATTGAAGAAGAAACAAGGAGATTGTATGCAAAATGTTTGTTCTTACCTCATACTATTACCTTCTGGATCTGCAATTTCATCAAAAAACAAACAAACCCAAAATGCTTGTTGCTTGTCAGATCCTTCTATCTTTGATCCCATCTTTGCTGATTTGATTCCCATTACTAGATATGTGTTATGGGAGCAGATACAGAACAGTTCAACATGGTCACAATCATGCCTGGGTCAGTTTCTATGTCTCTACAAATCACTGAAGTTTTCTAGGTTCTCTAAGTGGCAGGAAGGAGAGTGGTTGTTTCAAACTGTTGAAATGTGAACAAAAATTATTTTTACCATTTGCTGTGACAAAAGAGGGAAGTACTAAAGCCAAAGGAATTTTCTGGTTTCCCTGCCAACCATCAGGCTTCAACTCCACTGCTCTGCTTCCTTCTTTGTCCCACATGTCCTTGTTTCTGATACTTCGCTATATGAAGCTTTGAGTACTTGCCTCTGTTTCCCATAGGATTTTATTTTAAACTGCTCTTGATCAGGCCCGCAGGGCTTCTGTCAAATCCATTCTTCACAGCCTGCATGAGGAAAACAGCCCATCTCCTGCCAGGAATCTTTCATTTTAGCTCTATAAGCTGTAGTCCAAAAGCTCCGAAAACCTTTCCCCGTTACACAGCACATTTGCATCCAGTATTCTGCTTTTTTCTGTCAGGTCCCTGACTGATCACGAAAAGGAGCTGTGAAAATGCCAGTTGTGACAGTCTCTTCTCATTCATTCATTTCTGTATCCAGAGCCCCACAGTATTTGGAAAGCAAGTTTTCTTCTAGCTAAAGCATTCATTCCCATTGAGATAATATCAGCTCCAGTGAAGGCAACACATCACCTGAGATAATATGTGAAATCAGTACAATATTCCACTTCCATCATTCTTCTCTTCAAATTGATGGCTGGATTCCTCTCATTCCTCCTGTATATGAGCACCTATCTTAATGTTATATACTGCATAGAATGACTCTCCCCCCCTCCGGGCTTGTGGTTCTTCTTATTGGGAAGATCCTAACATCAGGTAAATTGTTCCAATGCAACAAGGTATCTCCTCGGTTTTGTTTGTTTGTTTGTTTGGCCCTATACATCCAGTTCTTCTGTGTGCTTGCCTATTTCTCTTCCTTAGAAACCTTCTCCTTCTGGGATCCATCAGAAGTCTGTTGTTGGATATAGCCTCTCATTCAATAATTTCTAGGAGTGAAGAATTAAACAAGAGAGCTAATGGGGCCTGACTATTTTAGTTCAGACATTCTTTTGGTATATTGAGTTCTTCCTTGTTCCTTTGCCCACCCCTTCCCTACTTTTTAAATCTAGCAGAGAATGTTTCATGTGAGCTCTTGGGAGATTTCCTGTACAGAAATTACTCACCAAAAGGACAATGTTAGCCCCGTGAATTTAGGATGTCTGTACATACCTTTCTAGCTAAATAAGTTCTTCATAGATAAATTTGGTGGGGGAGAAGCCCAGCAAAACTTGTTCTTGATTTTACTGAAGACTGGGAAAGGATGTTCTTTCTTACTCTCAAACAAGTACAGTACCTGTACTGTAATACCTCGGATAACGTTTGCATCAGATAATGCTAAAATTGCATAATGTTAAGCAATCTGGGGGGGGGGGGAGAATTGCATCGAATAACGTTAAGATCCTATGGGATGCATCGGATAACAACTGCTAAAGCCTCTGCGGTTACAATGTATCTCTATGGAGCTTTAACGTTATCCAATGCATCCCATAGGATTTTAACATGCATCAGATAACACTGAAAATCGGATAACACCAAGACTTGTGGAACCAAGTTTTAGCGTTATCCGAGGTTTTACTGTATTTGCTTTGACAATCCCCCTGGGATAGTTACTGTGTATGAGTGATTCTAATCCAGTATATCTGTTACTTGTCTCTTATTTAATAACCGTTTCTTCTTCTTTATAAGTTGGGGAGTTGAGAGGGACATATGCTTCATCTCCTTTCCTTTTCTCTTCCTGCAGAGTTAACAGAACTTGCATTTACTGTAAGTCAGGTGTAGTTCATGTTTTCTTCAGACAGGAAGACAAACATGACACATGTCCTGCATGCCACCACAAGGTGACCAGGACCCCAGAAATTCCAAAGACACTCTGCCATCTGCCTCAGTTGCAGTCTTCTGCAGAAGTCCAAAGGTCTACATCCTTGCTTGCCTTTATATTAGACTCCAGGGCATACATTTTTTGGTTTACCTTTGAATTACCAGTTGAATAACCCAATAGGTGCACCTGTTTTTACATTGCAAATATTGCGGACCGGAGAGGCTCTCTTATCACACCATCGGCCTCACTAGCACCAGGAGGAGGGCCTTCTCTGTGTTCGCCCCGGCCCTTTGGAACCTCCTGCCAACTGAGCTGCGCCTACAGACAGAGCTCCTGCCCTTCCGGAAGGGCCTAAAAACCTGGGTCGCAGGGCAAGTGTGGGGATCCAGGAGTGTGGGATACCATGTAGTGTGGCTGATCTAAGGGACAGCCACCCTTTCTGTTTTGTTTTAATGTTCTTTCTGTGAACTTTTAAAGTTTTAAATTAGTATTAGTATTATTATAGGCTTAACTTTTGATTTTAATTTATGTGTAAGCCGCCCAGAGTCGGGTTTACCTGACTGGGGCGGGATAATAAATATGAGTAAATAAATAAATAAATAAATAAATAATTTGGTTTGATTTCCCAGGTATTATTTCATTCATTTATTTGCAAAATTTTCAAACAAAAATGTTGTTAAAAATTTCCCATTGCCAGCGTTCTGAATACAGTATTTGACATTGCATTACAAGTTTCGGAATGTGGTGGTTTTGGTATATGGGTGCAGAATCAGAGATTGGGTGTTTGATTCCCCATTATGCCCCTTGGGAAAAGAGCCAGCCTGTGTAGTCATGGACAGGTTGTGTACTCCCAAAGAAGAAAGGTGTGGTAAAGCACTTCTGAGCACTTTCTACTTGGAAAATTCTGAAAAGGGACACCATAAGTAAAAAGTGTCTTGAAGACATGCAATTATTATTATTATTTATTTTAAAATGGCATGTGCTATAATGTTATTTCCTCTTTATTTACCCGTACATCCTTCTTCTTAGTCAGAAAGATGCATCAATGCCTTTTCAAAAGACATATATTGCTGGCCTTCAGAAAAGGTGTGAAGACCTGGCTGGCGGGGCAGGTATGGGGTGTGGGCTAGGCGGTTACCCGGGCCCCCTGGCTTACCTGACCATTTCCCCCCATTTCCCTTGTAACTGTAGTTTTTAATTGGTGAGTTTTTAAATCTTTAATCTTCTTAATCTTTTAGTCTTTAAATTTTTAACTCTTTTGAGATGGTTGGGTATTTTATTGCTGATTTTAGTGTTGATTGTTTTTTGATTGTTGTTAGCCGCCCTGAGTTATTCGTGAGGAGGGTGGCATAGAAGTTTAATTTAATAAATAAATAAATAAATAAATAAATATATGTGCACTTTGAAACAAGACAATTATTTTCTTTCACCTTCCTGCTGCATTTCATTCTAATGATTCATGAGCTATTAGTCTGCCTTTGTTGACAGCTCACAGTTTATTTAAAAAAAACCCTTCAAATGCCACTTATATTGATCATTATTATGCACATGGTATGCTGCTACATTGTTACAGGTTGTATAGATTTGTTTTACTCCCAAGCTTTTAGAACCTTTTCGGTGCTTAGCAGATGACATTAGAAAAAGAATTTTGGAGACAGTTTCCCATGTTACAAAACATTTTGAGAGTGCTTGTTTTTGTTTCTGTTTTTAAAAAGTGGTTAGTTAAGACCAGGAGTTCTCAACCTTTTTAAGCTGGGGGCCGGGTCCCATCCTGCTCCCTCAGACAGTTTCATGGCCTGGATGGCCATTTTGCCTTTCCACCACCACATGGCACTTCCTGGTGTGATGAGGTGGTGGTGGGCCACATGAAATGGTGCTGCGAGCTGCATCCAGCCAATGGGTTACAGGTTGAGAATCCCTGGTTAAAACTAAGGAAAGACTAAGGATGTGGGGGAAAAAACTAATATTGATTTCAATTGTGTTTTTCTGGCCCCCACATGCATTCTCTTCTAGTCCTTTCCCGCCATCAGTTGTAAGACTTTGTTTTTCATTTCTACATAGGTATTTTATAGATGTTTTCTCAACATACAAAATGTATGCATTTTCTGAAATTGTCTCCCCTGTGCATATGGTGTGTATTTTCCCTAGTTATGTTTGTGTCCTTTTTTTCCACTTAACACTGTTCTAAGCAAACAATTTTCTAGTGTATATGCATGGTTTTGTATATGTGGCTGGGAGTTGGGAGTTCAATTCCCCATTGTGCCTCCTGGGAGAAGGGCCAACCTGTGTAGTCATGAGCAAGCTACACAGTCCTGGGACATCCCCAGAAGAAGGAATGGTAAACCACTTTAGAGTATTCTCTACCTAGAAAACATGGAAAGGGTCCCTGTAAGTTGAAGTCAACATAATAGAATGCAATCATTGTTTTTATATTTATATATGTTGGCTGGATATATGTCACCCTGTCCTCAGATGTATGAACAGATGTTAATCTCCCATAATCCACTTTTATGTGAAAGTCATCTTTCCCCTCTCTCTAAGGTGATGGGTTATTGACCTATTGTAACCTACAATCCCCCTTGTTATGCAAGTGTGAGCTCACTCACAGGTGTCTAAGTGATTGGCATTGCTACTTAGCAACCTTGGTACTTAGTAAGGTGTTATTGTGTGGAATGTGTGGTATGTGTATTGGAATGCAACTGCCTTCAGTGTGCTTTCCCATGAGTTAGCTATCCTCAAACCTACAGAGAATATACTATATTGTTAGAGTGTAAGTGCTTGCTCAACACTCCAAAGGATTGCAAGGTGTATTGTGGCTATGTTCCTTTAAGGCCTAGCAAAAGGAGCACACAGTTGTTCTGACTTTGCTTTGCTGTATGCTGTTGACCTGCGTATATAGTCCAGAGCTACAGAGAGCAACCTTGAGCAGTTATCTCCAGAAGTGGTTTCAACACTACTTCAAGAGCTGTTCCAAGGCTGATGTTTGAGGGACTGCTTCATCACTGTTCAACTCTACAGCTATGAGCCAACGTTTTGCAGATGTTGTTTTGCTTGTCTCAAAGCCTGCACGGATTGCAAAATCTCTGCTCTAAATATGCAGAAAGGCTTCTGCGCTTACTGACTTGGAGAGTGGATTCTGACTTTGCCTGGCAGGTTACCTTCGCTGGAAAGACTTGGGTAAGCCTCCAACTGATGAACCAAAGCTGTGGAACTCTGTGACTTGCTTCTTCCTCACAGCTAACTTGTAACCATTGAACTGAACTGTGAATCGGTACATAGAGTTTGTGAACTGAACCAGTGAATGCAACTGAGAGACCAGGGATACTTTTGTTTGTTGCACTGTAAATATCTCTTTACTTTACTTGTGAGTAAGCCATCCTTTAAGTTTGCTTTGCACCACAACTGCCTGCCTGTTCATTTGTCTTTGCACAAGGAGCCAAGCCTCACCAGGTGCGTGCCAAATTATAGCCCACTGTACTCACTCTGCTGCTCGTCATCTCAACATATCTGAATCTTAATACTTAATAAATGTAAAGAAAATTAAAATATGAAATCATCCCTTGTGATTATCATGACAGTACAATAATAACTTATGGTTCACTGTGTGAACAGAATACTCGACTAGATAGGACTTCAGTTTGATCCATGAAGACTGCTAGGTCCTTACATTCTTATTTTTTATTTTTTTAAAAAAATTGCCAAAATTCTTTTAGTCACTTGTGCTGACATACATTGAATAGTGTAATCTCATTGGTGAATTCACACCAGTTAAATGCAGAAGTCATGTCATATTCTAGCTCAGATAATGAGTGTACAACAAGAAATACAAGCTACAAATTTTTTTGCTTATTGTTAGCTTTACAGCAATGGCTATTAATAATATGATTCCTGCATACAGTATTTCAAATGCACTACAGGTATTGTAGATGGCTCTATTTATTATTCCTTCACAGTCATATTATGTGAGATTCCACCTCTAGACGTCACCACTTGATCACATCTGATTCTCAAATCCATTTTAGGAGCAGGAGCTACGTTCAATATTCTGCCCATGTGAATAATCTCAATTTATTTGGGCTAATTTAAGCACTTTGCTAAAGAAAATTGACTATCTGATTAAAGCATCTGGTTTTTCTCACAGTTATTCTAATAGAAACCATCAATTAGCAGCTAAATGAGAATTTCAACAGCATTTCAGAGATCTGGTTTTTTTTTTGGCGTTCTAAGAACAATAGCTGGAAATTGCAAGCAGATTTTGATTAATCATGAGGAGAAACTTCCTAGTGAGCTGTTTGTCAATACAACAGGTTCTGTAACAAAGAAGTTCTCTTAATTTGTGGACGAAGTTAATCAGAGCAGAACCTGGTTGAACACGTTGTACATGCTTTCTGCATTGTACAATCTGCTTGAGCCAGGGTTTGGCCAGATGACTTTCAAGGTCTTGTCTAGTTTTACACGTGGAATAAAAATATGTACTTCTCTGAGCAAGTAGAAATCACCCTGTTATTAAAATGGTACTATGAACTCTCTGAGCAGTGGAGATTGGATGGTTTTTCAATGGATGAGCATCAAGCTCCATGGTTAGTCAACAGGATTCAGCCTAGGGACATGCACCGATCCACACTGATCCCTGACCTGTTGCATGCCAAACTAAGGGTTTGATTACATTGGAAAGCCAAATTAGAGCAATTTAGCTCTACTGTGCTTTGAGTTGTAACCTCAATTATGATCAAATTTGTACTGCTCACCCACATTCAGCTTTAGGCCTGGATTGTTCAGTTAAACTGCGGCAGCTAAATCACTCCTCTTTGACTTTCCAGCAGTAGCTGCCATTGCCTTAGGCTCTTGCTGAGGAGTTTGTCTTGCTACTGGGATGCTATTGGACAGTCACTTCTGCACTATCCCAAGCTGCAGTGGCATTAGTGACTGAAGCTTTTCTGCCTCCTCCTCTTCTTCCTCGAGCTCCTGACTTGATAAAGCAGCAAATACCCCACATAGTATGATAGCTCCCTTTCTCTTTCTCTCTTTTCTGCCCCTCCATCCCCTCCTCCTCATTCTTTTTTGTTCTTTCTCTCCCCCCCCCCCATCTCCCCTCCTCCTCTACATATCCATATGGTAAAAGAGCCCATTTGAATCCTTCTAGCTCAGTCTAAGGTCAGTGGGAGCTATTTATTCCATTGCAGCTACTTCATCAGTGATTTTACATAGTTTTGTGGCAAAGTCAAAGATTTGTTTTATCAGCCAAAGGGCAGTAGGTAAGGCAAAGCTAGTCATTCATGGCAAGGCATTCCAAAGCTTGAGTGCAGCCATCAAGTATATAATTTCTCAAGTTCTCACCAAATCGTCATCTTAAAGTTGCAGAGCCCAAAGGAATGTCTCTGCAGTAGATTGTAAAGCCCATGCAGGCTTCTATGGAAGGATACTATCTTTTGGATAGCCTGTACTCGTCATTAATTTATTTATGGAGCATGTCCAGCACTTTGAACCTTGCCTAGAAATAGACTGATAGCCAGTACATCTGTTGTAGAAATGGAGTTACTGTATATACTTGAGTATAAGCTGAGTTTTTTAGCCCCCAAAATGAGCTCCAACAAGGGAACTCAGCTTATACTTGGGTCAATGACCATGCCAAATTGAGATGTGCCAACAATTTAATTATTTTTACCATATTTTCATGTATTTTGATTATAGAAACTCACTAGCAGATGCTGCATTTCCCATCCTCAGTTTATACTCTGGTCAATTTATTTTCCTGGATTTTCAGGTCAAAATTAGGTACCTTGGCTTATATTCAGGCCACCTTATACTTGAATATATATGGTATATGTTGTTCTAATTCAACTCAAGTCAAATACAGAAAGTCTTTGCCTGTGGTTCCCTCAAAATTGCAAAATAAAGCTGAGTCATTCTATGTTTAAGCATCTGTCCCAAAATGGTGCAATTCCTAAATCTGCCTCATATGTTTGTACCAAAATATCTTTATTAATAAATGTGTGATGTCAACTCAATTCTGACTTTTCAGGATTTTCTAGGTAGAGAATACAGTACTCAGAAGTGGTTTGCCATTCCCTTCTTCTTGGGTACCCAAAATTGTGCAGCTTGCTTAAGGCCACACAGATTGATTCTTCTGGTTCACTGGGGAATTGAAATCCCAGTCTCTGTCTCCGGAGCCAGATACTAAATCACTGAGCTATCTAGTGGTTTAATGATCTTGAACAGCATGTAATGACAATTCCCAGTATAGACGCTAGATGATCTGCTAGCCATTTCAAGTTTTGATTTAATTAGAGCTTTGAGTTTCCAGCAAATGCCTTCAGCCTTTATGGATAGGTAATGCTGAAAATACCTTTTTATCTTTGCTATTACGATCTTTGGGCAAAAATACACTCAGAACATTTCACTATGGAATATTCCACTGTCATATTTATAAGAATGTTGAGAGCATATTTCTAAAGTATTTCCTGTTAGGTCATGAAGACTGGTTTAACCACAGAATTTAAGAGTTTCTCCCTGTTGATAGCAAGAAGGAGATTTAAATATCATAACTTGTCTTTGCACTAGCAAAACAGTAGCAAAAATACTTCTGATTTAAATGTGCTGAGGTGATGGTTGGTTAACATTTTACTTTTGTTACTTTTGAGATGTATATTTTCTTTGACCAGCTGACTTCTTTTACACAGAACTAGGAAGAGTTAGGTTTTAAAATTCATGTTGACCACAAAATTTAGAATGGAGAAACATGCTGCTGTTGTTAATGTTAGGTGGAGAGCTATAATTAATTAATTTCTTAATTCAATCATTCATTTAAAAAAAACCACCATAGGATTTTCAGAGAGTAGCATATCTGTCTGCCAGTGCATTCTGATCTATAATGACACATTTTGTAATTGACTCATTCCAATATTTTGTTTCTGTGGTTTTAAAGTTGCTTTCTCCAATCTAACACTCTCAGATCCAGGCCTCCAAATCCTACAATCTGATATTAGAGACAACACATTTGGATGCAGGTTTCAGAAAAAAATAGCTGTGTTAGTCTGTGCAAGATAAAAAGCAAGAGACAGAAGCATTGTCCCACCTTAAAGCATGCTGTATTTTAATACGAATTTATATGGATTATGTCCACTGTTTGAGGACTACTGCTGCACCACTATGAAGTATGAAGTAGGACTTTGCAGCATAGGATTTTATATGTGAGCATTAAAAAGAATGCCACAAAAATTTAGAGGAGGATCACTCGTGCTTTTAAAAGTTTTTAAAGTAGATTTTTAATTGGTGTGGGTGGGAGGTAGTTTTTCAGTGTTTTTAGGAATTTTAAGGGTTTCTAAAGTTTAAATGTTGGGGATTTTATGTATGCTGCCCAGAGTTGCACGTCGATTGGGGCAGCTATACAAATTGAATAAATAAATAAATAAATAAATAAATAAAATAATTGCTCTAAAAGAATGAGGCATCATCTAGAACAGTTTTTGGAACTGTGGAAGGCTGCAGCTGTAATGAAAATATATAGGTAAACAAGGTCAAAATACCTGAATAAAAAGAATTATAAAATGATAAGCAGAAAAAAAAACCTAAAACAGCTTTAAGGCTCAAATTTTGTCACTTTAAAAAAAAATCCCTATTAGAAGAAAGACAACGAAGATGGGCTAGTGCAGCCTTCCTTGGCATAGAGTTCCCAGAACTAGAAGAATATGCCAGATAATGATTTAGAGAATGGTGAGTTGATAACTGGTGCCAATTCTGTTATAAAGGATATGTGCAGCAGTTCAGCTGCTTATCCATCCACCAGTGAGGAAACATATTGCTTGCCCTACCTTGGTTATGCATGAAAAGTTGTTTCTTGCTGGGTAACTATCAAATTACAAAGTACAAGGAAGACAAGGGTCGATATAAATGGCATTCTGATTCAGAATGATCCATGGGTCTTTTGGTATTAATAATGTGCATAATGGAAGAATTGAAGGATTGAGAACAAAAGCATATTTTACCTTTTCATCACTGTATTCAATGTATTTACTCATTTTTGCTATTCTGTTTTGTTTTATAGTTTTAAAAAGGCTGAGAGGATCAGAATAGGTGTATGAATGGTGAGAATGTGTTTCTCTCATTTCTGGTTCTTTCAGGAGTACCTCTTTTCTTTTTGTATGTTTCATGGGCTGGTCCGTTCATCTTACATGAATGGGCAAATCCTTTTTCAGGTCATTTGTTTTCTGGCACTCCAAAATCCCTGCCCCCCACCCCTCAATAAACATGCACCCTAGCAATAGCAAAAGCAATTTCACTTGTATACCACCCCATAGCACTTGGTGCACTCTCTGGGTGGTTCACAAAGAAATTAGGATTTTGCCCCAAACATGCTAGGGACTCATTTTACTGACCTTAGAAGGATGGGAGGCTGATTCAGGTTTTATCCCCTTCAGGATTGAACTCAGATTGTGAGCAGAGTTTTGGCTGCAGTACAGTAGAGCCCTGATGATGAGGTGATTAAACTTTGACATGGGATGCCAGACAGATTGTATGTCCACAAAATAGGACTATGTGCTGCCCAAACTTGCTGTAGGGAAAAAAAGGGAAAACAATAACAGATGCTTCCAGTATTTCATATTTTTGTGAAAGAAGGGGAATATCAAACAAACAAATGTTAAGATGTATGGACATGTTTTCCTCCGCTTGGAATTCAGTAAAGAAAGTAAGACCACATTGAAAACTTCATCTCTTAATTTGAGAACTTTATGGTGATAAAATAACATGGAAACATCCAGTTCTTATAGAAGAGTTTGGTGAATGTCTTTTTCCCATTTTATGGGTACAAAAATAGAACAGAAGGGACATGAATGTCACATTCCAACTGTGAAATCTTTAATTTGATTTGAATGCTGAAACCCTGCAATCAAGGATCTTGTGAGAGAAAGAGCAGGCTTAACCACTTAATTATATTTGTAAGGAATTGGAGGAAACAGATAAATTCACACGGTGTATGAATGTTTGTGAGCCAAAAAAAAAAAAAAAACCCTTTCATTTCTATATGGAAATAAATAATAATTTCATGTCAGAAATTATTCTGGGTTGAAAGAATTTTTGCAGAAGAAATTCTGCTCAGGGAATACCCAAATGAGGCTCCTTTCATGTCCCAAAGAGCTGGGACAGAAACAGGTGCTCAATCTGTCATGCAGTACCCAAGTCACAAACTGCTGACTTGCCAGCCTTCCAGTTAACAAGGCAAACTTCGTAACCATTGAGCCACTGTAACCTGGAACACGATGAATATACTTTAATATAACTCTTAAAAAGCAAGTGGAGCTGAGACAGAAATAAAGTTTGCAACTTCATCCTAGTAGTTTTATACCTGTACATGACATATTTCCACCAGACCACCCAAAATAAAACAAATAAGGGGAAAAATTTGATGCAAAGGGCTCTAAGGCAAGATTCACAAATACAGTCAAACCTCACATAAAGAGTGCCTCACTTAAAGAGTAACTCGCTTAAAGAACAGAATTTTCTACGAATGTTCGCTTCGCTTAACAAATAAAACCAAACAAAAACTCACTTCACATATAAATCAGGGTTCACAATCCCCCCCACACACAATTGGTCATTTACAATGGTGTTTCGCTTAAAGAGCAAACTCGCTTAAAGAGCAATCCTGTGGAATGCATTATGCTCTTTAAGCGAGGTACCACTGTATGTAGCAAACTGAACCTTATTTGGCTGGGAGATCTGGTGTCCTTCAAATGATCATTTGCCAGAGATTTTGTTTCTCTTTAAAGCTAATGCCTTCTGGACCTAAGGATATCAAGCAAATTCTTTTAAAATACAATTATTTAACATGTTTGTTTGCTTGTCTGTATTTTGCTGATCAAGTGACTGACGAGCTGCTTTACGATACTAGCAAATTAAACACTTCCCTTGACCATCTTCAGATTGTCAGGGGAAGTGACTTTTTAAAACGTTTGATAGATGATCACTAATAAGATTTTCACAAGTGCATGATTTCCACAATAATGCTGTAAGCAGAAATGCATCTAGTAGAAAGGTTTTCTTTCTTTCTTTCCTTTCTTTTTTTGCTCTTGTGGGGAGGTGTTCCTTTTCCCTTTTCATTTCTTCCATGCACTGCTCTGTTTGTTTTCCATGAAGGGGACATGTTTTTGGAATATCAATGTGCAGCACTTTTATGTACATAGGTTGAATGAAGGTAGTAAACAAGTGAAACTCAGATTAATATGATCTAGACCATTCTGATTTATTGAAATGGATCATTAGTATTTATGAGGCACTGTTCCAGAAAGTGATGGGAAAAGATGAAACCAAAGGTAGATGCCTCTTCCGTGTTTGCTTTCATTCATCCTAACCTAAATGTATAGTCTGTAGTTGCGAGCTGCGTAGAATCAACAAATTCAAATTTGCTTGGGCTTGAAATTTATCTACTTTTCTAGTTGTGAAATACTTGACAGCTTTAGGAAAAGAGCTTGATGAGACCATTCAATGCCAGATTCCCTGCATAGAGACATTGATAAGAATGATAATGGAAAGCAAATGCTATTTTTCCCAATGGCCAAACAAAAGGAAAAGGAAAACCCAAATTCTCTGTTGCTGCCTCAGATATAGCTGTGGGTGAAGCTGTAAAAACTGACATGGTGAAGCCAAAAATAACACAGGCCCTTCTTTCCATAGAAATCATCCTGCCATTCTGAGATTATGGCTGTAGCAGATTCTGCCCCTCAAAATGTAGGCCTATAGCAATTTATAGCAGCAGGACAAGTGGCAGAGGTTGGTTTATGCAGAGGAGGGTCGTGCTGGCACTAAAGCTTCTTGACAAATCTACTTATTAGCATAAAAAAGCTATTTTAAAATGCTGCCAAACATATCAAATGAGAAAGAAAAGCCTGCTGCCTGCCTGGTGAGAACAAGCAGAACGTACTGCTCTAAGAATTTTGTACGTGTTGTTAAAAAAATCTTTTCTGTTCTCAGCATTCTAGTCAACTTGGATTTTGCAATTGGCCCCCAATTGCATGCTCCCGCGAATGGTGTTTGCTCAAAAATCATCTTATCTTACCCCTACTGCCAATAAGTGCCACAGTTAATAGACGCTAACGCCAGGTTAACTCTTGGAACACAGTAAAGATGACCAAATCTGTTATGGTATGAGCTCTCAAAATCAAAAGTTTATTACGTTAGTTGCTGCATTTGACTGTGAAATAGTTGTGTGCGTTCTGTAGCACTTTAACAGTTAGTCTTCAAAATGATATAATGTTTTGTTTTGTTTATTCTCTGATATATTTAAAAGAGTGGTTATACCAGTCTACCCCTGTTGAAAAGGGATTTGGAAACAGTTTTTCCTAGCCCATCATTTTATCTACTATATCACATGGGTTCTCATGCCACAATATGATGCATGAAGATGCCATGCATTTCATTGCTTGCAGAATTATTATTATTATTATTATTATTATTATTATTATTATTATTATTATTATTATTATTATTATTATTATTATTATTATTATTATTATTATTATTCTGTTGTTGTTGTTTTGATTTTGCTTCAGGGGCATAATTCAGAAATACAGGCCTAACATAAAGAACTTCTAGCTGCAGATGATTTGAAATTGATTGAAGCCTCTTCTACCAGAAAAAGACCACTTAGGCTAGGGTTACTGTGCTCTTACCAGTACCATCAGTACCCTCAGATCATTGATTTCAGAGATTTAATAGAAAAAGGAAGAGGGATCGAACAGCAAATGTAATTCAGAAAAACCTCAGAAGCTGTGCTAGATTGATTGCTCCATCCTCCAGCTTCCTGATCCAAATGAATTATAAGAGAACTTCACACTGGAAGGCAACTTTGATCTCAGCTAATTTGGGGGTTGAGTCTGACCCTTTGTGACCCCATGGACCACTGCACACCAGGCTCTTCTGTCCTCTGCCATCCTCAAGGGCTTGGCCAGATTTACGTCCTTTGCAGCAATGATTAGTAAACTCTAAAAGTCTTTGTAGTCTCAACATCCTGTAGGGGTATTTTAACCTGATTTTTTGTGTGTGCTAAAAACATAGGGGGAAGATGTTCTTCTAGAGGAGACTTGCACAGCCAGTAGGCACTATTCTTTTTTTGTGGAGAGTCATCTAGTGAAAAGAAATGTCTGTACTCAGCTGCTTTAGGGTGTGTGTAAATGCCCTGCAAGCACCTTTCATGATTTCCAAAACAGGTTTCCAATGGTAGGGCAGAGAGCTGGGCAACACAAAGGGAGAAGAAGAAAAGGAGAAATGTCTTGGGTTAGGGATTAATGGTGGGAGAAATGCTTGGTAGGAGGTGGAGAGTTAAGCTGCTTCAAAGAAACAAAAACATGCCCCCAGCAGCAGAATCTGCCCACATGGCTCCTGATACTTACAGAAACTTGCAGAGCTGTAACTAGCTTGGGGCAAGTTGGCCAAAATTTAGAAATTTTCTTTTGCTAAGCAGCAGAATTTCATCTAAAGCAACCACTGCCTAGTCAAATCTCTTTTTCAATGCCTCCTTTTTTAGATCTCAAAGATTTCCTGCACAAGATCTTCATAGCAGTGAATCATTACGATGAAGTTTGTTTGTCCTTCCCTGCCACATCCTTAAATGTTAAGTACTGCATTCTATTTCCTAACATAAAACAGAGGGGCAACTAAATACTGGCCAATATCATAGAAAAGTTCAGTCCCTAGAATTTCTTGACAAGTTCAGCTGAGCTTATTTATCACTCTGTTCATCAGAACCCTTTTCTTTTAAGAAGACAACAATTAATCTAGACACCAACTTATCTTTCTTCCTTCTGAAAGTGCCATGAGATCATGAACTTTTACCTGCCCAGTCAAGTGGGATGCAGTCAAAAAAAAAACCTGATGTAACATCTTTTCTGAAAGATGTCGCCTCTAATACTATACAGCATACTCTCGGAAGCCTATTGTGTCATCCTTGATTTCAGCCTAAGCCATGATGTTAGACTAAACTCATAACCTCTTAGCCTAGGGGCAAATGTGCCACCAGCTGTGAGAAGTCTTCTGTCAGAAGGATGATTATTTTAAATGGAAGAGCTTTACTTGAGAAAGAAACAAATATTTCACATAAGATTACTTCATACTGTGAATCCATGGCTAAAATCCTAAGCATTCTGATTTGCTTCCAAGTAAATATGGTTAGACTCAAGCTTTAAAGTATGCACTAATTAATTCAGTTATTAAAATCAAACAGGACCATATTTACAATAGGGCCATTCAACAAGTGCTTCTTAATTTTCATAACTGTTGCCACTTTAACAATGTATTAACTATGTAGTGTAGGGGACTGCAGTGGCTTAGTGGTTAAGATGCTGATCTTGATGACTGGAAGGTCAGCAGTTCAAGACCTGATTACTGCATGATGGAGTGAGCTCCCATCTCTGTCCCAATTCCTGACAACCTAGCAAGAAATTGCAAGTAGATAAATAGGAACCACTTCAGCGGGAAGGTAAACAGCATTCTGTGCACTCTGGTGTTGGGGCATTCCTGGCACTTGTCCATGGAAACATCTGCAGATGCAGACAGCGCTGGCTCTTTGGCTATAAACAGAGATGAGCACTGAACCCTTGAGTCGGATATGACTGGCTTTACTTTTACTATAGAACACAGGAATGTAAGTAAAGCCCTGCTACATCAGGCCAAAGGCCTGTCCAGCACAGCATCCTCTTTCCCACAGTGACCAACCAGATATCTGTGGAAATCTCACAGTCAGGACACAAGGGCTGCATTCTCTTGCTCTCACTGAAGATTCCTGTTGCTTCTGATTCATACAAAGAATGAATGTGATGACATACCATGAAGAGCCAAGAAACAGTAGGATGAAGCTTTGCATTACCAGATATCCATCTTAAAAATAACTTTCCAACATCTGCTGCAATCCTAGAAATAGCATGGAGGCCATGACAGCTAGCAGATTTAGATAGCCTTATTCTCCACAAAGTTGACTCCACCATTAAAGTCCTATAATTTGGTGCCCATTGTAATAACCTGTGCACGTGAGTTTGATATCAGCTTCTTGCAGTTTTTACTGGGGAGCAGATGTATCCACTTATCTTTGAAGTACTGGGAGTATTTGTGAGCATGTGAAGAATATCAAGATATTTTCTGGGAAGGATGCAATTACACAGCAAGAGAAATGCAAATTCAATCGCTGTTGAGTCACACCAGGGAAATTGAATTCCCCCTGATCTGTTCATGTTAACTGGCCACACTTGGAGAGGAGGAAATTGGCTAAACAGCCTTGCTTGCAGCTTGTTAACATGACTCTTTTGTAGGTGGTGAAGTTACAGAAAACCTATTTCATAAATTATAAATAAGGGCACAGTGGCAATTTCCCTCTCTCATTTCCTTCTGTTGTTCTCTCTCATTATTTTTGCATATATGTCTAGGTGCCATAGTCTAACAGTGCTATCACCGCATTGCTAAGAAAAGAAATAAAACTTCTCTGGAAAGATCTTTATTTCCCACCACCACCCAGTGGTGGGCTGCTGCCAGTTTGGACCAGTTTGGCTGAACTGGTAGCAGAAATATGGAGGGGATCACCGGGGGGGAGGGAGTAAACCCCCGGGCGACCAGTTCTGTTGCCTCTCCAGCCACCCTCCTGATATCTTTTCCAGCCACCCTCCTGATGTCTTTTCTGGGCAGCCCAAAATGTCTGCCATTTGATGCATGCACACTGAAAAACAGAAGTGTGCATATGTCAAATGGCATTTTGACGCATACACACTTCCAAGCAGCCAGTTTTGGCTGCCTAGAAGGGATGCAGTAGCATCCTTGGAGCAATGGCAGCGGTGACCGCCAACATTGCTCCTATGGTGGCACTGCCATGCCATGCCATGCCAGGCCTGGTGGCACTGCCGGGCCTGGCTGTGCTACCGGGCCTGGCCAGGCTAGGCCACGCCGCCGCGCTGCTGTGCCACCGCCGCCTACCTGCTGCTCCCCAAGTACCTGACGGCCTGACCCCAGCAAAGGTAAGGAACTGGGGTTTGTTTTTTTTGTGTTTCGGGTGGGGGGCATTTTATGTAATGTGTGTTTACGTTATTTTTATGTGTACTGAGTCTTTATTTTATTTTATTTTGCTCCGCCCACAATGTCATGATGCCATGACGTTGGCGCTGCCCATGACGTCATGACGTTGGCTCCGCTCATGATGTCATAGCATCATGACATCATGATGTTGGCTCCTCCCACAACATCGCCTCCACCCACAGTGTGGTAGTAAAATTTTTGCAGCCTACCACTGCCCCCCCAACCCGGTTCTGTTTGCTTTTCAAGAAGAGAATTTTTAAAATACACCACAACTCTGCCAGCTAAAAGAACAACTTTTTGCTATTTCCTAGTTTTTCTTTTGCCTCCTTCCAATTGTTGTGTTTGTGCACTGTTGTCAAGAGTTAACAACAGCTGTCATCAGAACTTTTTTCAAAGCTAGTGTTCTTTATGGAATTCAAAAAGAAAGTGAGCTGCTGAAGGTGGAAGGACGAGAAAGAAACATCTGAATAAATGCTTACACTTTGGGAAGAGGTTTTGAGCTTTCTTCTACTGCTTCATTGAACACTGATTGATGTGACCACATTGCACGTGCAGAATATATTATTGTATGCATATATGCTAATGTGGTGTCCAAATAGAAATACATTATATGCTGAGTGGTATACAATTACATTGCTCCACTGATGGAATGCCTTCTCCTATTTGAAGGGTATCTATCTCCTGCTCAGTCTAAAGTCCAGTAACAAATGTTGGGAGATAATCCAAAACAGATTTTTGATGGGATTGCAGAGGTAGCATATTAGAGTTGTAACTAGAAATGTTGTCATCTGGGGCAAATGGCACCATCTCCCAACCACCTTAGCTTGAGACAGAAGTGAAAGAGAAAGGAGGAATGTACTGTGACCCATTCCCCCCCCCCCGAGAAAGTTTCATTTTTTTTCTGCATAGGGCCAGGAAGCGTTGCCTAAATTTATCCTAATTTATTGGGTCTGTGGGCACATAATAAAGACTGTATTGTTGGAATTTTCCTAACACCTACCAGTAGATTCACCTCTGTGTTTCAGTGTCCTCTAAGTTTTGGTAGCCAGGGCAAAGCTCTGATCACACTGTCCTAGTTACAACCCAGGAAGAAATGTGGACAGTCATATGAGCAAATGAAAAATCCATCTTGGATTTTGTCCACCATAGCTCTTATTTTGAATTGTCTGAAGTAGAAAATACATCAGTTATTGTACATCTCACATACAGAAGAAATGGCATGGAGGACATTGTCAAGGCATACTACTCCTTAGTGAAATGCAAATGACAGGCATTCATTCATTCATTCATTCATTCATTCATTCATTCATTCATTCTTTCTTTCTTTCTTTTTAAAAAGATATTATGATTCAAGCTGAGAGATCCAGGAGCAGCAGGGAGGATTAAGCCTATCAATTTGTTTCCCTGACAGGTCAGTGTGCAATGTAACCAGCACAGTCTTAGTGTCATGCCTGGGCCTGAAACTTGTTGGGAATGGATTGAGGCAGTTGGCTTCCAAAAATGCCTGATGAAGGCTAACAAAGCAGGATTATAGTTGAGTAGAGGATATGCAGAGTAATTATATAATTTTAATGCTTACAATGAAGAAATCAACATTGTTAAGGAGTTTCTATACCCTATTTCAATTACCTATTCAGAGACTGCAGCTAAGAAATTCAAATAAGATTAAGGCTCAGAAGGGCAGTTATGAAAGAAGTGGAAAAGATTGTTAAAAGTAAGAATATGTGCAGGAGACCAAGACCAAGATTTCTCATACTATACTTTTCTCAATTATACAGTTGTGAAATCTGGACAATGCAGAAGATTGATGGGAAAAACTGATTGATTTCAAATATTGTGTTGGAGAAGAATCTTGTGGACTACCAGAAAGACAGACAAGTGGGTCTTAGATGAAATCAAGCTTGACGTTTCTTGGGAAACAAAAATGATGAAACTGAAAGTGCTATAGTTTGGGTATATCAACAGAAGGGAAGACTCACTGAAAAAGATAATGCTTCTGGGGAAAATTGAAAGTTGCAAGAAAAGAAAGAATCCAAATGTGAAATAGATGTACTCAGTAAAAGCCAAGATCTTGAATTTGCAAGGCCTGAACAAGGCTATGATAGGATCTTCTGGAGGTCCCTAATTTATAAAGCTGCCTTATGTTGGGAGTGACCTGATGGCATGTAACAACAATATGTTCAACTCCTAGACTTTTTATAATTTTATTTGCAGCAGCATTAACCTGAAATAAAACTGGAACGACAGAGTGATCTGTGTCTTAAATATTCTTTTGTACAACTTGATGGGCTATAAATAGCAATGTGCCACACACATTTCTGTTCCTTGTGCATTACCTAGCACTGGGCTTTGTGTTTCATTTCTTTTAGATTAATGATTTAGTTTCAACTGATTGACAAAGATGAGTCGTTTGTTTTTAAGTACATCTTCAAGTATTTTCTGGTGGGTAAAGTCCATCTGCTTAGGGTTACAGTTCTGCTTTTACAACTGGATCTGGTGGTTTGGATTTCTATTTATAAACAATTGTGAAGGTTTGGTTAGATTATGCAAGCATCACAAGAAAATAAAAGAATGTCAGCCTTGAGAAGGTTTTTAACTATTTGGTATGGGTCTTTGTAGCAAATTATGCTGCCATTAACCCTGGCTTTGTACTTCTACAGTAATTTGTGGAGTCACCAACCCTCACCCGCCAGTTGCCCTTATTTGGTTGTACCCGACTTGACTTTAAATGAATACTACTCCCTGCCTCTCTCCCCACTTTTCTGTATGTCCACCTCGTCACTCATGCTGAACATGGAAAGCTGGATTCTGCTCAATCAAACTTGTGGTGTGTTTGAACCAGTAACATTCTTCTGTTTATTTAGATTTTGAGTGGCAAACCATGATTTTTCCAAGCAAAATAGCAACTTTGCAGAGGAGAGTTCTGAGCCCATCCTGGATGATGCTGCTCTCCTAAGGATGCTAGCAATGTTCCCCATGTATGGACATCACAATGGGACTAGTCAACAATGGGACTAGTCTGACATTCTAAACAGAGCAGAGCTTGCCTATACCTGTGTGCCAGCTAGGACCTCATCTGCTGTTGTCAGTTCCCCACTAACTAGTACTCTTAACTAGCACCACTTTTTGGGAGGAGAGGGGGTCTATCAGTCAATTTTATCAGAACAATATTTGCCTAAACAAAGGGTTGAGCCTGCACAGTTCAGTTTCCTAATACCTACGTAACTTAAAATGCTGGAGTTTCAACATGGGACCTTCTTTGCATAAAGCATGTTTTTCTGTCATGGATTTCATCCTGACTACTTGCTTGGCTCTCATAACTTTTGTGTTATTAACTAAAACAGAACTGGGATGGCACTGATTCCTCCTTTAGAAACCCTTAGAAATTCTCACTGTGACCAATTCAGCTAGTTTACACTGATGCTTCAGTGAGCCTGAAAGGGTCAGGGGTGGGATGCAGGAGAAAGTGATGTCACTTCTATTTTCTCCCTTATGTGAACATTTAAACTTCATGTTCTTTATCTATTTGAAGAACTTTGCACACTTTGGAAAAAATTGATCAATAATGGGCTGAATGGAAGCAAACATCTTGTGCATATATGGCTGGTTACCCTATATTAAGGCGTCCAACACCTTACAAAACTGAATCCGGGATAGTGGGGCGGGGCCAACGTCATGACGTCATGGGCGGGGCCAACGTCACGATGTCATGGGCGGGGCCAAAAAATAAAGGAGCAAAAAATGGCTCCAATAAACTGTGCATGCGCAGAAACTCAATCTGATGCATTGCGCATGCATCAGATTGAGTTTCTGCGCATGCACAGTTTATTGGAAAATAAGCCATGTGCCGATTTTCGGGGGGCTCTAAAAATATAAGCCACCCCCCGAAAATAAGCCATCAGGCCATTTTTGGCCATTTTGGGGGGGGAAGAATATAAGCCATGGCTTATAATAGGCTATTATAAGCCATGGCTTATATTCTTTTCCCCCCAAAAAATGGCCAAAAATGGCCTGATGGCTTATTTTCGGGGGGTGGCTTATATTTCTATATACTCAGTATATAGAAATATAAGCCACCCCCCGAAAATAAGCAGGCAGCCTGCTCGGACACAGAGAATACACCCCCCAACTCTGCTTAGCTTGAAGCTCTGCTTATTTTCTCTCCCGACTAACAGCTGATCAGCCTCAGAGGCTTTTTTAAAAACTCCGGTAGGGAAACAAGGAAGGGGGAAAATTTCAGCGATGTGATTGGATCTCTATGTCAGCTGACATAGAGATCCAATCACATCGCTGAATAGGGGAAACACCTATTCAGCGATGTGATTGGATCTCTATGTCAGCTGACATAGAGATCCAATCACATTGCTGAATAGGGGAAACACCTATTCAGCGATGTGATTGGATCTCTATGTCAGCTGACATAGAGATCCAATCACATCGCTGAAATTTTGGAGCCATTTTTTGCCCCCTTTTTTTTAAAAATGCCTGCTGCCGAAGAGAAATCGGGACAGCCGGGACGTCATGGGTGAATTCCGTGACCATTTTCTTAAAAATGGTAACTCGGGATTCCCCCTCTCAAATCGGGACTGTCCCTGAGAATCCGTGACGGTTGGCCGCTATACCCTATATGTATTAAAACAGAAGAAGCATTCACAGGAAGCATGAACTCCAGAGTTACATGGTTGACTGAGCATGCTGAGAGCTACAAACCCATGCAGTTCTGAGTGTAAGTATTCAAAGCTCAGGACTTGGAAGGATGAATCTAACAGATTTCATTTCTGCCATATTCACATCCATTACATCTCAAGTTCTTTCCACTCTAAACATAAGGTATTTCACAATTGTCACAAATTCTTATAATGTATGAACTAACAACAAAGGTCTCACATTAAGGAGGTCTTTTTGCATATGGGATGCTGCAAAGCTTATTTGGCAAGAGCCTTTAATATTTTTTAATCAAGAGCTACCTTGTGTAATGTCATTATTTTAAATTTCCCATGCTGTTCTTTTGTCATTTGTCACTATCTCTGCCATTGTCTTTCTCTCCAGGTATAGACAGATATGTATCCAATGTGATGTAGTAGACAGAGTAATAGATGGGACCTGGATTCAATTCCTCAACTCACTGGTAAAGCCCCACCTTGAAAACCCTATTTGGGTTACTGTATGTCAGTTCTGACTTGAAAGTCCATAACAAGTAGACAGTGGTGTATGATGAGAATCATAAGGATCAATTAGTTTGGATGGGCTGACAAAAATCTAAGTGAATCACTTGGAACAAGGCATCTCAGAAAATAAAACAAAACAAAATAAATAAAATAAAAAACACAGTAGCACTTTAAAGACTAACTGCTATATTTTTATTGTTAGCTTTCGTGGATCAAGTCCACTTCATCACACAAAGAATGAAACTTACAGGCATGTTCTTTATATACCAAATTCAAGGGCTCGACGGGAGAAGGGGTGTGGTCAAGCAAGATGACAGACAAGCGAGCACAAGATTGCAGTTTCACCCAGCCATTAACAACAATAGATTATTAAGATAAACTCTAAATGACTCCCTTTCAATCTCAGAGTTGCTGAGTAAGCCCACTACGGTATCTGATCAACTTGTGACCTGCATGTCAGGGGAAAAAAACAAACAAACACCTGTACCTGGTTTCTTTCTGTTTTACTAAAGAGAATTGGTAGGAAAGTTGTAATATAAAATCATATAGCAATCTGTGTATAGAGTCTCCAGTTAGATTGAAGTGGTTTGATACAGGTTTCTCCGTGTTGCCATTCTGTATATCTGATTTGTGTCCATTAATCTTTTTGCGTAAAGATTGTCCTGTTTGTCCTACATAAAGCACGGATGGACCTTTCTGGCAAGAGATGGCATATATCACATTGGCAGAAGCACAAGTAAAACTGCCTTTAATGTTGTGTGTGGTGCCATTGGGTCCAGTAATACTGTTTCCAGAGCGAATGTGGGGGCATAGTTGACATCTGGATTTGCAGCAGGGTCTAGTTCCCATATCTGCTCCACTTCTGTGTAGTCTGTTGTGTGTCAATAGTTGTTTGAGATTGGGGGGTTGTCTATAAGCGAGTAGGGGTCTGTCACTAAGGGCTTTGGAAAGTGAAGCACTCTTATCCAAGATGGGTTGGAGATCCCTCATTATGCGTGTGAGGGGTTTAAGTTGAGGGCTGAAGGTGACAACCAGTGGTGTGCGATTGCTTTCCCTTCTGGGCCTGTCTTGTAGTAGATCACTCCTGGGTATTCGTTTAGCCCGGTTGATTTGTTCTTTAACCATATTGGATGGGTATTGTAGTTTGAGAAATGCATTTTGTAATTCTGTGAGCTTGGCATCTCTATTGTGTGGGTCTGAGCAGATGCGATTGTACCTGAGGGCTTGGCTGAAGACAATGGATTTTGTTGTGTGTTCTGGGTGGAAACTGGAGGCATGCAGGTAGGTACATCTGTCTGTGGGTTTGTGATATAGTGTGGTACTAAGATGTCCATTTTGTAATTTCACAGTGGTGTCCAGGAAATTTACTTGTTGTGTAGACTGGTCCAAACTGAGTTTGATATTTGGGTGAAAATTATTGAAGTCTTGGTGGAATTTCTCCAGGGTTTCTTTTCCATGCATCCAGATCAAGGATATGTCATCAATGTATCTCAAATAGACAAGTGGTTTATAGGTACGGCAGTTAAGAAAACGTTATTCTAGATCAGCCATGAATATATTAGCTTGGAACAAATTAATGTTTATCTGGTGAGGTCCAGGGCCAGATTGATATGGACTCTTCTCATGCCTCCTACCATGCTTGTGGAGCAAACTGCCATGCTTGTGACAGAAGGCACGTTTCTCCCATTCCTCTATTCTATGGAAAAATCACTTTTGGCAAATTGGTGATTTGCATGGGTAAGTGGAGAGATGAAGAAGGCAGTTAGTATCATTGCAGTTTTTGGGTAGCCAACAGGTACAAAAGAGGCAGAGTACCTGAGGAAAACAACAAGGAGCAGTAGCGTGGAGATGGTACTGGTTTGTCAGAAATGACAACTATGCTAATACTATTTCTGATGGCAATCTTTTTTTTTTTGCTGCTTTTTAAATCAAATTGTTTAATCCCATGGAGAGACCGCTGTGTGTGTTTGTGTGTTCCTGCTGAATTAAGGGTTCGTTCATGGGTTTATAATGTAACTGAATTATATATGAGGTTATATACGACTCACTGACAGAGGTCCTCACACAGATCTGCGTAGGATTTCTCCTGGCTCTAGGTGCAGTCAAAGGCTACATGTAAAGGGACAGTGTGCTGTGTTGGTGCAGAACAACTTTCCTTCATCCATTTATTGCTTTGAAGGAGTCACCAGAGGGATAAAGCTCTACTGAAGAGGAAACAACAGCAGGTTTTGCATCCCTAAAGGAAAAACCACATTTTTGAACAGGACTTTTCTTATGCCAGATGTTAGCCAGCAGTGAATCAAGGGAGAGGATTGGAGTGTTCAGGCAAAAAGAATGAATATTTAAAACTACAGGGAAAAGCATGTAGAAAAAAGAGCATTAATAAATGAATAGCAACAGGAGGATATTTATTTATTTATTTATTGTTCATACTTGATATCCCGCCCCAATCGGGTAAACCCGACTCTGGGCGGCTTACATCCCAAATCATAATATAAAAGCCTTAAAAATTCATAAAATTCATAAAAAATATTTAAAACATTCAACAATAAAAGCAAATAAACACATAATAACTAATAAAATATCAGATTGGGGGGGGGGATGGCTGCTCTTAAATTAGCCATCCTGGGTGGGAACCTACATTGCTGTGTCCCCACACTTGGCCCGCCAGCCATGTCTTCAAGCCCTTCCGAAAGGGGAGGAGCTCCGCCTGCAGGCGCAACTCTGTCGGGAGAAGGTTCCACAGGGCCGGGGCGAACACAGAAAAGGCTCTCTTCCTGGTGCTCGTGAGGCGAGCCTCCCTGGCCGATGGAGTAACAAGAGAGCCCCTCCGGTCCGCCCTGGTGGGACGGGCAGACGTTCTTAGGGTGACGCGGTCTCTTAGGTAACCTGGCCCACTACCATGTAGGGCTTTAAAGGTAATGACCAGCACCTTGAATTGCACCCGGAGGCAAACTGGCAACCAGTGCAGCTCCCGAAGCAGTGGTGAAGCCCGAGCATAACGCCCGCACCCCATCACCACCCGGGCTGCCGCATTCTGGACCAGCTGAAGCCTCCGAATGGTCACCAAGGGCAGCCCCATGTAGAGCGCATTACAGTAATCAAGTCTGGAGGTGACCAAAGCATGCGTGACCATAAGCAAGGCGTCCCGGTCTAGGAGGGGGCGTAACTGGCGTATTACACGAAGTTGTGCAAAAGCCCTCCTGGCCACGGCTGCCACCTGTTCTTCGAACAGTAGTCGTGAGTCCAGGAGGACCCCCAGATTACGCACCGGGTCCTTCTGGGGCAAAACTGCCCCATCCAGAGCCAAAGTTGGTAGCTCCCGTGATAACACAGGACCCCTCACCCATAGCCACTCAGTCTTGCCGGGATTCAGTTGTAGCCCGTTGTCCCCCATCCAGACCCTCACAGCCTCCAGGCACCTGGAGAGGACTTCCACTGCACCGCCTGGGTCCCCACGGGCCGAGATGTACAGCTGGGTATCATCTGCATATTGATGATACCTTACCCCGTGGGAACGGATGATCTCACCCAGCGGCTTCATGTAGATGTTGAATAGGAGAGGAGAGAGCACCGAGCCCTGAGGCACCCCATATTGAAGGGGCCTAGGACTGGACTCTTCCCTCTCCAAGCACACCGACTGGGTCCTGCCCCTCAGAAATGAGGAAAACCAGGACAACACAGTGCCCTGGATCCCCAATCCTTGGAGCCTTCCCAGAAGGATACCATGATCGACGGTATCGAAGGCCGCTGAGAGATCGAGAAGAGCTAGAACGGACGGGTGACCTCCATCCCGCTCTCTCCAGAGGTCATCCACCAAAGCGATTAGTGCAGTTTCCGTACCATATCCGGGCCTGAATCCTGACTGAAAAGGGTCCAGATAATCCGCTTCATCCAGGACATCCTGGAGCTGCCGCGCCACAGCCTTTTCCAAGACCTTTCCCAAGAAGGGTAGGTTGGACACTGGCCGGTAGTTAGTCAATACCATAGGGTCGAGGGATGGCTTTTTTAGGAGGGGGCGCACTATGGCATGTTTGAAAGATGTTGGAAAAGACCCCTCTTTTAATGATGAATTGATGATCGCCTCGACCCACCCACCTGCCACGGCCTTTGAAGCTTTAACCAGCCAGGCAGGGCATGGGTCCAGCACACTGGTCGTGGCGCGGACAGATCCAAGAAGCCTGTCCACTTCCTCAGGGCCAACTAGATCGAACTGATCCCAGATAACATGGCTAGACTGTGCCTCGGACAACCCCAGTTCATCACTTTCCACGCCGGGCTTAAGCTCTGAGCGAATCCGAGCGACTTTCCCCGCTAGGTAATCAGCAAAAGCTTCAGCAGATCCCTGCCAACCGGGGCCCGCCCCCCCCTTGCCAAGGAGGGACCTGGTCACCCGGAACAGGGCCGCTGGGCGATTATCTGCGGAGGCAATGAGGGCGGTGAAATATTGGCGTTTCACCGTCCCCATCGCCACTAGGTAGTCTTTAATAGCTGCTCTAACCAGTGTTCGATCGGACTCGCTTCGAGTCTTCACCCAGCGGCGCTCTCGGCGTCTCTTAGCTCGCTTCAGCTCCCTTAGCTCTTCTGTAAACCAGGGGGCAGATCGATCCCCACGAGCATGGAGAGGCCGTAGTGGCGCAATTACATCCAAGGCTGCGGTCGCTTTCCTGTTCCAGGATTTTCTCCTCATTCTCTTCTCTACAATAGAAGAAGCTGTTTTCAAGCAGGACAGCAGATCTTGTCATAAAATGGTAATCTAGCCAAACCACTTCACAAAGGTGTTGTTAGCTCACATTGTTCTTGAGGAACATGAGCAATCAAGTGATGCAAATTCCCTCTAATTAAATCCAGCCACCAAACTAGCAAATGTAGTTGTAAGTCTATTATTTGGCCTGGAAGGTACCCCTGTAAATGCAGAAATCCCTGTGGTTTTGGAGGAAGGAAGGAATGGTTGCATTGCTAGAGGTGCTAATAATGTCCTACAGGAATGTGATTGGGTGGAAATTTTAGGAGGTTACAAAATCACAGGAAGATTGGATTTGGCAGTAATAAACCAGAGCTAATGGGAACATACAGGAGAAGGAACAGCAAAGTAAATGTTTTATTGTTGCTGTGAAGTCTGATGAAAATCAGGTAAATGGTTCCTGGAATGTGAGCTTTTAAAAGAAGTCATATCTTCATGGGATGAATTAACCTTTGATTTCTGAGAGCTCTTTATTGTGTCTTTCCTTTCTGTAGCATAAGCACAAGATGCAGCCTTTGAGGTTGGGGCACTGGCAGGACCAGCCATACTTAGTGAGGACATCAGCTCAAGCAGCAGATTTTGGGTATCAGAAAATGCCCCCAAATTATCAGTTATTTAAAATATTGGATTTTGTTTTTGTTTCAGGGAAGGGAAGAGACACTTGTAAGATGTTTTGCCTCAGGTGCCAACATGATTACCACTGAATACTATGCATATCAAAGGCACCAGTCGCTCAAGTGTGGATGGGTGGTACCTATTTCCCAATGCTAAAGGACATTGTTTTGCTTTGTTTCACAGCTGTACTGTCAGTGGAGGTTGTGACCATCTGCCCCATAGGTACTAGGTTATAGTTTTGAAAATTGTGCTTCTGTTTGAGTGGCCACATGTCTACTTTTGAAAGGTACAGTTCTATATTTGAAAAGCTGCCAGAGTACAATCTTGATAAGGTGCCCAGTGGCAGTCTGACTGACAGATAAAAACCTCCAAGGATGGAGAGCAGGGATTTAGAATTTGTCCAATCACATTTAACATCTAAAGCTTCAACTCATGTGTCACTTGTTCACAGTCTTCTCCATTAAAAAGAGATGCACTGTGTTTCTGTTTAAATGGCAGAAATCATTTTTGATTGTGCTTAGGACGGTTGTCTACAAAATAATAAACAGGGCTTGTAAAGTCAGTTTGTATCAATTTCTCTGGTGAATAATTATATGATTTGATTTGTTATTTGACTTCATTATAATTTTACATGCTACCTGTTTCTCCTTAGACATCCATCCATCCATCCATCCATCCATCTATCTGTATGGATGAATGGATAGGTACTTGTTTTGATACCAGTACTGTTAATGCTACTTTTTCCATGCATTTCCATCTCTTTCCAAAAAGAACCACTTCCATTCTTGTTAGGTACAAAGTGTTTGCCTAAACAGTTGTCTAGGATATTATACCCGACTAAAAAACCACTGAACCACTTTAAGGGCTCTGCAATTGTAACAGCACAGGTGTAGCTTACTGGTTATGTAACACTAAGACTTTGTATAAAGCAAAGTCATGCCTGACTCCATGTCTGTGTTGTGCATGTGTGTGCTAAAAACCACTGAAATAATGACAAAATTGTCCTCCCTACTCTGTAGAAAGTGTGATATAGTGGGCAAAGTGATGGACTAAGACTCTGGAGACCAAGGTTTGAATTTTTGCCTGGCCATAGAAATTCACTGGGGAGGGGGCTGGCATTGGTAAAAGGCAAAGATCTCCCTTGCTCCCAAGCAGGTCATGTCTGATTCCAGAGGGCGGTGCTTTTCTCCATTTACAGCCAAAGAGCCAGAGCTATCTGCATCTGCAAATGTTTCATGTGGCAGGCATGATTAGATGCTGGAGCTCATGGAACGTTGTTACCTTTACTACCAAATCAGTACCTATTTATCTACTTGCAGTTTCTTGCTTTTGAACTGCTTTTGATCTGTTAGGTTGGCAGGAGCTGAGAGAGACAATGAGAGCTCACTCTGTCATGCAACATTTCCATCTTGATCTGCTGGCCTGCTGACCTTCTGGTCATCAAGCTCAGCATCTTAACTACTGGTATTGGTAAAACCATTTCTTAGATATCTCACTTACCTTGAAAGTCCTGTTAGGGTCATTATAACTCAGTTCAGAGTTGATGGCACGTAACAAAAAAAAAAAACCCCTCTGTAGAAAAGCATGTTTGGGGTGCCTGAGAGGTGCTGGGCAGTCACAAAACTTCTGAAGCTGAATGTTTCCCATTCATTCTGTAAAATGTTACATCATCCTTCAAACAGTAACCCCCCCTTTTTTTTCTGGTTGTATCATAAATGCACTGGCCACAACTACATGAAATGAAGTGTGTGTTGAAAGGTGATTTGAAAGGGCACCTTATTTAACTACTTCATGTTGACCAGGGGAATAAAAAAGAGCCTTGAGCATAGGCCAGCTTGGATCACACACTGAAGCATCTGGATGATGAAGCTTTGGCTATACTTCCAATCCGTTATAGCCAGTTTTGTGGAACATTACAGAACAGCAGCTACCCTGAGCCTATGGCGGCCACATCACCTCTTGGGTCTGTGGAACTCTGGTGTCATGTCACTTCCAGACCTTCCTCATGACATCAGCTTTGCCTGTTTCTCAGGACAAGCATTAAACAAGCTCAGGGCTAAGAGCCAGGCAGCCTATCATCCTTCTCCATATCCAGTATGCTCACAGCTCTTTCCTAAAGCTCAGTATGTCCATTCTACTCTGATTTATTGCAAGCTCAAGGCTAACAGGTTTTTATTTCTCTTAGCAGAGTCCATTAAGTTAAAAAAACATGGATTTTCCTCATTTTAAACTCATTTTAGGTCTCTTGTCTTCATTCAGGATAAGAGAGAATTGGGCACTAGAAATTTGGAAATTTAGGCTGTCATCCTATACCATTTTGCTTGGAAGTATTAAATCCCATGATAGGTCATCTCTAAGAAGATGTGTTGAACATTGCATTGTAAGGCTGTGCATCTGTACCTGCTTTGGGGTGAGCACTGCTGATCACAACCAGACATACAAGTAGAAAAATATAGGACTGCACTATAAACAGGGTTGTCAGAGCTCATGGTGCAGAGTAATGGATTTCATCTGATCTCTAGACAAAGTACCAGATCTTAACATGATAGGCCAGTGGTGGCAAACCTATGGCACACATGCCAGACATGGCACTCCCAGGCCTTTCTGTTGGCATGTGCGCTGTCCCCCAGCACAGCATTTGTTTCGCCCCTCTGCCCAGCAGCCCAATGGAAGCACTTCTTGCTTCTCTTAAGCACAGTTTACCCTGCCCCTCTGCCCAGCCTCCCAATGGGAGTGCTTCCTCCCTCCCCCAAGCACAGAGTTCACCTGCCCCTGCCCAGCAGTCCAATGGAAGTGCTTCCTGCTTCTCCCAAGCACAGAGTTTGCCCTGCTACTCTACCCAGCAGTCCAATTGGAGTGCTTCCTCCTTCCCTCAAGCACAGAGTTCACCCACCCTCCTGCCCAGCACCTCAACGGGAGTTCTTCCTCCCTCCCCCAGCACAGAGTGTGCCCTACCCCTCTGTTTGGGCACTAGGACTCTAAAAGGTTCACCACCACTGTGATAGGCACTGGGAGGAGAAGACACAGTGATGGGATGTCAAAAATTTCCCTACCACACCATGACATCACGGACGTCATGAGTATGGCCAATGTCATGACATCATGACATTGTGGGCTGGGGCAAAAAATAAAAATTAAAAAAATTAAAAGAAATAAAAGAAAATTAAAATAAACACACACACACACACACACCTCTCAACCCACCAACCCAACCAAACAACCACAACACAAACCCATAAATAAATTAAATAAATAAAATAAAGAAATAAATAAAATACACCCACCCACCCAAACACCCACCCACCCCAAACACAAATAAACCCAACCACCCCAAACACAAATAAATCCACCTGCCCACCCCAAACATAAAACCCTCACTTACCCTTGGAACCGGTTGTGCAGCAGCGTGGTGGCAAACCGCTGCGGCGGCAAACCGCTGCGGCGGCAAACTGCTGTGGCGGCAAACCGCTGTGGCGGCAAACCGCCGTGGTGGCAAACCGCCACAATGGGATGGCATCCTGGCAGGGCCAGGCGCATAAAGGCCACCACTGCCGCTTCTTCAGGTGCTCCCTGCGCCCTTCCTTTCCCGGCATCATTTGATGCATGCACAGTAAAAAAATAGAACTGTGCATGGATCAAATGAAGGTTTGACACATGCGCAGTACCTGGGTGCCATTTTGGCTCCATTTTTTTTTAAAAAAAAAATCCTGGTGAGGTGTCCGAACCGGACACCTAAAAAAATCAACAACAACAACAATCCCGGGGGGTTGCTACTGGATCGGCGAACCACCTGAGAATGTTGCTACCGGTTCGGGTGAACCGATGCGAACTGAGAACATACCATCACTGAGAAGACAGCTTTGTTTGTGCATGCGAATTGGCTTTAAACCTTGGACACTCATGTCTAGAGCATGGAATGATGATCTTGTTAGTTTGTTTTACTCACTAACTGTCATAATCCTTAGCCACTATGTCCTGTTTGGCCAAGATTTTTGGCTCTGCAGTCCATCCATTTATAGCAGATACCAGGTCTCACTGGTTCAGTGCAGAGATGAATGAGAGTGTGTGGTGCTTAACGAAAGCCTGGAACAAGGAGAAATGGTCTGGAGAGATGCTTGCAAAAGGGGGCCATTGTCCTATTTAGAGCAAGGCAGAGAGCGGAGTGGCAGCAACACAACTTGGAACTGAACCTTTGTGTTGCACAAGCCTGGGCAGCATCAGCAGTGCCATATCTGGGAAAACTCACCATGTATCATGTATGCAAGCCCTAGCATAAACAGTGGTCACTGCCCCATCAAAGAATACAAAGACAGGTGCTCATCAAACCTTGCTTTACCATTGTCTGCCTCCACAATATTATAAAGTACTATGTGATGACAATAGCAATGGGTTCAGTCTGTAGAATGCCATGGGCTGCATGTTGGTCTCCCCCAACAAAGCACCCATTGTGGCACAGACATTGTCAAAGAGGAAGCATGCTTGGCACTCTAGTTCTCTTTTTATTGATGCACAAAATCCAAATTCTCAATATAATCTCTTTATTCTTCCCTTCTAATGCCATGGTTATTGTGCTATTTGAGTATAAGATTACAGATGATTATTCCCATTCTAGCTGTCTTTCAAACATGGTCTTTCAATCATGACCATTCATTGCTGCTGTGGGGAAAGGCATTTTTAAAAAGTTATTGTTTGGTATTTATATTGTTAATGTTGAGAGCTGAAAGAACTTTACAAGCCTAGGTTTGTCGGTGGAAGAGAGGCAGAACTAGGAGAAAAGGGGGTTGTGGAATCATGGAGACTGCAGAAACATTGCATGGATTTTATACATCAACCAGAAAAAAAGATTATTGGGTAGTACCTGTCCTGGCTGACAATAGGACTTGGAAGCTAAATTAGCCCATGGATGCTGCAAGCTACATGGCAAGCAAGGTCAGCTTAGTGTTTGTAAAACATGTGCTGGCAATGTGGAAGTGGGAAGGAGGAAATGTTGAAAGCAGGCTAGTATCCACGCAACATGTGGCATCAGATTGGTCACATTCAGAACAGGGAATTTTTAAATGGAGTTTAGAAAGGAAAAGCAAACTTCCTTATATGATATCTAGACGCAGGCACTGGAAATAGTGAGCAGCCACCCCCATTAGTCCTTTCATTGTTGAAATAGTGACAGGCATAGGGCAGGTCTGTAGCACACACGTACTCTATATACTCACACTTTCAGATTCATCCTGTTTGAAAGCCTGAAAAGGGATTGCATCCTGACAGGAACTGAGAAAGGGAAGATTCACCTAGATAATGAGAGGGGGAGAAATTTATTATTGATTGTTTTTTATGAATCTCTACTGTTCTTGGAGAAAACAAAAGAATACTAGAAATAAGTCTGCTTCTGTTTCATTGATTACACCAAGGCTTTTGACTGTATGGACCATAATAAAATGTGGCAAGTAATTAAAGAGATGGGAATACCAGAAAACCTTACATGTCTCATGAGAAATCTGTACATGAATCAAGAAGCAACAGTCAGGACAGGATACAGAATGACAGAGTGGTTTGGAATAGGAAAAGGAGTAAGACAAGGCTACATTTTGTCACCCTGCTTATTTAACTTATATGCAGAGCACATAATGTGCAATTCAGGGCTGGATAAATCAAAGCTGGAATTAAAATTACTGGGAGAAACATCAACAATTTGAGATATGCAGATTATACTACCCTAATGCCAGAAAGTGACAAAGAAGCTCTTGCTTAAGTTGAAAGAAGAGAGTTGAAAGAGCTGGCTTGAGACTTAACATCAAGAAAACCAAGATCATGGCAACAGACCCTATCAGTCCCTGGAAAATAGATGGGGAAGAAATATTTTATTTTATTTATTCATATTTCTATACTGCCCTCGTCATCAGGGCAACCCAGAAGCTGTGACAGACTTTACCTTCTTAGGATCCAAGATCACTGCAGATGGTGTTTGCAGCCATGAAATAAAAATGTGACTAATTCTTGGGAGGTAAGCTATGAGAAATTTGGGGAACATAGTGAAAAGTAGAAACATCACTGTCACGAAACCACCTTGAAAACTAAAGTCCGCATAGTCAAAACAATGGTATTTCTGGTAGTAATATATGGTTGTGAGAGATGGAGCATAAAGAAAGTTGAGCGCAGAAGAATAGACACCTTTGAAATGCGGTGCTAGAGGAGAATTTTAAGAGTAAAGAGAACAAATAGGTCAATCTTAAAGGAAATAAACCCCAACTGCTCCTTGGAAGGTCAAATATTGAAGTTAAAGTATTTTGGACATTAAATGAGAAATCACTTGAGAAAGCCTTGATACTGGGAAAGGTGGAGAGCAAAAGAAGAATGGGGTGGCAGAGAATGAGATGGCTGGATGGCATTGTTGACGCAATGAGTACAAAGCTGGGTGGGTTGAGGATGGTGGAGGATAGGGGTACCTGGGGTGCAGTGGTCCATAGGGTCGCGAAGAGTTGGAACTGACTGTGCAACCAGATGCGTGCTGGTATATTGGGTAATCGGACTTTGTTCCACCCAACTCTCACCTCTGGTGCCCTGGGGCTCCAATAGCAATGTATGGGATTACCTCCACCCCCACCCCCACCCCCCATCACTCCCAGTCCAGTGCCTTCCCATGATGCCCTACACACCCCTGTGTGCAACTAACAACAACAACAACTCTTCTTTGGGGACTGCAGTGGTTTAGTGGTTAAGATGCTGAACTTGATGACTGGAAGGTTGGTAGGTCACCAGTTTAAGACTCAAGAGCTGCATGATGGAGTGAGCTCCCATCTCTGTCCCAGCTCCTGACAACCTAGCAGTTCAAAATTAAGAAATTGCAAGTAGATAAATAAGTACCACTTCAGTGGGAAGGTAACAGCATTCCATGCACTCCAGTGTCTAGTCTTTCCTGCAAACCTGTCATTTGCAACACAATTCAAGTACCTACAGCTAGTCAAGTTACTCAATGCAGTAAATCCCATAGGCAGAATAGCAGGGTTGTATAGATAATACAAGGGACTGTGGTGGCTTAGTAGTTAAGATGCTGAACTTAATGACTGGAAGGTCAGTAGGTCAACAGTTCAATACCTGACTGATGCACGACAGAGTGAGCTCCCATCTCTGTCTCAGCTCCTGCCAACCTAACAGTTCAAAATTAAGAAATTGCAAGTAGATAAATAGATACAGTACCACTAAAGTGGGAAGGTAAACAGTATTCCATGCACTCTGGTGTCTAGTCATGCCTGCCACATGATCACCACAGAAATGTCTGCAGATGCAGACAGCACTGGTTCTTTGGCTATAAATGGAGATGAGCACTATACCCTAGAGCAGTGATGGCGAACCTTGGCAGTCCAAATGTTCTTGGACTTCAATTACCAGAAGCCCAAGTCAGCACTCCTGCTGATCAGGGCTTCTGGGAATTGAAATTCAAGAGCATCTGGAGTGCCAAGGTTCACCATCACTGCTCTATGGTTGAGTATGACTGGCTTTCAAGCAAAGGTAACCTTTATCTTTCCCTCACTGTTCTTTATTTAAATGCAAAGGAACTGTGTTACTGCTCCAAGAAGATTTTTAAGTCCTTTATGTCCCCTTGTTTTAATTACATGAATCTGTGATACCACCACCACCACTGCTACCTTTTGTATATTTTTGGACCATCAATGGTGAAATCATAAAATGTCTCTCCTATCAATTTAAGTGGCAGACTACCATTGTGTCCTTCACAGGCAGGAAATACCTTGGGCTGGTCCCAAAGGTAATGATAAGCTTTGGGCAGGTTCATTCCACTTTTATTGATAAATATTGATGACACTAATTCCCATGGGCAAAGTGTAAGGATGAAAGCTGACCTCTTGTCCTCAGTTCTTAGTAAGAGAACAAATCTTAAGAGGTGAACAGCACTCAGCAGCAGATAAGCATGTGAGGCAATTATAGAGAAATATGAAACTTGAAATACTGATAGACTTAAAAGCTGAATCACATGAGGCCTGAGAAAAGAATGTACATTGAAAAATTAATCATTCCAGTTTTTGAAAGATCTCTTGTAAATATGACTCACAGAACGAATGGATTTGTTTCACAGTTCTCCTATCGTTTATAAGACTGATCATATCATTACTCACAGCTTTCTCTTCCCGTGATGAAATATGCATATCTTGTAAAATATGGATGTTGAGAACACCGTTATTTCAATCTCATCACGAGGAAACATCCAGCTCTTGGGATGACAAGAACTCACACCAAGGCCAAATTTAATGGACATTGTGAGACACAGAAAAATGATGATAAAGGATGAAGATGTCAGTCCAATGACAATACGTCTTGCTTTAGAGGGAGCTGTTTTAATGAACTTGACTCATGGTGATGCTGCATCTTAATTGTCCCCTTCCCACAGAAATAGATAAAAGAAATTGGGTTTGGTACTAATTATTTGTATTAGTAGATTTAATTAACTCAAATAAAATGAAGGTTGTTAGAAGGAAATTGAGCAATTAATGTTATACAGGAATGGAAAGAAGCCACAACATGAAATGGTAACTGGATTCAAATTTAGCAAAATAATTGACCAATATAAGGCAATATCATTTTGGTTTTGTTTTGTTTGGCATTAACATATCAGAATCAGATTACAATTGTGTCTAATCATTTGATTTCACATCTCTAATCATGTGATTTCAAAACTAAGATATATTCAGATTCTCCTGCACAATACTTACAAAAATAAGTATAAGTACTATCTCTTGCCATTGTCTGTGAAAGCTCTTCTACCAGCTATTGCTGCTGCCTGGTAACTGCTCTCCAGGAGTTTCTCCACCCCTATTGCCACTGGAACCTAAATCCTCTTCTACTATTATGACTATTACTCTTGAAGAGCATGAATACATGTTAGTCTGGTGTCTCAGTTTGGACAATCTGCTTTGGTTGACCTTGGCAGGAGTCCAAATTGCAGTGGAGTCTAGTCTCCTAACTGCATCGTTCTAAACTTCCCTGATGCACTCAAATCCCGTCATGTTAAGGAGCATAACCAAGAGGCTGTTGTTATGTGCCATCAAGTTGCATCAGATCTTTAGTGGCCCTGATAGAGTTTTCAAGGAATATAAGATATTTAAGGACTAATTTTATTCAGTGGTTTAGGCATCTGCCTATGAAGTCAGAGTTTGGGAGTTTGATTCCCCCCCCCCCCAATTCCTTCTGTGAGAAAAGCCAGTCTGTGTTGCCTTGGGCAAACAGCACACTCCCAGGATGCCTCCAGAAGAAGGGAATGGAAAACAACTTCTGAGTAATGTCAAGTTATAAAACCCTGCAAGGGTCCACATAAGTCAGAACTGACTTGACAGCACACAATTATTATTATCATTTGCCAGTGTCAGCCCCTAGTGAGTGTCCATTGAAATCATAGTCCATCACTCTATCTACTAAGCTACACCAGTTCTCCTACATCATACTGGGGAAGAGTGAAAATTGGGGTGTGGGGTGTGTGGATCAACTAAATATGCAGATGAACCATATTATTGACAGAACGCAGTAATTACTTGAAATTATTAGTGATGGAAGTGAATTAAAACATTGAAAAAGCATGCAACTGTATGTTAAGAACAGAAAAATCATGACAAGAATAGAACCTTATAGCTAATATTTATAATAAAGAAATTTGAATTGGTAAAGGGCTTGTATATCACAGTACAGTCATCAATACAAAAGGAAGCTGTAGCCAAGAAATCAGAAGGTGGTTGAGACTCACTCAGAAAGGCAGCAATTAAGGAATTTTAAAAGATCGTGAAATGTAAAGGCATGTCACTAGAGGCCAAGGCTAAGATCATCTACATCAGTGTATTTTCAATTACTATGTGCGAATATGAAATCTGGACAGTGAAGAAAGCTGGCAGGGGATTAAATGAATTAATTCAAAATCTTGTGCTAGAGAAGAGCTTTGCAGATACATGAAAGATGAGAAAGACAAACAAGTGGCTCCAGATCAAATCAAGCTTAAACTCTCTCTAGAAGCAAAAAAGAAAAAGAAACTGAACCTGCCATATTTTGGGAACTTTATGAAGCTTTTGGAGTCATTCATTTTTAACATATCAGAGAGTAAATAAAAGAAAAGACAAAAAAAGCTATGATACCTTAAAGACTAACTCCTGTATTTTAATGTTAGCCTTCGTGAACCAAATCCACTTCCTCAGACATACAAGTGGGTATCATGGAATACATTCATACTTTTCTGGTATGGAGAGCCAGAGTGGCTGGGCGAGGCTCACTGGACATGGAAATCAATGAGTAATTTACAACCAGTAATAAAAGGTTTTACAGCAGAAAATCTCTGGTGGAAGTCAGTTTGAGGAGTTAGATTTCTAAAATAAACATTTTGACATTACAATTCTCTTAATGGTTTAATTCAGGAAGCTTTATGGGGTAGGCACAGTTGTAGCTGAGAGCCTGGCGGAAGACGATGGATTTTGTCATGTGTTCTGGATGGAAGCTGGAAGCATGCAGGTAGGTGTATCTGTCTGTAGGTTTGTGATATAGTGTGGTACTGAGATGTCCATTTTGTAGCTTCACAGTGGTGCCTAGGAAATTTACTTGTTGTGTAGACTGGTCCAAGCTGAGATTGATATTTGGATGAAAATTATTGAAGTCCTGGTGGGAATTCTCTAAAGTTTCTTTTTCATGGGTCCATATTAAAAATATGTCATCAGTGTGTCTCAAGCAGAGAAGTGGTCTGTGGGCACAGCAGTTGAAAAAACATTGTTCTAGAACAGCCATGAATATGTTAGTGTATTGTGGGGCCATGTGAGTACCCATGGAAATTCCATTGATCTGTAGATAGATTTTATTGTCAAAGTTGAAGTAGTTGTATGTTAGCACAAAGTTGCAGGAGGAGGTGACTTTTTATTTTGAATGGTATTTATTTTGAATGGTAATACGGCTACCAATTCAAAAACTCATTTTTAGGATTGCCATAAGTCAATGTCCACTTTATAGCAGATAACAACAACATCATCAACAACATGCAAATATTTTTGAGTTCTGGTACAAATGGAAGTGGATTGGTTACAAATAATCTTGAAGTGAATTGTCTTCTACAGTATAACGATTGTACCGTATAGTGCTAAAGCCGCATAACGTTACAAGATTTTTGGAAAAATCTTGTATCAAATAACACGATATTTAGCGTTATCCGGAACAATCTTGTGGGGGGAGGGGTTGGATTGGGTAGAACATCTACCCAATCCAACCCCCTCAGCGCCCGCCCGCACGATGTTTGGAAAGGGTACGGGGATCCGTACCCTTTCCAAACACCATGCAGGCACGCGCGTGTCAAACGGGGGATGGGGAGGCTACGGAGATCTTCCCCGTACACTCCCCAACCCCCGCCTGACACGTGGGGTCTCCCCGGCCTCGTAGCGGCTCGCTACAAGGCCGGGGAGTCCCGGGCGAGGAGAGGCGCCTCTCCACGGGGTCTCCCTGGCTTGGGAAAGAGGCGGCTTGGCCGAAATTCCCTCCCCCTGCACGGGGGTGAGGATTTCGACCAAGCCGCCTCTTTCCCAGGCTCGCCATAGCAACAAGGATCGCAAATCAAGGCGATGGATCAAAGCGGGGGGTGGCTCCCCCCGCTTTGATCCATTGCCTTGACGTTCGATCCCTGTTTCGCTCTCCTAAACAAGGGTCAGCTTTTCCAAATTTCCCCCTCCCCCGGGGCTGCGTGGTTTGTCCCCTGAAGCCCCCCTCCAGCCCCATGGATCCCCGTTTTGCTTGGGGAGGGAGGGTGCTTTCCCTCCCCAAGCCAACCTGATCTCCCCCCTGTTCACTTTCCTCTTTGGAAAGGGAACAGGGCTTTGTATCGGACAACGCTAAAAACCGGATAACAACATGACTTGTGGAACCATGTCATAATGTTATCCGGGGTACTAGTGTACATGTAATGCAAGTAATTAAGACTGAATCTAAAGTGAATAATGCACACTTGTCAGTGACTACTGTTTGGTTTTCCAGTGATGTGCTGGCAACCCAAAGGCCTGGTCTATTGCTATATTTTCTTAGGTAGAGGGACAGTATGCAGCCTCAAAATCTGGCCACTTGAAGAGAAGTCATAGGTCCTATACTTGCCCTGTGCTACTAACAGCCCTGTTGGTCAGTAGAAAGACTTAGTTGGGGTTTTGGATGGAGTCACACACTTCTGAACAGTGAGATCCATAGCACAGAAATTCTTTTGGCATCTTCCCTGCCCTTGGATATTCAGATGGTGCTGAGGAGCATGTTACACTTATTACCTTTAGCCTGGGTCATGAGAGGAAATAAAAGCATTGATGGGGAAATACACATGATGGTTACAAAAAGAAAACAAGGTCATTAGAATCTCTTCGTAAAACCCAATGAAGAAAGAAGAAGAAATCCACGTGCATTCATTTGAGGCACCATTATAGATGTTTAATGTTTATGCATGCTTACTTGTATACAGCTTATAAAGATCTATAAATATGGAGATCTTCAAAGCAAAACTGTGATGATTTTTAGAAAGGGATGCACAGCATGGGTAACTATGCCAACCTGGAAAGCATTCAGTTTCATGAAAATGTTGTCATTCAGAAAAGCAGCCACTGCCGAATAATTTTGCAGCTCATTTCCCATTTGTGAAGGGCTCTGGAGAATTTGTCATTAGTGAGCTCACTGCTTCCTTCCTTCTTTGTGGTCAGGTAATATTACTCTGGTCCCAACAGCATCAGCACACATCCTTTCCACTGAGGCCCCCCAGTGGGTCTTGACACCCCCCCCCCGGTCGCTATTTTTTCTTTAGATGAGATATGGAAATATAAAGATAATACTATGGGCCAAACAGTGGACTGGATCAGAGTATCTACTAAAGTGTACAGGTCACTATGTATCCCTTTTATTTAAACTACTAGATGGAAGTAGTTTCATACCACTCAAAAATAATGGAAATTGAATACTTCAAAATATAAACAATTAAACTCAAATTTTGACCTCCTCATAAGATAAAAACCTTGCACAGAGTTTTTAATGCATACATGAAATCTGTTGGCTCTGTGAGCAACGGACAGTTTAATAATCAAAAGAAAATATATAACAGAAGGGGATTTGCTGACTTTCCACAACTTGGGCTGGCACTGCCATCTTGAGTGGAGGTATAAAGCAGGGGTGCCCAAACTTTTCAGCCCATGGGCCAGTCACATGGTTGAGCATGCCAGTCACATAGTTCCTCCCACTGGAAGCAGAAGTAAAACATACATGTGTGGGTGTGTAACACTGCCATAAATGATCATCGGCTGTCATAAATGTGTTTGCAACAGCCACAGATAATTTATGGCAACGTTATGCAAATGCATACACATGTTATGCTCATGCATGTTTTACTTTTGGTTCTGGGCAGTGTGGGCTGGATTTGGCCCATGGGTCGTAGTTTGCGCACCCCTAGTATAAAGGCTTTTTGAAAAAGGAAAGCAAAGAATACAATAGGAGAGTGGTATTGTGCAGGCTATTTATATCCATCCATTTGGAAATGGTGACAGCTATAATTACAGAACTGGAATTATTACAGGGTTCATTTCAGGGGGCATTTCTTTAGCTGTTCCAAGGAAGATAAAAGACTAGAAGTGTTCCTGACTTACCTCCAAACTGAAAACATTTTCAGCACACAGTTTTGTTGATTAAAGCTGTCTCTTTCCAGACGCTTCATGAGGACAATTTGGGCAAAAGCGCAGGATTTCCTTTCAGCTCCAACAACAAAAAAAGCACAAAAAAGCACTCCTTTATAAAAATGATTACTGAATAGCACTGAGCAAGTTTATCAAAAATGAAATGGCTAGGTGAATTTGGGAAGGAAACATTCTAAAAGATCACTCAAGTAACATTTGTGAAGTAGACTGCAAAGCTTCGTGAATGATCTCCAGAGTTACTATACATGCAAAGTGGTTTAATATTACCGTTTTGTAGAGTAATGGACTAAAACTTAGGAAAACTGGTTTCAGTTCCCTGGTTCTGCTATGAAAATTCACTAGGAGTGGGTGGGGCTGGGCTGGTAAAACACCCATTAATAGTTTGGCTACCTTGAAACTCCTATTAGGATCATTATAAGTCAGTTGTGACTTGGTGTCATAGCACAGAGATAACAATAGGTCACCCTTGTTCGAAAGCCAGTCGTATCTGACTCTAGGGTTCAGTGTTCAGCAATACCACAAAACAAATTGCAATTTTAAAATATCTGAGCTAAGAATAAAACAGTTTCACAACACATAAGCAATGGTGAAAGCAGGTGTGGAAGAATAAAACTTGCTCTCTCCTGGTGTCATAGTGACCATAAGTAAGAATCCATGCAAGTCTATCACAGGGGGGCATTCTAACACTGTGGTGCTACCGCTAAAACCTGCCCTCTGCCTTGTAATAGCCTGTGTCTTCACATAATTTGGAGGGAGCATCAAGAGGAATGCTTCTAAAAAGAACCTCAGTGTGTGCCTTGAGTATTGTTTGCTAGAATAAAATGTCCAAGACTGGTAAAAATTTGTTCCATGCAGTTGAAAGAGCCAGTAAGGCCAGGATCTGAAGTCAGCAAGAAATATTACCTGGAGTGAAACTTCAACATGAATTTGGACTTTCTTGTTTAGGGTAAATACAGATTCCCCACCCCACCCTCCTATCTATGGGGAATATTTTCTGAGACCTACCACAGATAAATGGAAACATGGATTACAGTGAAACATATATTTAACACATATAGCTAAGTCATAGAAACAGGTGATGGGTTTAAAATGCTTACATTGTTCTACATGAGAGCTACCAAAATGTCTGCCTCTGTTTCTTCTAAATGTTACACTGCATATGGTGTCCTCTAGTAGCCAGCTCTGGTAATGTAACATAGAAATATATACTGAGGGTGCTAAAAATGTATACACATTTTAAGAAAGAAAAAAACTATTAAATTGTAATATAGTAATATATGTCTTGCCTTGCCTTGCCATCGTTATTCAGTGAGGAGTGCCTGAATGAGTAGACAACTCCATGATGACACTCTGCACAACTTGCAGTTTTCTAGCCATTTAGATCACATCACCCATTGGCCAGGCAGATCACATATACCGATAACAAAAGATTCCTACAAGTCTCAGTGGACTTCTGCAATTACAAGAAGTATTCAAAATGGTTACCATTAACATCCAGACACTTCTGATTAGAGCAAACTACTGCTTGAGCAATGTTCACCAAAGTGTTCCGGATCTTCCCTTGTGCACATTACACACAGTACCATGTGTCTCAAATTTATCACAAATTGTGCAGTTGTTAAGCGTGTTGGAGATTCTGTTGCATACTCACACCTCTATTGTTACTGTACTTCCACAACATCCTTGAATTTCAAATACCACTTCAAAAGGGTCTTGTGCTTCTTGAATGGCAACCATGCTTCTGCCATTTTCTTTGTCTGCCTTGCCTGTCGCATGTGATGCTAGCATTAATTCATTTTAGTGAACATCTTGCTACTGTTCTGTAATTCAATTCAACTTCAAGAAATAATTACACAGATAACATCTCTTAAAATGTGTATATGTTTTGGCATCCTGTGTATGTATTTCAGGATTTTTTTATTTGAATATTTTTAGACCCGTAGATAACTAAAACCTGCAGTTACAGGGGGTGGCCTATAATCAGGGGCTTAAATAAGTAAAGAGAAGATTTGATTAGCCTGACAAGGTGTGTGTGAGAGAACAAGAGAGAGAGGGGAAGGAAGAGGAAGAGAGAGGAAGGAAGGAGAGACAAAGAGTGAGAGTGAAAGTGTGTGATAGAGAAACTGGGGAAATCTCATACATTCCTAACTAGAAAAAGGGCTTTTCATTGACTTTTCTTTAGTCTTTACTTTATTTGGGTGAGATGCACCACCAGCACACAACAACACACAAAGCTAAAACCAACACATAGAATTTAAAAAGGGCTAGATGACATCTACCCATCAAGCCACATCAGCAGCATTTCCTCTTGCCAACATAAGGTCCTCCTCAGTGCACGTTGAGGAGCAGCATGTGCATTGTATCATATGGGAAATAGTTTGTACTTCTCCGCATTCACACAGGCTATAAAGGAAAACCTCACTTTCTCAGATTAGCCCTTGGTCTTCCTACCTCTGCACACAGTCTATTTAAAGTTTTCCACACAGACCATGGTTGTTCTTGGCCAGGTGGTAGAGAGTCATGTGCAGTGATGGGATGCAACAGGTTCGCACCAGTTCGCCCAAACCAGTAGTAACTTTTCCCAGTGTCCCGGAGAACTGGTAGCAGCTTTTTGGGGGAACCACCTTCAGGGCTTACCTTTTCACTGGTTCCCCCACTGTGCATGCACGCCAAGCACTTGGTGTGCATGCACGCCTACAGTGCTAGTGTGTATGCACAGCATCCTTGCTGTCCTCCCAAGCGGGGAGGAGAAAGAGAAGCTGCTAGCCTGAAGCTCCCTATAGCCTGCTCCCCAAGGTAAGTGACTCACCTTTGGATGTGGTGTGTCTGTGTGTATTTAAATGTGTATTTAATACCTTTACCTATGTCAGGGACTACCCTTGGCAGTATGTGTGTCAGTGTAGCAGAGTAGCGATTAAGCTATTGCGCAGCAGAAGGTTCAGGTGCAAAGACACACACACATACAGCTTCAGTGAATAGTGCAGTTTACTTGTGAGTGAGGGAAAGACAACAAACACAGAACTATATACAAAGGTACCATTCTGTCTCCAAGCCCCACAGTTGCGACAGAGCTTGGAATCCTCTGATGGCTCCAGTCCAAAGAGCATGTACAGAGTCCTGCTAGCAAAACACTGACTGCAGGTTGCCAAAGTCAATGTGCTACTTCTGTTCAGTAGTATAAGGTACCTCTCAGTTCTCAGTTCACGCAGCACATCTTTCTCCTCTCAGGTCAGTGGTCAGTCTCTCAGCAGTTCTTCCTTCACAGTAGAATACCCTCCTCAGCAGTTTAACCTTCTTCAGAATAACCTTCCTCAGTTGGCCATAGTTATACTGTGCTGCTGCTATGCTAACCACTAAGTGGCTATAGCTGTGCTGTTGCTGAGGCACCTACACCAGGTAGACACAGCCGTGTAATCAGTCTGTGCCTCAATTCCAAACACCTGTCTTTAAGGTTCTTGCAGAGCCTTAAAGCTATGCTAACACACTGGGCAGAAATCTTTGTACAATACCACTCAAAATGCCCTAACAACCTATATTGACGTACTACCACAGTTCCTAAAAAGGCCTGGCAGCCAACAGGCCTGGCGCCCTGGCTTGGGGTTTTTAAGCAAAGTCTTGGAGTTACTTCATCAATAAGCTACACCTGTGCTGTTCCAATTGCTGTTCCACTTGGAGAACCCTTAAGGAGGTACAGATGTTTTACATTTACATTAAGGCATATTATCCTAGAGAACTGGTACAATGACCATATCCATCTTGCAACATGGTGCTGCCCAGGCACTTATACTAACAGGTAAGTGATGGGCTTGTGTTTGGGGTGGGTGGGTTGATTTGTGTTTGGGGTTTGTATTTTAATGTAATTTTTATTTTATTTATTTATTTAATTTATTTAATTTATTTATGGGTTTGTGTTGTGGGTGGGTGGCTGGGTGGGTTGAGGTGTTTTATTTTATTTATTATTATTATTTTTGGCCCACCCATGACATCATGATGTGGGGTAGTGATGACATCATGGTGGGGTAGTAAACATTTTGACATCCCACCACTGGTCATGTGGTTCTGCCCAGTTATCTGGTAGCTCCTTGTTCACCTTCCATAGTTCTAAGGTGGTCTGTGGGGGCTGGTTGTTCAGAGGAGCAGAAGTTGTGAGGAAACTATTCCTTGATTTTAGTCTCTGCTGGTTGGTGTTCAAATAGTAGGTGTGTTTCCAAGGATCTTACTTTGACCCAATTTTTCTGAGCAACATTTTCTCGATGGAATTTTGGTGGGGGGATGCCAGCTAAGTAATGTACTTTTGAAATGAATTCGACTCTACCTGCTGCTTTTTTTGTATTGGGGTTGGTTTTAGGCATCCTATGGCCAATCTCACTGTTTCATTTAGGGCCACATCTACCTGCCCTGCATTCTTTGATCTGCACCACACTGGACTAGCATACTCTCCTGAAGAGTAACATAAAGCTAGCACAGAAGTTCTTAGTGTGTGTGGTTTGGGCACCCCAACTTGTGCCAGTTATTTTTCTTTAGAGACCAGTTATTTGTTTTCCCCAGAAAATTACATAGTTCATAATGTGGGCAACTCTGGTTTTATTAGAGAGGTCTGAACATTCCCAAATCTTCCCCTGGATTTATTTAGAGAATAGCTCAGGGTTTTCTTTTACAAAAGAAAATTTCAGCCCCTCAGAGATAACACCCACTGCCAATAGCCTTCAAATCCTTTCTGATAACTGTCAATCCATCCAATTTCAATCTTTCAATGGATTTGATCTTATCAAATGACACTGCAAGGAAGAGAATTAGTCTTGATATGTAGAGATACAAAATCAGTAAGATTTCCCCCTCTTTTCACACTCTCTTCATCTTCCTGAAATGCTGGGTAAGAAAACTCTGAGATACAAATCCTGAGAGACCATGAAATATGAACCTTTCTTATAGGTCTGTTGCAATTGTTATTTGAGCTTCACATTTTCCGTTAGCTGGCTTAGCATTATATCTAGAAGTATATCTTCAAAGGTACTGCTCTTCTGTTGCTCTTGGAAGGATTCTTGAGGATCCATGGTGTGTGTGTGTGTGTGTGTGTGTGTGTGTGTGTGTGTGTGTGTGTGTTAGACACTGCCCTTCTGTACTGCTCTTCTGCTGCTCTTGGAAGGATTCTTGAGGATCCTTGGGGGGGGGGAGGTGTTAGACACTGCCCTTCTGTACTGCTCTTCTGTTGCTCTTGGAAGGATTCTTGAGGATCCATGGTGTGTGTGTGTGTGTGTGTGTGTGTGTGTTAGACACTGCCCTTCTGTACTGCTCTTCTGTTGCTCTTGGAAGGATTCTTGAGGATCCATGTGTGTGTGTGTGTGTGTGTGTGTGTGTGTGTGTGTGTTAGACACTGCCCTTCTGTACTGCTCTTCTGTTGCTCTTGGAAGGATTCTTGAGGATCCTTGGGGGTGGGGGTAGACACACTGAAGGGAAGTTGTTGCATTTATCAAAATGTGAGCCATGTTGGCCCTGTTTGACATATACATCTTTTCTGTAACAAAATGCTAAGTTTACAGTAGCGACCTTCAGTTTTCAGAGGGACCCCAAAAGCTATCATTGTCAACTTTCTGCTGAGATGAAATGCACAACTAAAGCTTCTCTGACTGATGGCTATCCAATCTTTATTTAAAATCTTCCAGTGAAGGAAAGTGACACTTCTTGAGGTAGACCATCTCATTGTTCAAAAAGCTCTTACCTATCTTCTTGACAGCTCCCACAAAAGGCACAATTCAGGGCCATAGCAGGATTCTAGATGGACAAAAATGTCATATATATATGTCATATATATAAGCAGCCAGAGGTTTGAGGGTGGGCAAGCTGCTAGCTCAGGGTGGGCACTGACCACCCCCTGGCTACAGCCCTGAAACTATTCACCACAATATTAGATGATAGCATTGATGGGTCCACCATCACAGACAATAAAAGAAGAAAATACAGCTCAGAAGTTGTCATTTCAATTTATTTCTCTTTCACAAAGTTCTTCTTCAAGTGCCATATCCATTCTGGATATTGGCTTTCATCCTGGCAATAGTCTTCCTGTTTTTAACTTCTAGGAACAGTTCTTCCAAGGACATGAGTTATCCTGGTGGAAATTCTATCAAGGTTCTTAAATTGTCCAGCTTCTCCAGGGATGAAGAAATAAAAGCACCTCATAGAAATAATAGAAAATTTCACTGGCCAGAAGCTATTAGTTAATATCAATTGCTATAACTCATATGAGATTACTAATAGCAAAGATATTACTAATAACAAAGAATTGGAAAGTGTATGTGCATATAGGTGTGGAAGAATGGTACAAGGAATTATGGAACCTCACATTAAATAAAAAATTGACATGCAAAATAAACAAAAAATAAATAAAAATAAAGGACTGATAAAGGGAAATGATTTTAGAAAAATTTGGGGATGTTTTATAGACTGTGTATTCCAAGAATCAAAAGGAGTCAAACCAGGTTAAGAATCTATTGGTTTTTGGAAATAGGAGATAAATTGGGTAAAGGATAAATTACTAATAGACAATGTTGTGTTGTTAACAATGGATAATGCAGAAGGACTTGCTGCCTCTGACCCAGCCCCCAACACCAGCTGGGTTCAAAAGAGCCTCCGTGCCTGGCGTGAGGAAGGACTTGCTGCTTCTGACCCAGCCCCCAACACTGGCTGAGTCATAAGAGCCTCCGCAGCCTGGCTGGCTCCAGCATGGCCTCGAGGGATATGGACATAGTGGGTGCGATTGAGTTTGGGAGGTTTTGGTGTATTATTTATGAAGTATTTTTGAAGTGAAAATATAAGAGGATTCTGGCCATTATGTTTATTACATAGGAAAGCAAGTTGGGAAACCTGCTGTATATGCTGTTCTTTGCTACAGGTCACCTCAATCATACATGGTTAAATGGGATTATTTGTTGCCAGAACAGACCAACCACATCTGGTATTTTGGTTTCTAGACCTCTGTAATTTTCAAGCCCACTAGTGATCTGTCTAGTTATGCTTCAGCAATCCTTGGCCCAAACCTAGGAGCTTGTGTGAAATTTCTTTTTTCTTTTTTTAAAATTATAAACATTAACTTTATTAAACAGACATAAGTAAACATAAGTAAAAAACATACAGGTATATAAAATATTTGTCTATATATTTTCCCCTTTGATTGTGTTACCAAAGGGGGAAAGGCGATAAAAGAGGGGGGGGGGAGAGAAAGGATAAGGCAACAAAACAAGCCCTATAAAGCCTAAACTCCTTAAAAATACTGTACTTCCTCTACTTTCCCGGAATGTTAACTTCAATTTCTCCTCAGGCCCCCCTCCCAGTTTTTAAAATGCATCATAGTGTTTGCATTTCTTGTTATATCTTTTCTAATTTGTTGGTCTGTAGATCTGGAACCAACCCTCATATAGTATTTATTATAATATTTCCATGCATTTTCCCTTAATAGTCTGTGAGGGGGCTTTAAAATTTACAGAAAATTTCTGTTGGTTATTCCCCCCCCCGCCCCCCAATAAATTCCAGTTGATAGAAATGGGAAATAATTTTAACATCAAAGTCTGAAGGAATAGAAAGAAATGGCATATATTGGTGGGGCTGCTACACTATAGCTCTTCCACTTACTGTTCATCGACCAGATTGTTCAAAATAATGCTGGCTAGTTACCTAGCAACACAGTGTATTGCTGATCTTACTCCTAGCTAATTTCTCATTTGTCATAATTTGTGCAATCAGAACTGACCATAAATAAAACCTGAACACAATCAACTGGCTTATGTTTGCAATTAGAATCAGTCTGAATGAGAAGGAGGATGCTAACAGCTCAGTCTGTAGTATTGGCAGGCTTATCGTTTTACCAATTCTTTCATTTATTTATTTGCTGCATTATTTCTGCTCCAAGCTATTTGCATTTCTGTGTGGAGGACATTCAATTACCAGCACATGGTTTCCTCTCTTCAGATTTCATTTCACCATCTCATCTGCATTAGGACAATATCTGTACAAAAAAAGTCATTAGCAGCCCCACACTCAGGCCATGCAATCATGACCCTCTAATAAATATTTGGCAAGCAGTCAGCCTGATTCTTCATGCCATCCTGCCAGCAAAATGACAAGCACACTGGAATGCAAAAATCAATGTACTATAGCAACACACTGCAACATTTAGTGTTGTATTGGAGTTGTTGGCCAACTCCACATGTGTCAGCATAGCAAGAGCCAAAGAATGTGACTATGCAAACAATATCATTACCAAAAGAGACAGATCAGTGGAGATGCCATTAAGATAGGCTGCCTTTAAAAAATGAAATAATAGCAGAGGTGGCAGGGGCAGAACTGACTGACACACATGTGGTTTGATCAGCTATCATAAGGCCTGCCATGTTAATACAAGAGTGTGCAGAGCCTAATCATGATAGATGAGGAAAAGAAAGCATTGTTCACACATCTGCATCTTAGTGAAAGAGAAGCTATGGCGTTGGGCAAAGCAATGTCAAATGTAGGAAACTTTAGAGATTTTATGGCACTCTTTTCTTCCTAAGCCATTGCTCCTAGTGATTTACAATGAATATTCTAATGGTTCATGAGCCTCACCCTTGGGCCCTAGGCAAAAAAGGTGAATTATTCAACTTTATTGAAGATGGAGCAGTTGGTTCCGGTGTGTTTTGGGAAGACACGGCTGGTTGAAGCAGGTGTAACAATCCACTTACTCCCAGGTAGGACTCTGTAGTCCTCCGGCCTCTTGCAATGCGATTGTGCCTGATCCTGCTTCCCTGGCCCAGATCGGACCCAGCACTTCAGAACGTTTCATATCAGTGTGCCCAGTCACTCCCGACCGAAATCCAGGTGGTGACAAAGGGTGCACGTGAAACTAGTGTAGATTCAGAATGCTTGTGCCAAGTAATCACTCCAAGTCTCTTCAGGTATTTTAGAAATACATTGAAAGCATAGCAAGATTAAGGATACAGTCCAGCAAAAGCTTGGAAACCATTTCAAACAGAAATAAAGCAAGCTGCATGTTCAAGGGATAGCCCATAGCCCCCCCTTCTTTCTGAAACCTCTACATTTTGGCAGTTTAAAAGCATAGCATTCAAGAGAATGTCTGAGTGTGTGCGCGTGCATCTCTGGATATATCTCCTCCCATAGGGTCCACCTTTGGCCCTCCCCCTTAGGCATTCCAACCAATGATCTTACAGCAAGACATGTCAATCACACAATAAGTTTCATTTCTTCTACTCCATGAGGCTCACATAGTTAACATACCATTTTCTCACCCCCTGATCTGAAATTGCCATTTTGAATGACAATAAAGCACAGGGTATACTTCATTCTGTTACAGCAGGTAGTTTAGTCTGAGCCAAATTACTTCTAGGTGGTTTCTTTGTGCAGGAGTGGCACAGAGGCAGGCTACATGACCTAGCTACAACATAACAGAGGCAGCTTTCTGTAGTCAGATGCTGGGTCACAGAGAACTCCCATCACTTGCGTTTGGCTCTGAAGTCTCACAAGGTCAGCTGAAATAGGGAGAAGATAACAGTGAAATGACAGGAGACCGTACATTTTTTGGCAGTTTCAACAACTTTTTCTCTGCTGGATGGTGTACTGTGTCCAAGATCAATTCTTTCTCACCTCAAAAACTGGCTTTTTTTTACATGCATCCTAACCATGTATGTGACCAAAATGAAGTTGGGCTACTTCAAGATAGCAAAAGGCTGACTCTGAGTTTCCTAGATTTCTTGCATGGCAATGTACATTAGTGTTTTTTTTTAAATATGGGTATGGCACACATCTCTGCAGGAGTGTTAATGCATTTGCAGGAATGTTGTTCAAAAAGCCTGGAAAATTTACCTTTATGTCAAAGACTTTTAGCTAGTGTGGCCGCTGGTGCAGTGGCTTGGGCATTTTTGGAGTTGTAGTCCAAAACATGTGTCTTGTAGGATCTTTTTAAAGCAACACAGCCAATGTGGATAATGCTGCTCTAGGCAACCCAAGCTGGAGTAATTAAATGATGCCAGTGATTCAAACACAGCCAAGAACCAAAATTTAACTGGGTGGAGCTTTTTACAGAAAATGTGTAAGCAATATTTTAAAATAAAATAAAAACACCTCCCCCCCCCCCAAAAAAAAAAAACCTTCTCAAAAATAATTGTTTTCAAGAACAATGCATGCTGGAGTCATATAAGATATAATTAGAAAGCAAGCTATTTTTGAACCTTTTCCTTTCTCCTTCCTCCTCCTCTCCTCTCTTTCCTTCCAGATTTGCTCTCCCAGCTTGCTGGAAAGGTAGCAGAAAATGCCAATCTCTTTTGTAAATGGCTACATGTGTTGTCTCCTACTGGGGAAAATAAGGGATATTTGGGAAAGGTAGCAAAAGGCATTTTTCACTTAAACACATTTCAGCAGCCTTGCTACGGAGTGCCAAGTTATCTTCTGAACAATCACATTCTTCTCTGGTAACGATGTTATAGCAGCAATTATACCCTAACATTGTAATATAACAACAGAGTCTCAGAGTCTCCAGCCCTATTTAAGTGTGATTACACCCATTTACTTTGACATAGAAGTGAGACTGGTGCTCTGCCAAGTAAACCTGTCTCCTAATGTAGCACATGTAACCTGGCCTCTCTGTTATTTTTCGATTCCACGGATATTTATGGAGCATGGATCTTCACATCAACAGCTTCCATGCAAGAAAGAAGCCCATTAGAATTTTAACAGTGTGTGTTGTAATGTGCTTCTTTATGATAGGAATTGAGCTGAGCTTCAGGGCCACAATGACTTTTCTTCTCATACCAGTACCAAACACACAGGCCAATGGTAAAATTTATTGATAAACTCAGATGTGCTCAAATGATTACAACAACATATTACATCCTCATATTTCAGGAACAAATCTCAGACACAAGAGTAGTCTTTACAGAGAACGCTCTTGTGATGTCATGATGAGCCTTGTAATATCAATCAGGGAAATGCTGTCAGTTTGGATTAATCAAACATGCAAGCCCTTTTCAGGCCTTTGTGCTGAATAAGTCTTCAGTGCTGAGCTTAAGGATAATTTTAGAATAGATGTTAGTATCTGCTATAGTTTGTGCAGGCAATATGCCTATATTGTTGGCATCTTTTTATGGCAGAGCACAAATTTCCTCTCAAAATCTTCCATGCTAGTTTAGAAACTTGTTTTCTGAGAAATTTTGATACACTTTGCCTGATTTTTTAAACTATTTTAGAGTGTGCATTTGGCTAAGATATATGAAGGCTCAGCAACTTTTGAGTTGTCAAAGCTCAGAATACATATTGAACCTTTTTTGGAATAGTAGCCGTGTTAGTCTGTGGTTCAGGCATATCAGAAAACAAAACAAAACAAAATAAACAAAACAAAATAAAAAACACTGTAGCACTTTAAAGACTAACTGCTATAGTTTTATTGTTATCTTTTGTGGATCAAGTCCACTTCATCAAACAAAGAGTGAACCTTACAGGCATGTTCTTTATATACCAAATTCAGGGGCTCAAAGGGAGAAGGAGTGTGGTCAAGCAAGATGACAGACAAGCAAGCACAAGAATGCAGCTTCACACAGCCATTAGCAACAATAGATTATTCAGATAAACTCTAAATGACTCCCTTTCAATCTCAAGGTTGCTGAGAAAGCCCATTATGGTCTCTGATCAACTTGTGACCTGCATGTCAGGGGGGAAAAAACAAACACCTGTACCTGGTTTCTCTCTGTTTTACTAAAGAGAATTGGCAGGAAAGTTGTAATATAAATCATATAGCAATCTGTGTATCAAATTTGATAATGTCCCACAGTGTTTTTTATTTTATTTTATTTTGTTTATTTTGTTTTGTTTTGTTTTCTGATATTGAACCTTGTTTCTGCATTGTCTTCATCTCAACCCAACATGGGTCTAAAAGAAAAAGACACTGAGGTTAGAGCACTCAAAATAACAGTGTCTATATTCATAATAGCTCATCCCTCTTTTTTTCTTCTTTCCCTGCTCTCAATTTTAATTTCTATAATTTTGCATGCTTTCTTCCCATGCTTTTACTTGGGGATAAAAAAGAATTATTCTGCCTGGAAACACCAGAGGGCAACAATTTCAGTGCTGCTCAGCAAATTTGGTGGAATATACTAATTTCCAAGGATGGGACTTTCAGGTTATAATGAATGAAAAACAACAAGATAAAGGATCTTGCTTTGGTTTTTCATATTGTTTCCTTCATTTCTGAAAGAGAGCCACTGAAACCTGAATAAATTGAATGAGAATAAGTTGAATAAGAAAGAATGAGAATCTTTCAGATCCCCCCCCCTCACACACACACATTTTCTCATTCTGATTGCTTTTGTTTGACCCATGTATGTAATGAATGAAGAACAAATGAAGAACTGCGCATAAGATCAGGTGCATAACAAGCATAGATGTTGATTGAGTTTGCAAGGTATTGGTGGGCCGGGCATGTGTGCCACTTCAAAGATGGCAGATGAACAAAAGCCACCACAGAGTGGATACTACTTAACATAAAACAACCACTGGGAAGGCCAGCTCATCAGGGCAAAGCTCCTGAGACCCTGGATGAAATTGACATGGGTTTGGAAACAGTGGATGCTGCTGCTTCGATCTGCCATGTCAATCTGTGTATATTGATGTGTGAAACATGGATCAATCAAGTAACCAAGTAAGTATGTAACATTGTCCCACCCATTTCTGAGTCCAGCAAGCACCCTCTCTTGGAACCCAAAGATTACTAGTGTGATCTGAGAAAAACGTTTTGTTGGAATGGGTCATCATGCCCCTCACCCTGTGCCTACACCAACTGCCAGGTGAGGAAGAAGCCAGGGCAGGTTGAGGACCTTGCCACCCCTCCCCCTGTGCCTATACCAACTGCCAGGGGAAGAAGAAGCCAGGGCAGGTTGCCGCCCCTTCCCCATGCCTATACCAACTGCCAGGGGAAGAAGAAGCCAGGGAAGGTGGAGGACCTTGCCACCCCTCCCCCTGTGCCTACACCAACTGCCAGGAGAAGAAGAAGTCAGGGCAGGTTGAGGACTTCACCGCGTCTCCCTCTGTGCCCACACCAACATAGTGTATTGTAATGTGATGTATTTTTTGTAAACAGTAAGCCACCCTGAGTCGCCACGGCGAGTGGGCGGCAATATAAATTTGAACAACAACAACAACTACTACTACTACTACTACTACTACTACTACTACAACTAATAATAATAATAATAATAATAATGTACTACATACAGTAGGTCTAACAGAGATGATGATAATCATGATCAAGGGGCTGTGGTGGCTCAGTGGTTAAGAAGCTCACCATGTTAGCTGGAAGGCTGGCAAGTCAGCAGTTCAAGACCTGGGTACTGCATGACAGATTGAGTGCCCATCTCTGTCCCAGCTCTTGGGGACATGAAAGGAGCCTCATTTGGGCATTCCCTGAGTGGAATTTCTTCTGCAAAAATCCTTTCATCCCAGAATAATTTCTGACACAACATTATTATCATGATAGCTATTTCTCTTTGTTATCACTACTGTTCATTGCTGGTGAATTGATGATCATGAGGAGGATGGTGATGTGATGATAAATGTGAACTTTAAAGTACTGCTAGTTGCCTGTATAGGTTTTACAATGATTGATTTTATTTTCTCATGTACCACTGTTACCTGCTTTTAGAATAGAGGATTGTGTGTTAGCCTTGTCCCCAATTTTTAAAGTAGTTTTGAGGTTTCTGTAGAGCTTTATTTGCCAAGCCAGAAACATAAATAAGAGAGGGAGAGAAATTGAAGAATTCGAAAGAGGCAAACTCTTCCACATTTTATAAAAGGACTGATAGTCGAATCATCCCAAAGTGAATTAAATCTTAAGGTCCCCTCCATGCATATCCCTATTCATTCTTATAGCTTTTCACAGAAGCTACTGGTTGTATTGTTTACATTTAAAAAACAACAACTTGTCATTTAATTTAATTTAATTTTAATTTTAATTGTTCTACTTTTATGCCGCCCCACTTGCAGAGCGACTCAGTGCACAATTTTCTTGTAATTGTTTCCCCAAAAATCTTTAAATATGTTTTTTACTTGTTAAATACAATAGCAAGGGAGGTAATTGTTCTTAGCCTACCATATTTGTAGACTATGATATGAAAACTGACCACAGTATTTAAGGATTTCAGAGAACCATAGACTTAAATATTATGTATCCTAATTGCTTACAGATAGGAAAAAGCTTCATCACTTCCAATAGATGACCTTTGAAAATGTTGAACTTAGGACAGGCAAACCCATTATATTTTGTTTTGAATCCTAACATGGAACTGGGTAGGGCCAGCATTTAAGAATCATGGACATTGCCTGTTTTGAATCTAAACTGGCAATCAGCAGGCTAAATGTTTCTCCCCTCCAAAAATAACTGGTTTTCCACTCAATACATTTATGCTGAGCTCTGTTGTAGTCAGTGATGAGATGATAAAAATTTTAGTACCCCACCCTGACGTCATCACAGTGTGGGTGGAGCTAACGTCATGACGTCATGGGTGGAGCCAACGTCATGACGTCATGACGTTGTAGGCGGGGCCAAAAATAAAATAAATAAAATAAAAATAAAACACACACACCCCTCAACCCACACACACAAAACCGTTAATAAAATAAATAAATAAAATAATAATTAAATAAAAATACACCCAAACACCCACCCACCCCAAACACAAACCCCACTTACAATGGGGACCGTTGGGGCTGGCCCCGAGCCTCGGCGCCCAGCGGCGGCGCGCCTAGCCCGGTGGCCCAGGGCTTCCGGCCGCAACTCTCCACGGGCTGCCCCGAGCCTCGGCGCCCGGCGGCGCTCCTAGCCGGGCGGCCCAGGGCTTCCGGCCGCAACTCTCCACGGGCTGCCCCGAGCCTCGGCAGCGCTAGGAGCCAGGAGCGCCGCCGTGGAGAGTTGCGGCCGCCAAAGTCATCGCTGCTGCAATCTCCGCCGCCGCCATTATCGTTGCCATTAGAGAGAAGTATGTGTGTGTGGTGTGTGTGTGTGGGGGGGAAAGGGGTTGAGTGGGAGAGAAAAGAGGCAAGGTTGGTAACTGTCACAAGCAGCAGATGAAGCGGCAGGGAGGAAAGTGGGTAAGCGAATCTGAAGGGGCCCCCATGGGTTCGCCCGAGGCGTTTCCAGGCCTCTCTGTTCTGTCATTTAAGCGACATGGCGCTGGAATGATTGCAACATGAATATTTGATGCCCTGGAAAGGCAAAGCCCAGACTCTCTGCCAACTGGCTTTCTTACCCAACTCCACCTCAACCGGTCAAGCCCACCCGCCCAGGGTCTCCGGGGAGGCTGGGTGGGCGTCCGTGCCGGGTTTTGAGGGGAACTTTAAAGAGGAACGGCAGATTTAATGGCTCCAATTTAGTGCGCATGTGTCAGATTGAGTTTCTGCGCATGCGCACTAAATTGGAGCCATTTTTGCTCCAATTTTTTTTTTTAATTTTCCTCCCGGTGAGGCGTCCGATCCGGACGCCTCAAAAACGGTTTTACCCCCACGGAGAGCCCTCCGGAAATCCTTAAAACGGTTCTGTGGATCCGGTCAGAACCGGTGTCATCCCATCACTGGTTGTAGTGTAGTCTATCTGAGTGGTGCAGTTGTTCAGTTCAGTCTCTTTCTGATCCAAAATGTTTTAGTCTCAGAAAGTTAGTAACTCAGTGCTACAGTGTTTTTTATTTTACTGTATTTTTATTTTATTTTGTTTTCTGATATGCCTAAACTGCAGGCTAACATGACTACTATTCCAAAAAATTCAGTACTCTCTTGCAACTATCATTCACTTTAAAGATTGTTTCTCCTACTTTTATTACAATCAATATGAAGTGAACTACTGTATTATATTTTGCCATATAAATGACAACTTTGTTAGCTGAAACACTGCAGGATGAAAACATCTAATTATTGCCCTGATATCTAAGGGCAATTTGCTCTTTAAGAAGATTTAATTAACTTAAGCTGACAATGCCACATGCTGTATTATTTATAAGTTATTACATGAAGGTTTATGAATAAAGAAACAATTCCAAGAGTGATTGAAATTCAGCTCAAGTACACTTGCCTTTTCCCAGACACAAGTGAAGAGAAATCATAGGCAAAATGTTGAGGAAAATGGAAAAGAAACAACCCTTAAAATATGTTAGAGTACCACATTAATGCATACATTCTTGCCAAACATTTTATTTATTTATTTATTTAGATTTATATTGCTGCCCACTCGCCGAACATGCAGTTCCTCCTGTGCCTCGGTTTGACTGTGTTTGTAGACGGGTTACTAACTGAACCAGAAAAGAAGCAGATAGGAGACCAAGAAGAATCAGGCATAGCTGAAGAGGAGTTGAGAAATATACCTTGAAATTCAGACTTCATGGCCAACTATTTATTTATTTATTTATTTAGATTTATATCACCACCCACTCGCCGTGGCGACTCAGGGTGGTTTACAATCAGGAAAAAAACACAAAAACAAAACAACAATAACACACACACAACACAAACAGATAAAATCCATTCCTCCTTCCGGCCAGAGGATGTTAGTCTTTTCCTTCCCTGGGCAGATAAGGCCCAGGATTAGGAAGTGGGAGCTTCCATCTAAAAACCTTAAAACTTTTAAAAATTAAAAATTAAAATCTGAAAAAGATTAAAAACAGATTAAAAACACACCAGATGCTACAACTACTAATTTAAAAGTAGAAAAAGAGAGGGGCTCAGATCAACCAACTATGTGCTAAGGATATTTAAGTTTCAGAGAAGAAGTCATTGAGAATTTAAGTGATTTGTTCCAAACCACATGTGTTAGTTTGGAGGAGATGTGTGTATGCTTAATTATATTTGCTCTGCATTATTAGTCCACTAATATAATCAGTGTTATCACAAATGAAATTTGGGTTTGGTTGTTGTTGTTGTTTTGGTAGGAGTAAATTTTTCTTGCCACTGGAATGTATTATAGCTGACTGTCTAGAATAATTTCTGAATCTAAAGTTATGTTTTAATATCTGATTCCTGCAGTATATTTCTTGTATAGCATACATTTATACATATGGTGCCCTGTCTATCTATGAGTAGACATAGTGAAGCTACATATGATCAGAAAATTGATTAAGGAAACTTATTGTGTTTATTTTCAGAATTCAGTAAAAGTGTGTTACTGTTTGATGTGAGATTCTTTTGAATATTTCTTGATTTATATGTTGTTGTTTTTAAAATTGTTGTACGGTGTTGCCTGGAACCTGCTAGTTTAATATGATAAGGTTAATTCCAACCCATGATCTGAACACAGCCTTATCAATTGCTAGTTAATGTGCAAGGTCTTTTCTAAATCTCAGTTGCCTGACTCTATGTTTCATCATAGGAGGTACTTTGTGAGTTTTTCTTTTGCATTTTCCTCTCACCCCCCCCCTTTCTGAATATACAATTGCACATTGGTGAATTCTTTAAAAAGCATATTTAGCTAGATTTGTTCCTGGTTGCTCTGGTCAAATTTAATGGGTAGATTTATTCGTAACATGGAGAGGACCATACTGTGTCTGTCTGGCCTTCCAGACACACTGATGCTGAAAATTAAATGTCTGTCAGGAAAAAGAAAGAAGTGGTGACAACTAATATAGTTGGCATTCACTGTTAAACACAGGGAACTCCAAGCTAGGCCTTTAAGATTTGAGCATTGAAAGCTCTGGGACATGGATGGCTTCATTCATCAGTTTTCGTTTCTAAAATGTTTATGTTATTTTTAAAACCTTAAGTTTTCCCAAGCTAAATATGAATAAAATGGCAAAATAAATAAAATTGCTCATCATCCCAACCAAAGGAAGGAAACATTTTGCCTGTACAACTATCAGAAGTTACACTTTTTTTAAGCAAAGAAAAAGATACAACTCTTAAACCAATTGTTACAGAACAATAACTAAATTGTTAAAGAATAATAGTTTTAATAATCTTCTCTTCCTTAATATCAGTGATACCTAAAAAGCCAACATTTTGGCTGCTTGGGAGACACTTGTGTTCATGCAATGCAGTCTGCCTCAAACCCCAGCTTTTTAAAAACAGTGAGACACTTCAGCAAGAGACAAGGGAAGAACACTAACCTTTTAAAAGATTCATAATCAGCTAAAAGGCCAAGGCCAAGGCAATTTATTATTCAACAAAGTCTCAGGTTCCAACATGCTTTTGTTCTCCTGAATAAAACATAATCTAAGAACCACTAAGCCACTCAGGAGCATTGGAGAGAAGAGAAGTGTAACCAAGGTAAATAGATAAGCATGTTTTTTTTTTAAATAATAAAACCCAAGAGGACCTTTTTTTAAAACCCCCAAGATGGTATCACTAATCTTGACACTTGAAATCCTTGAGGTTTCAACTGCATTTAGGCACAAAGTTAAGAAATATTAACCACAAACTAAAATTAAAAGATGAACACTAACAAAGTGTAGTATGCATATCGTAGCCTGGCAAGACATGGGGATTAGGAATTGCCATGATTTACTATGCCTTGTAACATTTTACAATTTCACCCCAGAAAAGTATAGCAGCCAAAATGTAGTGAGTTTGATTCTGATGGGGATCAAGGTTGACTCAGCCTTGCATCCTAAGGTCGGTAAAATGAGTACCCAGCAAGTTGGGGGCAAAGTTCTAATTACCTTGTGAGCTACCCAGAAAGTGAAATGGGGTGGTATAATAAGTGTAATGGCTATTGCTATTTTTCTTTGTATATATGGTCCAGCCCCAGTCATCTCTCACTGGAAAGTTTCAGAGGGTAATATATTTTGGTCTAAACTTTCAGAGTATGCTGGCTTTGTTTGTCACGTGTTTGTCCTGCTGTTCTTAAAAAAAAAATGGTCAGGCAGCCTTTGTCTCAGCTTGTCTCCTGTACTCCTCAATGTTTATGCACAGTTGCCAGGGAAGATTGTTCAATTTCTAGGACTGTGATGTCTTAAAAGTTTGCTTCGACAAAGCAGGAGGAGCACTGGATTTAGTGGTCTTGAGAGGGTGAGTAATGTGACCCGTAGCTGCCACTCCCCCATCTTTCCTCCTGTCTGTTCTTTCCTCTGATATCTTAGAGGACGTCTTCCTCTCTTTGATCTTTCTTTCTCAGTGCTCAGCATAGAAAATCAGGGCTAAACCCAGTGCTCCTTTTCTGTTTTGTGTCCTCAACACACTGCTTATTCTACCTGTTGTATTCTTTGTTACTCTGCCTCTGTATCTTCACATTCTTTCCCCACACTTTGATAGTCAACTGTACCTTTTTTTTTTTTTTTACAAAAAATCTCCTTTAACTCATACATGTTGCTGAGTTAGACATTTAAATGCATTAAGCATCTTTATTTCTGCTATTTATCTCTGGACCACTTTGACCCATATTTCTCAAGTGTACCTATAAACCTATGTTTTAAGAAATTATTTTGGGATAAAGATATTGAGTGTTCATGGAACATCTGATGTCTTCAGTAAAAATGCTAAAAGTAAGTAACAATGGGAAGTGAATGTGTAAATGCTTAGTAAGAAAGGAAGGTGAGCAAAAGAAATGAGATTTCTTTCAAAAGGTTTTCTTTTAAAACTTACATGGGAGTCCATTTAGGAGGCCTTCAGGTTGCAGGATCCTGCACCTCAGCCCAGTGGTTTTGACAAAATAATAATTCTGGCTCTGTTATAATTTAGAAAAATATATTTAACTCCTGACACCATTGGTTCTAATGGTGTATTTTCAGTGATTTGTGATTTGTGAAAATGTCTTTCAAATCCTAATGGATCAGATTCATAGTATGAATGTGGTTTTAGGATGCACCGTGTCACTGGATGTTCACATGGCAGCTATTAGTTATAAGTAATCTATCAGCTGCACTTTTCTTTAATTTTTTTTATTTGTCTAATTTGTTATCCTGCCCCAATTAGGTCAACCCAACTCTGGGCGGCTTACAATACAACCAAAAATGGCATAACGTAGACAGCAGTATGTAGTAATACACAGCCAATATGGCAGTCCAACATACCACACACATATGAAAATTCACAACATCCGTTAAAACTGAGAATAAAGTTAATTAAATATTAAAAATTAAGTTAGAATTAAATTAAAATTAAACATTTAAAAAGTTAAAAATTATAAATTATACTTACATAAGTTCAAACAACCATAGGCCAGAGTAGGGGGGAGGGGTGGCTGACTCAATTAGATCAGCCACCCAGTATGGGATCCAACATTCTTAGATCCCCACACTTGCCCTGCCAGCCAGGTTTTAAGGCCCTTCCGAAAGGGTAGGAGCTCTGTCTGTGTGTGTAGCTCACTTGACAGGAGGTTCCACAGGGCCGGGGCGGCCGAGGAAAAGGCCCTCCTCCTAGTGCTAGAGAGGTGTGCCTCTCTAGCAGATGGAATCCTAAGCGAGCCTTTCCGATCCGCCCTGGTGAGACAGGCAGAAGTTCTTGGTGCGATGCGGTCTCTTAGGTATCCTGGCCCACTACCATAAAGGGCTTTAAAGGTAATAACCAGCACCTTGAATTGCACCCGGAGACATACTGGCAGCCAGTGCAGCTGCCGAAGCAGTGGTGAGGCACGAGCATATCGCCCGCACCCCATCGCTACCCGAGCAGCTGCATTCTGGACCAGTTGTAGCCTCCGAATGGTCACCAAGGGCAGCCCCATGTAGAGCGCATTACAATAATCAAGTCAGGAGGTGACCAGCGCATGTGTGACCTTAAGCAAGGCGTCCCAGTCTAGGAGTGGGCGTAACTGGTATATAACACGAAGTTGTGCAAAAGCCCTCCTGGCCACGACTGCCACCTGATCCTTAAACAAGACAGTTAGCCACCAATAGCCATGCACTGCTCATATCTGGCCTGGATTAGTGGTGTGGACTCCATGTATTATTAAAGACTATTCAAAGGCTACTGTTGGTCAAAGTGTTCTGTTGTTATGATCAGAATTATACTGCATTTACCACCCTGATGTTAATTTAGAAATAATGGCAGAAATCCTGTAGTGCAGTTCTGTTTGGCAAATGGGAACGATGCAGAAGCGTAGCGTGCCTTGGCGGGGCCCAGTATAAAAATTTGTTTGGGGGCCCTTGTGAAAAAAAAAAATTGGGAAGTTTTTATTAATTTTTGCTTACGCACGTTGGGGGCCCCCGTGGCCCGGGCCCCCCGTATAATTGATACGGCAGATACAGCGGTAGCTACGCCCCTGGAACGATGTCATCTGAGGTAGCAAATCACTATTAATTAAAAGCTCTTTTTGGCAATTTGGGGGGCACATGTGCCTTTGCTGCATTGTGTACAAGTCAGGTGCATCTCTAAAGAAAGCCTTTAATCAATAAAGATTTGTTGCTGCCGCTGTCATAAATCCCATTGTGCAAATGGAGCTGCACAACAGGATTTCAGCCCCTGGCTCCTAGACAGCCTGCAAGCTTGCAATGTAAATTGTGATCTGATCTTTGTATGCTAAAGAAGAAAGTGGGGACCGGAAGCAGAAGAGATCTTCTCCTTGTGGCAAAAGGACAACATTTTTTGAGGCAAGGGAGGCTCTTGGACAGAATTTGTTCATTTTGGGACAATCATGCAGAACTCAAAGTATAAGTTCTGTCTTTTTGATGTGTAGACTTTTAAATAGCAGAATAATTAGGGGGTTGTACTTTTAATTAATCAGTTTGGCCTTAGGCTTGCATATTCTATCTCTGTCTGTATACACACATGTATTAAATATTAGAAGTAGAAAGGATTATGAAGGTTGAACTTGCAATCCATGTGGTGCAACTCCCCTGGGGACAATGCCATCACCTGGAGACCTTGCTCTTAATTTTAATGTGATGTTAAGCTTTTTACCCCTCCCTTCAGGTTTCATATCCCCTCCTAGGGATACTTTTTGCCCCAGAGAAACCTTGGGCAGGGCTTGAGATGGTTGTGGGGGAAGATTTTGAAAAACATCAGTCTACTGAATCAGGGGGATTTGGCCTATTGAATGGGGGAGGGGATTGTGTGACTCTATTCCTCCATAAATTCCATTGATTAAGGGGGCCTACTTCAGTACAACCAACTACATTAAGAAAAGACTTCCACTTCTGGGGGGAATCCAGTGGTGATTATCCAATATCAAATCCTTCCGCTCTGTCCATGTGAAAGAGATCACCTAAGGATTCCTGGAGCCTGAAAAAAAAAGGGGGGGATGAGAAGGTTAACAGATTAACATCACTTAGTGATGACATTGTAACCATTTATGCCTGGTAGAATTGCAGAACAGGATTTCATTCAATGATATTTTGTGCAAATCATGTCATCAGGGATATGATGTCAAGATTAGGTGTTGCAGAAACTTTGTCTCATCCATATCACAGACCAAGTTTATGATGCTACTTGTTACTATGGCTGTGCCACTTGGACCTTATAGACACCACCTCCCAGAATTCTCCAGTTATCCCCCAGACAGATTTATCTATAAGCAGTGAGGACACATCTCTGAGAAAGCCTTAAAATTCCCAGGTAGCACCAGTGCAGAATCCAGGTAGCACCAGTGCAGGAAGCTAAGGTGGAGGTAGGGCATGGAGTCTCCAAGTACGTACTCCCTTTTCCAGGTGAGTTTGTAGGTGTCTGTAGGTGTGGGACTATGGACTAGAACACCTAATCCTCAACTGTCTTGAGATAATTTAGTGTTGCTGCTGGATTGTGCTTCTAGATAAATTCAAGTGGTATCTTAACATTACTTTTCTTTTTTCTTAGACAGGCCTAAGTGATGGCCATTCATGTTGGTGAGAAAAGAAGCTTGATGATGACAGCATATCACAATCCACACTAAGCATTCCAAATAAGAAAAGGCAGAAGATTAATAAGGCGTAACAGCAATTTTCTCAATTTTGCTCAAGAAAATATAAGAGTACACAGATGACAGTTTTGCATTTGATTTGTTTTCTGGAAAACGTTTTATTAAAAATTCATGTGTATCAAATGCATACATTTACATATGCAAACCAGAGTTCTCCATATGTGTATAATAAATTATGTACACTTCTGCCAGATGCACATCCAAGAAAAAGAACCTTAAAGCCCACTAGTATTTCTGAAAACACACAGTTCCACTTTTGTAGATACTTCTGCCAGGTGTAGAATACACTTAAGTGCAGAAATGAACTTTAGCTACTCCTTCTTCATAGACATAGTTTACTTCAATGTCTTCTTGTGAAATCCCCTGCATATAAAACTACTTCAGTTCCCTGCTGCTTTGTGTGTTGCCTTTCTATCAAGGTAACTGATGGCATCTCATTTCCTTAAGGCCAGGCTCTTTTATACATAAAAATACATTTTAATCCAATCAGTGTATATTAACAAGATGTAATAGAGATGCCACTTTTGGTATGCAGTTAACTTATTTTTTAACTTACTGTTTCAGGTTTCCTCCTCTTTCTTGCTGGGACTCATAAATATTTGATAACAAATTTTCTTTCCACTCAGGTACAGGGAGCTGAGCTATAGAAAGCTGAACAGAGGCAGAGAATGTTAACTTAATACCTAAAGCTATGCTTAAACAAAACAAGCCCCCAAGTTGATTATTTATATCACAAACCGTGGCATAAATAAAAACCTTATAAAAGCCAATATCCTGTTGCTTAGTGTGTGAGAGTTGAATCAGTGCATTTTTTGTGAGTCAACTCCTCCATGGAGGACACAGGAAGAGCCTTTTCAAAGATTGTGATAATTATGAACCACAACTGGGCATATCCTGGTAACAGCAACCTTGTGTTGCTGGCTAATGTTTCTCACGCTAGGTCAGCCAACGGGAACTGCAGAATGAACTCACCAAAAGGTGACTTCATTTCTGCAGTTTCATGCCTGACCTAGACACAGAAGAAGAACTTCTCCATAAGTTCAATTGATTAAAATAGGCCTACTTGTGTGCAACTTACTACACTAAGCAACATAATTTCAGCCATTGAATCATTAGCCTACTCTGTCACGGCACCAACTTTGTGGAACTCTCTACTGGTTGAGCTGTGCCAGGCTTCATCTCTATCTATTTTTAAAAAACAACAACTAAAATTGGTCCTCTTTAAAGAGACTTTTAAGGATATACAGTACTGCCAACAGCCAAGCAATAGGTTTTGGTTAACTTTTTCTATCACCATAATGTTGTTGGGCATTTTTAAGGGGGGGGGCATCATTTTTGTTGTTGTTTATAATTTATTTAGTTCATTTATTATGTATGTCTAATTTACTATTGTAAGGATTTTTAAAAATATCTTGTAAACTGCCCAGAGTGGGAAAATATCCCAGATGGGTGGGATATAAATGTAATAAATAAATAAATAAATAGTCTCATTCATGTACATTTACAGGATGCCCCTCCCTGTAATCATGGAAGATATATTCCAAGGCCTACTATGGATACCTGAAACCACAGAAAATAGTGAACCATATATTGTACATCACAGACAGTGGCCTCTAGTGGCCATTTCTGTAAATGAACTATAGTGATGCATGTGTTTCAGGACTCTTTATTGAAATTTTTTAGATCTGCTGATAACTGAAACCAAGAATATTGAACTCATGGATATAGGGCCAATTTATAGTTCCTTAGGGCAGAATCAGAATGTGCTCCTGGATTTACATGTGAATAATATCTCATTTTGAGGAATGCAGGGATGGACAAAATGTGCAATTAGAGGTCTTTTCACTGCTTTATCTTCCTTGACAAAGCACCTCCCAACGTGTTAGTTGTTTTTAGGTGCTGTCAAGTTGTCTCCAACCTCTGGCAACACTATGAATTAGAATCCTCACCAGCCCTGCTCTTATGGGTTCTTTCAGGGAGTTAATCTATCTCACATTTGGTCTACCTCTTCTTGTGCTGCTTTCACCCTCTCTGAGCATTATTGTCTTTCCCACATAACCTTGCTTTCACATGATGTGCCCAAAGGAGTATAGCTTCATCTTAATCATTTTCCCTCAGAGACAGTTCAGGCTTGATTTTCTGTAGGACCCACTTGTTCATCTTTCTCACAGTCCAGGCAACCTCAAAGCAAACTTTTCATTGCAAATGTATTCATTTATATTTTATGTATTACATGTTTATACCATTCATCTGGGATATTTCCCAAAGCAACACACGGAATGTTGAGTTGAAAAACACTTTTGTGGAAATGTTCTCACAAAGGTCAGTAGAATTTATGGTGATACCATAAGGCAAAAAGTGAGCAGAGAACAGGTACTGTACAGCTTTCTAGACACTAGAACATTTGGGGGAAAAATAACTGAGAAACGAAATTCCAAGCAACCCAACTGGTCCACATCTGTAGACGAATGCATTTTGGGGGTGCTATTTTTTCCAATTTCACACTTTTTTGAATTTTGCATAACAGTTGTTAACAGCAAAAACATACTAGGTAAAGGTCACCCTTACTCAAAAGCCAGTCATATCCAACTCTAGGGTTCAGTGTTCATCTCTGTTTCATAGCCGAAGAGCCAGCGCTGTCTGCTTTTGCAGACGTTTCTGTGGTCATGTGGCAGGCATGAGTAGGCACTGGAGTGCACGGAATGCTGTTTACCTTCCCACCAAAGTGGTCCCTATTTATCTACTTTCAATTTCTTGTTTTTGAACTGCTAAATTGGTAGGATCTGGGACAGAGATGGGAGCGCATTCTGTCCTGCAGTATTTGGGTATCGAACTGCTGACTTGGCACCTTCCAGTCAGCGTCTTAGCTACTTGAGCCACTACATGCCATAATATGTATAAAATGGACCTGATGCCTCTATACAAGGTTTATGCAAACATTTTTAAATTTCAGATTCATTCCAAAATTGGACATGGGTGATTTATTTGCCCATTTCTATTTAACAATCCTACTTGTCAGATGAATCTGAAGACCAGAGAAATTACTTTCTGGAGAGGTTACTCTTTGGAGGACCACAATTCCCAGAAGCCTTGAACCTCCTGGGAATCCTGTTATTTGCATTCTCCAAAAAAGGAACTTTCCAGCAAATGCATATAGCCAAAAAACCTTTAATCCTGCTCTTCCTGCATTGATTTGCTTGCTATCACATCTGCTGTTTCTCGCCCACTCTGTCTTACTCTTCTTCCCTTTGGTTTCAGGGGTTTGTGTTTGCATTCCTTTCCCCAGGTAGAAGCATGGTAGAAGATGGTGTTATGGAGGATTAAGAGGATATACTTTGCAATAGATGGAGCCAAAGAGAAGGAACAGAAGGCAGAGGCTGATTTGCTAGTGTGCTTGACAGTGAAGTTTTTATAGGAGCAGGTGCTGAAAGCAGTTTGAATATACTCTGTCTGAATTCTGTTTTAACTATCACATTCCTATAAAAATTTCAAGGACATTTTTAACTGCTGGCAGACAGCATGAACTAAATAGTCTTCCATGCAGTCATTCACTCACTGTTAAGCAAAGCCGCTGACAAAACCATATAAACAGCTAAAACTGCAGAAAAATAAGGAAACAATATTTTGAATGTACAAAATTTAAAACTATCATTTCTGTATTCAATCTTCAAGTTATCAGTTGTATATACCTCTTTCCTTCCTTCCTTCTGGTGGCAGTAGTAAGTTTATATGTAATGGCAATGATGGCTACAAGCAATTGCATGTTTTTTCCCTATACAGATTTTCACACAGCACATACTGCTAAAAGAAATTCTAAACAATGGACACAAGAAGCCATTCTTAAATGGGGTGGAAATATGTAGCCCATAGTCTCCACATGGTGTCCCTTGTATTATATCAGGGGTGGCCAACCTTTTTGCACCATGAGTCTTACTGTACCCCCACAACAACTGAGTGGGCTGGAACACACACACACACACACACACACACACACACACACACACACACACACACACACACACACACACACACACACACACACACACACACACACACACACACACACACACACACACACACACACACACACACACACCAGAAGTGGAAGCGGGTCCATTTATGACTGACATAAATGTGGCACTTCCACTTTTACATCAGCACATGTTTGTGCATGTGCATTCTCATTTTATGGCTGACATAAATGTGCCCAGCTAGATGGAATGGTGTCACAGGGCAGGTCCAGCTCATGGGCCATAGGTTGGGAACCCCTGTTTTATATGGTCTCTGAGCCCCTTTTGAATTCTTCTCTCCCTAGGATTTTTCTTCTTCCTTCCAGCAACAGAGGACTGGTGCTCTTGAAAGTGTTGCAGCAATGAAGTAGATAATTAACTACGTGAAAATGTAATCCAGAAAAAAAAGAGGTATTCTTGGTTAGCCAAATGTCAAATCTTGAAATTAATATTCTCCTTCGTGTTGTTTGGGGATGCATACTAATGGGTTCTGCACCTGCGCTGAATCCGAAGCGGAGCTGAAAAGCTGATTGGATAAAAGTTTTGAAGTTAGGACCGCCCACCATCCCCAACTGCCTCTGGCGCCATTTCGCACTCTTCCCTCAGTTCTCTTTTTTCCACTGTGCGAGCAGGAGCCTGGAAAAATAGCTGTGTGTTCTGTCTGAGATTGCCTCAGAAAACCTTGAATTCCCCCAAATTGCAATTTTTCTCGGACCAGGGGACTCGCAACCCCTTGGTCCTCGTGCGGCTGGGGGATTTCCCTCAGCCGCCGGGGGGGGGGAAAGAACTCTTTGAGGTAAATTTTACCTCAGAAAATCTCGTGTCGGGTCCTCCCGGCTGGGACAATTTTTTTGACTAGGCCATCTACTTCGGTGGATGGCCTCCGCAGCATTTAAGCAGTGTCCGTCCTGCAACGTTAAATTTCCAAGCTCGGATGGACATGTGCGGTGCCTTCGTTGTCTGGGAGAAAACCACCCAGTCTAGATGTGTGCTGTCTGCAAGGGCTTCTCTAAGGCCGCCCTTAAAAACCGTGAATGCCGCCTCCAAGGATTTTTAATGGAGGCCGCTCTGGCACCACCGCCTCCCCCTTCAAGGGAGGCACCCGCTGCGTCTACCTCTGCTCCTTCTTCGCGGCCATCCACCACAGAACTGTTTAAGAGGAAGGAGCAGGAGAAGAAGAAGAAGGAGAAGAAGAAGAAGAAACACCACCGGACTTCTTCGACTTCTCTCCCTCCAACTCCATGCACGACGCGCCCATCGCCAACTCGATCGCTGGCCTCCGTTGCCGTCACGGCTGCGATCTCGCCGGGTAGCTCGTCGTCGACCTCTCCGGTCATCATCTCCCTGGAGAAGGTCCCAAGTCTGCCGCCTCTGCCGGAGACTCCTCCGCCTCCGCCACCGCCACCGCGGAGGACTGCATCCTTGTCGGCCCCTTCTGTGGCTCCGGCTCCTGAGCCGTCCATACAGTTGAGCCTCATCACCCCATTCCTGGAGCCGATGGTGCAGAAGATGGCCAAGCAGTTCCGGGTCCCTCAGCCACCACCGTCGGCCATTCCGGAGGCGCCACCGCTCTGTGAGGAGGGCCTGGCTCCAGCGAAGAGGCGTCGCATGGAGCAGGCACAGTCGGAGGTCTCTCTCCCTCCGCACCAGTCACCTTTGCCGGGGAGCGATCCAAGGACTGCCAGGCTGTACTGGTCGGACTCGGACCCCGAGGCCTTCTTTCCACCGCCCAGCATCTCGGAGTGGTCGGAAGGCTCCGACGGATCGTCAGTTGAGGAGGAGGATCAGCCGCCACTGGTTGCTGCCGAAAAGTCGCCGGATGACAACATCGGCTCCGTCCACGATTCCCAGCTGGAGGACCAACGGACATTCACGGCGCTGATCACCCGCCTAGGATCCACGCTCGGGATCAAGGCGGAGGCCCCTCCTGAGGAGTGCAAGGACGTCGTGTGCGCCTTGGCCGATAAAAAGGAGTTGGTCCCTGTCCATCTGGGCCTTCTCCCGAAGATCGCCAAGGCTGCCAAGGCTGTGTGGCAGAAGCCCGTCTCGTCCCACTCAGTTTCGACACGAGTGGATGGGATGTACAGACTTCTAGGAGATGATGCCACCTTCCTACACGTCCACCCGGCGCCCAACTCACGGGTCGTGAAGGGCGCCCAGCACCGGACTCTGGCAAGCAGCACTCCCCTCCCTTCATTGCAGAAGGGGAAGAAGTTGGACTCTCTGGGCAGGAAGGTCTATGCCAACGCCTCCCTGTCCTTCCATGCAGCGAACTATGCAACGGCCATGGGCGGCTACAACTGTCACCTATGGGAGAAGGCTGAGGCCTTCAAGTCCAAGCTGCCACCGGAGCTCCAGGCTGAGTTCAGTTCCATCTGTCAGGAGGGTAACCAGCTAGCCCTCCAACAGATCTGAACTGGGAGGCATATCACGGAGTCGGAGGCTAAGAACCTGGCCTCCGCCATCCAGATACGCCGGCACTCCTGGCTGCACTCGGCTGACCTCCAGGATGAGGTCAAGAAACTGGTGGAGGAACTACCCTTCAACGGCGAGGGTTTGTTCACTGAAGAGACTGATGTCTCTTTGGGGGAGCTTAAAAATGACATTACCACTATTAAACAGCTCCGTCCTCCACGCCGAGGGTTGGGTCGGTACCAGCCGGACCAACCCCAGACCTCGTCTCAAGGTCCGTCCTACCAGCCTCGCCCACAGCAGAGGCAGGAGGACTACCCTCGGCACCAGTTCTACTTCCCGAGACAGCAAGCCTCATGGCCGCGTTATCAACAATGCCAACAGCTGACCGATTGGAGGAGCAAACAAGCTGACCGATTGGAGGAGCAAACAACGGGTTTGACTCCTCCGTGACTGAGACTCTCATCCCTCTACCTTACCGTCCCCTGGTGAACTACCTGTCAGTGTGGTCCACAATCACCACAGACAAGTGGGTTTTAACCATCTTAGACTCTGGCTACGCGATTGAGTTCAAGAGATGCCCTACTGTCGGACGGGTCCGTGTCACCGATCCGTCTCCACGGTGAACTGTCAGCTCTCCTGGAGAAGGGCGCCATAGAGCCAGGCACAGCATTGGAGTCTCACGATGGGTTCTTCTGCCGCTACTTCCTCGTGGACAAGAAGGATGGAGGGTCCCGACCAATCCTGGACCTCCGCCTTCTCAACAAGCACATCAACGCAAGGAAGTTTTGGATGGTAACCCTTCAGTCCATCCTCCCACTGATCAACCATGGGGACTGGTTTGCAGTCATCGACCTGAAGGATGCGTACTTCCACGTATCCATCAGGAGGGAACATCGCCGCTTCCTCCACTTCCAGGTGGGCAGTGATGTCTACCAGTACACGTGTCTACCCTTCGGCCTCTCCACCGCTCCGAGGGTATTCACGATATGCATGGCGCTGGTGGCCGCCCATCTTCGGCTGCAAGGGGTCCAGGTGTTCCCTTACATCGATGACTGGTTGGTCTGTTCCCCGACCAAACAGAGGGCCAAGGACGATGTTTCGTATTGCCTGGCCCTCATGAAGAGTCTCGGTCTGAGGGTCAACTACAAGAAGTCCCAGTTGACCCCAACTCAACGCATAGACTACATCGGAGCTGTACTGGACTCTGAGAGCCTACGCTCTGCCCAAACGTCTGCTGGACATCCATGCGGTGGTGGCACAGATCCAGGGCAGGCGCCGCATCCGTGCATGGGATGCCATCCGTCTCTTGGGACTCATGGCGTCGACCACGGCTGTGATCTCGCACGCCAAGCTTAAGATGTGGTCCCTCCAGTCTTGGTTCCTTGCCTCGTTTGACCTCGTCAACAACCATCCAGGGAAGTGGCTCACACCAACTCCCGAACTGCAGGACCAACTGAACTGGTGGGTGCTGGACCGCAATGTGGCCATGGGGAAGCTCTTCACCCTTCCCGCGCTGACTGTGCAGATCACCACCGACACGAGCACGCATGGATGGGGAGCATGCTGCGGCAGTCTACGGATCCACGGGGTCTGGACTCCCGTAGAAGCCAGGCACCACATCAACTTCCTCGAACTCTTAGCAGTGTGGAAGGCGATGCGGTCCTTCAGACTTTTAATAGCGGGCCGCATGGTGCATGTCACCTCGGACAACACCACGACCCTGGCCTATCTCAACAAGCAGGGAGGGATGAACTCTCCCTCCCTCCTTCATCTTGCTGTGATGGTCTGGGAATGGTGCCTGAAGGTGCACGTCTTCCTGATCGGTGTCCACATCCAGGGCACCCTCAACACAGATGCAGACTTTCTGAGCCGCAAAGGGACGGCAATGCACGAGTGGGAGCTGGACGGATCAGTGTTCGACCAGTTGTGCCGCCGGTGGGGCACACCGGTCCTGGACTTGTTTGCGACACAAGCCAACGCCAATTGTCACCGTTACTGCTCCCGATTGGGGATCAGTCGCGGATCGGAAGGAGATGGCTTCATGGTTCCATGGCATCAGGACTTCCTCTACATGTTCCCACCAATCTCTCTCATCCAACGGGTCCTCGTACAGATCCATGCGGAGAGTGAATGGATGATTCTCATTGCCCCATCCTGGCCATGTCAGCCGTGGTTCCCACTGCTTCAGACCCTGGCTTGCGACTTCCTTCGCCTGCCCACTGATCTGAACCTCCTCTACATGGGGGGCGGTCGGATCCTACATTCGGACTTGCCGAGCCTCCATCTGACGGCCTGGCTTATCTGCCCGACTTAGCGTGGATCCTTGAACTCTCTCGTAAGCCATCCACGCGGAAGTCTTACGATGCCAAGTACCGTCGTTTCCTTGACTTTTTAACAACCAACGACCGTACCATGGACTCTGCATCCCTGCAGGACGTTATGTCCTACCTCCTGCGTTTGGCTGAGTCAGGATCCGCGCACTCATCCTTAAAGGTTCATCTGGCTGCGGTGGTTGCCAATGCTCCACCTTCCTCTGTGCTGTCCTCTGCCTTCAGGGACAAGACTGTTAAACGTTTCCTTCAGGGACTGCGCAATGCTTATCCACCTGTCAAGGTACCACCTCCCCAGTGGTCCCTTACTACTGTGCTCACTGCGCTCACCAAGGCACCCTTTGAGCCCATGGCTACAGTAGACATTAAGTTTGTGTCTTACAAAACTGCCTTTCTTGTAGCCATTACCTCTGCCCGGAGGGCAGGTGAACTTGCAGCCCTGAGGTCTGACCCTCCTTTCCTCAAGTTCAACAGGGTAGTATTGCACCCAGACCTTGCATTTCTTCCAAAGGTCCTCACTGACTTTCACTTGGCCCAGTCCATCACACTGCCAGCGTTCTTCCTGAATCCTTCGTCTGCACAAGAGAGAGTGTGGCATTCGTTGGATGTCAGGAGGGCCTTGCTGTTTTACACCAAAAGGACTGCGTCCTTCAGGAGAGTGAAGCAACTGTTTGTAGCTTATGGTGGCAAGTCAAAGGGACAGCCTCTGTCTGCCCAGAGACTATCTAAATGGATCTCAGGTACCATTTACCTGGCCTATGAGATGTCATTACTGCCACCTCCGCCTCATGTCCGGACCCATTCCACCAGGACATTGGCCTCGTCTACTGTCTTTCTGGAAGGCATTCCTATGGAGGACATCTGTAAGGCTGCTACCTGGTCCAGGTCCTCCACCTTCATCACCCACTACCGGGTTGATACAAGGTCTGCTGCTGATGTCAGACGTGGCAGGTCCATCCTGAGAGCTGGTCTCCGATCCTCTTCGGTGATGACCACCCATCCCTGATGTCAACACGCTCTCCTGCATCTCAGGACGCCGGCTGCCCATCATCCAAGTAAGTGAGCTTGCTAGTCACCCATTAGTGTGCATCCCCAAACAACACGAAGGAGGAAGACAGGTTTCACTTACCAGTAACTGTCGTTCTCCGAGTATGTTGTTTGGGGATTCACACGACCCAACCCGGCCTCCCTTCAAAGGCTGCCGGCCTGAGATGGCCCTATGCTTCACAGACAGCTCTAGTATTGAACTGAGGGAAGAGCGTGAAATGGCGCCAGAGGTGGTTGGGGATGGTAGGCGGTCCTAACTTCAAAACTTTTACCCAATCAGCTTTTCAGCTCCGCTCGGATTCAGCGCAGGCGCAGAACCCATTAGTGTGAATCCCCAAACAACATACTCGGAGAACGACAGTTACTGGTAAGTGAAACCTGTCTTTCTCCCTGCTCTATAGGTAGTTATACTGTTCCTGAAGACTCAGTTTCACAATTTGGGGATGTTTCTGGATTCAGCCTCAAAGCCAAATACCTTTTTTTTCCATCAGTGTTTGGGAGTGCATTTGTAAAGCTGAGACTAGTGCCCCCATTCATGAAGATGTCTGATCTGATCATGGTGACACATGCATTAGTTCAGTGGTTCCCAACAAGGGGTACACAGCCCACTAGTGGACTTCAATTCCCAGAACCCTCAGTAAGTACATTGGCTGATCATTGCTTTGGGGAAATGACTTAGGCTTCTGGGAATTGAAGTCCAAAAACCAGCATTTGGGAAACACTGCATCAGTTACATCCTCTTGGAACCACAGCAATTCAATGAACACCGGGCTCCCTTTGAAGAGTGTTTTGAAGCTTCAGCTTCATTTAGATGGTGCAGTCTTTGCTACTATTGACTGGCAGTGGTTTGCAAGGAATATGCTACTCCTTCATTACAATAGCATCTGAATCTATTTGTGAATTTGTTGACATGAATACATTGGAAAACCAAAATCGTTATAACATTTCTGTGTTATCACTTGTGTACATGAAATTCAGAGCAATGCTATGTCATGTAGCAAAGAGGAAACCTACTAGATTTCTGACAGTAAACGTCAAGGCTTTGCATAATAGGCACTTTGATTTTAAAAAAACCTAGATTGAATAACTGCTGCCCTGTCCTATTTGATGTGTCTCGGATTTGAATCAGTTTGTAAATTTACCTAGTTTCACTCTGAAAGCAAATCTGAGCATAGCATTTCAATTAAAATGTCATAAAATTGATCCAAAAATAAGGAACAGAACATAATTTTATGACAATTCTGGCTGTATTTTATATATTCATTAAATTTATAACTGGCCTTTTCACTACAAAAACGATAGAATAGTTAAAGCATAGTTGAAACATAAAAGTAAAGATGTTAAAGAAGTCTGACCAGGTTATCCTGCTATCGTAGTAGATTAGACCATACTGCCAGCGATTCAAAGCCTAACATCAACCCTGAGGACTAACAACCTTGGGTGGTGAAGCCCACTCCACTTGAATCCATGTTGATGAAGGGCAGCAGCTTCATTCATACTGACCTGGGGCTGAGGAGGCCTTTGTGTACCAAAAGGGTTCAGGACCAAAAAGTGACTCATGGATATGGATCAGAGGTACAGGTGTCATGTGGAAGCCAAATGGAAGACTACTGCATTATATTGTTCCCAGGACAATATTCATGGCTGATTGTCATAATAATAGCCAACATTTGAAATTGGATATGACACTTGAAGAAGAATAAGGTGGTAAAGCACAGGAAAAGAAATAAACGTGTCTTTATTCTGTTTATTACTAAAATATATATAGTTTGGACACAAGCTACATGGGGCTTTATAACTAGGTAACCTTTAAATATTTCATTTTTTACATATGTATTCCAGAAGTGTGAAGAAGTGTTCTGCCATTTCCTCAGTCATTTTATGTTTAAAATTAGATATTTTGTTTTTTTATCTGTCTGAATTCATTTTATTATTCATGTATTACTTTTAGCTTTCATTCTTTTTTTTAATTGAATGGACACAGAAAATTGCTGGCTGTAAAACTGGCATTTCCTATCCAATTGTCATGGAATTTCACACTTTTTAATACTCTTCCTCTTCACCGAGTGTCATTTTAGGGCAACACTCAAGATATCTTAGTCAACATGGCAAGTTGTAATGCTAGCAGGGATGTTCTCAGACTTGTTCAAAATAGAACATTCTCTGTTCTCTGTTTGAACCCATGGTGCCAAACTGCTGTCTTCTGTCTTGCCACCATGATAATGGCACACGTATAAAAGGTAACATTGGGATCTCCTTTTTCTTTATAAGATTGCTTTAGCCTAGGACTAGCAGAATATGTTTCCTACAGCACTGCTTACACCCAATTCTAAGCAATGAACTATTTGTTTACTCCTTCTAAGGCATTATATCCTATGACCATGATGGCGAACCTTGGCAATCCAGATGTTCTTGGACATCAATTCCCAGAAGCCCAAGCCCCCGTGAATCCACTCGAATGGGTTTACTGCAATTCATCCAGCCCGTGCCACCATCATTGATCCCAGAAGTGGAAGTAAAACACACCCGTATGTTGTAGCAGCTCATTTGTTAAATCTTCAGTTTGCTTTTAAAACTTTAGCAATGATTTAAAGGTATCTGGAAATAACAGTGGAGATTAGGACTGATACAGAATGTTTAATATAGTGAAATCATCTCTAATACAGTGATGCTAAACACTATTTCAATAGGCTGAATTATTTATATTATGTTTGTTGGTTTTGCTACATGCCTTCAAGTCATCTCTGACTTATGGAAACTCTATGCATGAGAGAATTGTCCTGTCCTCAGTAGCCCTGTTCATTGCCTCTAAGTAATAGCTCATGGCTTCACTTAAGGAATCAGTCTATCTTGTGTTTAGTTTTCCTCTAGTTTGCCTACCACATGTCTACAGAAATGTCTGCAGACACAGACAGCACTGGCTCTTTGGCTATTAACAGAGATGAGCGCTGAATCATAGAGTCAGATTCGACTGGCTTTTGAGCAAGGGTGACCTTTCCCTTTCCTTCTGCCATCCAATGTTTTTAGCATTATATCCTTTTTCAGAGCATCCTGCCTTCTCACGATGTACCCAAAGCAGGACAGCCTCAGTTTCATCATTTTTGCCTCCAGAGAAAGTTCAGGCTTGCTTTTCTCTAGAATCCACCTGTTCATCTTTCTGATAGTGCAGGGTCACAATAGCGCTCTCCTCAAGCACAATACTCCAACTTTACCATTGTAAGATATGCCACTTCATATAGCTTTTAAACATATTGTTTATCTTCTTCTTATTCAGGTGCCGTATCAATTCTGGATATTGGCTATCATCATGGAGATAGTCTTCCTGTTTTTATCTCTTCAGAACAGTTCTTCCAAGGACATTCCACACCAGTCTCGCAGGTTCTTTACCCATGAAGTCCATCTATATCCAGGGCCTCCCTTCCCAGGGATCTTTCCTTGCATAGCAATTTGGAATATTCTATACTTTATGTTGTTCCTCATGATATAGCCAAGGTATTGAAGCTTTACTAGCTTAAGAGATCTTAAACAGTTCTTGTTCTTTATCCATTATGGTGCAACACTTCTACATTTGTTCCATGGTCAACCCATGATATCATTAGCAGCTGTCTGTAGATCCACATTTCAAAAGCTTTGATTCTCTTTTCAGATGCTTTAGTCGAGCTCTGATTCCATATAGCAACACATAAGGAACACATAACAAATCACTATTCAGATATTTTTAGTGAGAGTTAGATCTCTACTGCGTAACAAACATCACATTTTTATGAAGGTTGGTCTTAATTTTTCTATTTGTATTTTAATCTCTACCTCAGGATCCCAATTTTTATTTAACATACTCCCCAAATAGATAATCTTATCCACTCTTTCGATTTCTTGTGTTCCTGCCATTAGTTTGCTGTGAGTTAGTGTTCAGCTTATAACCAGATATTGTCTTTTTTGAGTTTAGATCCAAACCATATTCTGCACTTGAAGCTCTAACTCAATGCAGCATCAAGTGAAGATCTGCAAGGCCAACAAAACTGTTTCATCAGCACACTGTTCATGCATACAGTCAAACCTTGCATAAAGACCGCCTCACCTAATAACTCGCTTAAAGAGCAGAATTTTCTCTGAATGTTAGCTTCACTTATCAAATAAAACCAACCAAAAACTCGCTTAACAAATAAATTGGGGTTCACAATCCCCCCCCCCCAGAAGTCACAATTGATCACTTACAATGGTGTTTCACTTAAAGAGCAAACTCACTTAAAGAGCAATCCTGTGGAACACATTATGTTCTTTAAGCAAGCTACAACTGTATGTACAATTTGTTTCAATATTCTTTTGACATTTTATGGGGGCTGAATAATTTGAGATGTTAGGCTTCCATTAAAAAACATAATGTCTAGACACAAAATATTTCTCAAAGTGTTGTATTAAAAACAAGAGAAATAAAACAGAACTCCAAATACCTCACCATTCAGTAGAAAAGTCAGCAAAAAGAAGTTGAAGTGGCTCTGTACAAATTATCACTGACCAGTGCAGTTCTGCCAGACTGCTATCAATCCTATTCAGCCAAGAGTCATCTGTATTATCGAATATTGTCTGAACTGAATGCAAATGGAAAGCAGGAACAAATGTATGGCAAGAACCAGACTTTGGTTATTTTGACTCATTTAGAGAGACAGAAAAGGAAGGAAACAGCAACAACAATACACTTGTTGGTGGATTTTAAATCGAGCAATGCTCTGATTAAAAAAAAGAAAAGAAAGGAAGAATGTTGGTAGATTCTCTAGGAGAAGCATTTTATACAGCAGCATACATGTCCACATGTATGCAGATCCTCTCCATGGATATGTTGCAATGGAAATTCAGCTTCTAATGCTAGAGACAAAGAAACAGTTTCATTCCCATTTCTTTTACAGAAATACCATGTTTTAGCCATTTAATGACTTTCACTCATGACTGGAAACCATGCAGCATTGGTGATATGAGTTCTTCATAAAATGCAGAGTTAACTTGATTCTCCAACTCTGTAACTGGTGAACCACTTGCAGTTTTTGATATCTGCTTACCAAAGAGGACAACAGTGGGATAACACCCAAATGGGCGGTATAGAAACACACACACACACAAAATATAATTATGATGTACAGTATGTTTAAATTTCTATGGATGCTTCCAGATCATATTTAGCCTTTTGACATAAATTGTCTGATCATATATGCCTTAATTAATTGCAGCTAATTAAATAACTGCAACTCCTGCATGATGCTAATAGAACTGTACACCACCTCACAAAGAGTTGCTGTGCAGCATTTACTGGCACAATTAGTATTGTCATCCCCAATTGTGGCATCGCCATAGAGAAGTGCATTGAAACATATCTAGCTATACAGTATGTTGCTTCTCTTATGGCTTGACATGCATAACAGAATCCATATGATGTCTTCCTGCAAAGCAGGAGGGAAATGTTTGTCTTTGTCTACCTCTACTTTGCTTAATGGTTAAGATGCTGAGCTTGACAACTGGAAGGTCAGCAGGTCAGCAGTTTGAGGCCTGAGTGCTGTGCAACGGAGTGAGCTCCCATAATCTGCCCCAGCTCCTGCCAACCTAGCACTTCTACAGCAAGAATTTGCAAGAAGATAAATAGGCACTGCTTCAGCAGGAAAGGTAACAGTGGTCCATGAGATTTGATATCTAGTCAGGCTTTCCAATGAGCACAGAAACGTTTGCAGATATTTCTGCTCTTTGGCTGTAAATCGAGATGAAAACCATTTCTTGGCTTTTTGGAGGAAAGTTATTAACCTTGGCAGAAGCTGAAATCCTATGTTTCTCTAAGGAACATATTGGTACCATTCTGTATAATAGACATCACAGAATTGCTGATGTTAGACCTATTTATGCATCCAGAGGAGGTCTAGTATGAAAGCATAAGCAGGAAAACAGTTTCAGTCCTATCACCTGGCCATTACTATTTCCATATATATAAAAAACAGAAGCTGGGTGATGCCTGTGTATGATCAGGAATCCTGGTTTTTCAAGATCTCCAGACTGCAGAGAGGGGCTTCTCATTCAGTTGATTCTTCTCCCTGTGGAGGCAGTATCAGACAGGCAAGTGGGGCTAGAATCCTCTCCCTATTCATGCTTTGAAAGTAACCCTGGATAGTGATGCCAGTGCTGAGCCATTCCTAAGGCAATCTCCTGCTTGAAGATGTGACAAATATGTCTATCAGGCTCCCTGGTTTACCGCACCATAAATCATTAGCAATACTGGAGAAAGAATGGAGGCTCTGGCATTTGTTTAATTTTTTTTAGGGGAAAAACATGTGCTCAAAATCCTGACAGCAAAGCATCATGTAGAATTATGTGGGGTGGGTGGGAATCTTTTAATTCCTTCTCATATAATCAGCTGCTGGTACTGGTTAAAAGTGTTGCCTGGCAACATGGCGATAAAGAGAGGAAGAAGGATGCTTAAAAAATAAAACATTAGGGGCTTTTGTCTTTAGAAATGTACTAGTTCAGCACATTCAGCCTCCCACTGTTCCATTTAACAGTGAGCAAGATACACTGAATATTTTTTCACTGAATGTCTAATGGTGGCCTTTAATGAGCAAATTTTATGTGTTGGGGGAGAAAAAGGAAGGAGCTGTTAGACAACATTTTAAAGTAGCTGTTTGGTTTTGGTATCAATAACCTAAAAAGCCAAAATTTGAAAAGAGAGATGGGAAAGCAGTTTTTAATATCCTAGTAGAAGGAATTGTACACGGGAGCATATAACAGCTGTATTGGGTCTCATACATCATATTTATAAATTATAGACCCTGTAGTCAGTTATTACCTTATCTAGTGATGTCAAAATGTCTAAAAAGTGGCAGGTAGCATAGATTTTTGAAGATTCTCATTTATATGAAAGAGTATGGACTCTCCTTCATTAGAGATTTTTAAGCAGAGGCTTGACAGCTACCAATCAAGTGTGGTGTTTTGGCAATATTTTGGTACCATCAACCATCATCCTTTAAATGACGTATTTAATTCTGAGATTTGATCATTTATTTTCCACACAGCTTGGAATTAATTAACTTCAAATACATATTTGCTGTGTAAATGGAGATGTGAGGGTGAGGGCCTTCAAAATCATCTTTTTCACAAGGGGAGGATATTCTGTGGTGAATTTGAAAAATGATGAGAACAAGATTTTTTTTAATAAATTAAACAAAATTGCACAAATGAGGCACCAAAACAAATGACCAAGATATAGAAATTGAAGATTAGAGGAGTTGATGTCACAGTGTTTGTCAAAAATATACATTCCTGCACATAAATATAGGAGGATTAGATTGGTTGTCACATTGAGAGCATCAGGATTAACATAATTGGGGCAAAAAGCAATGGGAACATGGTAGTTGGAGTCTGCTATTTTCTGTCCAATAAAGGAAAAGATGTGTATAAAGCCTTTGAACACTAATTTGCAAGTATATGATTTCAATTATCCTTATATCTGTTGGGAGACAAATGCTGCCAAATTTGGCCCATACAAGAAATTCCTGGCTTCTGTGGCTGATATTCATCTCTTACAAAAAGTTTAGATGAAGAAACTAGAAAACTATCCTGGACTTGATTTTAACCAACAGAGATGACTTGTTGGAAGATGTGGCAGCAAGCGGAACTCTGGGAGAAAGTGTCCATGTTCTATTTGAGTTCTTGATATCAAAGGAAACAAAAGCAGAATACAGTTGCATATATACAGTGAACTTTAGGAAAGCTAATTTTAATAACCACAGAACAATGATTGGTAAAGCCCCATGACAGGAAATGAATTCAAGATGGGTGGAAATTTCCATCCCCATCTGTGAAATAAAGAGATGAGACACATTCAATATGCTCAAAAGGCCTGGCCCACAATTTTATTTAAATTTCTTAACCCTTAACCTACAAGAGGACCTGGTAGTGCTACTCACAACTCCAGAGCAGGGGGAGCTAATCCGCCCCTCTCCGTAATGGACAGGTGAATCCTTGCCCCTGAGCAGTGCTGATCCTTGTCAACTACTGTCCAGTCTTGCTATTACCATATATACTCTAGTATAAGCCAATCCAAATATAAGCCAAGGTACCTAATTTTGACCTGAAAATCCAGGAAAATAGATTGACCTGAGTATAAGCCGTGTGGGAAATGCAGTATCTGCTAGTGAGTTTCTATAATCAAAATACATGAAAATATGGTAAAATTAATTAAATTGTTGGCACATCTCCATCGGGCATGATTCTGGGATCCTTGCGGTCATTGACTTGTGTATAAGCCAAGTCCCCTTTTTGGGACTAAAAAACTCAGCTTATACTAGAGTATATATGGTATTTGGGGAAACAACCCTGGGTCCGTTTTCAACTCTGTTCATATGAACAAATGTTGGACATCCCCTAAAGCTATTTCATGGTGTGCCCTGAATGGCCAACTGATTTGCATGAATTGCACTAGGCAATCAGTGTCACTTTGTCAGTAGATGACCTAAGAGGATTAATGGCTAACCTCACCCACTGTAAACTAATTGTGACCTATTTATCATCATCTACTTCAATAAAAGTACTACTAACAAGCCAGTAGGGCCATAGCGAGGATTATAGATGTGGGTTGGCAAATATTTTTTCAGGATGGCCAACAATGTCACATATATGTGCTAAAAACAAAAGAATTAAATTTTACAGGGATAAGTGTTAATTTAACAGGGATAAAGTTCTATACCTAGGAAATTTAAAGGGTAAAGTTACACAGTTACAAGATGGAGGGTAGTTGGTTAAATAAATAGTACATAGAAAAGAAGAGTGAGTTAGTTGCCTAAGGCAGTGGGAGGCGACAGCAGCTGTAGAAGCAGTAGCAGGTCCTTTGGCATTGTGACTGGCCACCTTCAGGATCAATGCACAGTTGTGTGTCTGCCTAATGCCACAAGGCATGTGGAATGGGTGACCTGCCCTTTGTTTTTCAGTCACCATAAGACTTGTAAAAACTTCTATAAAGGGACAGGGGACAAAGGAGTCTTTCCTATGATTAATCTCTGTTTCATTCTCTCTCCGTAGCCTCAGAATCCAGGAGCTTTCCTTTCTCGTTTTCCTTTTCCTCTTCCTTCATCTCTTTCTCTCTCTCCCTCCTCCATTTTCACTCAGAAATTATTTTCAGAACTAATCATTGTACGAAAGCTTATTAGACTTTTTAAAAAGAAGAAAAGAAGAGAGTCTAGGCTTTCCACCATGAAAGAACTGTACTACAAGTGGTTGTTGCATAGTGATACAACTGCAAGCTTTTCACCACTTACCAGGACTTTCATGCCTTTATCAGCTTATTGACATAATATACATTTCAAAGGTGAAGATTTACCCATGGCTTCACTGGCTTGCTGTGAAAAGCTTTTCCTCCTAAATTTGTGCCATTCCTTTGGCTCTAAATACAGAGCAGCCGCACAGAGAAAATGCTGGCAATCTTGTGCAGGTATTCATTAGAGGTTGTGAGCTTAGCACTGAAACTCAGTGTACTCGCAGTTGTCATGGTTGCAGGAAGAAAGCTATTCAGAAAGCCAAGCTAGCCTTGTACAAAAGCTTTCTTCTCTCAAAATGATTGGCACTTCAGCAGGTTGAAATATTTGTATATGCAAACCTAGTTGTTTTAATAGACCACAAAGTTTCAGTCATCTAACAATGCCCATTGCAAAAGCTCTGAAAACATGGCTTGAGTGGAACTGGTTTTAAGTACTGTACCTTTAAGTCTCATCAACCTAAGTAGAACTAAGTACATATAATCAATGAGCTCCCCCCCCCCCAAGGGTTACATATCTTTGTCTTTGTTGTTGTCATGCTTGTCATCAAGTTGCTTCTGACTTATGGTAACCCTATGAATTAGTGATTGACAAAAGATTCTGTCACAACAGCACTGCTGAGTTCTTGCAAATTCAAGACTATGGCAGTGCCCCCAAATCTGGAGGGCACCAAACTCTAGATGTGAATCTATTGCTGAGTGGTAGAAAGATGTGTTTGTGCCTCCCAATTCTATTTACTTTCCTTTTTTGAAAGCAGAAACTTTCTATTTATTTGGGAGGAGCACCATATATCAATCTTTTTTCTTGGTTGGTGTCTCAGGGCTAAGCAATAGTGCTGTTTGCTTAGGTGTCAATATTTCTAGTTACATGGGCCATGAGTTCTTTTACCAAGACAATCTACCTCATATTTGAACTTCCTCTTCTCCTGTTGCCTTTAACTTTCTGTCAAAGATAGCTTTACTATCTTTGCTGGCAAGTCTTGATTTCTCATGATGTGCTGAAATTTAGGGATCTGCCAGGCAAAAATGTTCAAAAGTCTTCTATTTTGTGTTCTTTAGGGAATAGTCCCCCCCCCTATTTTTTTCTATTTTTGTGTATTGGTCCTTTTATTTTACACAAAAAGGAAAGCATTTTTCAGGTGTCTCCCCAATGAGCTTCACCAATGAGCTTCAATGATCAGGCACTTGAACCCAGGCCTTCTAGTCCTGGTCCATCACTCTGTCCACTACATCACACTGGTGTGTAGCCTGCTTATTTGACTTTCTAGCAATCTATAGTATCTGTAAAGCTCTCATTGAACACCACATCATAAATGAGTCTTCACTGTCCAACTTTCACATCCCCACATAGCAGTTAGAAATATAATATGGATGCTCCTGACCTTGGTCTTCATTCATACATTGTTACACTTCAGGGTTTTTTTATATTTTCCTTCATACATGAACTTCCAAGTTTCATCCTTTTGATTTCTTTGGCTGCAGTCTCCACTACGACTGATGACAGAACCAAGGAACAGGAACTTCCTTAACAATTTCATTGTTACCATTAAAGCTGTGTTATTCTTCTGCAGTCATGATTATTGTATTTTTATGTTTAACTGTAAGCCTCCTTTTGCCCTTTTATCTAAACTGTTCCTCAGTAGGGTTTTTTTAAAACGTTCTGCTGTTTTCTGCCAATAATATGGTTTTATCTACATATTCTAAGTTACTGATTTTCTTCTACCTATAGCTAAACAATTCCTCCTCTTCTACATCAGAATCTTGTCCATGTTTTGCATATGTTTTGCATATAGATGGAACCAATGGGAAGAAAAAATACACACTTCACTGATAACTGCCAGTGAAAAACCATTCTACTTAGGACAATGAAATGTTGAGGCACACTCATTTCATTCAGAATGATTCACAGCTTTTCATGATCTATACTGCCAAAGGCTTTACTGTAAACTATAAAGGCCAGACTAATTTTCTTCTGAAATTCTTTGTTGCACTTCCAGTAGTTGATGTATATTTGCAATATTATCTCGAGCACTTCATTTTCTGAAGCCAGCTTGAATATCCATCATTTCTTGCTCTATAAATGATACAAGTCTTTGACAGGCAAAGTCAAGCACTCTGTTTCATGTAAGAGTTATTCTTTTTAAAGTATAGTACAAGATTAGAGTCTCTGTAGCTAGATTCATTTGACTCTTTTTCTCTGCAGACATTATCCTAAGTACTATGGGAATGGACATCTTATATTAAAGCTATCAGTTGTGGCCTAACCTATTTATTGCCTAAACACAAAGTAGAAAGACAATTCCCTCCCAACCCAAGAGATAAACCCAAGGTAATTGAATCCCCTGACCTGAGATGGGGTTTGGTAGTGCAAAATAACCTGGTACTAGAGCAGGGGAAACTCCCCCCTCCCTGCAGTGCTGGACTTTGATGGCTACTGCTCACTCCAGCTGATTTGGAGAGATATCACTGCAAGCATTTCCAACTCGATTCCTGTGAATGGATATTGGTTATACCACAAAGCTGTCTCATGGTGTCCAACCGATTTACACAAATCATGTCAGGCACCCAGTATTCTTCTCATCTAATGATGCCCAGTGAATCCCTCAGACCATCATTAAATGAGGAGAATATTGGAAGGTCAGGAGAGCTGCAAGGGGACATGAAAGGAGCCCCATTCAGGCATCCCCTGAGCAGAGTTTATCCAGCAAAAATCCTTTCAACCCAGGGTAATCTCTGACATGAAAGTATTAGGGGCTGTGGTGGCTCAGTGGTTAAGAAGCTTGCCTTGTTAGCTGGAAGGCTGGCAAGTCAGCATTTCAAGACCCAGGTACTGCATGATGGATCAAGCGTCTGTCTCTGTCCCAGCTCTTGGGGACATGAGAGGAGCCTCATTTGGGTGTTCCCTGAGCAGAGTTTCTTACACACACAAAAATCTTTCAACCCAGAATAATTTCTGACACGAAATTATTATTATAGCAGTCACCAGTCTCCACATTAAAAGAGCAATAATAGTATGGAAAGAGATGTAGTGTGAAAGAAGAAACATATATTGTGGTCCTTGGAGTAATTACGCAATGGTAGGGTTAAAATATTTTTTAAATGAGTGGGTGGGTGTAGAAGGAATATAGAATAATTCTTTTGAAGTTAAGATCCCAGAGATGTGATTGCTGACACTAATTCTCTCAGCTGCTGCAGTACACTGCTGCACAAATTTAATCAATGTACACAATTGTTAAGAGCTATGTAGATGATTATTAAGGGACTGGATGTGGTTTCCTTTCTTACTACAAATTGTATTACCTTGTAGTGAAGTTCTGTGAGCATTAGGAATTAGGAAATGATTCCATCTCTTTAGTTGTAGAAAGAGAAAATCATGCTTGAAAATGGTCTGGATACAGTTCCTTGTTGCTACAAACTAAACCAACATGTGCTTGGGAACATCAGTGACAAGTAATGCATTCCCCTGTTGTCTCACATTTCCTAAACCAGGACGAAGCAGATGCTTGGTCCTTGAGAATTTGATGGCTATGCTAGAGTGAGATCTCCAGAAGGAGATAATGAACTTTAGTTTCTCTTCAAGGCTGAACTACCAGGTCACTAGTGGCATTCTTTCATCTAATTATGTTGATTTAGCAGTGGATTTCCCAGAAAAGTCTAATCAGTTTGTATCAAAACAGCTCAGCTATATACTGTTTTTCTGGATAACAGGAGAGACATTCAACTTAATGCTTGCAATAACAAAGCTAATTATGAGATCACAGGATTGGAGGGAATCCTGTTGGAGCTTATTGAGTGGTCTCCCCCCCCAACCTCAACTATTGTGTGTAGCTAGAGGGACTAGGAGGGAATTTTCTAGGCTGGTGTGACTCTCTCTATCCAACACCAAACAGTTGCCCCTTCCTTAATGATGGGATGACAAAAATTTTACTACCACTCCCTGATGTCACGGATGTCATGGGTGTGGCCAATGTCATGATGTCGTGGGTGGAGCCGATGTCATGATGTCATGATGTTGTGGGTGGGGCCTTAAAAATAAAAAATTAATAAATAAATAAAATTAAAAAATAATTTAAAAAATAAAATAAAATAAACACACACACACACACACCCCTCAACCCACCCACCCACAACACAAACCCGTAAATAAATTAAAGAAATAAAAAAAATACACTCACCCACCCAAACACCCATCTACCCACCCCAAACACAAAACCTAGGTCACTTACCCTCATCTGGGAGCAGAAGATGTGGTGGAGCAGTGGCGCGGCTGGCGCGGCAACCTGGCTCCGTGCTAAGGAAAGGCCACCACCACCACTTAAAAAATTTTCCCGGGCAGCCGAAATGGCAGCCGTAACGGCACAGCAGCGCATTGGTGCACCGGCCTGATGGCGTGCCATGCCAAGCAAAGGCCCCTGCCTTAAAAAATGGCATGGTGGTGCACTGGCCTGATGGTGCAGCACGTCAAGGAAAACCCCCCCACCGCCGCTGCTGCTGCCTTAATTTTTTTTTGTCAGGCAGTCAAAATGGCTGCCCATTACTGCACATCCATCAAACCTCTATTTGAATCATGCACAGTTCTAATTCTTAATGTGCATGCATCAAACCTCTATTTGATGCATTCACAGTTCTATTTCTTACTGCGCATGCATCAAATAGATGCTTGATGCATGCGCAGTAACTGGCAGCCATTTTGGCTGCCCGGTAATTGTTTTTCAGAACCAGATCTCTCAGGGTTCTACACGCCCCCCCCCCCCGAGAACCAATCATGATGGGAGCTACCAGGTCAGCGGATCCGGGCCGACCTGGTATCATCCCATCACTGCCCTTCCTGTTTCTGACTTCAAAGAGAACACCACCTTTCTCTGCTGTTTTTGTTCTTTCTCTTTTGCTATCAATCAGTTCAGTTGCATATTGATATGTATGCAGTCAAGATTTTTTTCATCTGAATCAACTGTCACCCTGAGCATGCTCACAGTTTAAGATGAAAAACAGTTCATGTTGGCTTATATAGATTCAAACAAAACAAAACACAAGAGCCATGTGGCCCTTACACAATGCAAATGCAGGAGAAGGTGACAGCTTTATTGGCCCACTAAAAAAATCCACACTGTCAGAACGAACTTTTGTGGATGAAAATCCATTTTTTTAAAGCTTATTCACCAACATTTTTATAAGCCTGATGAAGTAGGCTTCTCCTGCATTTGAATTATATGTTAGAATATCATTCAGGAAACGAATACCAAGTGATATTTGACATTTTGTGACCAGAAACCTGAAGGGCCTCCACATCGGTCACATTGCTCCACTCCCTTGCTTGTTGTTTTTACCTGTTGATAGGTTTTGTACCTAATCATGGACATTTAAATTGGATTTGTCTTCAGCTGTTTCAGAGTGGGATATACCCATATTTCCTGCTACATAAAATTGCTTAGGAAGACTAAGGCCATTTCTTTGACAAACACAAACATACAATGTTCTTCTTTAATCTGCCCCCCTCCCAGTGATGGGCTAAAAAAATTACTACCATACTGTGGGCGTGGTATGGTAGGCATGGCCAAGGGGGAAGTCCTGCATTGCACCTGAATTAGGAGTATTTTGTTTCAAAATTTGGATGGGCAGGGCCAGCCAGAATTTCTGCTACCAGTTCTGGCGAACTGGTGCGAGCCTGCTGATGCCTACCACTGCCCCCTCCCATCCCGAACTTTTGTTAATATACTGTTTTTAGGTCAAGGTAGGATTGTTTGAACATTAATCCAACATGGTGATGTGGAAAGGGGAATGTAGTGACGGGGTGGGCAGGGGAGAAGAAATTAATACCTGAAGATACAGCCCAACTCTGCCAAACTGGCCAGTGCCTGGTCACATGATCACTTTTGCAACTAGGATGAGATTTCACTGTTATTTTGCCTCAATTATCTTGATCATACCAGCACAGATAAGACTTGTGGTTTGCTATATTTAGGTGGAGTGGAGGGTGAGACACTGAACATGGATGTTACAAAGAAATTGATATAATGAAAAACACTTAGAAAATCTGTGTGAACAGGGTAACCTTCACAGTTTATGCAGTGGCGTCGCGTGGGGGGGCGGGGGGGGGGCGGATGCCCCGGGCAGCGGATTTCAGGGGGCGGCAAAATGTCCCCACCAGTTTGGCCTCCCTCTGCCTGGGGCCGGGCTTAGGAAGCAGGACTTCCCAGGCGGAGGGCGGCCGTTTTGCTGGCGAGCGCTGCTCGCCTCCGTCCACCTGGCTGGCCGCGGGGGCGAGGAGGAGAAAAAGGGTTTTTTTTTAGGCGGACAATTCAAGGAGGGGGCCCGCCCGCCCGGCTAGCCGTCGGGGGCTCTCCTGGAGGGCGGCCCACGTGCGCGCGCACGCTGCTCGCCTCCGCCCACCCACCCACCCACCCAGCTTGCCGTCAGACGGGGCGCTCGTCGGGGGTGGGTGGCGCCATGGCGGGGAGCCCCTGCCGGCTGGCTGGGCAGGAGGAGGTGGGTAGTGTGTGCGTGCACGCGGGCCGCCCACCAGGAGAGCCCCCGACGGCCAGCCGGGCAAGCGAGTTGCCGGAGGTGGAGGTGCGCTCGTTGGGGGTGGGTGACGGAGGGCCCCTGGAGGGCGAGCGGGCGGAGGTGTGCGGTGCGCGCGTGCCGCTATTCAGAAGGGGGGCACCTTCTGCCTGGGTCCGGGGGGGGCGCGGCGGCAGCGGGGAGCTGGGGGGGCGGCGGCGATTTTCTTCTTTGCCCCAGGCGGCTGAACACTGCGCGACGCCACTGAGTTTATGCAACTGTAGTCTGCACTTCAGGAGTCCTCAAAATTTTTGGGCCATGTCCCAGTCATGTGGTTGAGTGGGCTGGTCACATGGTTTCTCCCACCAGAAGTGGAAGTAAAATGTTTTTGTACATTTATGGCAGTGTTTTGCACATGCATGTGCATGTTTTAATACAATTTTCAGGAGCAGCGTGGGCAGCGTGTCCTGGATTATTAGGCAGTGCAGGCTAGATCCAGCCCATGGGCCATAGTTTGGCCACCCCACTGTATATTGTTAGACATCAATCAGAATCAGCTGACTATGGAAGCCCATGGATTTGGACTGCTTTCAAGTGCAGTTATTGCCATTTAGGTCTGTCCATGGAGAATCAGAATCATCATGGTCCTTTTTTGCCACAAGCCACATTTGATTTGGAACAGGGATGCCAAGATGGAGCATCCAGTGTTACTCCCACCACTACCACCAGTCTTTAGGCATCAGAGATTTTTCATCTGACATATCATTTCAGGAAATAGTCTCTATGTGGATACTGAGGAAAGTAATAAATTACTATGTCATGGTCTCCCCCCCACCCCCCAAACTCAGCTCTACTTTTCTAAACTCCACTTCTGACTCTGCAAATGGAATGATGTGTTCAAAGGAAAACATTTCTTAATGGAAGAATGTGGAACAGATTTTGTTAGACAACAGCTTCCAGAGTCCCTCACCACTAGCTGTGTTGGCTACCACTGGTGAGAGTTGTAGTCCAACAATGTCTAGTAAAACACACATTCCCCACCCACAGTTGAGACACAATACTATTTTGCATGATTATACTAGGTGTCTAACATAACATAGTATAATTCTACATACCACAGTAATTATCCAGCCAAGAAACCTCCCCTGCTGTCAGTGCCCATCATCTTTTATTCAGGAGCTGATGCTCAAACGGATTGTCCATTATGAATAGAACTTCCTTTCTAGGAATGGTGAGTTATCACATATGGTGGAGGGGACCTTTAAAAGAGGCTCATGCTTTAATTTTCATGAAATAGAGCACATCTATCAACAAGTAACATAATGACATAATAGCATCTTCTAACTGTGCAAGGGACTGCAGCGGCTTAGTGGTTAAGACGATGAACTGTTAGGTTATTGAACAGGATTTTAGTTTCATTTTCTGGCCACCCTTCCATCTTCTTCCCCATTGACTAAACTATGATTTTTTTGGGGTGGGGGGTGGGGACCTGCGTGTGGAATCATTGCATATGTCATGAACTATTTGATTTGATTTGACAGCTAATCTGAAACATATGTTGGCAGTTTTTCCAGTACATTTAAAAATAATCCTAAATGCATTACTTTCGAGGAAGTTTTGGCACTCTTATAATAAGAAAAACTCCAGCCCACTCTGTTTAGGATGAAGATCTTTGTGGATTAATTATTTAAATCCCTTGATAAACAAAACCCTTAAGTGAGGTAACACAGGGCAATCACTTAAGAAAATTGGGATCAGAATGGTGAGAGTGAAACAGTCAGGGTAACTATATATTTGTTCAGTAGACTGCTTATCTATGAAATGTATTCTGTATCATTTGACATTAAAAGTTTCTTATCAAAATGCTTACTATGTCCCATGCGTGGGAAATAATCACTGTGCTTCTTTGACAGGGGCTGGACTTGAGCTATATAGGGTGCTTTTCAGTTCTGTAGTTCTATGGTGATGATGGATGATAAACTTGCTAATACTGTTAACAAGTTGTATTTTAGTGCAATCTTATGGTACATTTAGCTCTCTGAATGAAACTATGTCCAAATTCTTTCTGAAGCCTTGCCAGTTCTTTTAACTGGCCCTAGAAAAAAAAACTGAAAAGCAGGAAGACCTCCTTCTCAGAAAGAAAAAAAATTATAATATTTTGGAAATGATGTTGGAAGAAATGGAGAGAGGGCTTAAAAGTGGTTTAAATTTCCCACTTTTCACATTTAGAATGTACAAGAAAAAGTCTTGAAATGTGAATTCAGTATTATCATTGTTTAATTTTTTAAAAGTTGATTCCAGTACTTGCTTGTGATTTGATATATATATTGGGATTAGAATGGTGAGAGTCCTGTTTTGACTCTATATTCTATATTAAAATGGGAGTATTAACTTCATTTTCATTCAAAGAATTCTTGTAGGTGAGAATTTGAATTTTGAAGCGTAACAAAGCATTTTAAAAAATCCATTGGCACTGACATTTTCCAATGGGATTTCAGTTTCACCTAACACTTGTTTCCCCAAGAGAACTTCCCTGCAGTCCCTAGCTGTATCTGTTCTATCTAGTCATACATATTTTTACCACTGTCAAATCAATCTTAGCTCACACCATGAATCATTTTTTCTGTAGGTGTTCTTTTCTTCCCAGGAGACAGGGCTTACATTGAAAAAGCAATAGATGAATTTTAAGTGTGACATACAAGTACTGTATAACAGTTATATGTAAGTATGACTGTGTATGAGAGAGAGAGTACTGTATAGGAAAAAATAATGATTTTATAATACTGGAAGAATTTTTTTCACACCAGACTAAAAACATCTGCAATTAATAACTCAACATTTTGGAACTTTAAAATCTTGCAGAAATATCACATTAGAAATGAAAAGTTGGATTATTCACATTTAGAGCAGATCTACCCAAGTTAATTTGAATTGTTTTCCATGGCTTGGAGACCAGTTTAGACACAATACTTCACCATTATTTAAAGTTATTGCACTCATAGTCAAAATATCCAAGATGACATTCTACTGCTCATAAATCCTCCATGTTAGAGTCTTCACTAATATACAAATGTATATACCATATTTGCCATCGTATAAGAAGCACTTTCCCTTACTTAAAATGCTCTTGAAAAATGGGATGCATCTTATATGCCAGTAATCAAAATTATCATGTTGATCAGTGGTGGCTGGATCTGGGCTTTTCCCCTGCCGAGCCTGCCTTCCCTGGCGCTGCGGTTGGCTTGGAAGGGGAAGCAGGCTGTCAAAAGAGCTCCAGTCACCGCTGATTCCCCCCCCCCCCACACACACACACACAATTTTTCGTACAATAAATCATTTTGGAAATTATGAAAAATGCTGAAGATTATTTTTTCCTTTAAAATGTCTATAAAAATGGGGTGCATCTTACACTCTGATGCATATATGCCAGCAAATATGGTATATGTCTTGCAAAGCACAACCCATCACAAAAATGCTTTATATTAATTTGGAGGAATGGTGAAAGAGAATCAATTGAACAAAGCAGACACAGGCTCTGGGGCCTTTCATTAATGGAAAAATTCATGCAGCTAGTGAAGGTGGTGGGAAATGTGCAGAGGCACGTCATCTGGTATCTTCTTATTAAGTGTGAGCAAACTAGTTTATGTTCCTCCAGTACACTGTATGGGAAAATACCATAGGTTTTTAAATTAAGGCCTTTGTTTGGTGCTTTTTTCCTGTAATATTCAGAATCATTGTTGCCATTAATGGTTATGCTTTTTTTTTTTTCTAAAAAGAGAAAGATATTCAAGGAGTAGCTGACTATTGCCATCCCATTATCCTTCTTTGATTGAACCAGACATTGAACTCAGACCTTCTGAATCTTAGTATGGCACTTGTCCTCTACTCCACATTGACTCTTGTTATAGCATACAGAGCATGCATTTTAAATGTTGTTATAAACCGGAATGTATGTTCTACATTGCCCCCCCCCCCCGGTTCCTAATAGGAAAGAGTTATATTGTAAAGCATTGCAGAACTAGCTGAGTTGGAAGCAATGAAGTGCTTGGAAGCATTGTGGAGTGCTGATTTCGGCTTCTGGTAATTGAAGTCCAAGAACACCTGGAGTGCCAAGGTTTACCATTACTGTCCTATAGGGTTAGGACCTTGTTATTTATCAAAGAGTCTCTCCCATAAACATCTGTCCACATCACTCATGGAACTCAAACTTTCCAGCTCTATGTGCCAACAACAAGAATGGCAAAAAAGATTAACACAAGGAAGAGTGCCTCCTTGGTGGTGGCTCCTGTAATAAACTGGCCCACAGGACTGTAGCCAGGATTCTAGATGTGGGTGGGTGGATATTTTTTATGGTGGGCAACAAAGTGTCTTTCCAATGCATTCGTATGGGAAACCATGCCTTGCCAGGGTGGACAAACTGCTAACTCAGGGCGGGCCAAGCCCACCCTGGGCCCTCTCTAGCCAGAATGCTATTGGGATTTTACTGCAGAGTAAGTAAAATTCTGTAAATCAAGGTGCCAAATTACAGGTAATAATAATAATAATCAGAAGCTGATTGTTTGCCTCATGGCATATAACTGGGAGTTCAAATGTCTGGTAATATTTAATTTGTTAATTATGAGCATTTATAGTCTATACCTTATCATGTAATAAAAGGAATGCTTCTTTGGAAGTTTTGCAATAAAATTTATTTAAGACTGGCTTCCTCAACTGTAAGATGAAATATGGTGCTGAAGCCAGAAATAGACATTATAGATAACTTCTAATTACAGTTGAAAGTTATTTTCTGTTGGAGGGAAGTGATTCAAGCAAGCCTACATGTCTGACAAGTCAGACATATTAGGAATCTATCTTTAAATCATGAAGAAACAAGCTAACTTGCAAACTCCTGAAGGCGAGGGGAGCGTCTACCAGAAACCAGCCTTTAAACATTTTCTTCTGTTTCTTGCCCAAATAATAGTACTTTTGGCAGGCTTACCCATATCAGCCCTCTTCTTCAAAGATCACTGCAACAGCAGCAAAGAAAATAATGAACTTCATGAAAAGCCATGTAACAAAATCTTTATTGCAAAGATTACAAGAATGATAATAAAACAACCCACTCAAAAATACAATTTTTCTAAAGCTTTCTGTTTCCAATATTGCAATTTTCATAAAGTTGTTATAATAGCTATTAACTGACTAGTAGTGCTGCAGTGATAAAGGCTCATTAAAGTACTCTACAGTTCTTCCCTCATCTCCCTAATTTACAGGCTTCTAAGAAATGATAGGAGAATTGTCCTGGAGACAAAGCACTATAAAAGCTAGTGCCGAATATCCCCTTCAAAAGATACAAAGGTTAAGTAGTTACACACTTTAGCTATCATCTGGGGACTTGTCATCTGGGAATTGTAGAGAAGAAAAGAGGGGGGAAATCTGGAAAGCTTGTGGCTGATCAAAAGCTATGATCCTACAAAGCAATGTGGCTGCAAAGAAAGCAAATCTCTAGTATGGTAGGCAACACATTTCAAGATAGGAAAATATAATTAATTTAACTTTAGCAGGAAACCCTAAGGCTGGGTGTGTGAGGTTATGATTGTGCAGCCACATGATATCAGATGAGAATCACCAAAGACCAGAGGATCCTTAACAATTTAGCAACTGAGTCTCTTTAGCTGTGATAAAAGAAAGCATTCAGGGAGGGGCAAAGGCATTTTCCTGCTATGATGAGGGGCAAGATGATGCCTGATTCAGCAGTCTACATACAGAAGCTAACTTCTGGAAGCTGTTTCTTGCTTCAGCACATGTGGCAGGCAAGAATCCTTGGTCACACCTGAGGTTGGTGGCAAGTTTAGGGACTTTTCACAGAGCCTGTACAGGATGGAACCTGGCCCTGCAGCAGAGGGCAAGAGCCAGGAACTCAGGAGGAGCAACCATGGCTTTCCTTTACTGGCCATTTCAGCCATCTGAGGCAGCTGTCTTACTTTGCCTAATGGAGAACCAAGAAGAATAGATCATGGTTTGAGCCAAGCAGAATGCATTTATATTCCATATTACTTCATCCAACAGATATTGATGCTGTGTCAGTGACCTGATGGAGAAAGGAAGACATTTACCCTTCAGGATTTGAAGTACTGAGGTTAAATTACTCATGTACACTACTGTTAGTGTGACTAAATCATGTGACAAATACAATGAATGTGGTTCCCGAGGCTATTTTTGATAGCTGAGAAAACTCTGCAGCAAAAGAAAAGGTCCGTTCATCCTTTACCGTATAAAAAACATTACATTTTGCTGCAATTTAGTGGATATTATATTTCACAAAATATAAAGCAAAGGTGAAAGAGAAAGATTCACTAAACTGACTCCAGACTTCCAGAGAACAGCAATGAGAGATAAGGAGACCTTCTTAAATGAACCATGCAAAGAAATAGAGGAAAACAACAGAAGGGGAAGGACTAGAGATCTCTTCAAGAAAATTTGGAAAATTAAGGGAACATATCAAACAAAAATGGCCATGATAAAGGACAAACATGGTAGGGACCTAACAGATGCAGAAGAGATTATGGAAAGATGGCAAGAATACACAAAAGATCTCTACAAAAAGGACCTTTATGCCCCTGACAATCACAATGGTATGATCATTGACCTCGAGTCAGACATTCTGGAAAGTGAAGTCAAGTGGGGCCTAGAAAGTATTACTAATAACAAAGCTAGTGGAGATGATGGTATTCCAGTCGAGCTGTTTAAAGCCTTAAAGGAAGATGTTGTTAAAGTGTTGCACTCAGTATGTCAGCAGATTTGGAAAATACAACAGTGGCCACAGGATTGGAAAAGGTCCATCTATGTTCCAATTGCAAAGAGGGGCAATTATTATTATTATTATTATTATTATTATTATTATTATTATTATTATTATTATTATTATTATTATTATTATTATTATTATTATTATTATTATTATTATTATTATTATTATGCCCTACTTGGTGAAAACCGACTCAGGGCTGGCTCACAACATACACTTGAATACAATGTAACAATTCAACACAACAACACAATGCCACAAAATAATCAAATATCATACATCAATAATTCAAAACAATAGAATATCATAAAATACAGTAGAATAAAATAAAACCCCAATATATATCATAAAATTGCAAAAATATTTCAGAAATGTATTGGAAAAAAACACAGGAACATTACACAATATTACAAAGAAAAAAAATGTTACAAAAAGGCATAACCACCCCACCCACTGCAGATCCTACCCATTAAGCTGGTGGCCACCAACCGACTACTCCCCTTCCTTCTGTCCAAGGGAAAGGAGAAGGGCAATGCCAAAGAATGCTCAAATTATCTTATAATTGCACTAATCTCACACACTAGCAAGGTCATGCTCAAGATCTTACAAACTAGACTTCAGCAGTATGTGGATCAATAAATTCTGGAAGTACAATCTGAATTTCAAAGAGGCAGAGGAACTAGAGACCAACTTGCCAACATTTGCTGGATCATGGCGAAAGCAAGGGAGAACCTGAAAAATGTCTACTTCTGTTTCATTAACTACACCAAAGCCTTTGATTGTGTGGACCACAATAAACTGTGGCAAGACCTTAAAGAGATGGGAGCACCAGACTACCTCATCTGTCTTCTGAGAAATCTGTATCTGGGACAAGAAGTGACATTTAGAATGGGATATGGAACAACTGTTTGGTTTAGAATAGGAAAAGGAGTATGACAAGGCTGTATGTTGTTACCCTGTTTATTTAACTTATATGCAGAGTATATCATATAATATAACTAGAGATAAATCTGAATAAATAAATAAATATCATGTGTAATGCAGGACTGGAAGAAGCACACACTGGGATTAAGATTGCTGGGAGAAACATCAACAACCTGAGATATGCAGAAGACATTACCCTAATGGCAGAAAGTGAAGAAGAACTAAAGAGTCTTTTGATGACAGTAAAACACCTGGCCTGAAATGTAACATAAAAAAAACAAAGATCATGGCATCTGGCAAATAGAAAGGGAGGAAATGTAAGCAGTGACAGACTCCATCTTCTTGGGATGTAAGATCACTGCAGATGGTAATTGCAGCCATGAAATAAAAATATGCTTACTACTTGGGAGGCAAGCTATGGTAAACCTAGGCAGCATAATAAAAAGCAGAGATATCACCCTGCCAACAAAAGTCCACATAGTCAAAGAAATGGTATTCCCAGTAGTAATGTATAGCTGTGAGAGCTGGACCATAAGGAAAGCTGAGTGCAGAAGAATAGACGCCTTTGAACTTTGGGGCTGGAGGAGGCTCTTGAGAGTCCCCTGGACAACAAATCAGTCAATTCTAAAGGAAATAAATCCTGACTGCTCTTTGGAAGGACAATTTTTGAAACTGAAGCTCAAGTACTTTGGCCACCAAATGAGTAGAGAGGACCCACTTGAGAAGGCCTTGATGCTGAGAAAGATCAAAGGCAAAAGGAGAAGTGGGCAGGAGAGGCTAGATGGCATCATTAACACAGTGGGTGTAGATCTAGGTGGGCTACAGAGGATGGCAGATGACAAAGGAGACTGGCATGTGGTGGTCCATGGGGTCACAAAGGGACTCAACAATGTGACTGAACAACAACAAATATTTCACATTATATTTTACTGGAATTGGACTTTCATTTCATATATTTCATTTCATATCATTTCATATTTACATTTGTATGCTGCCCATTCGCCACACAACTAAATACTTTAGTATTTTTCTGCATTGTGAACCTATAGGAAATAGCAGGTCAGAATGCTGCAGGCCAGCCTAGTAGTGTGTACAATATTGTGTACAAATGATGGTTGTAGAACTCCATTCATGGAGATGTGTACAGCATGGAGAAGTTATTGTTTTGGACTACATCTCTCATAATTCTTAACCAACTTGGCCCTGGGATCTGTAGTCCATGCCATCAAACCTACTAGCCACTTTCTCGAAGATCTGTTGATATGGCCTACATAGTCACCTGCTGTTCAGGGCTTCTGGTAACTGAAGTCCAAGAATATCTGTGAGCCCAATGTTTATAAACCCTGGTCTAAACAATCGTATAAAGTGGAATGCCTGAACAGGCATCACATCATGTTATCCAAAATCATTTTGTATGTAATGCTGGTTATTCAGCCTTTTGGAATTTATAGGGAAGAGACCATGTGTGGGAAATCATGTGTGGGTATAGATTGTGACTGCACTAATGAACATTTTTCGTTAGCCATGAGATAAAAAAACACAAATATCCAACTGCAATGTTTTGTATCACTGTGGGAAGGATTCATTTTTGACTCTAAAAATAATGACTTTTGTATTTCTTGGTGAACTTCAGAAAACTGCTTTTGCAAAAGAAAGGAGTTATAATCCTATCCATATTTCCTTCAAAGGAGAGTTATTAAATGTATTTACTTTCCTTTTAGTTTTGCTTTGCCTTCTCTGCTGCCATTTGCCCTACTCTGAAGAAGCATTGATGGCAGTGTCAGCTGTTCAAAGTAATCTCTTCAGACTCACAGAGAAATTGAGAGGCATGTAGAAAAATCCTTTCAATATTCATGGCACATTAGCTATTGAGAAAGAAGAAGAAAAATGATTATGATTTTTTCTGAAAGTAAGACATTGGGGATGTCTAGATCTATGCCACAGAAGAAAAGAAAGAAAGAAAGAAAAAGAGGAAAATTGTAAAATCTTAAATAGAGAATGCATTTTGCTAATTCATTTTTGAGATGGGGATGCTCAAAATGTAAGGCTAGTTGGAATGATGATAATTTATTCTTTACATCTAGACACAAAAGAAAATACTGTACTATTAATGCGTAATGATTTCATTTTCTTTCTTACAGCTTAACAGCTGTCAGTCATATATTTGGAAGGCCATTTTCCTACAAAAAACCATGTCCCATTTCTTATTTTCTTGCATTTTTCTTTCTCTATTGTTAAAATATAGTGTAACAACAACAGCCATCATCATCCTGCTTCTTAGGTCTAGGCATAGGACCTGAGCAGTGGGGTCCAAAACTCAAGTCTGAACATCTGTTTGTACAATTTTTTCCATAGAGATTTTGTTGTATGATTTTTCCCATAGGGATTTCCGTTATAGATCATACAATGAAAAAAATCGTAAAATGAAGTGCCTTGTGGAACCAATTATTTTCATTATACGAGGCTCTACTGTATATGAAACACTAAAATATAACCACCAAATGTTTGTTGATTAAAAAATATTTCCACATATATTCTTATTGATAAATGTCTTTTCATAAAGTGGATGTGTTGTTAGGCAATTAAACCCCTCTTCTCTTCCAATTATTATTCCAATTTATTTCTGAAATGTTTATGTTTAAATCCTGTTCCCTCATTGTCCTGTGGCTTACCTTCCTTATTTAATATTTTATAAATATTACTCACTAAGACCTTTATCACCATTTCACCCTTTCTATTGAAAAAATTGTATCTTCAAATTCTGCCTTTTCCCTTTCTAAACTGGATTCCTCTTTATATCTAGCATTCCACTTATTTACTAAAATAACTTGAAACCAGTTCAAATTCATCTGTTTATACATTTCTACTCTTTACTCTCCTAGTGGCTTTCAGTAGCATTTAGCACACTGGTGGCAGAAAAATAAGGTTGATTTTACCCCAGTGGGAATGAGAGAATAACCAGAGATGACACTCAGATATCTGCAGTTAAAATTAACAGAAAGGTTTATTTGAAGTTATTACAAGGAATAGAGAGAAATTATAAATGCATTTTGTTAGTTCAAAAAGGATAAAACATGTTCAAGTAGAAATCAGCATGGCAACATTCCATGAAGAAAATGATTACATTCACAATTTTAAAAAGTGTAATATAAATATTGAAACATAAGTAACTGAAATCATAACCAGACTCAGTTCTTCCTGGACATGCATAAGACTGTAGTTTCATCCTCTCAGGAATCTTTTTTTGAAAGTATTGCTTAAGCCTAGCTTTCCTCCTAGTATGGGATTTGTTCCCTCTGAATCTTATCAGACATAAGCAGCTGGTCTTGTTTATATATGAGTTTCTAATTATTCTGTGACAAAGAGATAGGAATTCTCATTGGGTGTTTGTGTTTAACAAGTCCTTAAATTGCTACTGGAGCCATTATTACATTTATCTGATCTGTTGTAATTTCAAGAGTGTCCAGGGCACATTGTCAATAGCATGTGTAAAACTGTCTTACATGTGATAAATACCTTCTGCTGTTCCATTGTATAGGACAGGAAATCAGGTTAGTTACTTCAGGTAATTTCAACTTTATGAAGGCAGTTTTGTCATGTGATTACCCTGCTTAAAGTGTAAGGTTAAATAAATTGAATCAAATTGAACTCAGTCAGAGGTAACATGCTTAAAGTTAGCACAGCATAATTTGTCACAAAACACCCCTCATCCCCCACTTTCCTTTAGTAAGGGACTGGTGGAGTATGATTCAGGAGACCTACTTCTGAATCCCTGCTTAGCCATAGAAACTGATTGGGGGTGACTGGCATGGGGGAAACTACTCCTTAAATATCTGACTTTCCTTGAATATCCCACTAAGGCTAAAATGCACTTTGACAGCATGGAACAACCCTCCTCCTTTCTTTCTTTTTTTAAAATTAATCAGTCTTTGGCTCTTCTGGAACAGATGCTGAACATACAACAAAATCATTCATATAAACAGACTATATTTTCAAACAGATGTCATAACAAAGCTAATATTTATCCCATATGGGGAATATTTATCTTGCCAGACTTAGAGTAGAGGTCTCTTTGCTACAACATAAACATAAATGATCCATTCATGGTGACCATCAGTTAAATTCCAAGTTCAAGTCAGTTTTGGTAAGAATTTATCACAATTTGCAAATTTCATTGTATTTGTGATAGAAGAAACTCCACATTTTAAATATCTGAATGAGACAGTAAGCTATGCTGACATATTCTCCCATCCATAGCACTATCTTTGTGTTTTCTTTTATTCCCACCCCTACCCCCTCACTATATTGGCAGCTGTTAGAAGTAACTAAGGATGAACACATGACAGCATGCATTTATCTTACTTCAATATTCTTTAAGATATGTTTACTTCACAGTTGGGATCATAGGTAACCAAACAGCAGGGACAAAACTTTAGTCATAAATCAGGCCCAAATTACTGCTTTAATGAATGACCACATCCACTTTGCTTTTGGTTGGGTTTAGCCAATATTTAGAATTTAGAATCATAGGTTAAATGCATTGTTAATCCCTATAAACTCCGCTAGCAGAACAAAGGCTGATATTAAATGGAGTATGCTGGGAGGTATTGATACCTGGGTGGTATTCAGAGAATGCACAAAGATGTAGTGATTAGGCTTTCATATAGGTCCTGTTTATTCCAGGTGTTTAGTTCTTTCTAGTCCTTCCCTCACTGTTAACTGCTATCTAGATGTGATGGGGGGTGTATGTGTGTGAAGATCACCCATTTGTAATATAACAGCCATTTTTAATATACAAATATAACCTTGAGAGGGAAACAATTCAATCACTCATACATGGGAATCTATCTGTCCATTGAGGTGCTAATCTATCAAGGAGGCTAAGCTCTTGCCCAATCGCAATGTAGCTGACCAACCATGTAATGGTTGGAACAATATCCCCAGCCGGTTGGATGATTTGATCCCCCTTGCCTTTTAGCTGTAACTCCTAGTTTTAATCTTTTTAATCTTCTTTGTAATCTTTTAATCAGTTTTAATTATTTGATTGTTATTGATGACATGTTGTGAATCACCCTGAGTCACTTCAGGGAGGGGGGGGGCGATAAACAAGCATGAATAATGAACGAACGAATGAATGAATGAATGTAAAGAAGAGTAACTTTATCAGCCAATTGCTCTTGCAATTGCAGTAGTTTGGCTACCTATTTTATTGGGCTCCTAAAAGCTATTTTTTTTTCCAGGCCTACTGTTGGAAAAGGAGCAGAGGTGTGATCAGCCAAAGTGGTGGTGGGAGTCAGAGAATGAATTTTCATTTATTCTTTCTTGTTTTGATTGTGTCCTTTGTTGCTCCTTTGTTTTTTTGTCTTCCATGCCATATTATTAATTCATTATCTTTTCTGTGGGTTAGTTGCACAATATAATTAAGGCACAAAACTTGTCAAATCCAACCCACCAAAGATGTGATCTTCTCATTCTTCTCATTAACACTTCCTCTTTTGGGGGTTAAAATTGGCAGTCAATTAATATAGAATGTTAAGAGCAGGCGTCCCTATAGAATGCTAACATTGTTGTGTGCTCTAACTGTGGCTTCAGTTGTTATTCCAGAAGTTTGAGCAGATGAACTATTCATACATCTGTATTTGTATTCATACATCTGTATGAATTCCAGGAGATGAACAGGTAATGAACATATTTTGGGGAATTATACTTTAAAAAAAACATACAAACACACATGTGTTTTAAGTATAATGCTCCAAAATATTTTCATTACCTGCCCATCAGCTGCAATTCATATATTTCACCCTATGGATACTCCCAGGAATGGGTTGTAACAGGTTTGCATTAGTTCGCCAGAACTGGTAGTAACTTTTCCCAGTGTCCCGGATAACTGGTAGCAACTTTTTTTTGGGGGGGGGGGGAGACCACCTTTGGGGCTTACCTTTTCACTGGTTCCCTCACTGCGCATGCACGCCAAGCACTTGGTATGCATGCATGCCTACAGTGCTTGGGGCATATACACGAACTCCTTGCTGTCCTCCCAAGTGGGGAGGAGGAAGAGAAGCTGCTAGCCTGAAGCTCCCTATAGCCTGCTCCCCAGGGTAAGTGACTCACCTTTGGATGTGGTGTGTCTGTGTGTATTTTAATGTGTATTTAATACCTTTACCTATATTGACATACTACCACAGTTCCTAAAAAGGCCTGGCATCCTGCGTTGGGGTTTTTAAGCAAAGTCTTAGAGTTACCTCATCAATAAGCTATACCTGTGCTGTTCCAATTGTTGTTCCAATTGGAGAACCCTTAAGGAGGTACAGCCGTTTTACATTTACATTAAGGCATATTAACCTAGAGAACTGGTTAGGCAAAAACTTAGTACCTAACTTCTTTAACTGTTGAAAAGTGCCAAAATGAAGCCATCTTGTGGTGAGTTCATTCTGTAGTTCCTTCCATCTGACCTAGTGTAAGAAAGATTAGCCAGAATAAGCTTTAAGCTCTGGTTGATTTGTGTTTGGGGTGGGTGGGTGTATTTTAATGCATTTCTATTTTATTTATTTATTTAATATATTTAATTTATTTATGGGTTTTATGTTGTGGGTGGGTGGGTTGAGAGGTGTGTGTGTGTGCTTATTTTTATTTTATTATTATTATTACTTATTTTATTTTTCTTTGGCCCCACCCACAACATCATGATGCATGACGTTGGCTCCGCCCATGACATCAGCTCCGCCCACACTATGATGACATCACGGTGGGGTAGTAAAATTTTTGACATCCCACCACTGGATACTCCCCCACCCTCAAATCTGGAACCCATACTTTCAATCATATCAGAGTTTCACTCTTTTCCTTTTTGAAGATTTCATACATATGCTTCACATTGTTGCTTCAAAAATCACTCTTAGTTCAAAACCATTGTGTTTTTTTTAACCTTACAATGGTTTCCAGCCTTGCAAATGAGTTTGTAGATATAACTGCAAAAGTGAACGTGAATTAAAATATTGCTCTATTTTTACTTGGTGTATCACCTTTGATACCTTGGAGTCATTATTCAGGGAGGTGTCCGCACATTGGCAAACATCTCTGTGACAACATTCCGCACATGGAAATGGACCCAAGAAATCAAGTCCATTTGCATGTGGGTTTTTTTAGCCATTTGGATATCACATCACCCGCTGGCTAGACGGACCATGAAGCGTGCCCTCCGCTTTCACCTTGCTCAAGGGATCAACAGAGGATGCTTTGATGAGTTTTAGTCCTGGCCTAACATCATTGACAAGAGATGGGCAACACAGCCTAATTAGACCACTCAAGCCCCCACCCCACGACATAGCAGAGTCCAACATGCTCTTATTTATTTGCTTGAAGTTATTATGCACTCTGCTGATGCAAAAACAGTCAAGAATCAGTCATTTTGATTACTGTTAATGGGTATGGAGGAAGATTAATGTTTATGAGCCAGAACATTATTGTCACTGCTTCAATTAGCCATTGATGTTGCTTTTGATTCACTTCCACTTAACTTAACTTTAATGTAACTTTAACTTTAATGTAAAGGCTTCCAAATGAAGCCAGTCATGAAGAAGTGTAATTATACAGGTATAATAACATCTATTTTAGATTACACTCTAACTGGTATAATGTAATAATGCTAAGAGAATCACATTACTTTGAATATTAGTGTTAGAAATTGTGCTAGCAAAGTGAAAACATGAACCCTTTGTCTGATTTTCTCTCTCTCCATATTTTGTTGCACATTTACTTAATTCACACTTCCTGAATCAATAAACAAAATGAAATTTAGCTATATTTGGATATTCACAAACAAAATGAAATTTAGCTATATTTGGATATTCACACTTTTCAATTAAATTCTCAATTAAAATTCTTCTTCTTTACAGAAAGAGCCTTCATGAAGAGTGTGGTATTTTTGAAACACAATCGGGTGTATATTGGGCAACAGCCACCTTATGCTCGTTAATATTTCTCACTCTAGGTTGGGTGAAAGGAACTCACCAAAAGGTTAATGTTTATGATGCATCTGAAATGTGCTTATCAGAGATATACTAATGGAAATCAGTTGCAAAATATTTATTTAATGTGCATATTTTTACACAGACACTCATAAAAAGAAATGGAAAAAACAAACATATACCTCATGGATAGCAAGAAATTGGCAGATACTGAAATTGGCTTGATTTGTCCATCCTTGATTTCCACAAAGCTACAATGAGCTCCCGTCTCTGTTCCAGCTCCTGTCAACCTAGCAGTTTGAAAGCAAGAAATTGCAAGTAGATAAATAGGGACCACTTTGGTGGGAAGGTAACAGCATTCCATGCGCTCTGGTGTCTAGTCATGCCTGCCACATGACCATGGAAACATCTGCAGAAGCAGACAGTGCTGGCTCTTCGGCTTAGAAACAGAGATGAGCACTGACCCCTAGAGTCGGATACAACTGGCTTTCAAGCAAGGGAAACCTTTACCTTTACCTTTACCTTTACCTTTACAAGATATTATTTTGTGGCAGAGCAAATAAATACTTTGTTGTTGTTGTTCAGTCGCACAGTCGATTCCGACCCTCTGCGACCCCATGGACCACTGTCCGCCAGGCACTCCTGTCCTCCACCATCCCCCTCAACTCTGCGCAGCTCTTCCCTTGGTCTCGACAGGGGAGAGCGAGGACACCTGCGCTGGGCTGGCAGCTTTAAGAAGGGGCCGTTGCTGCTGCCCTCGGGACTCTGCACAGCTCTCCCCCTGGTCTCGACAGGAGAGCGAGGACACCTGCGCTGGGCTGGCAGCTTTAAGAAGGGGCCGTTGCTGCTGCCCCTCGGGACTGAATATTGATTATGGACTGTATCCTGATTGTATTGTGGTTATATTTATTTTGTTTTGTTACACTGTATTTTATATTGTATCATTATTGAACTGTTATATTGTATTTAATTGTATGTTGTGAGCCACCGTGAGATGGTTTTCACCAAGTAGGGAGGCATATAAATCGAAATAACAACAACAACAACAACAACAACAACAACAACAACTCGCTCAGCTCTGTGCCCATTGTCTCTACAATACCATCTAGCCATCTCATCTTGGGCCGTCCCCTTCTTCTTTTGCCCTCGACCCTTCCAAGCATCAAGGCTTTCTCAAGTGAATCCTCTCTTCTCATTTGATGTCCAAAGTACTTTAGCTTCATCTTTATTATTTGACCTTCTAAGGAGCATACTTACCTAACCAATAAACAAGTTGAAATTTAGTGGTGTCAGATCTGCTTTGATTTGGATTCCTGCATTGAACAAGGGGTTGGACGTCTACTTCTGTCATTTTATGATCTATGAACATTCTACAAGGCAATTCTAAAAATGGGAGAAGACCAAACAAAAATGAACAACAAAAATTTCTAAACTGGATTTTGGATCACCACCAAATCTGGCACATTTGCAGCAGATACTCTTCTCTTTCTCTGTCTCAAGTTTGGGGGAATTTGGACAAGGATTCTTGAGTTATACCTTTTAAAAATGTAACACTGGTAAAGGGCTGGTCCTGCGTATGGGGAGTATGTGAAAATCATAAGAAAACGTGTCTTGTTTTGTTTTGAGGTAGTGAAATGTGTGGAGTCAGGAAGGTGGCTCTTTGTTGGAATTTCAAGCACCATGTTGCTGTAGAGGTCCTTTGGGCTATGCTCTTTCTATGCACCTTGGAATATCTGTGCTCATGAGTACCCCCTATTGCTTTGATTGAGCTACATCATTCATGGCCTGGAAGATGGCAGAATCAATTACTATGGTACAGAACACCACCTTGTGCTGGATGAATCTATTGCAGTCTAAAATTCTCAGAAGCAAGAGGGGTAGACTGAGGGGAAAACTAGTATAGCAATAACTGCAAGGATACTGAGTAGAACCCTGTCTAAACCATCCATGAATCATTGCATTTATGTGCTTGTTCAATGCTAGACAACCTCTGCACTAATATAAAATAAAAATGTGATAAGAAATAAAAATAGAAAACCCAACAAAATATAGAAGGCTATATATGTTTCTGCACTATCTGTGTATGACTTTGTATTGTATGAAGAATTTTGGAATGCTGCTGCCTTTTTCCTAACAACCCTTAAAAAACCTAGTGACTTGACAGTGAAGCATAAAAGGGCTGGCAGAAAAGAATCAATGAAAGGAAGGAAAAGGCTGAAATGTGGATTGTACTGCATGAGATTAAGGAAACAGTATGGACACTAGCTTGAATCAATTTAAAATCATCACCACCTTGTGTGATCCCTACAAGAAAATTGAAGTATAAATTAGTCTGCAAATCAAACTGCAGCAAAATTGGATCATTCCAATTCAGTTTGTCAGGGTAGTCATAGTCTGTATGAGTTAATGACCTCTAAAATGTCCTGTCATTGACAGCTCTGCCTAGATCCTTGAAAAACAACAACATCTCATGTTCCGTTATTTTCTTTTCCTATGCTCTCTGCTTCCTAGCAATATTGTCTTTTCCGATCAGTTCTGCCCAGGTGTTGCAAACTAAAAGCTCTGTCTTCCTTCATTGAGCCAACCCATCTCATATTAGGTCTTTCTGTTTTCCTACTATTTCACCCTTTCCCAGCAGTATTATCTTTTCTGGTAAGTTCTGGTAAGTTCTGTATTTTTATTATACATGTTTGATGGGATAGCCCCAATTTAATCATTTTTGTTCTACTATATTAACTCATATAGTCACCACACATCAGAAGTGACTTAATGGCGAATAGTATCTTTGGATTTCTTTTCTTAATTACCAAAAATTATATAGTGACAGGACAAGTGAAATAGGCACCAAGGCTCAGCTAAAATCAAGCAAGATCAGCCACAAAGCAAAAAGTAAAACAAACAAACAAACAAACAAACAAACAAACAGAAAACAGTAATTTCTCAGCTTATACAAGTAAGGTTCTGAATATTTGTTCTCTACATATTTAAAAATATCTTTTAAAATATTCATCACCTGACTTCACAGAAAAGCGGGAAATATACAAAGTAGGGAAAGCTACAGGAAGTCCTAAAAAATGTATCTGTCTTCTAATGACAGAATCTACCCCCTCTTCTTCCTTTTACTTTGTCAATATAAATTAGAAAATTAATACAATTAAAGAAAATCTGACATCCTGATACATGGATGTAAAATCTGCACAAATGACATACATCTCCACAGTCAATTTATCAGTCCAGGGCCAGAAGGAATCTGCATCTCTGGACTTCATGCAGCCTACAGTATATACTCAAGTATATGCTGACCCAAATATAAGCCAAGGTACCTTATTTTGACCTGAAAACCCAGGAAAATAGATTGACCCAAATATAAGCTGAGGGTGGGAAATGCAGCAGCTGCTAGTGAGTTTCAATAACCAAAATACATGAAAATATGGTAAACTTAATTAAATTTTCAGCGTGTCTCAATCTAGCATGGTCCTGGGTCATTGACCAGAGTATAAGCTGTGTCCCCTTTTTGGGGCTAAAAAACTTGGCTTATACTCGAGAATATACAGTATGTCTATATATGAAAGTTCTGTTGGGCCCCAAGGTCTAAATTTGAAAACCATGTTGATGGCAGTGGCATAAAAGTGACAAACAAATAAATGAAAGCCATGATTATACTGATGTTTTCAACAATGCTATTTTTTTTTTTTTTGTAGTGAAGTGAATAGGGGAAACTTTGGGTTTCATTAATTTAAGCTTTTTCAGGGTGTTGTGTGTGTGTGTGATTCATTAGTTTTTGGTAATTTCTTTTAGTAATCCAAAAAGTGCCTGATTCTTTCAGATTCTTCTGGTTAGAATATCCTCATTCAGGATTTGGACACTAGCTCAGCAGAGGAGGCAAGGCAAGGAGAAGGAAGGAAAAGAGCAAGACTGGTGAGCCAAAAAAGTTGCAGGTAGAGTCTAAGGACACTACCGCAGGGATTTCGTGTGTGAATTTGATGTGTTGAATTATGCTCATTAGTTCATTTATTTCTTTTATTTCATTCATTAGTTAAGGGTGATGTTTCAAATGGGGGAAAATAAAGACATTATGTTCATAAAATTAAGGTTTTCATAAAGTGTTCATAAAATCTAAGGTTTTCTGAACTAAGGTAAAGGTCACCCTTGAGCAAAAGCCAGTCATATCCAACTCTAGGTTTCAGTGCTCATCTCTGTTTATAGCCAAAGAGCCAGTGCTGTCTCTGTCTGCAGACATTTCCATGGACATGTGGCAGGCATGGAACGCTGCTTACCTTCCCACCAAAGTGGTGCCTATTTATCTTCTTGCAATTTCTTGCTTTTGAACTGCTACGTTGTTTTAACCCCAAACCATAAATCCCAATTTCATTTCTGTTTATTATTTTTTATATTTTATTTTTCAATAAAGATGCTTTTAACCTTTATTTTCCATTCTCCCCAACTCTACCCACTATGTACACGTGTCCATAAGCAGCCCACTGTACACACAATAATTCACCACAGGTGAATAACTGCAAAGGATCTATTTTTAATAAATATTTCAATAGTCAAACCGCAAAGAAAAAGAGTTTTTTCTTCACGATTCCTTGAAAGCAGTTTTTCAATTAGAGGGAAAGCCAAAAGGGAAAGTGGTTATGACTTCAAAGGAGAAACTTGCTATAGTGTATCCTTTCTCACACCAATTTATATATTCTGGTGTGGAGACATATTTTTTTGGAAGGAAAGAAGGTTAGAAAGAAAGTGGGGGGGGGGTTGTTTCAAACCGTCATAGAAAATGTTTTTGAAGTCCGATCCAAATTGTATAAGTGTCAAAAGAAAGGTTATTCAAGCGCACTTTGGATCACTTCAGGTTTTTTTGCTGGCTCACCGCCAAATCCCCCCCCCCCAGTGGTAATGTCATTTTAACAAGTCACATTTTTCCTCAATATCTTTTTTGTGGATTCCTGCTACGGCATCATTTTTCTCCACATGTTGTCATATTTAATTTCTAAATTGGTTTTCCATCCATTTATTGGGTTTTTGTGACCTCATTTGAGTGGATTTTGTAAAACGCTTCATAGATTATTTTTCTAAAGTCTAATTCCAAATCTGAAAGTGTCCCCCACAAAGGTTAATCTTTCTTCTTTAAAACACACTTTGGATCATTTGAATTGGTTGGGTAGTTTATTTGCTGGCCCCCAAACACCCCTCTCCCAGCAAACTATCACTTTTCCAAAGCTACTTCCGAAAGCAATGACATAATCGCTTTGGATTTTTGGCTTTTGTGTTGTACCAATTCTTACAGTTGCTGAGAAGATCTTTCAAATGACATAACCCTTATTTTCATGGGTGCCTTAGTTTTGGTGTTGCAGCTTCTCAAAAGTACATTATTTTCGTTACACTGCAAAAGCTGCCAGACCATCCAACCGAAATGTAAGACGTTAATAGAATTCACGACAAAAGTGCATGATGGTAGTTTTGGCAAAGCAAAGAAGGATGTAGGGAGGATGGGAAAAGAATGAGGCTGACAGAATGGCAAGGCAAAAGAAGGAGGGGAAAGACTGCTGTTGGCTGGTGGGCCAACAGAGTGATGGAACCTAAGGCAAGAACATGGAGGGGAAACAGGAGGGCAGGGCTATGTCTTGTCGAGAAATCAACCTGAGGTGATTTTACACACATGAGTCAACCCAGCAGAGGAAGTCCAATGGAAATTTGATATTTGCTAAACCCTCTCTTCCAGAAAATAAATAAATAAATCAGATTTCAAAGTTTCTCTGTCAGCATCTTCCAAATAATCTGATGCCAAAAGAAAGGAGCTCTTTGGTGTTTTTATATTTTCCAAAAGAAACCCCACCCCCTGACACTTTCTTTGTGAGCACCTTTTGTAGGGGTGGTGGTGCCATGCTATTTTCATAACTGAAAAGTTTTGTAATCCTTGTTACACAATGGGAGCAGCAGCAAATTACAGTTAAAATTGGTTGCAAGTCTCCCATATCCCCTCTCCACATTAACCAGCTTAACAATAATCACTCAGACACCACTTCAAGGGGAGGGGCAGGGGAATGAAAAAGCTTATTCACTATTATCTGTAGGCTTCACAAGGCTACTGAGAAAGGTATCAGAGGTTAATGGAGGGGAAAAGGAATAAGCTAATAAAAAGCATGAAAAACAGTTTTCTCTTTCAACCAGATGGCTGGGAGAACAGAGAACATTCAAGGGACCTTCATGTTGGTAAAAAGGCAAGCAGCAATTGAACAAAGGCAAGGGGTCATCAACATGCTAATTAGAATGAGCCAAAGAAGAGTGGGAAGAGGGGTGCTTTGCTAATTGGCTAGCTAGGGAAACAAAACAAGAAAGCATGTTAGTTAGTTAGTTAATGAGATGCCCTCTTTTACTACAATTGCATTAATTTAAACTAGGTTTTCCTTGTATGTCCAACAATAATGAATTTGTGGTGTATGTGTTTTAAATCAGCACCAAAGATACAGAACTGATAGTTCCATAAAATTTAAAAAGAGAAGTACGTACAGTACTGTAGTTACCAAAGGGCAGATCAAATTCTCATTTCAAGCCCAACTAGTGGGCTAGTAAATTTTTTGGTTCATGACATTATTCATTCTACTAGATGGATGTGTGTCAAAGGGTTTGCAGAAATGTCTATTCCTTTATATAGCATGTTTTAAAACTGTTTAATATTTTACAAAAGACTCCATAGTGCTATCAGAAAGCTGCACAAGTTTAATCAGAATACATGGCTAGGAGATGAGAAATCCTGAGAAAATAGGGCCCCTTTCCAGTAAAATCAGGGGTGGGCATCAGCAGGTTTGCACCTAGTTCACCAGAACCAGTAGCAGAAATTTTGGCTGGCCCTTCCGCCCATCCAAGTTTTGAAATAAAGTACAGTAGTCCTAATTTGGGTGCAACACAGGACTTTCCCCCTGGCCATGCCCACCATACCACACCAAAAGTGTGGTAGTAAATTTTTTTTGAGCCCACCACTGAGTAAAATCCTTCTTCAACACTCATTTTAGGAAAATATAGAAGGCTTGATCCAACTAAATATCTTTGTTGTTATGTGCCACTGTCTCTGACCTATGAATAAGAAATGTGGAAAATGTCCCATCAACAACCCTGCTCAACTCTTGCAGACTCAAATGTTGGTTCCCTCATGGAGTCATTCTATCTCATGTTTGGTCTTGCTTTTTGCCTGCTGCCTTCTACCTTTCTCAGCATTCTTGGTTTTTCTAGACAGTCATGCTTTCGGATGATGTGTCCAATGTAGAACAACCTTAGCTTCATCATTTTTGCTTCCACAGATAGTTCAGGCTTGATTTGTTGTAGGACTCACTTGTTTGTCTTTCTGGCAGTCCAGGGCATCCACAAAGCTGCCACAGCCTTGAGGATATGGACAAGGAGTGCCTTCACAGTCAGTCCATCTGTCATGGCCTCTTCCGCTTCCATGATTGTTGGGAATCAGAGTTCTTCCTCCACTCATTTTGCCATTGGGCCCAATATGATGGTTTCCAGTGGCATTTCCTCCACCAAGGGGACAATCACACCACCTAAAGGGGCTCACCCACCCAGAACCATTGGCTCCTTTAGGGAGTCAGGTTATTTACTGCCACCCAACACTCAGTGTTGAGTCGCTGGCTGTACAGTCTACTCCATTACCATTGCAGGATGTCCGGCTGAACATTTGGAAAAGAATGTGGTGTTAGAGGGGACTGGGAGACTGGTTTGGATGCACCATAGCATCCTTGTTGACAGCTACTGACTCTGACATTGGAGTAGTCACTGTGAAGTAGAACAAGAAGGAGGAGAAATCTTTCTTACACCAGGAGTGGTTGAAAACATTTCTGCACTTGACTGTCGCTAGGTTATGCCAAGGTCTCCAGCCCATAAATTCACACATTTAAAACAAAAGGACAGAAGTTTGGAAAGAACAGCAGAGACAGCATATTTCTAGATTTTGGAAAAGTAAGCCACAATTCTGACCAACCCTGAGGTGAAAGAGATAAGATTAAAGTAGGTATACTGGAGAGACAAAATGTGATATCCATACTTTTGAAAGGTGTCTGCTGTTTTGGTAGAACACTTAAACAAAAGCAAGTATGCTGCGGCACAGTGACAGAATATATATACAGCCAACAGCTGCAGATGGATGAGCCCCTTTAGGTGGGACAATGGTCTCCTCAGTGGAGGAAATGCCACTGGAAACCATTACATTGGTCACAACGGCAAAATGAACAGAGGAGGAACTCTGATTCCCAACAGTCATGGAGGCAGATGAGGTCATGCCAGATGGACTGGCTGTGAAGGTGCACCTTTTCCATATCCTCAAGGCTGTGGCAGTCCATTGCAGTCATGGGGGGGGGGTCACTTCATGGCAAGCTGGGTTCCACCTTAAACAAATTCATTCCAACTGCATTTTTCCTGCTTCAGGAAAAATATATTCTCAGATACGAGTTGCAGTTGACAATATTGAACAACCATGGCTGATGGGAAAATGGCAGGACTGCAACAGTTTCCCACATTACTGAATTGTGTTTCTTTAATGTGAAGCATTTTTATCCTTTTCTTCAGCCAAGGAAGCTCTTTATTCACAAAAGATGACTAATAAGCCAGTTGCTGTCCTCAGGCTTACAACTTGAAAGACACAACACAAAGGCAGGGAGTGAAGGGGAGGGAGGGAATGAGTGAAACTGAGAAAGATAGGGGAAACCCAGTTCAAACATTAGTTTTCAGTTAATAAGTTCTTACACCATTCAGTAGGATGGGTGTAAAACTCATAACTTTATTTTAATTTGCACTACCTAAATTTAAAGACTTATTGGTTAACATACAGGAAGAGGTGGAATGAAAGATGAAAAAATGGGTTTGTTATATTGGAATGTAGAAGCAGAAACACCATAATTATTAAGTGTTGCTTGTGCTTATTAGGAGAGGAGAAAGGAGTATGCTTATAATTGCTTGTGAGTAAATTGCTTGTAATCTAAGGTGGTTTTTGCTAGATCCGGAGATCCAAGCGTGGGAAGGAGGACACAATAGCCATGTAGTTGAACCGAACAACACGACTGTTTATTGTGAGGTCAACATAACAACAACAACAACGGCTGGAAGGGCCAGGCTTAAGTACCCTGCTAAGCCCGGCCCACCAGCCAATGGGATTCGGCGGTTTTCCCGCCGAAGAACTTTTGAATATCCAACACCCCTTCCCCCCAGAATGCACTACAACCCTATTTGCATACAAAGTCAGCCAGGTGACGGGGGCGTGTGCGGACCCTACTGGACCTGCGCAGATCAGTCGGCGCCGGGGCATCGAGCGGAGTGGACCTGTCGCTCCCACTCTGCTCTGCCCTGGCAGGTTCTTGTCTCGGGGTTTCCGTGGTGGCTTTGGCGGTAAACGGGGGTGGATCTGCTTCTCCAGGTAAGTCCATCGGTGTCGGGTCTGAGCTAGAGGGGGTGTTGTAGGGCTGAACCGGGTCGGTGACTGGTTCGACTAAGGCTGGCGTGACCGTGTCTGTGAAAAGCTGTTCGTCGGGAACGATGTCATCTTGCGTGTCGGGACTTGTCCGCCTCCTAAGCTGGTCGATATGGCGTTTCCATACTCGACCATCAGCGAGGAGGACCCTATAGGTGTACGGACCCAGCGTGCCACTTATGGTTCCCTCTTCCCGCATTGGGCCGGCTGCAAAATTTCTGGTGTAGACTGGGGTGTCAATGGGGAATGTGCGGACCTGTGTGTGTCTTTCCCGGAACTGGTCAGGGGAATACCGTGGGTGCAGACGGTCCAGTTGGCAGCAGAGCCTCCTGCCCATCAGGAGCTCCGCTGGAGCCTTTCCTGTAGCAGCACAGGGGAGGTTATGCTGGGCTAGTAGGAATGTGTCTATTCTTTCCTGCCAGTCCCCCGGCCCCAGCCTACCCAAAGCCTCCTTCGTGCTGCGTACAAACCTCTCGGCTTGCCCATTCCCTTGTGCTCTGAACGGGGAAGTGAGTGCGTGTCTAGTCCCTAGGGATGCTAGGTATTGTTCGAATTCCGTGGCCGTGAACTGGGGCCCGTTGTCCGAGACCAGGGTGTCCGGAATGCCATGCGTGGCGAACAGCTGCCTGAGTTCCGGAATGATGGCCTTGGCCGTGGTGCTCTTCATTAACCTCACCTCTAGCCACTTTGAGTAGGTGTCTACGACACTTAGAAATGTTTGGCTGTGAAAGGGACCAGCTAGGTCAATGTGGAGTCTCTGCCACGGGCCCGAGGGTTGCTCCCACTCCCTGATGGGTGCTGCCGGGGGATTTGGTTGGGACAGTTGGCAAGGTCCACACTTGCTCACCCACTCCTCTATATCCTTGTCAATTTGTGGCCACCACACGTAACTCCTGGCTAAACCTTTCATCTTAACCACCCCCGGATGGCTGGCGTGTAATGTTTCCAAAACTGCCATGCGTAACCTCTTGGGGATCACCACCCGATCTCCCCATAGCAGGCATCCCCCCACACAACACAAGTCATCCCGCTTATCGAAAAATGTCTTGAACTCCCCTTCCCCCTTAACCGGCCAACCACGCTGAACCCAACTGGAGACAGTCCGGAGCTCGGTGTCCTTCGCCGTGGCCCTGGCAACCTCCACAGAGGTGATGGGGGCAGAGTCCAACAGGTCTAACAGAAGGATCGACGCCTCCCCCTGCTCCGCGTCGTCCTGGTCAGGAAGGGGGCACCTGCTAAGGGCATCCGCGTTACCCATGTGTTTCCCAGGGCGATAAGTCAATGTATAAGCGTACCCTGACAAGAACAGGGCCCAACGCTGCATGCGGGGGGAAAGTGCGGATGGAGTTTGGCGGTCCCCCGCCAAGAGTCCCAGTAGGGGCTTGTGGTCCGTGATGAGTTCAAACTCCCGTCCGTAGAGGTAATCGTGGAACTTCCTTTCCCCGGCCACAGCTGCTAACGCCTCCTTGTCAATTTGCCCGTAGTTCCGCTCCGTCGGTGACATGGTTCTAGAGTAGTAAGCGATGGGAGCCTCCAGTCCGTTGGGTAGTTGGTGGGTGAGGACAGCGCCGACGCTGTAGGGAGAGGCGTCGCAGGCGAGGACGAGCGGTAGGGTGGCATTATACTGGATCAGGAAGCTGTCCTGAGATAGGAGATTTTTTACAGCCGTAAATGCCGAATCTTGTTCGGGACCCCATTTCCAAACCGCTTTGGCTGCTAAAAGTCTATGGAGCGGTTCTGCGGTGGTGGCTTTGCCCTTTAGGAATGCCACGTAAAAGTTCAACAGTCCCAGGAAAGCCTGCAGCTCTTGTTTGTTTTTTGGGGCAGGGGCGTCCCGGATCGCTCTTACTTTGCCCTCGGTTGGGTGTATTCCCTCACAGTCTATTTTGAACCCCAAGAATTCCACGGAGGGCACCCCCAGTAGGCACTTGTCACGTTTCACCCTCAGCCCAGCGGCTCTGAACTTCGCAAGAATGGCCGCAACTCTGTCCTTGAGTTGCTCCGGGTTCTCCGCGATGATCAAGACGTTATCGAAATAGGGAACCACCCTGGGAAGGCCGTGGAGGAGTCTCTCCATAGTGCTTTGGAAGAGTCCCGGCGCGATGCTGACCCCAAATTGCAAGTGGGTGCATTTAAACGCTCCTCTGTGGGTGACTATTATCTGCGCCTCAGCCGTGGCTTCGTCTACCGGCAACTGCTGGTATGCCTGTGCCAGGTCAAGTTTGGCAAATATCTTCCCGGGGCCCAGGGAATGCAGTAGGTGATCAATTACGGGAACCGGATAAGCACTTGGCTGCAGGGCTTTGTTGATGGTGCATTTGTAGTGCATTTGGACTAGGAAAAAAGCAGGGAAAGGGGAAAAGTAAAAATGTTCCTTTTCTGCTTTTGTATCTGAGCCAGAACTAGTTTTTCTTCAAATAAAAGCTAACTTGCTACAGAAGATGTTGTATTTATTATATAGAGCATTAGCTGGAGGGATTATTCCAGTTCCTTTATTGGCAACACTACATTTTGATACTTAATTTATATTGCTATTTCCTACCTGATCTGGGCTATTTGTAAGCATAAACAGTCAGTGATTGAAACGTATCATAGATTTCTCTAGCCTGGAGCAGAAACACATGTAGTCTGAAGCACCAATAAGGGTCTATCCCAGCTTCCTGAGTGGGTGCTTGTCTCTGTCAGGTGGAACGAGTCCTATGGCAGTGTGATAATGTGGGTGTGTTATCCGTACACAAATAAGTTAGGTGAACAAGGAACATGAACCTCCACCTTCTTAAGCATTTAAAGCCACTTCTTACTCATTTATCATGTTTCTTCAATTCCTGATATCCTAGCCAACATCTCCCATGTGAAATTCCCATGGTATTTACTTAAATATAGCAAAAGCTCATTAATTCCATTGCCAACTCATTCAAGACCACTTTTTAGAAGAGCACAAGAACTGCATCGTCTTAGTAATGGTCTAAAATGCCAGAAAGGGAAAAGAGATTGTTTTTCATAAATGCAACAGGGGAAAATCAATTATACACATTTAAAAAACAACATAGCTTTGTAGTTTCAGACTGCTGACTTCAAACATTTACCAAGAGAATGCTGGGTGAAAATAAGCAAAAGCTTGAAACTGCTTTTGTTTCTTTGTCTGCCTAATTGTGCATAGGACTACAGGATAAAGCATTCAAGAAACTGAACAACCTCTTCAGGATCTGAAGATTCACAGTGTTTCAAACTGAGGAGCTCTGTTAGATGGCCAAATTGAGCTAACTAAGGTAGCTGAAGGTCAAGGAGGGGTGAGTGGTATGATCTTTGCATCCACTTGCAAAGGATAGGTGGCTTTGGTCCAGGAAACCACACAGCACCTCAAGTGACTCACTTTAGCATGTTCAAGGTCTTTCCATTTAAAAGGAATTATTGTTTCCTTTGAAAGAAGTGGCTTCCTTTGGAGAAGCCACTTAATCAAACCCTTCCTCTGTGCTCTCCTTTGGTGGGCAGGGCTTTTCTTTTTAATTGTTGCTTTCATTATTATTGATGTTTTGAAAGGTTTTTTAAACTGCTGTCAAAGCATCACTGATTTGCCGTTCCAGTTAGCAAATATTAAAAGCAATGGGATGCTACTTTCTTGGTTCCTTACCAAAAGTGTGAAGGATTTAAAGGGATAGCTTCTATAAAGTTATTTAAGGAGAGGTCAGAGGAAGTACTCAGTTAAGCAGCTTTTCCAAAGGGACAACCAGCCCAGCAACTATGGTGCAATCCCATCATTCACACATGCTCAAATTGAACCAAATTGGGCCAACCCTACCCACACCTTTAAAAAACCTACAGTAGCCCCTGACAGGTGTAACAGAAAATGCCCCATTTTAAAACAGTGTTTTTTCTGTTTTCTTCGTACTCACTTAAATGTGTTTTAGTACTTTTAAAATGGTGATTCTAGATCTGTGGGAGGAAGAAAATAGGTGTAACCCAGTGACGCATACACACACAGGCTTCTCTGGAAGGCTTTGCAGCCATTCTGCAAAATGTGAGGCTTGTGGAAGGAGGGCTCCCGAGTGCTTTCCCTGCCTGGAACCTTTAATGGTTTATTTCTGCTTTGAAATGCTTGGTGTTCTTTTGATGGACTGTATCTTGTATTTTACAATGCATTCAATATATTTCTTGAAGAAACTGGAGTGGTTATTTGGCCTAATGCTACCTTTTCTACACATATCAGAGGCCTGGGTTGTCCAGACAGGGAGCTGCAACCCAGAAGAATGTTAGGGCCTACCTGAAAGGCAGATCCCTTCTGTTACAACAGGCATTCAGAGAGGTTCAGGGACTGGGTGGCTTTTCTTAGTAAAGACATTGTAGCAATAGCAATTACAAGTACAGTATATACCGCCACATAGGGCTTAGTGCACTATCTGGCCGGTTCACAAGTTAATTAGCATTTTGCCACCAACATGCAGGGTACTAATTTAACCAACCTCAGGTGGATGGGAGGCTGAGTCAACCTTGACTCCCCATTATGATTGAACTCACAATGTTTTGGCTGCAATACAGCAGTTTACCCACTGCACCACTAGGGTTCTTGTCTGATTGGAAGCTTTAGGAGGGCACTAGCCTGTGTCTGCAGTGGATGAAACAGCAGTCTAAACACCTGTGTAGGTGGCCTCCAAGCGCTCCTGAAAAGTAATGATCACAATTGGGAAGAGATTAGAAAGTGATGTCTCCTGATTCCTATACATCTGGACGGAGACATCTGTACATTCTATACGGATCATTATTTGAGTTAGGGGTGTACATCATGTCTTTCTCCCATAATTGTTTTTAAAAAATCTCCTTGCCTTTCTGTTGGTATCGAACAGATTTTGTTCATTCTTAAGGATGTTTTTTTCCCATAACACACATTTCAGCAAAATGTGTATGCTTTGAAAATGTGACAAGCATTGCCTTCTTGTATGGACTAATGAATATAGGATAGGTAGTTTGCAGTCAAGTGGTCTTTTTCTGTTTGCTTTGTGTGCATGTGACAGTGTGCAAAAAGTTCAGAAAGAAGGAGATGCAAGTTTTTACTTTGAGACATTTTGCAAAATACAGGAGAAAGCAAAAAAAAAGTCTCATACCGAAGGTGAGAATTTTTGTGACAACTGAAAAAAAAATCTTCAACAGGATGTCTCAACCAAAACAGCATGATTTTGTTCTCGTTCCCTAATTTCAGTCCATGCCTTCCTTCTCCCCCGCCACATCACTCTGTCACCTTTCTCAAAATTATCTTGGAAGGTAGGAGAAATGAGCAGTCTAATACTGAAGTCTTAGAAGCAGGTCGTCCCAATTTAGAGCCTGCACAATGGCAGGGAGTGTCGGAAATGTGATTGATATGGTTCCCAATGTCATTAAGTGTCATGTCAAAAATGAATTGCATCAACAAAAGGCCTATCAGAAACCATGGGTATGAATTTTTCCTAGGTTCTCAAGCCTTCATGCATACTCATGGCAGCACCCACAGCCTAAGTGAGACTTTATTAGAACTTTTGCCACTTATTTCTGTAGAGATAAATACAGAAGTAGGAGCATAACGGGACATTGTGTTAGGAGTCTAATCTACACTCAGGTCTATTGTATTGTTAAGTGCCATCAGTTCACTTTCTGTTCATACAGAACTCAGAAATGCATGTCCTTCAAAAGGTCCAATCGTTAAGGTTCAGCTTGTGGCTTCTTTATCAAGAGCACTTCAGTGTTTAGGCATGCTTGCCACATGTCCATGGAAATGTCTGCAAATGCTGACAGCACTGACTTTTCAGCTATAAACAGAGATGAGCACTGAACCCTAGAGTCAGATACAACTAGCTTTTGAGAAAGGGTGATTTTTACCTTTACCTTTCCACATGATGTACACACATTATTTCTATCGGCAAGTGGCTTCTTTCAAACAGCCTGTTGGGGGATGTTTATTTTGAATCAATTCCAGCCTGTTTATTTTGAATCATTTTTTGCATGTGCAATTGTCTGTGTTGAAGTAATTTTTTCCCCTGGGGGTTAGCAAGTTTCTGTTGTCAGATTTGTGGCCGATACCCTGGTAATGGGCAGGCACCTTGTAGTCTGAAGTTGGATTCCCCCCCCTTTTTTTTTTTAAAGGACAGCACTATTGTGCCAATGCCAGATAGCAAAAAATGTGTGAACTATATATAGTTCAGGTCATATTCGTCACCCTCTTGGGAGATGGTGTTTGGAAAGGAAAAAAGGGTAGCAATAGTAGCAAGTGCAGCATTGGGGGAGGAATCAGCAGCTGCAGCACAGGAGGAGAAAGTGGCATAAGAAGAAGAAGAGTCAGTATCAGCAGATGCAGCAGCGATGGGCATGGGAGAGGATGCAGTGGTGGAGGAAGAGGCAGTGGTGGAAGTAGCAGCAGAAAGCAGAGGAGAAGGAGAAAGCAGTGAAGGAGGCAGTGGCAGCAGGAAAAGAGGAGGAAGAGGAGAAGGCAGTGCAGTGGCGTAGGGTGGGTTTAGGCACCTGGGGCCCCAGGCCAAACTTGCAACACACTCCATACCTAGGTAGGAAAGTCCTACCTTCGGGTGGTTTGCTGAGCTAGGAGGCAGGATGGCTGCACGCTGGCGAGGCCCAGGGTCTGGGGCAGTGAGGTGTGGGCCCAGAGGGGAGCCCACCATCAGGGTCCCAGGCACGTGGCCGCCCAGCCTCCGAGCCCGGCGGTGGGAGCTCATCCACCTTCGGTGGCAGTGGCACCCGGGAAGTAAGGCCAGTGGTTGCCATGGCCCAGCACATGCGGCCAGAGGACCTCCCCCCCGCAAGGCCTGGCCAGTGTTACTCCAGCCGTGGGGCTACAAAGACCACCGGCCTCGCCCCTCTGTGTGCCACAGCCGAAGGCGGACAAGCTGCCGCCGCCGGGCTAGGAGGTGGGGCAGCCGCGTGCCTGGGACACTGACGGTGGGCTCACCACTGGGCCTGCGCTCCACCGCCCCACCCCCTCGCCTGTGCCGTCGGGGTCCCAGATGCCATGGCTGCCCTGCCTCCTAGCCCGGTGGCGGCAGTGGCACCCAGGAAGGTGGGAAGTGAGGCCGGCGGTCATTGTGGCCCAGTGGCCAGAGCAGTGCCAGCCAGGTGTTGGGGGGCCCCTCGGCCTGGCTAGTGCTGGGCTGCGGTGACCGCTGGCCTTGCTTCCCGCCTTCCTGGGTGCCACTACCGCTGAAGGTGGACAAGCTGCCACCATCGGTCTCAGAGGGCCCATGCCCTCCAGCCCAACAGTGACAGAGGGTCCCAGCGGCCGCCCTGGATGCTAGGATGTCTGGGGCAGTGGCATTGCCGCCCCCCGCAAAGTGGCACCCGGGGCAGGCTGCCCCCTCACCCCCTTGCTATGCTTCTGAGGCAATGGCAGGAGTGGGGCAGCAGAGGAGGGGCAGGAGGAGGCAGTGGTGCTGCATCTGCAGCCACAGTTTCAGCAGAGGAGGTGATGGCAGCAGCAGAGGAGGAGGAGGCTTATATGGTGTTAAAATAAATCAGGAGTTCCTTTGGGTTTTTTGGAACACACAATAACACAAAGACCACATGACATGAAATTGAAAATAAATCAACTAAGAAAAAAAGGGAACTTTCAATGTCTTATTTTATTACTGCTGTTTTCCACTAGCTGTTTTTCATGAGTTCTTCTACCTTCATCACAATTCTTTACTGCTGATGTGAAAAGGAGATTTCTGCCCTCACTTCTATCACTCCTCCTTGAGTGAGCTTCTTGGGAGCCCAGGCTTGTAACAATGTCTAGGCTAAACTGCATTGCTCTCAGCATCCCTGTCAAACTCATATCCTCTCACCATCTTAAGAAGTACATTCAGAAGGCAAGAGTTGGGGTTGGGATTACATTTTTTGAATGTGTAGAAGTCTTCTGAATTATTTCAGGGTCAAATTGGAAGTGTGTGGGGGGTGTCTATCAACCACTACATACAGATCTTGCAAAGTTGAGGTTGTTATATCTGTTTGAAAGGCATGGCTGTTTCTTTAGGTAAAAATAAAGGTAATCCTTGCTCGAAACCCAGTCATATCAGACTCTAGGGTTCAGTGCTCATCTCTGCTTCATACCTGAAGAGCCAGTGATGTCTACATTTGCAGACATTTCTGTAGTTAGGTGGCAGTCATGACTAGACACTGGAGTGCACAGAGCACTGTTTACCTTCCCACTGAAGTGACTGCTTACATTAAGCTTTGTCTGATTATTTGGGGGGGGGGGAATCCTTGAGATTCTTGATGATTGGAGTGCTGTAAATGAAACTATTTTTCATTAAACAACTGTTTTGCTAAAAGGACTTCCACTTCAATATCTGCTTTTATGAAAGTTACAATTCTGGAACAGAGAAATTACAAGACTAGGCTTGAAAGGGAGATAGCAGTAATCAAATACATCCCTCTGTTAGACACCCATCGCAGGGGATTGAATATTAGCGAAGGGTTTCTGGGGCATTATCAAAACTGATACACAGATTGCTATATGCTGCTAGATATTTTATATATTATATTACAAACCTTCCTGCCAATTCTCTTTAGTAAAACAGGAAGTAACCAGGTACAGTGTTTTTGTTTGCAGACCAGAATGGGCTTTCTCAGGTCCTTTGAGATTGAAAGGGAGACATTTTGATCTAATCTGAATAATCTATTGTTGTTGATGGCTGTGGGAAGTTGTATTGTTGTGCTTGCTTCTTGTCTGTCATTTTGCTTGAACACACCCTGCTCCCTTTGACCCCTGAATTTGGTGTATAAAAACCATGCCTGTAAGTTTCACTCCTTGTCTGAAGAAGTGGACTTGAGCCACAAAAGCTAACAATAAAAATATAGCAGTTAATCTTTAAAGTGCTACAGTGTTTTTTATTTTGTTTTGTTTATTTTGTTTTGTTTTCTGATATGCTTTTATGAATATATCCTTGGAGTTCCCAGTACAAAAAGGAAACAGGAACAGTGATACTGGCTAATATTTCCAATGATGAAACATTTTCACTTTGTATACATTTGTAAAATTATTTCATATTTGTATACATTTGTAAATTGAACTAAGAGATGTACGTCCAAGGAATCAGAACAAAATATGTATTGCTCCTGAGCTGTTTAAAACCTGGAAGATGGAGCCATATCAGAAAACAAAACTAAACAAAATAAAATAAACAAAATAAAATAAAATTGCAACTTTCAGGTCTTGGATAGAGTGTCCAGTTAGATTGAAGTGGTTTGAGACAGGTTTCTCTGTGTTGCCATTCCAGATATCTGATTTGTGTCCATTAATTCTTTTGCATAAAGATTGTCCTGTTTGTCCTACATAAAGCACGGATGGACATTTTTGGCAAGACGGATGGACATTTTTGGCATTTATGGCATCTCTTGCCAAAAAAGTCCATCCATTCCGATTCTGGAACAGAGAAATTACAAAACTAGGATTGAAAGGGAGACAGCAGAAATCAAATACATCCATCTGTTAGATACCCATCACAGGGGGCTAAATATTAGTGAAGGGTTTCTGGGACATTATCAAATTTGATACCAGATTGCTATATGATTTTATATTACAACTTTCCTGCCAATTCTCTTTAGTAAAACAGAAAGAAACCAGGTGAATGTGTTGTTTCCCCCCCCCCCCCCCCTGACATGCAGGTCACAAGTTAAGCAGAGACCATAATGGGCTTTCTCAGCAACCTTGAGATTGAAAGGGAGTCATTTAGAGTTTATCTGAATAATCTATTGTTGCTAATGGCTGTGTGAAGCTGCAATCTTGTGCTTGCTTGTCTGTCATCTTGCACTTACCCCTTCTGTCGTATTGCCCACACCCCTTCTGTCGTATTGCCCACACCCCTTCTCCCTTTGAGCCCCTGAATTTGGTATATAAAGAACATGCCTGTAAGTTTCACTCTTTGTCTGATGAAGTGGACTTGATCCATGAAAGCTAACAATAAAAATATAGCAGTTAGTCTTTAAAGTGCTACAGTGTTTTTTATTTTATTTTGTTTATTTTATTTTGTTTAGTTTTGTTTTCTGATATGTCTGAACCACAGACTAACACGGCTACTATTCCAAAAAATGGAAGATGGAGATTCCTCATGAAATCTTTAACCTCATTCTTAGACAACTATGTGCAGAAAACATCAAGCAGAATCATATAGTACCTTTCCAAACACACACTCTCAAAATGAACTACTGGAAAGACCTTCTTAATGGACCCTAAAAGATATAGTGTATTGTTAAACTCAAATGCTCATTTAAACTGCAGCAGTGTTGTAGGGTCTGTCTCAGAAAAAATACTTGGTGGATCAGCAGGGCACATTCAAGTTAGTGTCAACAATGAAGGATGTTCTCAGCTGCTCCTTTCAATATGAATGTGATGATCATGTCAACCTTCTCTTCTGTTCACATCTTGTACGAGAGCAAACAAGTATCACTTAGTACAGGGGTTCTCGACCCTTTCAAGCTGCTGGCCAGACCATGCCCCCTCAGACAGCTGCATGGGCCAGACTGCTATGAACGCTGCCATAAAATGTGTATACATCTGCTTCTGGTGGCAGCGACAATGTGGAACACATGGAATGGTGCTGTGGGTAGGGGCTGGCCTATAGGCCATAGGTTGAGAACCCCTAACCTAGTAAGAGAAAATTAATGCATACCCCTGCCCCTAGTCTTTGTGTTCAAGCTCTGTGTTTGTAGGTTCCTCAGAAATACTACGGAGAAATAATATTTGGCAAGAATCATATCCCTTCTGTGTATGAGATGTAAAAACCAAGATATAAAAATGATCTTAAAGTATCCTGCTCTTGTTATTAGTGGCAGAAATCTTGTTTGTAAACTACCCAAGTAGGTTATTAGAAATTAAACAGTTCCTATTTCTGTCCTGTGGCTCCCACAATTCCCATGCAATCCCTTTCACCATTTGAAGCCCAGGAACCTGCAGGACAGGAGGAGGAAACTTTTAATTGCCAAAATTCACTGCCACTATTAAAGTCATCCTGTCATCAGCCTTCATTGGGCCTAGTTGTAAAAACAGGACTTACATATTGCTGTGAATCACCCCTCCCCCATACACATTCCCCACAATGAAATTTCTCAGTCCAAAAACATAAAATATGGTCAAGGGCCCTAAAAAGGAAAGTGCAGACCCCAAACAATTTGTCAACCCTTCAGGCCAAGGACACATTGTTTTGTGATTAAGCTAACATGCTGTCCAACCTCAGGCTGATACTACACCCGATTTCTCAGGAGGGTTTCTCCTTTTATTAATCACTTGTCCTCTTGTACTTGAATATTGCTAGCTGCCACTGAACAAAATCTGCTAGAATAATTATTAGCTTAGATGTCATCATGCCTAACTTTCTATTTGGTAGCCACTAGATACTGCTCAAAGTGAGCATGTTGTGGTCGTGGGCAGGAGGGCACAACTTCGTGTCATCTGCCAATTATGCCAGCTCCTGAACTCCTTACTTTCAGTTGCCCATGCTCTGGTTACCTCCAGACTGGATTATTGCAATGTGCTCTACATGGGGCTGCCCTTGATTGACCATTCAGAAGCTACAGCTGGTTCAGAATGCAGCTGCCTGGGTGGTGACAGGGGGTAAGCATTATGCCCATGCCTCGCCGCTGCTATAGGAGCTACATTGGTTGCCAGTGTGCCTCTGGGCACAATTCAAGGTGCTGGTTTTGATCTCTAAAGGCCTTCATGGTAGTGGACCAAGATACTTAAGAGACTGTGTCACCTCAAGGTTTTCGACACATCCTACGAGAGCAGACTGTAGGGGCTCCCTAGTGGTCCCATCAGCCAGGGAAGCACATCTCACTGGGACCAGACGAAGAGCCTTCTCAGTATCTGCTTCAGCCCTATGGAACCTCCTGCCACTTGAATTGCGCCTCCAGGCAGAGTTGTTTCCCTTCAGGAAGGCCTTAAAAATGTGGCTATGCCACTAGGTGTGGGATACAACTGGTACCACAACCCAGCCTTGCTGACTTATTTAGCCCTGCCCAGGGTTCGTATTTACTCCTGCCCAGGTGTCCTTCTTTTTAAGGGGATTGGGGAGGTTTTGTAAAAGTTTTTAGATAGTTCTATAGTATTCAGTTTTAATACCCTCTCTCTGTATGTCTTGTTTTAGCTTTTTTAATTTTTTAAATCTTTTAATCTTGGTTTTATATTATGTTTTTATTGTGTTTTAGGTGTTGAGAGTTATGTTAGCCACCCTGGGTCTTTTTGAGGAGGGCGGCATAAAAGTTTGCTTAAATAAATAAATAAATAAATAAATAAATAAATAAATAAATATAATTGGCTATAGGTTTTAAATGATGTTGTGAGCAGCCCTGGGTCGCTTAGGCGAAAAGGGTGGTTATATTAATCCAACAAATAAATAAATAAAATAAAAATAGATACCTCCCCATAGCAGGTGTTATGATCCCAATGCCTCTTTAGTATGAGGATGGGAGTAGCACTTGTTATTGTCACTGCTTCTTGGAGATTGCTTGCAGTTTGTCCTCTTGTAAGATACAACCAACAAACTAAAAAAGTTTCATTACAATATTCACTACCAGTGGGTTGGAGAGATTTTTCATCCTGAACAAATGAACGGACCAGATGGCATTCTGAAGAGGCTGCATGTGTACAGCAGTTGTCGGCCTTGTGTGTTCTTCAGTGCCCTGCTGCACAACTTGGAGCAACAAAAGTCAGCTCTATGAAGCTGAGCAATTTGTTCAGACACCTTTAAAACTACATAAGACTACATTTTAAATAACTTATTAGTAGTCCATGCCTCCCTTGGCATCATCCCCTTCAGTTAAATCTGTGCTACACCTACCACACACTCCAGGTCTCAGGCCAAGAACGGATGTAATAGGTCTCACCTCTGCTACCCTTACCTAATGCCTAGCCTAGAGCATGTGTTTTCCCTCCCAACAGCTGTTTCTAGTTCTGGAAATGAAAATGGAGATGGTAGCAAAGGTGCTGCAGTTCTCTTGGTACTGCACTGACATTTCTAGCTGAGCAATGAAAAGTATGCCATGCCAGAAATGGAAAACACAGAGTGGAGGAGTAGAGTGATGATTGGTTGTAATTCTGCCAGATGTTTCATTTTAAAGGAAAGAGAACTGGTCGCTCTTTTTAATTTCCTGAATATCATGGCTGTTACTAAGCATACAAAGCAGGTGGATGAGGCCCTAAATTAAACAGCAAGATTGGTCACAGGATGCCTAAAACCAACCCCAATGCAAAAAGTGCATTATTTAGCTTGCATCCCTACACCAAACTTTTGCTGAGGAAGTGCTGCTCAGAAAGAGTGGGTCAAAGCAAGTTCCTCAAAAACACACCTGCTATTTGATCACAAACCACCAAAGCAGAGACTGAAATCAAGGCAGTTTCCTCATAACTTCTGACCCTCCGAACAACCAGCCCCCACTTTGGAAGGCAAGCAAGGAGGTACCAGATAACTGGGCAGAACCACATGATTCTCTACTGTCTGGCAAAGAACAACCATGGCCTGTGTGGAAAGCTTTAAACAGACTGCATGCCGGGGTAGAAAGATCAAGGGCTAAACTGAGAAAGTGAGGTTTCTCTGTAGATGGTAACCTGTGTAATACGAAGAGAAGAACAAACAATTGCCAATATGATACAATGCACACGATGCCTCTCAATGTGCACTGAGGAGGACCTTATGTAGGCAAGAGGAAATGTTGTTGAAGTGGCCCAATATTGGGTGGATGTTGTCTAGTCTTTTTAATTTGTTTTTGTTTTAGATATGTTAATTTTAGCTTTGTATGTTATTATATGCTGGTGGTGCCTCTGACATGAATAAAGAAAGAATGAATGGTTGTTACTACCATGAAAAGGTGTGGCAAAAGAGACATAGAGCTAGGGTGGCCACTTGGTCTTTGCCAACCAAGAGGAAATTCACCATCGGGGAAAGAAAAACACAAAGAGAGGTATATATCTGCATAAAATGTACATATGCATATAAACCTATTAGAAATGTGCAAAATTGTGTACAACCCCCTGTTCAGGATTGAACTCACAACCTTTTGGTTGCAGGACAGCAGTTTAACCACTGCACAACTGGGGCTTCTCTGTAGCCATATCATCACGTGAACCAGAAATATGGTAAGAACTGTTCTTCTTCCATGTCTAAGAACTGTTAATCAACCAGGACTTGCTACCTCTGAAATGGCTATTCTAAGGACTGCTTATGATGTCTTTTACAAAAACAGCCAGAAAAATCTGTGTATTTGGATGGAAACTGCAACTGTAGGCATTGTTATTCAGCAGAACTTTTAGAAAGAAACAGTTGTTTTAACAACCCTTCAATGAACTTTGTTTTATGCTCACACTGAGAAATGTGAATAAATCTCATTAAAATGATTACAGTGCAAATGTTCTTCTTGAATGGATGGACTAAATTTCCCTCATCAGTACATCTTTGTTATGATGTGCAAGCCAATACAATTTCAGAAGAAAACATCTTTTCATTTGAGAGCCCCAATATTCATATAGCTGCAACAATTTATCCCAAATCCATGCAAATTATCTTTAAGGAAATGTGTTAACTCTCAGTTGTAACTAAGTAAATCCAGCACATCCATAAAAATTTCTGGAAGAAACTGAAATACTTGCCAGCTCAACGGTAAAGGAAGAGAAGGAATAATTTCCCACTCCCACTGGTAAGAATGCAAATGAAAAAGCACTAAAGCCTCAGGCAAATTTCTCCTGATTTCTTCCTTTATTATTCTTTGTAATTACTGCAGAAATAATGCTAAGTAACTTAACTCACTGCAAACAGATTCAGTGCTTCTTACCTCTTTCGGAGTTGGAAAAGCACAGCTGTGATCTTGGAGCTCAACTGGCCTAGCTGATGCAGCATCTGCTGATAGTAACTAAAAATTTGGATCTTTCAGGCAGATGTTGATGTGTTCAGGTGTGTGTTAGAGAAATGGCAGTCACAGTCCATTACTAATGTGGATAATGGCCACTTGAAGTCATAATCTGGACAGCATTTCTTTTTTCAGCTTCACCGGTAATCAGGGCAGAGAAGAGAGGAGTATTTTATATGTTTAGTTCTAGGAACTTTATCATAAGTAGATGCCAGATGGCCAACAATTTAATTCATGTGAACAGCTCATTTAGCAGGATAAGACCAATGATTCAACAGCTTCAAGATAGAACAGCATCTTGGAGGCAAAACATGAGGGGGAGGAAAACCGTGAAATATTGAAGCAAACATATCAAACTGAAGCTTAGACAACAGACATGCACCTGAGCTCTGCCACAATGGAAAGTTCAAGTATTTTTAAGGTCTTCTGAATCATCCAGACAAAAACTTACCTTCTTGGTATGTCCATGTGCATTGAAGAAGAACAGAAAATTAGCCAGCTTTCCATGTTTTTGATATACAATGGGATGCACTTTATGCAGCCTCTTCCAAATGCAAAGTAGTAGTGAACTTGTTATATAGATGGAACTGAACATGAGCCAAGGGTTTGAGCTCAAAATCCAAAGCATTGAGATCAAGCTGAGAAAGATGTAGGCTGCTATATGTTGTTGGAAGGCGTCTCCAATCAACCTTAAGCAGTGAGCAGTAATGGGAGACCAACAGCGTAGAAGGACCAACATTCCATAGTATATGGACATAGGCAATGTTTACTTAGACTGCAAAACCATTTCAGTGGGGCTTTTAATTTACACGAGGCAGATCAGAAATGGCAATTGAATCAAGCTGGTGTGCTTTGAGCAACTCCATCACCTTTCCAGGTCACCTTCTCCTTGATTAGCCATCAGTATACTAAATGCTTCTGAAAGAGATGAGAAGTATTGAGACAGAGGTTTCAGCCATGTGTCTGCCATGATCCCAACCACCAACTCCTCATTTTTAACATTTATTGATTTATTTATATTTGTTTATCGCCCTCCTCCCCGAAGGGACCCAGGGCGATTTCCAACAATTTTAAAAACACTTAAAAAATTAAAAACTTTAAAAAGCTTAAAAACTTAATTAAAAGCTAGGCATTATAACTTGGACGTACTGGGGGTCAAACCATCCAACTGGCTGGGGAAATTGAACCATCCACTCCCCAGACCAGACCTGCCAGCCAGGTTTTCACTCCTTTCCTAAAAGACAGCAACTCCGTCTGCAGGAGTAGCTCTATCAGGAGGAGGTTCCACAGGGCCGGAGCGGACACCGAGAAGGCCCTCCTTCTAGTGCCAGAGAGATGCGCCTCTCTGGCTGATGGCACAACCAGAGAGCCTCTCCGGTCCGCTCTGGTGGATCGGGTAGATGTCCTTGGGACGATGCGGTGTTTCAAGTAACCTGGACCACTACCATAAAGGGCTTTAAAGGTAATAACCAGCACCTTGAATTGCACCCGGAGGCAAACTGGGAGCCAGTGGTGCTGCCTCAGCAGTGGTGAGGCATGGGCATAACGCCCACATCCCAACACTACTCGTGCAGCTGCATTCTGGACCAGCTGAAGCCTCCGAATGGTCACCAAGGGCAGCCCCATGTAGAGCGCATTACAATAATCAAGTCTGGAGGTGACCAAGGCATGTGTGACCATGAGCAAGGAGTCCCGGTCTAGGAATGGCTGTAACTGGCGAATCACACGAAGTTGTGCAAAGGCCCTCCTGGCCACGACTGCCACCTGCTCTTTGAGCAGTAGTCGTGAGTCCAGGAGGACCCCCAAGTTATGTACCAGGTCTGTTTGGGGCAGGACTGCCCCGTCCAGAATCACAGGACCCCCAACCCACAGCCACTCAGTCTTGCCAGGATTCAGTTGTAGCCCGTTGCCCCCCATCCAGACCTTGATAGCCTCCAGGTACCTGGAAATGACTTCCTCTGCATCGCTAGTGTTCCCACGGGCTGAGATATACAGTTGGGTATCATCTGCATACTGATGATACCTCATCCCATGAGAACGGATGATCTCACCCAGCGGTTTCATGTAGATATTAAATAGGAGAGGTGAGAGCACCGAGCCCTAAGGCACCCCGTATTGGAGCCGCCTAGGAGTGGACATCTCACCTTCCAACCACACTGATTGGGTCTGGCCCCTCAGAAATGAGGAAAACCAAGCCAACACTGTGCCTTGGATCCCCAATCCTTGGAGCCTTCCCAGAAGGATACCGTGGTCGACAGTATCGAATGTCGCTGAGAGGTCAAGAAGAGCCAAGACAGTTGAATGTCCGCCATCCCGCTCCCTCCAGAGATCATCCACCAGCGCAACCAATGCAGTTTCTGTACCGTATCACAATGGATGAATTTGTCTTAATTCTAACATTCTGAATGCTCTCAGCTTGTTTATTTATTTTATTTATTTATTTGCTCATTTTTACTATCCCACCCCAATCGGGTAAACCCGACTCTGAGCGGCTTACAGATTAAAATAATAGGTTAAGCCTATGATAATACTAATTCATCTTAAAACTTCATACTTAAAACTATAAAAATTCATAAAACATTAAAACAACGCCAGAAATTGAACCGAAAGGGTGGCTGTTAATTAGATCAGCCACCCTACATGAGATCCCACATTCCTGGGTCCCCACACTTGCCCTGCCAGCCAGGTTTTTAGGCCCTTCCGAAAGGGCAGGAGCTCTGTCTGTATGCGCAGCTCGATAGGAAGGAGGTTCCAAAGGGCTGGGGCAGACACGGAGAAGGCCCTCCTCCTAGTGCAAGAGAGGTGCGCCTCTCTAGCCGATGGAATAACAAGGAAGCCTCTCCGATCCGCCCTGGTGGGACGGACAGATGTTCTTAGGGTGACGCGGTCTCTTAGGTATCCTGGCCCACTACCATGTAGGGCTTTAAAGGTAATAACCAGCACCTTGAATTGAACCCGGAGACATACTGGCAACCAATGCAGCTCCCAGAGCAGTGATGAGGCATGAGCATAAGGCCCGCACCCCATCACTACCCGGGCCGCCGCATTTTGGACCAGCTGGAGTCTCCAGATGGTCACCAAGGGCAGCCCCATGTAGAGCACATTACAATAATCAAGCCTGGAGATGACCAAAGCATTTGTGACCATGAGCAAGGCATCCCGGTCTAGGAGTGGGCGTAACTGGCGTATTACACGAAGTTGTGCAAAAGCCCTCCTGGCCACGGCTGCCACCTGCTCTTCGAACAGCAGTCGTGAGTCCAGGAGGACCCCCAGATTACGCACCGGGTCTGTTTGGGGCAAGGCTGCCCCATCCAGAACCAAAGCTGGCAACTCCCGTGATAACACAGCGCCCCTTACCCATAGCCTTGTTGTTGTTGTTCAGTCGCACAGTCAATTCTGACCCCCTGTGACCCCATGGACCACTGCACATCAGGAACCCCATCTTCCACCATCTTCCTCAACCCACCCAACTCTGTGTCCATTGCATCAACAATACCATCTAGCCATCTCATTTTCTGCCTCCCCCTTCTTCTTTTGCCCTCAAACTTTCCCAGCAGCAAAGCTTTCTCAAGTGGATCCTCTCTTCTCATTTGGTGTCCAAAGTACTTTAGCTTCATCTTCACTATTTAGCTTCATCTTCATTCTCAGCTACACCTAATAAATATAAGTTTAATATAAACTCCTACCCCAAAAACCCAAAATAAATAATGTCACATGGTTATGGCAGGATCACAGGTTTTAAAAACTGGTGTTCTTCACACCATGTTGTTTGAAGCTAACCAAGAGAAATAGCCAGATAACAGCTTCTAAGGTTCCACTTTCAGTCAATGTCTCCCCTCTGATGATGTCCTCTCAATTAGTTGTTTCTTCCCCACAGTTCATTGCAAACAATGGATTGAGTTACTCAATTATATATTGCCTTCCCCCTAAATTGCCCAAAGCCTCTTGCTAGTTCCCAGACTTTATCACTTTTGACAGGGCACGTGCTTGCTTAGTCTTTAGTGTTAAAACTGGCTTGATGGAAACTCCCTCTGTGAATCTATGCCCTCTTCTTCCTCTTACTTTGTCAATATAAATTAGAAAATTAATGAATTCAAAAAGATCTGACTGTAGAGTTCTGCACAAATGGCAGCTCATTAACCAAATAAATCTCCAGAGTCACTTAATACAGGGGAAGTAATACTTAATTTCTACATCTATTTAGTTGTTGTCTTTGAATCTATGTTCTAAACAAGTACGGGACGGGAGGAGATCTTCGGCCAGGAGCACAAAGACTGCTTCCACCTGCTGGCGCTCCTGGGCCCTGCCTCCATGCCGGGCTCAAAAGCCACCGGTGGCAACAACAACAACAACAACAACAACAACAACAACAATAATAATCTAGACATTTTAAAAGGATCTTCTCTTCAAAAAACAAAAACAAAACCATCCATGGTATAGTTTCAGCAGATGAGCAAAGGATATTAAAGTGCAAAGGATGGTGTTCAGAACATGAATTAAGATAATGGGTGAAGTATAGCAAGTCACAGTTAGAATAAGCCCTTTTTATCAATAGAATTTATGGAGGAGTTGACTCAGCAAATCATCTTTGAGTCAATGGGCCTACTGTAGTGTCATTCATTAAGCCAAGCAACAGGATTTTGACCAATGATGGCTAATTGTAATTCTAAATGCTGGTAGCCTGCTGAATACCTATTCCAATAGAACAGGAATGATGTAATCTGTCATAGCAGTTTGAAGTTAAAGAAATAATTCTTTTTTAAATTTCAGAGTGCATATGACTTTATGTCATTGCGTTCACAGACCAAAAACTGAAGAGGAACTCTTTAATCAGAAAAAGTCTACTACAGCTAACAGCAGAAGTATTACAGAGAAAACAATAAACACATCAGATAATATTTATCCAGTAAAGATGAACATCAACAACATATGGGGTAGCTAACATCAAATCTTTCAAATTGCATGTTTGCATAGAGCACGCTGACCAGAAGCGTAGCATGCCTTAACAGGGCCCCGTATAAAAATTTGTTTGGGGGGCCCTTGTGAAATAAAAAAAATTGGGAAGTTTTTATTAATTTTTGCTGTAGGGGGCCCCCGTGGCCCGGGGCCCCCGTATAATTGATACGGCAGATACGGCGGTAGCTACGCCCCTGACGCTGACAGAGATGTAAAGGTGTGTGTTCTTTTTTACACTCATAAAAAAGAAATAGGTAAGATCCACCTTCATTTCTTAAGTTCACCTTGATTCTGTCAACTCCAGTCTGAAGCCTATTAAGTGACTTCCATCTAACTCAGTTATCCATGTAAACATGTTAAGTCAGTTCTGACATTATTTGCATCTATATCATCTCCTTAGTGGCAATTCTTCATGTCAAAAGCACCAGAGAATTATTAATACATGTCAGAATTTTTTAGCCAAAGAAAGGCAACATCAGGAGCTTGCGGAGTAGCTATCATCAAGCCTTCCATGGTACATGTTGAGGGGTATGGAATATATTGACATAGATATGAAGTTGCTTTCTCTCTCTCTACACACAAAGAGAGCTGTGCCAGTGTAAAAAACCAAACCAAACCAAACCAAACCAAACCAAAGCCCCTTATTTAAGGCTTGTCTTGATTCTGTCATCTTCAGTCTGTACCTATAGAGCAACTTCCAGTTAACCCAGTTTTCTGTGTGGCTAGCAGGGATTTGAACCCATGCCTCTTTAGTCATAGTCATTTATTTATTTATTTATTACATTTTATACCACCCATTAATTATTCTATTCACTATACTACTCTGGGTATCTAGGTGATTTAAGTCTTTCACTGTTAGTTGCTACATTTTCCCATGTGTCACTTGGTGCAATGCCTGCTAGGTAACACATTTTGTCAGCAGGGGTTGGCATTCATCAACTTTTACTGAGTGCTTCATGTTTGTATGGGATGAATAATACCACACTGTGCTCCTGTAATTGCCTACAAAGTAGCATATGACCACTCTTACTGTTTGTGTATCCCAACTGCTTCCTTGTAGCTTTCAATGAATATTGTTCCTTGTTTTATGTTTTAGCAATTTCTCTTATAGACTGAGCATGAACCAAAGTAACACCTAGGAGGCAAGACAGTAATCTAGTTGGATGCCTTCCAGGTTGATTTGCCTCATACTTTGCACCAAGTTCTTCTAATGCATCTAGTAAGAAATATTCTTCCATCTGAAAAATGTCCTTCTGGGCAGGAAGTGAAAGATTGTCAACACTGATAAAACTTCTGGTGCCTTTAGGAAGTGGTTGATCATTGGTGTAGATGTTAAATAAAATGAGAACCAGTACATTGCCCAGGGGAAAAACATTCTTCTGAGTTCTATATTGGTCTTGTAGAGCTTGTGCTCTGCAATTCTTCAAAAGTCTAAAGCAGTCTATTGAGAGGTAAGTATTCCATTACCTCCATTAATACTTTGGGTACACAGAAAGAGCTTCCTCAAAGATTGTAGTATTTTTGAACCACAATCGGGTATACCTTGGTCAATGGCAACCTTGTTGTGCCAGCTAATCTTTCTCACACTAGATCAGACAAAAGGAATTATGGAATGAATTCACCAAAAGGAGGCTTCATTTGGCAGTTTCATGTCTGGAAGAAGAAGTATTAATTTAATGGAGAACTTCATTGAAAAGTTCCCAAAAGTGTGATTATCCAAATATAGCTAAAATTCATTTTATTTATTGATTCAGGAAATGTGAATTAAATAAGTGTGTAATTCAAACATAGATATCTGACTCATAACATACCTGATATAACTGTTGTGGAAAAGAAGACCTGGTTTATTGACATTGCTATACTAAGGGATGTGTGAATAGAGGATAAACAACTGGAGAAAATATCAAAATATAGTGATTTGCAAATTGATGTTGAATGTTTATAGAGGAAGAAATCTGTTGTTGTGCCCATTGTAATTGGAACCCTTGGAGCAATACCTAAAGAACTTCCTAGATATTTGGAAATTTTTGACCTATTGGACTTGAATATCCTAATTTTACAACAACAACAAAAAACACAAACAAACCCAACTTTACTAGTAACTGCCTATACATTCAGACACTACCTTAACAGTTCTTAGATTAGGTCTTGAGCTGTTAATTTTATACCAATCTTTGACTGTGAATTTAATGATTTTTATAATAATAGTATTTATTTATTTATTTTATCAAACTTTTATGCCACCCTCAGGGCAGTTAATAGACTTTAAAAACACTTAAAACACAATAAAAACACAGTATAAAAATCAAGATTAAAAATTACAGAGATTAGAAGAGATTAAAAAGATTTTTTTAAAAAATCCCCACAGAGTAATAGTAATAAAGGAGAAGCCCAGATAAAAGTTGCTCTCCCCAAAGGAAGAGTGAGAATTTGAACTTCTGTCTCCTGTCTGTTCAGTAACAAACTCCAACCCACTGCACTCTTCAAACATAGATTGAAGATGCTAAGAAATTAATAAGGAATATTCCTAATGTGGAATATTAACATTTAACTGTACTGAGGCACAATCTATGTATTGATTACAGTTGACAATCACCTTGGAGATTTAGATGTATTGTGAGGAAAAATATTTTTTTGAAAAATATATATTCCTTTTCTCCTTTATGTGTTGCCCATTTTGTGTTGTGAAACTCTTAGTTTCAACACTGTTAAGGTAAAGAAGAGAAGCCATGAAAAATGGCCAGTTATTTAAGGATACCTTTAGGATGTTCCCAAAGTAAATGGATCAGAATTGTTGCAGAATTTTATTAATATACATTATTTAGTGGTACAAGAGCATTAGAAATATTGACATATGAATGAATTTTAAAATATGTTTTCACAATAGTTAGGGGACTCCATAGTCAATGGGATATCCACAGCCCTTGGCATAAAATAAAGTGAAATGACACAGAAGGAAGAGAGAGTGAGAGAGATGGTAGCACACAGAAAGAACAAGAAATCTGGACATATACTGTGGCAAGCTTACTCACCAATATCCTAGGTAAAGGTAAAGCAAGTCATATCCGACACTAGGGTTCAATGTTCATCTCTGTTTATAGCCAAAGAGACAGCACTGTCTGTGTCTGCAGATGTTTCCATGGACATGTGGCAGGCATGCCTCAACACCGGAGTACACGGAATGCTGTTTACCTTACTAGGTTGTCAGGAGCTGGGACAGAGATGGGAGCTCATTCCATTGTGCAGCACTCAGGTCTCGAACTGCTGGCCTGCTGACCTTCCAGTCAACAAGAGAAGAGCCCGCCAGCCAGGGACTAGATATAGGACTCTGTCTAAGAGGGTTGCGGGGTTTCCTGGGGCACAAATTGATGTGGTGACGGGCATGGGGTGTTACTGCAGGAGTCGAGGGATGGGCCGCACTCAGAGAACATGGGACAGATGTTTAGTTGCTGTTCCCTGTTTTGGCCCCCCGGCTACACCTCTGGTTCCTGAGCAGCCAGTCAAGAGTGACCCCTCCCTTAGGCTGCTGCTGGTGAATGCCAGGTCAGTCTGTAACAAGGCCCCCTTGCTCTCAGATTCCATCTTGGGGGAGCGGGCTGACCTGGCATGCATCACCGAAACCTGGCTGGCACCAGAGGACAGGGTTCCTCTATCCGAATTGTTTCCGGCTGGGTTCGGTATTTGGCACCAGCCTAGGGAGAGGGGAAGGGGCAGTGGTGTCACCGTAGTGGCCAGGGAGTCACTGGGAGTCGCCAGGACCATGGCTCCACAAATTCTGGGTTGTGAGGCCCTGCTCCTGCGTTCGGGCCCTAAGGGTCAGTTGGGAGTCTTGCTCATGTACCTGCCTCCCTGCAGTGTAGCAGATTCCCTGCCTGAGCTCCTTGAGGTGGTCTCGATGTTGCCGTTGGAGCTCCCCAGACTTATGGTTCTGGGGGACTTCAATTTGTCATCATTGGGAACTGGCTCGGAGGCAGCTCGGGAGTTCATGGCTTCCATGGCAGCTGTGGGCCTGACCCAGGTAATTCAGGGCCCCACCAGGAGCAGTGGCCACACCCCGGATTTAATTTTCTTATCGGAGATGTGGCAGAGTGATCTGAAACCACAGAAATTAGATATTACCCCGGTGCCATGGTCAGATCACTATCTGGTGACTCTAGACTTTCTGGGGGCGAGGCTTCACCGCAGGGAGGCAGGGCCAGTTAAATTGGCCTGCCCCCGGCAACTAATGGATCCGGAAGGATTCCAGAGGGAACTGGGGTGTTTTCCTCTTGACCTGCAATGCGACTCGTCTGAGGCTCTTGTCAACTCATGGAACGAGAGAGTGACGGCAGCCTTGGATGTGATCGCTCCACTACGGCCTCTCCGTGCCTGCGGACATTGATCATCCCCTTGGTTTACAGAAGAGCTGAGGGAGCTCAAACAGGCAAAGAGACACCGAGAGCGCCGCTGTGTGAAGATCCAGAGTGAGTCTGATCGAACACTTGCTAGAGCTGCCATTAAAGCCTACCTAGTGGCGATGAGGGCGGTGAAACGACAATATTTCACCACTCTTATTGCCTCCGCGGATAATCGCCAGCGACCTTGTTCCAGGTGACCAGGTCCCTACTTGGTAGAGGGGGGTCTGGCCCGGGTTGGCAGGGATCGGCTGAGGCTTTTGCTGATTATCTGGTGGAGAAAATCGCTCAGATCCGCTTGAAGTTTAACCCCGACGTGGAAGATATAGAGCTGGGGTTGACCAAAGTGCAGTCTAGCCATGTTATCTGGGATCAGTTCGATCCAGTTGGCCCTGAGGAAGTGGGCAGGCTACTTGGATCTGTTCACGCCACTGCCTGTGAATTGGATCCATGCCCTGCCTGGCTAGTCAAGGCATCTAAAGTCAGGTGGCTGGGTCGAGGCAATCATAAATTCATCCCTAAAGGAGGGGTGTTTTCCAGCACCCTTAAAATATGCTTTGGTGCGTCCTCTCCTGAAAAAATCATCCCTCGACCCTACAGTACTTACCAACTACCAACCGGTATCCAACCTACCCTTTTTAGGCAAGATCTTAGAGAAGGCAGTGGCGTGGCAGTTACAGGAAGTCCTGGATGAAGCAGATTATTTGGACCCTTTTCAGTCAGGTTTCAGGCCCGGATATGGTACAGAAACTGCACTAGTCGCATTGGTGGATGATCTCTGGAGAGAACGGGATGGAGGCCATCCGTCTGTCCTGGCTCTTCTTGACCTCTCAGCAGCCTTTGATACCGTAGACCACGGTATCCTTCTGGGGAGGCTCCAAGGATTGGGGATCCAGGGCACTGTGCTGGCCTGGTTTTCCTCATTTCTGAGGGGCAGGACCCAGTCGGTGTGGTTGGAGAATGAGAAATCCAGACCTAGATCCCTTCAATATGGGGTGCCTCAGGGCTCGGTACTCTCACCTCTCCTATTTAACATCTACATGAAGCCACTGGGTGAGATCATCCGTTCCCATGGGGTGAGGTATCACCAATATGCAGATGATACCCAGCTGTACATCTCGGCCCGTGGGGACCCAAGCGTTGCAGTGGAAGTCCTTTCCAGGTGCCTAGAGGCTGTCAGGGTCTGGATGGGGGACAACGGGCTACAACTGAATGGCTATGGGTCAGGGGTCCTGTGCTATCTCAGGAGCTGCCATCTTTGGTTCTGGATGGGGCAGACTTGCCCCAAACAGACCCGATGTGTAACCTGGGGGTCCTCTTGGACTCACGACTACTGCTCAAAGAGCAGGTGGCAGCCGTGGCCAGGAGGGCTTTTGCACAACTTTGTGTAGTACGCCAGTTACACCCACTCCTAGATCAGGACTCCTTGCTCATGATCACACATGCTTTGGTCACCTCCAGACTTGATTACTGTAATGCACTCTACATGGGGCTGCCCTTGGTGACCATTCGGAGGCTGCAGCTGGTCCAGAATGCGGCAGCCCGGGTAGTGATGGGGTGCGGGCGTTATGCTCATGCCTCATCACTGCTTCGGGAGCTGCACTGGTTGCCAGTATGTCTCTGAGTGCAATTCAAGGTGCTGGTCATTACCTTTAAAGCCCTATATGGTAGTGGGCCAGGATACTTAAGAGACCGCATTGTCCCAAGGACATCTGTCCGTCCCACCAGGGCGGATCGGAGAGGCTCTCTTATCATTCCATCAGCTAGAGAGGTGCATCTCTCTAGCACCAGGAGGAGGGCCTTCTCCGTGTCCACCCCGGCCCTTTGGAACCTCCTGCCAACAGAGTTACGTTTACAGACAGAGCTCCTGCCCTTTCGGAAGGGCCTAAAAATCTGGCTAGCAGGGCAGGTGTGGGGCCCCAGGAAGGTGGGGTCCCATGTTGGGTGGCTGATCTGATAGGACATCCACCCTTCTCGTTGTTTTAAACTTTTTAACTTTTAACTTTTAAATCTTTTTAGTACTGTGCTAATTACAGTTGAATCTTTTAATTAACTTAAACCAAATTGCGGGGGTATAATGGGATGTTAGTTCTGTTGTGGATTCTATATTGTTGTAAGCCGCCTAGAGTCGGGCTCCCCCGATTGAGGCAGGATAATAAATTGGAATAAATAAATAAATAAATAAATCTTAACCACTAAGTCACTGCAATCCCTGCCAATGTCCTAGTCCTGTCCATATTTGTTTATTTCACCATAAGCTGCAATTTACTTTGGAGCTTCTCATGAATTGGTGGCCCTTTACTGAAAAAAAGCTTCCCTTCTCCTTAAGGAAGAAAGGGGGGGGGGAGAGATTGTTGTCCTCGTCTTTCAAAAGAATTCTCATTCACTATCCAAGAGCTGCGCAAGTGGCTGAGTTTTACGCTTTAAGTTTCCGACATCTGTCTCTTTCCTAGGGCCATCTTCACTCACCGAGACAGAATATTTGATCTCTTGACCTTGCAGGGGAACACTTTCTAAGAGGACTGAAAATCATTTGCAGATGGGCAAGTGATACTGTTAGAAAAAGCACAACAAAGCCACCCTGAGCTCCTGAGAAGCACTGGAGGAAGCAAGCGAAAATGTGATTGTGAGAAGTGAGATGACAGTTTCAACGCTGTAATGTATTCAGAGCCAACTGCCCTTGTCTGTTTTGAATTTTGTTTCCTCCTGTGACAAACTGAAGGTGTAGCCCTATTGTGGTTCAATGCTGAAAGGTGTCTGTTTATTGGAAAATCATATTTCCATTTCAAATTATGGCACATGTCATGCTCACTATGTGGCATCCGATTTTACTGCTGTTTTCAGAGGCAAGTCAAATATGTTGCATGTGACACTGTCTTTGTATTCAATAGCTTCTAGGTGTTGGGATTCATCTGTATGCTGTTAACATTTTGCCAGTGAGTGGTCTGTTGAACATTTATGCATTAGTACGACTATGTACTGCATAGCAGTGGCAATGTTCATTGTTAACACCTAGGCACAAATTCAACAACAATTATGTGACTAGGAAGCAAATGATATGCACCCATCTTTTGAAACCTATATACTGTATGTTGTCCTATGAACATACTTGAAAATTTGATTTAATCTATGGAACTAAAGTATTATTGGCACTTCCACTGTAGTTACTGAGATTACAGCAACAGTAGACAGCAAAAGCTTAGAAAGAAGAATGTGGGTATCAAATTTATTCCAGCAGCTTCTATTTTGGGTATCAAATTTATTTCAGTAGCTTCCATTTCTTTTGTAGCTGAAGAGGAATGGGAAATCTGTTCCTCAGTCTCTGGATACCTGTATTTAGTTACCTACCAATAGGTCAGATAATTGACACGTCATATAGATGACAAACTATAAAGGTAAGAGATTGCTGTGTCCTTCAGAAAAACTGATTTGAACTGACATGGATGTGAAGTTTTTTCATTGATTAAAATGGGAAGGGGTAAGATTGATAGAGGCAGACAATGGAGAAGTGGGGAAGCATCAAACAGAAGTAGTGCAAATTGTGGTGTCCTTACTAGTGCTATATAATATCCTACTTAATTAAATGAAAACATGATGGTTGGTGACTTTTTTTATCATGTCAGAAGCACACAAAGGTGCTTTCTGGGTTGAAAGATTTTTGCTGGAGGAACTCCACTAATGAGGTGAGATGGCAACATTAATGTGAAGGTGAAGAAATCAGTCGGTCTGACAAAAGAGTTTCTGACTGAACTAGCAAAGGTTGAAATTATATTCCCTCAATTTTTTTTATTTCTTTGTGGGAATAGTGACCAAAATGCTAGTCTTAGCAGCAGTTCCTTCTGCATAAAATAATTCTTGATTTCTCCCCAATGCATATTCTTTGTGCCACTAGTCAGTCAGTCTGTCTGTCAGTTTGTCTGTCTAATGCATTTTATACTATCCATTTGGGAGATTTTCCAGTTCTAGGTGGTTTCCAATTAAACAAAAATCATTTTTGTTCTGCTACTTTGGACAAGACTGTTAAAGAAAGTGGCTCTCAGCTCTCAGCTCTCAGCTCCCAGTTTCCTTTTCAGCCCTTCCAGGCCCATAGCCAGAGGGGGGAGGGGGCTTGGCCCACCCTGAGCTAGCAGTTTGCCCACCCCCTGGCAAGACATGGTTTCCCATAGTAATGTATTGAAAAGAGGCTTTGTTGCCCACCCTTAAAAAAATTTACCCACCCACATCTAGAATCTTGGCTATGGCCCTGAGCCCTTCTGCTGGGCTACACAGAAAGAGCATCCTTGAAGACTGTGGTAATTTTGAACTGCAATTGGGCATACCCTGGTAATGGCAACATTGTTGTGACAGCTAATCTTTTCCACACTAGATCAGGTGAAAGGAACTGCAGAATGAACTTTCCTAAGGTTTCTAGTGTCTGGCGTAGACATGGAAGAAGAGGAACAGGAACAGGAGGAATGATGTCATAATTTGGAAACTCCATTTCTGAGTTACTCCACAGGCAGCTTTTACTAGCCAAGATGAGCAAAAATCAAATAGGGAGGTAATGGTCGAGCAAACCACAAGTGTCTTGTCTGCTTCCTCACATGTCATAAACAACTATATATGATACAATTCTACTTGTTGATTCATAGTTTCACTGATCTGCTGGGAATTATAATTTTTCCAAGCTAGCTGGACCTGTTGAAAATATTTGCTGTTTGCTCATCAAACATGTACCAGGTTGTAATCTGAGGAGGTTTGCCTCCATCAGCTGTCTAGCCTTCTCCTTTGTTGTTTCATCACTCACAGCTCCTTCATGGGGACAGACAAGCTCTACTATGGAAAAAGTTTTCAAGAGTGACTGTGCCAACTGCCCAGGTCACTTCCAAGTGCTATTTAAAAACCTGAGCTTTGACAGGAGCACCAAGGCCTCTTGGAAATCAGTAGTTTATTTATTATATTTTATACCACCCACCTAGGGTATTCCACACTCTGGTTGGTGTACAAACCATTAAATAAGCACCAATTATATAATATAAAAACAACAATAAAATAAAGATCAGATGGTGTCTGAAGGCAAATCTACACAACTAACTTATTGGCAAGGTAAAATATTCTTAAAGGCCTCATTGAAGAGAACTGTTTTGAACTGTTTCTTTAAAATGTCTACGGAGAAAGCTTGATGCATCTCCACTGGTAGTGCATTCCAAAGTGGTGGAATGCATCAAGAAGGTCTATTTCTAGTCATAGCCTTCCTTGCCATCCTTAGTGTCCACCCCTGGAGCTGTGCAGATTGCGGGTGAAGCAGGGAGCTGTTCTGAGGGGTAGACACTCTGACAAATAATGTTTCAAACCGTATAGGGAATTATATGATAACACTAACACATTGTATATGACATGGTCTTCTTCAAGTGTCATATCCAGTCCAAATATTGTTTATCATCATGATGATGGTCTTCCTGTTCTTAACCCCTCAGAACAGTTCTTCAGAGCACATACCACACCAGTCTCTCAGGTTCAGTAGCCATCAAGTCTGTCTATGTCCAGGGTCTCTCGTCCAAAGGATCTTTGCTTGCATAATCAGTTGGAGTATTCTATACTTCATGTCTTTCCCCATGATATGCCCAAGGTATGATATGATAGGGAACAGGAACAGGATAGGAACAGGACTGTAGCTGGAAGACAACAGAAAATCAAATTAGGTTTTAACTTGAATGTGAACTCTCAAGTGCACATTCATGAACAATTTCCAGTAGTCACAGGTTACCTGTATAATATAAATTGTGCCCCAAAGTCTCTTCCTACACAAACTGGGTTTGTTTTCATATAGACAGATTGGATAGTGCACATTTTTGTTGGTTGCAAGTCCTATGATCAAGGTGACAAATTAATCAGTTTTAATAGCTTGTATGGGCTTAGTTCTTTAATAGAGAAGGGGAAATAATTGCAACATATTTTTTTCCTTTAAATATTTAATCCATCGCCTTTCAAAACCATGAGGAGCTCAAACTTCAAATGATGCACTTTGCATTTGAATGGACATCAAGCTGGAGATTTGTATAGTTCCTCTACTTTTGCATTTTTTTTGTTGAAATTAAACTTCAGCATTCATTAGTTTGAGTGGACCACTTAAAACAAATGGATCAAAGTCCAAGTATGATTTTGATCACACTGACAAGAATGTTGTGTGGAAATGTGATTTGAAAGATTCCAGTGTTTTCGTTCCATCTGTTATTAGAGTGAAGTCACTGCAAGCCATGGATTAATGTTAGTGAACTAAGTCAGATCAGAACTTTGAGGTCTTGGATCAAACAATAGCTCTGATTACACAGACAGGAACCCAAACATCCAGGGGATTGGTTTACTCTTTGAAGAGGGACGTGAATTAAATTCACATGAAAGCTTTTCCAATCATGTATGCTAAACATTTCATCTTGAGAAGAGAAGGGAGTGAGCTTTCACATTCAAAGCTCTGCATGAAAGACATAATATGTAGTCTGTTTGAGTGTTCATCATTATAAATAACTTAATTTGATTTTCTAACATGACTATCTACCTAGTGATAGTGAAGAATGTAGAAAGGGACCTCATTAATTATTTCATCCTTCTCAAATGAAAGTAGCAGAGCTGGAAATGACACCATGCAAAGAGCCAAACTCCCTGTAGGAAGTTTTTTGTTGTTCAGTCGCACGGTCGATTCTGACCCTTTGCTACCCCATGGACCACTGTCCGCCAGGCACTTCTGTCCTCCACCATCATCCTCAACTCGCTCATTGTGTCTACAATACCATCTAGCCATCTCATTTTGGGCTGCCCCCTTTTTCTTTTGCCCTCCACCTTTTCCAGCATCAAGGCTTTCTCAAGTGAATCTTCTCTTCTCATTTGATGTCCAAAGTACTTTAGCTTCATCTTTACTATTTGACCTTCTAAGGAGCAGTCAGGTTTGATTTCTTCTAAGATTGACCTATTTATTCTCCTCGCTGTCCAGGGGACTTTCAAAACTCTCCTCCAACACCACATTTCAAAGGCATCTGTTCTTCTGCGCTCAGCTTTCCTAATGGTCCAGCTCTCACAACCATACATTGCCACAGGGAATACCATTACTTTGGTGGAGTGAGGATGCTCCTGCCCCCCTCCCGACTCACCACCGTGCCAGAGGAGACGCCGAAACAGCTGCGGGTGGTGAGGCAATGCTTCCGCCCTCCCCCGGCCCCCATCATCTCGGCCTGGCTGCGGATAAAAGTTTGTCAGCAGCGGCGGGGAGTGAGGACGCCCCGCCCTACCCAGGCCCACCGCTTCCAGCCCCAGGACTTTTTCCATCTGTCTCAGGGGGAGGGGGGCTCCAGTATGGCCAGGGCTTAAAAGCCGCTATGGCGGCAGGAATTTTTCGAGCAGCCACTACCACCAGAATCACCCGCGGCTGGGTGGACCGGTTTGTCACTTATGCGGGATTTAATAACTGTTTGTGTTTAGTTTTCTGCTTTTGTAATTTTTGTGTAAACTGGACTGGTATTTGGGATTTTTGATTGTTGCTTGATACTGCTGCTTTTGAATTTTGATGCTGTATTGATTTATTATAGTACTGCATCTGTTATTTATTTCTTAGGATGTCCTGATGTTTTGTAATTGCAATTGTTATTGGAGATATATATACTGTATATGTGATATTTGTAATTTACTATGTGATATTTGTAATTGTTTTTTATGCTATGGAATGTGCTATGTACTGTAACTGTTTCTTCTGTAAGCTGCCCAGAGTCGCTATGTGAGTGGGGCAGCATATAAATCGAAAATACAATACAATACTATACGGATTTTTGTTTGCAATTTGATGTCTCTACTTTTCACTATGCTCCCCAGGTTTCTCATTGTTTGCCTCCCAAGAATCAGTCGCCTTTTTATTTCATGGCTGCAATCACCATCTGCAGTGAGCTTTGATCCTAAGAAAGTAAAATCTGTCACTGCTTCTACTTCTTCCCCATCTATTTTCCAGGGACTGATAGGGTCTGTTGCCATTATCTTGGTTTTCTTGATATTGAGTCTCAAGCTAGCTTTTTCACTTTCTTCTTTCAACCTAATCAGGAGCTTTTTTAAGTCCTCTTCACTTTCTGCCATTAGGGTGGTATCATCTTCATATCTCAAATTGTTGATGTTTCTCCCAGCAATTTTGATCCCAAATTGTGATTCCTCCATCCCTGCATTGCGCATTATGTGCTCTGTGTATGTTGAATAAGCAGGGTGAGAAAAGGCAGCCTTGTCTTACTCCTTTTCCTATTCCAAACCACTCTGTCCTTCCATATTCTGTCCTAACTGTGGCTTCTTGATTCATGTACAGATTTCTCATGAGGCATATAAGGTGCTCTGGTATTCCCATCTCTTTAATTACTTGCCACATTTTGTTGTGGTCCACACAGTCAAAGATACCTCTTCCTTGGATGCCTTCTGTAGGAAGTAACAGCAAGTTATTTGGGTGGGGGGAAGGGGGTTGATATTCAAGAACACATTTGGAATATTTTTGGGATGTGCCAGGGTTATGCACGCCTTTCCAAAAGGTCTCTGAACTCTTGTTCTGTTTGTGATGGCTCAGCTAGTGTTTGGATCATGGAAGTTTAAACATATTTCTCCAATCCTGGCTTGCCTGTCTGTAAACTTTTATGCCCAAAGTAAGGTATTAGTTATGAAATAAAAGGTCCTTCATGGCTTGGGACCTTTCTGTCTGGTGGAGGGTCCCTCCTGGTTAAATATGGCCCAGGCCACCTAGTCTTACCAGGCATTAGGGCTGTAAGTACCCACCTGAGAGTACAGGTTTTTTATTTTGTTTATTCTTGTATCTGGATTGTTCAACTAAGAATTTTATTCTCTTGAGGTGGGATTTATCATTTTAATTCTTGCATGTGATTCACCCATGTAGTAAGCAAGCAAGATAACAAGCAAGCAAGCAAACAAACAAACAAACAAACAATCTTGTTGTACTGCTTCTGTGAGCTATCAAAATGAGAGTTAGATGTCTATCACATGGATATTGTTTTCTAACTTATCATTCTGATTTCTATCAGAGTGGGATAATAATAATTTCTTCTCAGAGATTACTCTGGGTTGAAAGGATTTTTAGAGTGGGACAGAAATGCCTGGCCCTGAGGTCTCTTTACTGTGATTGACCAGGGGTGCACCAGAGCAAATTGCTCATAACATTCCTAGATTCAGAAACTGAATATGACTTAAGTAAGAAGAAAAGGATGATGAAAAAGAAATAAGAAGGTATGTTATCAACAGATTCTTCACCAATGATTGTACTTGAAGAAGATAGAGCCAGATCGCCAACTCAGTAGCTCATATGTACAGTAAAACCCTGGGTTACGAATGCCCTGGGTTATGTTTGCCATGGTTTATGATGGCAAATTTAATTAAAATAATTCCCTGGTTTATGACCATTTTTAGGTTTACGACTGAAAATTGTGTTATTTTAAACTCTAAAATGACCACCACTGCCATTTTGTTGTTTAAAATGGCCACTCCCCCCTCTACCTAAAGTCACAATGCCTGGGGGAGGTGCATGTTTTCAGCTGTAGTGCTGCCCAGGGAGCTTGGAGGAAGGTGGGAACTGAGTGGATAAGGTCCCCAGATTCTTCATGTGCCAGCAGGGTGGAAAATGGGCTCATCACATGCCTCCCCCAGGTTGGAATGGCATGGGAAAGGTAGTGAGATTTTTGTTGCTTTTGTGGGGGTGGGGGACGATCGTGCCTGGCATATTTTTTTTGGTTTTGTTGATTTTTTGTGGGTCTTTGTATTTTTAAAATTATTTTTTGTCTGGTTGCAACTTTTTAAAAATTTCAGTGAATTCTTATGGGAAAATGTCCTTCAGGTTACGATTTTTGCACATTACGACAGAGGCTGTTGGAACGGACCACCGTCGTAACCTGAGGTTTTGCTGTATAAGGAATCTGATGCAAGAAATGGCATTAAAATGCACATAATATGGCATTTCCCTGATCAGAACAATGGGTGGAAATGAAATATATATATGAAAATTGGCATCTCTATTTGGCCAGAAGTCATAATCTTGTTTCTGGCAAGAAGTCTCAGCAAGGGGTCAGTGTAGGAAGACTTGGAAAATTGCCGAGAACAAGAGATTTCTGAGAATACTTGCACAGATAATTAGAAGCGAAAATACATTAGTGTTCCATAGATGCGATTTAGGTAGATGCATGACTAATCAATTTGCAAATGACGCCTGTCTAACTAACATAAAAAACAAGTTCATTTGCAAAGTACAAGAAGGGTGAAAAGCTTCTGCGGTGACAATCTGACATTTTTAGAATTTTAAGAATTGCAAATACTAACAACCTATATAGTTTGGTCCTTAGGTGAGAGACTCATAAAGTGATGGCTGTCTATGGCAACTTGAGATACAGTAAAACCTCATATAACACTAAAACCTGGTTCCACAAGTCTTCGTGTTATATGATTTTTCGTGTTATCTGATCCTCTATGGGATCCATAGAGATACATTGTAACCACACAGGCTTTCGCGGTTGTTATCTGAAGCATCCCATAGGATCTTAATGTTATCTGATGCAATTCTTCCCCCCAGATTCCTTGATGTTATGCGATTTTCGTGTTATTCGATACTAATGTTATATGAGGTATTACTGTACTTTGTTTTGTTTTGTTTTGATTTTGTTTGAAAGTCCACAAAACATTCTCAGGCAATCAGAAGTTATTTGCATGCTCTGTCAATAGAATATTATTAATCTATTCATATTTATTATGTTGAAGATGATTTTGATTCTTTATCCTCTTTCTTTCTAAAAAAAAACTGTTGACCTAGCAGTGATCAGGACCATGATCTCAAAATAGAGGGAAACTTTGGTACTTCCAGATACATAGCTTCACACACTACAAATAGAAACAGAGTTCCCATGTTCAAATGGCAGCAAGAGTTGCAAATCAGCAAATGAATACTATTTTTTTTAAAAAAAAATACCTTATTTGCATTCCAGACATTCAGTAAGTACAAGGATGTACAAGGAAGCTGAAATTAAGAGTATATGGAATCACTACAACCAATAAATTAAATGTCCATTTATTGCTCGGAAACACAACAAGAGAATAACACAGCTTTGATGAGATAACAATGCCTTGTAAAATCAGCTGCTGCCAAACACAGGAGAATAATATTTCCCCTTACAGTGTTCTTCTGAAAATGTATTACTCCAGTTTTGCTCCCTGAGGGATAAGGTCACAATAAATGCCATTTACAATTTCAGGTCCTGTACATCCCTTGAGAAGGAAGACGCAGGCCACAGGTGTTGGTCTAAACCAGTGTTTCCCAACCTTTGTTTTTTTGACTTCAATTCCCAGAAGCCTAAGTCAATTTCCCAAAGCACTGATAAGCCAATGTATTGACTTAGGCTTCTGGAAACTGAAGTCCCCCTGTGGGGCATGAGCCCCACATTGGGAACCACTGGTCTAAACTAAGACCACAGTACTACCTATTCACAGCAACAACTACAGTGTTCCATTCCTCACATGCAGGGTTAGGCTAGGGTAGGAGACCCTTAATGTAGCTTGCCTAGATGTCATGAGATAAGGCAGGCAACCCAGAATCCATATGCCTGTTGCTTGGTATTTTTAGTTGAGGGAGGCTCCCCATAAATACTTTCTTCTTCATCAGAGTTTTCTGGTTTGTTGAAAAATTAAGATCTCAGTGCCATTTCCCCTCGTTTTCTCTCTCCCCCCCCCCCCCCCGTAATTTGTGCAGGAACTGCCAAATTCTGCAGAGCCTAATACTTTTCCTGATGAATCCTGTGGAAAGATGTCATTTTGTGCAGAATATTCTTCAGCTTGATAGGGTATTTTTTCCTGTTCTTTTGAGGAAAATATTGAACATAGGTCTTCTGTGCATGGATTATTAAAATTTTATGTAGCATGGCATTTCTTATAGGGAAGAAATCATACAGAGAAATCTTGGTAAGAACAGAAAAGAGTGTCCACACCAAATTTCTCCCCAAGAATTACAGGAGTGAGATTCATGCCTGTATGCTAAATGTGACCCTTTCCCCATTTCCTGTGTTCAATAACTTGAAGGACTAGTTGATGAAATAATAGCAATGTTGCATGCACTAACACTGTGTTTCAGTGTGAGGAGTTTTACAGTTTAATATGATTGTCATTTTCCACTAAATTGATTGGTCAAGTTCTTCTCCCATCTCTGGAATTCCCACCCTCAGCCCTTCCTTTTTTTTACCTGCTTCCGCTGTTTTTGTTGATTTTGATTCCCCTCCCCCCCATACTGTCCCATTAGTGCAAGCAGTACTCGGGACAGCTTATAGGTAAAAACTAAAAGAAACTCACAATACCCCACAAAACAGTGTACATTCAAGAGTATTTTGATGCATATGTATTGAACCCTTAATCAATATAGAAAGAAAAAGAAAAGAAATTAACATTAACATTAACATTTAAAAAGTAAAAACTAACAGAATCTGGAAAGTTCAATTGTGTAGAACAGGGGTTACCCCCCCACACCCTAAACGCTGCCGTAAAATGCATCTGCAGCTGTTGTAAATGCATTTACGACAACTGTGGGTGCATTTATGGCTGTCGTAAATGTGTCCACTTCCGCTTCAGGTGGCAGTGACGTGGGCCACATGAAATAGTATTGTGGGTCAGGTCTAGCCCTCAGGCTATATGTTGCGAAGCCCTGGTGTAGAATATTTACTGTGTATGTTTTTAAAATGTACAGAGTAAAGGTTTTTAAACCCACTAATCACAGTTCAAGAAATGTAATGTTTCTTTGTGACTTTCCCCGTGTGTTATTTCTCCACAGCTGCTATCAGCTTCTCAGTGTGGCTCCAGCATAGGGACACATCCTATACATCAACAGCACAATCCTATGAAGGTTCCTTGAGAACTAAGTCCCATTGTGTTCAAGTTAGGGCTTATTCTTAAATCACTGGGCTGCTGCCTGAAGAGTTTTATATAAATAATGAGCACTAAATTTTATGTACAACCTGCTGCAAAATGGCAGTAATGAAACCTATACTTGCATGTTAAAAAAGCAACTTAATTTCATTTTTTGCTACTTCCTGTGCTTTCTTAGCCTAAATTTCTTTTGATCTCAGGGGAACTGAACCACTCTCTCATTACAATATGACTAACTGCTTTTGTAAATTATCTTTTATGGCTAGTGAGAAATTATCCTCAGTGTCTTGGCAAACAGTCAGCTATACACTAACATGAGAAAGTGTGATCAAAGGAACTATTCCTCTCTGTGCAAATGGTAAAGATGAAGCTAAGGTACTTTGGACATCAAATGAAAAGAGAAGACTCGCTTGAGAAAGCCTTGATGCTTGGAAGGGTTGAAGGCAAAAGAAGAAGGGGGTGGCCAAAAATGAGATGGATAGATGCAGTGATGGGATGTCACCGGTTCCAGACGGATCTCTGGAACTGGTAAGACCAATCCCGGAGGGTTCTCCGTGAGGGGAAGTCCACTTTTGGGGCGTCCGGTTCCGGACGCCTGACCGAAAGAAAAAAAAAAATTAAAATCGGAGCGAAAATGGCTCTAATTGACTGCGCATGCGCAGAAACTCAATCTGACGCATTGCACATGCGTCAGATTGAGTTTCTGCGCATGCGCAGTCAATTAGAGCCATTTTCGCTCCGATTTTCAAAACATTTAGAACTTTCAGGGCAGCGGCGGCGGCAGCAGCCCTCTGAGGGGGGCGCCTCCCCGCGGCACGTTGAGGGCTGCCTCGGCCGTCCGCTGCTGACAAGCCCCATGCCCTGGGGACGCCCGGCGGGGTACACCGCTGCCGCCGCCTTCGCCGGGCGCCTGTGGGCCGGGTGCCTGCACCCGCCGTCCACAGCCGCTGCCCGCCGCCGCCGGAGCTGCCGCTGCCTGAATCCCTGTGGACTCCTTCTTGGGTCGGTCCCTTTTGAGCTCGGCTGCCGCGCGCTGCGGAGGAGGAAGCTGTAGGCGGCGGCGGTGCGGCATGGGGACGGCCCAGGGAGGCGCGGCAGCCGCGGCTGCCCGTCGCCCCTCGCCATGGCCGGAGCCGGGCTAAAAAGGTACCGGCCCAAGGAGGACGCCACAGGGGTGCAGGCAGCTCCGGCGGCGGCGGCGGCTGTGGACAGCAATCGGGGTGCCGGGTCCCAAGAAAGGTAAGCGAGGGGTTTTTATTTGGGGTGGGTGGGTAATTTATTTGTGTTTTGGGTGGGTGGTTGTTTTTATTTTATTTATTTATTTGTGTCTGGGTGGGTGGGCTGAGAGGGAGGGGTGTGTGTGTATGTTTATTTTTATTTTTTATTTATTTTTATTTTGGCCCCGCCCACAACGTCATGACGTCATGACGTCGGCCGTGACGTCATGACGTCATGCCATTGGCCACGCCCATGACGTCCGTGACGTCATGGCGTGGTAGTAGAATTTTTGTCATCCCATCACTGGATAGATGGTATTGTGGACACAATGGGCACAGAGCTGAGCGAGTTGAGAAGGATGGTGGAGGACAGAAGTGGTCCATGGGGGTCACAAAGGGTCGGAATCAACTGTGCAAATGAACAACAAAAAAGAATTGCAGCCAAGCAATGCAATGGAAAGGTCAGAGGAATGTCTGTAGGAAATAGCGCATTGGGTATTGCTAGTTAGAAGGAAACAGGTCAACAAATGCAAGAACTCGTCAGCAAGGGGCAAGGGTGGTTGGGTGGGGGGAATCACCAAACATTAGTATTCCCTTGTGCCTCTATAAAATGTTAGCTGTGGGTTTGTAGCATCTGTCTATTCCATGTTGTAAGTAAAGCGTCCCAAAATCTGAAACATGTGGGGGGGGAAATTAAGTCAAGCCAATTGAACAAACTCTTCCTGTGCACTCAGTGACTTTTATTCTACCCCATTAAAAAAATACACTTCATGAATATGGGATATTGCTTCTGTATGCACAACACAAAATGGCCAATCATTTCCTTGCAAGATTATGTCTCTGTTGCTAGCAGAAAAAAAGGATGTAAAATATTACATACCAAAGAGCTGTCTGAATGTTGATAGCATCATGAGATACAGATGCAGATAGCAGTAGCAATGACACTTATATACTGCCCCATAGTGCTGATCACAAAGTAATTAGAATTTTGCCCCCAACATGCTGGATACTCATTTTACCAACTTCAGAAGGATGGAAGGCTGAGTCAACACTGATCCCTGTCAGGACTGAACTCACAATGTTTTGCCTGCAGTACAGCAGTTTAACCACCACACCAACAGCAAGTGCCTTCTTGGTGCATGTGCCAGAAGTCTCCCAAACCTGACCTGTGCACGTAGAAATCCAAATCTTGACTTATTTCATACTTGCAGAAGAATACAAAAAAAAATCAAATAATTTTCTCTCCACTGGACTGGCATATGAGAATCTTTGTGTACATTTCATATTTTGGCCTTTTTGCCCTTGCTCAAAAATTGTTTATTGGGCAAAGTATTTATTTATTTATTTATTTATTTTTCAAATGTTGCAGTTGATAACAAGCTGACGGTCTTTCGACTGCCATTCAGGAGTAAGAAATCTCACAATGGACTTTTTTTTATCTAAACAGGATATCAAGCTGGTTAGATAAGTCAGTGGTAATTAGTTGTGGAGCTAAAAGTTGGGAGCCTGAGAATTGTGTCTCCAGGGAGAAGATCAAGCCAATATAGTCATGGGTAAGCTGGACAGTCTCAAGGTGGCCTCAGAATAAGGGTATTCCACTTCTGAATATTCCCGATAAAACTGTAGAAAGGGTCCCCATAAATTTAAATCACCATGAAGACACACAATTATTATGGCTATCTGGATAGCTCAGTGATTTAGGAATCTACTACAAAAGTAGAGGCTGGGAATCCAATTCCCCATTGTGTCACCTGGGAGAAGAGCCAGCCTGCATAGTCATGGGCAATCTGCACAGCCACAGGGTGCCACCAGAAAAATGGGTTGGTAAACCATTTCTAAGCATTTTCTACCTAGAAGACCATGAAAAGGATTAACATAAGTCAGAACTGATTTGACCACACACAAACAAACACAAGCATATCTTGATATATCTTGGGTATCCTTTTTTCACTGATGAGAACATTTATGACCAGAACATGTTGTAACAATAAATTAAGGGCATGGACCATATACTTTGCCTTAAAGTTCATTGTCTGGAAGGTGAGATAAAATGTAGCTATGCATCAATATGTTGATTGCCCAACTATATATATATTGAATCTGCAGTAGGTCATCATATAGTGTTCATGCTGGACTTTCATGAAGAAACTGAAAAGGAGGCCAGACACTGTTTTGCTCCTGACTTGAAAGATAATTTTGACTCTGAAGAGATTTCTGAGCTTAAGTCTTCATTTAACATTGGAGGAGGTGGGGAGAGATGTACCTTTACACTGTATTTACTCACACCCATGTTGAACCATCCGTTTAACAACATCATGCCTCGTTAGTTCCATGTCTCTGTCGGCTGAAATAAGGCAGTGCTAGAAAAGCCAGGCCTGTGTGATTTATTCTACATTACTTCCGCATGTTGGACAGCAGCTCACTGACTAAGGCTCCCCAGAGGTCAAAGCATCTTGGAATTACTGTCTCCATTGTCAAGACTGGATGGCAAACATTAGATGCTCCACTGAGTATGACAAGAGTCCCTGTTGGGATTCCTGGGGCCAGATAATACAGGTGAAAACTGATTCATTCAGTTCCCCGCACAGCCTTCCAGAGATATATTGTGAAAAGCAGGAGAAAACAGACTACTTTTTCCAGCTGTTCTTCTGTTTTCTCTGTTCAGCTTTTTGTGAGAAGTGCTTCCCTGTCTCTTTCAGCACTTGTCCCCTCCTGGCCAGATTAGCAATGAAGAAGAAGCGAGGAAAGCAAACAACTGGAATCATCTGGTCATATTGGATGACCAAATATTTTTTCTTTCATATGCAGTGTGTGTTTAGTGTCTAGTTGTGGCTTCATGTCAAAGCCATGTAGGACTTATATATGTTGCCGTATATCCTTGTTCTAAAGTAGGGATTATTTAAATGTGAGTTCTAGCCAGGTAAAAATTATAAAAAATTATGATTGAATCTGAATTTTAACCTTATAAAATCACATTCTAGAAAATATTATGTGACATTTAAGGATACAGTCAAAAGTTATGACTCTTAAATAAGATAAATACATGACTCAAATAAGGAAGCCATGATGAGATTTACCTAAGACTCTTGAGGGAGAAATCTCAGAAGCACTTGTTATTATATTTGAGACTGTTTGCCTAATGGGTGGGAGAAATAAAATACAGGTACATGACTTTAAACAGAGGTGGAATGGATTACGCAATTTTTAAAGATCCTTTTCTACAGAACAAAAGAGGACATGATTCAAAAATGACATCCCAGAACTTGGTCCCAGAATGCAAACTGCTTCACTGCATTATTTTTGTTAATGTGAAGAGATATATCATATTTCTGATGTTATCCTTTTCCATCAATTACAAAGCAAAAATGTTACTTAACAGTGTAGATGGATGATATAAAGATTAATAACTGATTTTGCATTCAGAAGAGGAAATATACCACTTTACTGCTTCCTAGGAAGGTGGAAGGATGGCAGAAGCGGCATGAGAATTATGCCCACTAGAATTTTTTTCCCTTCCAATAAGATGGATATAAAATTGGCAGCTAAAGATTAAGAAACAGAATGCAAGGAGTTCTGATATTGGCATAATTTAACATCACCATGGATAATTTGGAAAAAAGTTTACTTCAGTCTTTCTCTGTTTTACGATAGAAGGTTGCCACTAGGATTTTCAACACTCTATTCTGGAGGAGCTGTTTGTGTAAGAGTATTTTCAAAGGGGTGAAATGTCTGCTGAGAATCTTACAGTGGCTGCTGATTTCCACCAACTGTGTGTATCCTCCCCTCTCTTCTCTTATTCTTGGTTTAAACAAAGCCATTTCAATGGCAAGCGTGTCTTAATCTCCTTATCAGTATTTGTAGTCCAAAACATCCTTTGAAGGACTCTCAACAAGTGCTAATACAATGTGTAATTATATTAACTATTAGGAAATATAGAGATTTTTAATATGCTTTAAAATGTTTTAAATTTGTTTTTAATCTTGGATTAATTGATTTAAATATAATATTTATACGGTATATTAAAACTGCTTATTCTTCTAGATTTTTATGAGCTGGCTTGGGTTACTTATGGAGAGAAAAGTAACAAGCAAGCAAGCAAGCAAACTTTCCCCCCCAATTTTCCCCCAATGACTATGCAACAGCCTTAAATGACAGCTCTTAAGACTATCATACAGGCAAAAAGCAGTAATACTCGCAGAAACTAATAATATCCTGAAACAATGGGGGGGAGTGCAAATACATTACTGTTGTTAAACATTAAGAAGATAATAATTAAGATTACAGAAGAACTATAAAGCTTGAATGCTGACAATGAAGAAATTAAAACTGTCAGAGTTTATTATACTTTGATAACATCATCAACTCAAACAGAGGATGCAGCCAAGAAATCAGAAGAAAACTGAGCCTGAAACTACACATATATTTGTGATTTGAGTAAAATAGATGCATTGGGATTTTTTTACACTGATCACATGACACAAAGGGCATTGTGATTCAGCTGGCCCTACTTTCCCTTCTGATAGGGGCTTCTGCTTTTTCAACCTGCAGCTATTTAAATGGATTCACCACCCCCACCCACTGTGTGATGAGTAGCTTCATTGTGCAAGGGGATAGCAATGTGTGACTTGGGGTGGTATTCTGGTGACATTCTAACTTAGATATGATATTTTGGAAAGTGGGATCACCCACCTCCACAAAATTTCTTCTTAGTCATTCTAAAGTATTTTAGAGGGGGACTTCAATTCCCAGAAACCTAAGTCAGTATATTGGCTGATCAATGCTCTGGGGAATTGACTCAGGCTTCTGAGTTTTGTTGTTCAGTTGCACAGTCGATTCCAACCAGTGATGGGATGTCAAAAATTTTACTACCCCCACCGTGACATCATCAGTGTGGGCGGAGCTAACAGCATGATGTCATGATGTGGGTGGGGTCAAAGAAAAAAAATTAAAAAATACAAAATAATTAAATAAAAATAAACACACACACACACACCTCGAAAACCCATAACACAAACCCATAAATAAATTAAATAAATAAATAAAATTTAAAAATACATTAAAATACACCTTACCAGTGAAAAGGTAAGCCCTGAAGGTGGTTCCCCACAAAAGCTGCTACGGGTTCTCCGGGACACTGGGGAAAGTTACTACCGGTTCTGGAGAACTGGTGAGAACCTGTTACATCCCATCACTGATTCCAACCCTCTGTGACCCCATGGACCACTGTCCGCCAGGCATTTCTGTCCTCCACCATCCTCCTCAACTCGCTCAGCTCTGTGCCCATTGTGTCTACAATACCATCTAGCCATCTCATTTTTGGCCGCCCCCTTTTTCTTTTGCCCTCCACCTTTCCCAGCATCAAGGCTTTCTCAAGTGAATCTTCTCTTCTCATTTGATGTCCAAAGTACTTTAGCTTCATCTTTACTATCTGACCTTCTAAGGAGCAGTCAGGGTTGATTTCTTCTAAGATTGACCTATTTGTTCTCCTCGCTGTCCAGGGGACTCAAAACTCTCCTCCAACACCACATTTCAAAGGCATCTATTCCTCTGCGCTCAGCTTTCCTAATGGTCCAGCTCTCACAATCATACATTGCCACGGGGGATACCATTGCTTTGACTATATGAATTTTTGTTTGGAATTTGATATCTCTACTTTTCACTATGCTTCCCAGGTTTCTCATCCTATGCCTCCCAAGAATCAGTTGCCTTTTTATTTCATGACTGCAATCACCATCTGTAGTGAGCCTTGATCCTAAGAAAGTAAAATCTGTCACTACTTCTACTTCTTCCCCATCTATTTTCCAGGGACTGATAGGGCCTGTTGCCATGATCTTTGTTTTTTTTTTATATTAAGTCTCAAGCCAGCTTTTGCACTCTCTTCTTTCAACCTAATCAGGAGCTTTTTTAGGTCCTCCTCACTTTCTGCCATTAGGGTGGTATCATCTGCATATCTCAAATTGTTGATGTTTCTCCCAGCAATTTTTATTCCAAATTGTGATTCCTCTATCCCTGCATTGCGCATTATGTGCTCTGTGTAGAAGTTCAATAAGCAGGATGACAAAATGCAGCCTTGTCTTACTCCTTTTCCTATTCCAAACCACTTCGTCATTCCATTTTCTGTCCTAACCGTTTCCTCTTGATTCATGTACAGATTTCTCATGAGGCATATAAGGTGTTCTGGTGTTCCCATCTCTTTAATTACTTGACACATTTTGTTGTGGTCCACACAGTCAAAGGCCTTAGTGTAATCAATGAAACAGAAATATACTTGTTTCTGATATTCCTTTGTTTTTTCCATGATCCATCTTATGTTGGCGATGTGGTCTCTAGTCCCCCTGCCTCTTCTGAACCCCACCTGCACTTCTGGTAATTCTCTCTCCACATGCTGTTGCAGTCTCTGTATTATCTTGAGCATCACCTTGCTAGCATGTGGGATGAGTGCAATTGTTCGATAATTTGAACATTCTTTGGCATTACCCTTTTTGGGGATTGGAATATATACTGATCTTTTCCAATCCTGTAGCCATTGTTGTGTTTTCCAAATCTGCTGGCATATAGAATATAATATTTTGATTCCATCATCTTTTAGGGCTTCTGAGTATTGAAGTCCAAAAACCAAAGGTTGGAAACACTGTGCTAGAGGAAAGCTTTCCAGTTGCCATGGACAGCGATGAAGACAGACAAATGGGTCTTAGTGGAAATCAAGCCTGAAGTATCTTTGAAAGAAAAGAGAAATAGATGAAACTGAAACTGTTCTACTTTGTGCACATCATGAGAAGACAAGGCTTGCTGCTTAGAAAGGTTGAAGGCAACAGGAAAAGAGGAATACCAAATAAAAGATGAATTGGCTCTTGTCAGTCAGAATAAGTGTAATTATGAAAGGTCTTTACATTAGCACTGAGAATACAGTAATGCCAATACCAAAATGCTGCTCTGGAGAAAAATTCCATTAATCAGAATTCCTATCTGGAAAGGCTTTCTGTTGCTACCTTGCTTCTCCTCACTAGGGTTTCTAGGTCTCCGAGCTGACCAACATCTACAAGTTGCTTACAGCATAGTGTTATTGGCATAAAAACAGAACAAAAAAAAGAGGATGAAATGGAATTACTATTTCTTCTTCTTCAAGTGCTAAATCTGATTCCTAATATTTACTATTATCTTGGTGATCAGCCATGAAGATTGTCCTGGAAACAATATAACGTAGTGGTCTTCTATTTACCTTAGGCATCATAGTGTGACACCCATACTACTGATCCAGTTCCATGAGTCACTTTCTGATCCTGACCCCTTTTGGCACACAAAGTCTTCATCAGTCCCAGGTCAGTATTGATGAAGCTGATGCTCTCAATCAAGATGGATTCAGGTGGGATTTAATGCATCTGGAGACCCTCACCCTGTTTTTTAGCTTTATAGTACTCGCTTAAATTTATTCATATGAAACTGCTTGACTTTCTAGGTAGTATTTTTCAAGTCCTTAAAATGCTTGTTCAACTCCTTTGTCTCACTGTTGAGTTCAGAAGAAAGTTTAAATAGCAAACACTTGAAAATCATGCTTAGTAATAGGAAGTACCTCCACTTCATTGAGTACAAGGTCTATAAACAACTTCACTTTGGCATGAAATCAATAGGCTCAATGTTTATTGCCCTGTAGATCAAAAAATGTCTAGCTTAGGCTGCGCTCACTGAATATGAATCAAAAATACTCAGAAGCCATCTGCAGTTAGTCTGGAAAGGTCTTTCTGCATATCTGTTATATATACACTCCAAAGTCAAAGAACAGGTCATGACACTTTTAGAAACATTTAAGTGGTAGGAGGTGAAGGGGAAAATGGGATTTAATGGATAATGCCAAGGTCAACTTTTTATGGAGTGAGCACATCACTGAAGTGGAAATCAACACAATTCTCCTGAAACTGTGTAAGTGGGTGCTACAATTTATAGACAAAGTAATTATCAGAAACACTAATTGCTACTTTTAAAAGGGACTGCCACAGGACATGAAATAAGAAGCATGAGGATGAAATGTGAGTTCTGGTTCTGATCCTGTTCCTGTTCCTGTTCCTGTTCCTGTTCCTTTTCCTTTTCCTTTTCCTTTTCCTTTTCCTTTTCCTTTTCCTTTTCCTTTTCCTTTTCCTTTTCCTTTTCCTTTTTCAGCAACCACACAGCAGAACAACTTGGGATGGGGAGTAGACCAAGAATAGAAAAACAGTCTGTGCTGTTTTGCTCTTATTAATTCTAGTGCAACAATGAGATTCCTTAATAGCTGAGCATATAGATGTGTCATCATGTCACTCTCTAAGAAGGGCCTGCAGATGTGCTAATTGTTTTGTTTTTCTTGCAGAGATCTATACTTAGATCTATTTAACAAGAACGATCCAGCTTTATTTGAGGCAGAAAAGTGTTCTTCCTTGGTGGTTTAGGTGATCAATTTGAAAGGTAGCCTCCAATGTAGCAGCCTCCCACAACCTCTATTTTATGTAAAGGATAAGGCACATTTAGATGATCTGCCTTCTTCAAATATTCAAGACTATAGATGAAGCACACAACTCAGCCAAAAAACCCCAAACAAACAACTTTTTAAACTACAATCACAAGTATTCCCTGGCCTGCACTGATAATTATGAAATTAATAGATGAGCTCAGATGAGTGGTGCTTGCATCAAAAGGGTGAAGTATAACTGTAAATAATTAATTAATCATTATTGTCAGCTTCCTTCACAACTGGAGATTCTAGTTGATGATGAATTGAAAGAACAGCAGATGGGGGTTGCAGAAGAATGGACTGCCCCAAGGAAGTGTATTGGCTCCAACACTGTATAATATTTATGCAAGTGATCAACCAGTTTTTGACAATACAAAATTGTTCATCTATGTGGATGACACAGCAATGGCTGTTCAAGGTTCAAGCTTTGATGAGGCAGCTGGAAAACTTACTGGAGCACTTGAAGAATTATGACAGCATTACATCAACTTAAACATGTAAAGAGAATTGCCCAGTGACACTGTGACTAGGTCCCTCCTTGGTAGGGGGGATCTGGCCCCGGATGGCAGGAATCTGTTGAGGAGTTTGCTGATTATCTGGAGGATAAAATCACTCAGGAACATGATTTAACATCATATCACGGGAGTTGGCCAGGAGCCAGTCTTGCCAGGTTATCTGGGATTAGTTTGGTCCAATTGACCCTGATGAGGTGGACAGGATCCTGGGGAGTGTACGCACCACTGCCCAAGTTAGACCTGTGTCCAGCCTGGCTCATGAAGGTGGGCAGGACTATGAGAGGGGGCTGGATTCGAGTGGTTGTCAATGCTTCACTGAGGGAGGAGGTGTTCCCACCACAACTCAAACATACGCTGGTTCACCCACTCCTAAAAAAAAAAAAAAATCACTCGATCTGAACATACCATCTAATTTTCACCCTGTCTCAAACCTCCCCTTTTTGGGGAAGATTGTCAAGAAAGCGGTGGCACGGCAGCTCCAGGGAGGAAGCAGATTATCTGGACCCTTTCCAGTCAGGCTTCAGGCTGGGTCATGGTATGGAGACTGCATTGGTCATGCTGTTCGATGATCTCTAGTGAGAGCAAGATGGAGGGTACCCCTCCATTCTTGCTCTTCTTGACCTCTCAGTGGCTTTCAATACCATCGACCATGGTATCCTTCTGGACCGGCTACAGGAGTTGGGGATCCAGGGCACTGTGTTGGCCTGGTTCTCCTCCTTCCTGAGTGGCCAGATCCAGTTGGACCTGAGTGGCCAGACCCAAGGCATCTCACATGTGAGGTGCCACAGGGCTTGGTCCTCTCACCCTTACTCTTTAACATCTACATGAAACCACTCCGATCCCACGGGGTGAGATATCACCCACGGGGTGATATATCATCAGTATGCTAATGATTTTCAGTTGTATATCTCTGCCCATGGTGATCCCAGTGATGCAGTCAAGGTCCTAACCAGTTGCCTGGAGGTGGTTAGGGTCTGGATGGGGAATAACAGACTACAGCTGAATCCCAGCAAGACTGAGTGGCTGTGGGTGAGGAGACCCAGTCCTCATAAGGATTTATCAGCACTGGTTTTGGATGGGCCATCATTGCCTCAATCCATCCCGGTGCTCAACCTGGGGGTCCTCCTGGACTCACGGCTTCTGCTCCAGGAGCAGGTTATGACCATGGCCAGGAGGGCCTTCAGGTAAGTGTGTGTTATTAATCAATTGTGCCCACCCCTGGACCAGGAGGCCCTGCTCACCCATGCCCTGCTCACCTCCCATTTGGACTATTGTAATGTGCTCTACATGGGGCTGCCCTTGATGACCATCCAGAGACTGCATTTGGTTCAGAATGTGGTGGCCCTTGGAGTGGTGGTGTGTAGTCATTTCACCCACACCTTGTCACTGCTCCAGGAGCTGCACTGGCTTCCTATATGTCTCCAAGTGCAATTCAAGGTGCTGGTTGTCACCTTTAAAGCCCTTCATGATAGCAGACCAGGATATCTCAGGGACCGCATCGCCCCTAGGACATTGACCCGTCCCACGAGAGCAAACCGAGAGGGCATCCTTCAGCTACCATCTGTTGGGGAAGCTTGCCTCTCCAGCACAAAGAAAATAGCCTTCTCAGTCATATCCCCCACACTATGGAACCTCCTCCCGGTAGAACTACACCTCCAGGCCCAGTTGCTACCATTTAGGAAAGAACTGAAGATGCAGTTGGCAAAATGGGTCTGGTGGAATTGTCAACAAGCTCCCCTTTATGGCTCACCTGAGGCTCTCCCCTCCTGTAATTAATTTTTAATGTTAAGGTATGCAGATTTTATATTTATTTTTAGATAGTAAATGGCACAGCGGTGGGCAATATTGCTGTTTTTAAGGGTTTTTTAAATTGTTTTATATTGGCACAGCTGATGACCTCATGACAGCACAACAGAATACAATCAATCCTGCCCACTTTTGTGCAAGAACTGTCCTATTCAAAAAAATTTAAAATATAAATATTATTTCATTTCATTTTTCATTTCATTTCAAATTTATACCCCGCCCTACTCAGGTAAACCTGACTCTAGGCGGCTTACACATTATAAAAATAACAGCAACACAATCACAAATTCCACATTATCATAATCACAATCATCACAGTATCAGAATATATATATATATATAAATATCAATAACACAGTAACAATCCAAAAGCATTAATATCACAATAAAATGCTACAAGAAGGTATTACCCAAAAAAAATCATTATTATATTTAATATTTAAATGTTATTTTTTAATGTTTATTTTAATTGTGATGTTTCTGGACACCAATACAGAAAGTAAGAAAAAGCACAAGATGCTATTATTGATCTTTTCTTCCCCACTTCATTTCCACAACAACCTTATTAGATAAATGGATTGGCTGGCCTAAGGTCGCCCAGTGAGTTTTGTACTTGAGTGGGAACCTGAATGTCTTAAATCTCGGCCCAAGATTATAACCACTACAATGCAATAGGGATATTTCTACAAGTAATTTCCCTAATAGAACACATTATGCTGCCTCCCCCTCCCCCTCTAGATATACACTTTTGTATATATTCTTCCCACTATAATAACCTAGCATGCATTATTGATTGGAGAAATGTATTATATAATTTGAAGAAATGAGGAGTTTGAAGGATAACTGAAATTTGATATGGTTCAAAAGGTTAAAATGAGGTAAATTGATATTAACATCTGAACTGAATGAGCCTACAGGACCTCCAGGTATTTTGAATCAAAACAAAATTTTGATTTTCAGCTGCAAGAGGCTAAGAATTTTTTTTAAATCCATTTTCATCTAGTGTCAGGATCACCCATTGAAAACCACTTTCATTATTTATTTATTTATTTCTTGGTGCTTCAGAAGAAAATGTTGCTCAGCATGAATCTGACATTTGCTTTAGAACAAGCTAAGGTCGTTAAACTCAGTCCTGATGAACTAAGAAAGATGTGGTATCATTCAAATAAGTAAAGAACAGTCTTTTCTGTTAACAGTTTCCAGGAGACACACATATATCACCCCTGTGATATACAGTATTAGGTTTTAAGGGAAGCACCGCTGAAGAAGGCAACAGATCTATGTGTCAGAAGTGTAGCTTACCTTGGCGGGGCCCCGTATAAAAATTGTTTGGGGGCCCTTTATATGCGGGGCGGAGCTAACGTCATGACATCATGACGTCGTGGGGGGAGCCAACGTCATGACGTCATGACGTCGTGGGTGGGGCCAAAAATAAAAATAAAATAAATAAAATAGAATAGAATTAAAATAAACAAACAAACACACACCTCAACCCACCCACCCACCCAAACAACCACAACACAAACCCGTAAATAACTTAAATAATTAAAATAAATAAAGAAATAAAATAAAAATTTAATAAAAATCCACCCACCCACCCAACACACACATAAACCACCCACCCATCCGAAACACCTCACTTACCCTCCTGGGGCCGCATGGCAAGGCGCGCTGCCCCCGACTGCAGCCTCCTCCTCCTCCTCTTCCGGAGCCGCTTGCCACTGCTGCTGTCGCCGCCACCACCGCCGGACCCGGGTGGTGGAGCAAGGTGAGGGGAAGGGAAAGGAGCCAAGGCTTTGCCGCCCCTTTTGGAAAGCGCCGCCGCTGGGGGCAACCAGCCCCCGTGGACCCCACCTTCCTACACTGCTGGACCATGGCGCACTCTGCCAGGCGTCCCCAGGCCATGGGGGTTCGGCAGCAGCGGACAGCCAGGGCAGGCCTCAACCTGCCCGTGGGAGCTGGGTGGCCCCAGGGGAGGTGCCCTCCTCTGAGGGCCACCATCGGAGCCGCTCCGAAAAGCTGCGGCTCCGACTCTGAATTTTTATTTTTTAAAATTGGAGCCAAAAATGGCTCCAATAAAGTGTGCATGCGCAGAAACTCAATCTCAATCTTATACGGGGGCCCCGTATAATTGATACGGCTGATACGGTGGTAGCTACGCCTCTGCTATGTGTGCTATAATAAAAACCGCTCAATTGTGCAAAGACTGGTTGCTCAACTGGGTTCACATTAATATCTGCTTTAATTTAAATGCTCTGCAGACTTTTGCTAGCAATGGATTTAGTTGACTGCTAGGGAATTAGAAACAAGGCACAGGGCAACCTTTAGAAGAACATGAAACAAGATTAAGATATGAGTTCTTTTGCCTTCATTTTTTACCTCTCTTGATTGCCACAGTGTTTGACTATTACAGTGTATTTCCCATTGTTTTTATTCTCCTGTTTGCCTTTCATTACAACCATCTCAACTTGTAGAAGTAAGCAACTTATTGTACCAAATGATAGGCTACACTGGTCAACACATTTTTTCTGGCATGACGTACTCTAATGATTCTAAGGTAATTTTGAGGTGCTGATTCCAAATCTGGCATCCGTTTTTTTCTAGTACATCAGGTTTTTGAGATCTCAAATATTGCAATATACCTACAAACAGCAAATTTATCATCATATTCATTGAGCTAAACAGACATACGGACCTAATTAAATAACATCCAATATGCAATACTTTATTGAACAAACATATATAATTATGAACTGAAGCACAAAGTTGAGAGTGAAAGCATATTAACATGTAGGAATTGAAATGTTAAGATATGAAAATATGTACAAAAAGGTAAATTGACAATATCGAACTTACATCACCATGAACGACCTTTTCTTGGACGCTCTGTGATGTTCAACATGTGTAATGTCTCTCATTGAGGATCAACAGTAATCTGCCATCATGTTGGTGTTCCATCGGCCTTGGTAACGTTCTTCCATTACTTTAATGTCTTGATGAAAACATTGACCATGCTCTTTGCTCACGTCACCCAAATTCTCTGGAAAGTTGGTCAAGTGACTATGTAAATAGTGAATCTTGATGCTCATTCTACATCCAAGTGCTTGGAAACTCAAGAGCAGCTCCTCCACAATCTCTCGATAGTTGTCTGCTTTCTTGTTGCCAAGGAAATTCCAAACAACATCGGTGAATGCATTCCAAGCTCTAGCCTCTGCCACCGTCATTTTTGGAAGAAAGTGTGGATCCCTGATGAGAGTTCTAATTTGAGGGCCATCAGATATTCCTGCCTTTTTCTTCTCCATGCTGAGACCTGGAAAGGTTGTATATATATATATATATATAGCTGAAGCAGTTTCCAGTGTGATTCAGGGCTTTGACAAATTGCTTCATTAACCCAAGTTTTATGTGCAGTGGAGGTAATACAATTTTATTCCTATCAACCAGAGGCTCATTCATAATGTTCTTGTCACCAGGCATCAAACTGATTCTTGGTGGCCAAGTCTTTTCTACCCAGTGTTTTACTGTATCCTACTGTCCCAATAGCAAAGGAAGTAAGGGTATTTGGTGTAACCTCCTTGCTGGCCCAGTAAAACATTTACCATTTTCAAATCAACACAGATCACCTATTCATGATGTGTGTAATCCAATCTATCCAGAATTGTCTTCATATTGCCATACTCTTCTTTCATTTGTATGGAGTGTCCTATTGGGATTGAACCAAATATATTTCCATTGTGCAATAACACACATTTTAAATTCCTTTTACTACTGTCGATAAAAAGTCTCAATTCACTGGAATCATATGTGGTCAGTCCTATATGGAGAAGATGCCCTTTAACATCATTACAATAAACAAGTGGACCATCAGATTGGAAGTACTTTCGCAGTGCTGCTTCTCTGTTACGATAAAAGGAGACACTAGTGCCAGGTCTGAGTAGTCCTTTCTCTTTCAGCCTGGAAGCCAACAATTCTGCAGACTGCTTTGGCAAATACAAATCTCTTACCAGATCATTCAATTCAGGTTGACTAAACAGACTAACAGAATCTGCATCAGATATGGCGTATAGGTTGGAGCATCATTATCCTCATCATGTGTAGTAGAACTGGATGAACTGTGGGATTCAACATCAATCTCTGGTAGCTCTGTATATACAGGCACAGGTATTTCCTCACGGTGTCCAAATGGTCGTTTGGCAGACGGGATATCGGGGTATTGTATGTGGTGTCTGTTCTTTTTATTGAAACCTTTGACATTGACGAGGCAAAAGTAGCAGTCATCCACATGGTTCGTTGGTTCTCTCCAAACCATCGGCACACCAAACTTCAGCTTAGAATTAATTCCTTTAGACTATGACCACCATGTTTCAACACAGGTTTTGCACACTGTATGAGGAGCCCAACGTTTGTCTTGGTCTCCCAGTGGTACTTTAAAGTAGGCAAGATACACCCTCTTGACAAAGGTAGTGATGTTGCACCTTTTAACCTCAAGGTGAAGCTGCCACAGATGTAACAGAAGATATCTGCCTCATTACGGCCTTTCCTTCTTTCCGATGTTGTGTCCATTGTTATATCACAAACTGCACTAAAAATATATACATAAATAAGGTTATCTACATAACATCACATTATAATCACTAATTTTATCACTATAATTCTATAACTGACTTGCACCAACATGCAGTCAGGAATGACAATTGGGTTGGCCAATAGCATAAAATGTGATGTGATAGAGCAAATCTGAGATCATATTTGTAATCAGCAGCCTGAAATTAATATAAAACAAATGCAAAAGCTCATGCCAGGAAAAAATTTTTTATAGCTGTGCTATAAAAGCAATAAAAATATTCTCCAGGTAGTGGTTTAGCTGTTCAATGGGGATGGAAAAATGATAACAGATGTCGAAGAACAGGCAGAAGTGCTCAATTCCTACTTCAGCTTGGTCTTTTGTCAAAAGAAGTTCTGTGAACCTTGAGGCAAATGTGAATTACAAGTGGAGGGGGCAGACTGAAGTTTGATATTGATAAGCAAATGGTCATGGAATACCTTATTACTTTGAATGAGTTCAAATCGCCAGGGGCGGATGAACTGCATCCAATAGTATAGAAGGAACTGGCTGAAAAACTCTCAGAATCAGTCTATTATTTTCTTGAAACTATGGAGGATGAGTGAAGTGCCACTCATTGTCTCTATCTTCAAAAAGAGCAAAAGGAGGAACCTGGGAACTAAAGACCAGTCAGCCTGATATCAATCCCAGGGAAATTCTGTAGCAGATTATAGAGCCATCACTCTGTGAGCACCTTGAAAACAATGCAGTAATAACGAGAACAAATCCTGCCAAACTAATAATTTTATTTAAATTTGGGTAACCTTTGTGGTAGACAGTGAGAAAGCTGTAGATGTAATATATTTGACTTCAGACAAGCCTTTGCCAAAGTGTCCCATGACATTCTGATTATAAGGCTAACTGCGGTAGGTGTGAGCTGGATATGACAGTTGTCAGGTGCATACAGAGTTGGCTATACAATCATATTCAGAGAGTGCTTTTCAATGGCTTCTTTTCAGTCTGGCAGGCTGTAACAACTGAAATACCACAAAACTAAGTCCTGGGCCTGGTGCTCTTCAACATTTTCATTAATGACTTGGATCAGAGACTACAGGGGATACTTATCAAATTTGTGGATAACACAAAATTGGGTAGAATAGCTAATGCCTTGGAAGACAGGAACAGAACTCAAAACTATCTTGATAGGTTTGAACACTGGACTGAAACCAACAGAATTAAATTTAACATGGATAGGTGCAAAGTTCTACACCCAAGGGGAAAAAAAACTAAACTCATGCATATTTGGTTTAGTAATATTAAGGACGAGAAAGAATTTGGGATTGTTGTAGATCAGAAGCTGAATACAAGCCAACAATACAGCTGTAGAAAAGACAAATGTTCTTTTAGGCGGCATTAACAGAAGTATAGTTTTCATAACCTGTAAAGTACTAGTCCCTCTCTATTCATCACTAGCTAGGCCACATTTTGAATACTATGTCCATTTCTGGACACCATATTTTAAAGATACTAACAAACTGGAACAGGTTTAGAGGAGGGCCACAAGGAAGATCAGGGGACTGGAAACTAATCCCACTGAGGAAAGACTAAAAGAACTGAGCATGTTTAATCATGAGAAAAAAAGACTGAGGGGAGATACAGTCAAACCTTGCATAATGAAATTCATTCATTCTGCAAGGCTGCTTGCTATGCAAGTTTTTCACTATGTGAGTTTTTTTCGCATAGCGAAAATTTCTATGGGAAAACTCACATAATGAAAATTTATATGGAAAAACTCGCATAGCGAAAACTTTTTGTTATGCGAGTTTTTCCCATAGAAATGCTCATTATGTAAGTTTTTCCATAGGAAATGTCCGACTTGCAAAGCAAAATTTTTCGTTATGCGAGTCGGATCGATTTTTAAAAAACCCGCTCGTTATGCGATTTTTTCGCTAGGCGAGTCACTCGTTATGCGAGGTTTGTCTGTATACATCTTTCTAGCAAAGACAGATGCACAGTTTTTTGGGCCAAAGGGTACCAAGAGATAAGGTATAGACAGCTACTTCAATAGGTATATTTGTAATTTTAAAAGTTTTATGGTCAATTCTTGTAAAAGCTCCAGTTTCTCAGTTCCTTTGTTATGTCTGCTGCTTTCTGGGTGGACACTTTTCATAAGTTTACTCATGTTTTCTTTTCTTTTTCTTTATTTTTGCATATCTCTGAATGTGTTTAATTGCAAGTTATGTTTTCCCTAACATCCATCACCTCAACCATATCAAACAAGAAGTACAGAGACATCACAGGCCTGCATCTCTGTAAGTCTCATTTCAGGCCTTCAATTTTAAAAGCATCCCCACTGCTCCGGGAGTTGCACTGGTTACTAGTTTGTCTCCGGGTGCAATTCAAGGTGCTGGTTATTACCTTTAAAACCTTATATGGTAGTGGGCCAGGATACTTAAGAGACCACATCTCCCCAAGGTTATCTGTCTGTCCCACCAGAGTGGACCGGAGGGGCTCCCTAGTGGTTCCTTCAGCTAAGGAAGCTCACCTTTCTGACACTAGATGCAGGACCTTCTTCGTGTCCACTCCAGCCCTTTGGAACCACCTGCTCCTAGAGCTGCATCTCCAGACGGAGCTACTGGCCTTTAGGAAGGGTGTGAAGACCTGGGTGGCGGGACATGTGTGGGATAGTGATGGTTCACTAACCCCTCCCCACTGGCTTATTTAATATCTTATAGCCACCCTCTCTCTATCTTATGAAGGAATAGTTGTTTTACATTGTTTTTACATTTTTAAATTGTATTTTAATTTGTGACTTTATATGTTTTTATATGACGTGTTTTGCAATCCACCCTAGGTCGCCCCAGCGAGTAGGGCAGAATTGAAATTTGAATGAATGAATGAATGAATGAATGAATAAATAAATAAATAAATAAATAAATAAATAAATAAATAAATAAAAGGTTTTACTTTGGTTCATCAAAACTTTGGCCTTTATAACTATGTCCTCACAATAGCACTTTCCAAATACTTGTAAGGTTGTCATACAGAGGAGGGGCAGGATTTGCTCTCAATTATCCCAGAGTGCAGGACACATACAGAAAGCTAAATGTTAGTTGAATATCAGTAAAATATTGGGGCTGCCATAGTGCTTAATACACAAACTGCAGTAGGTCTAGAATGCAGTGGCCAGATTAATGTCTGGGACAAGGTAATATGTTCATATCTCCTTGGTCTTGGCTCATCTGCACTGGTTTTCTGTTCCCCTTCTGGGTTAGACAAAAGTTTTTAATGATTATATATAAAACTCTAAACAATTTAGGACCTCGTTATTTGGAGGACTGTCTCTCCCAAAGATCAGTTGCCAGCATCACTCAATCTTCAGTCAGCACAGTTCCAGCTGCCAACACCACAAGAGGCAAAGAAGACCTCAACAAAGAAATGAGCCTTCTTAGTGGAGGCACCAAAAATGTGGAATGACATTTCCATACAGCTGCATCAGGCCCCATCTCTATATATTTTCAAGAAACATCTAAATACTCTTCTGTTCAAAGAGAACTTTAAAGATCTGCTACCAAAAGATTGCCAATTAAACTACCTTTATCTCTTTACTGTATATAGTTTTGTTTGGGCACAAGATTTGGAATTACTCTTGTGTTATATACGGAATTATCTTTGTTTTATCATGATGCCTCAAGGAATCTGCTATAATTGTATCATTTATCTTAACCATCAATTTCTTTGTATTTTCTTCTTATGGTTTTGTAAACCACCCAAAGTGGGAAAATCTCCTTGATGGGTGGTATATAAACAAACACACTTCCTAATGGATAGAGAAGTCTGACAATGAAACAGTCACCTCAGGAGGTGGCAAGAACCCCAACACTGGAAGCATACAAGAGAAGGTTTGGCAACATTTGTCAGACTTTGATTTGAACTCTTGCACTGAGCAGGGGGTTGGACTTGAGAGACATATAGGCCCCTTCTATGATGCTATGTTTTCAAATCTTAGTGAATTCTGCCATACCTGAGAGGGGGGGGGAATCAATTCTTGAATATATACTAAGAGATGGGTTTTTTTAATTTTAAAAACCTGTGGTCTTATAGATGTTTATCGAATGCAATTCCTATCATTCTGTGCCTATATAGCTGATAGTGAGGTATCAAAGGAAACATAGGAAGCTGAATAAAATTTGGAGGACAAAACATTCCCAACTCTCCTTGTACACTGTGGCCATGATTGAATCATAAAACAATTGAGTTGGAAGGGGCTTATGGGGTTATGGAGTCCAAATCCCTGCTCAATGCACGAATCCTAATCAAATCAGATCTGGCAGATGGTTGTCCAATTATCTCTTGGATGCTTCCAGTGTTGGAGTACTCACCACCTCTTGAGGCAGTTGGTTCCACTGTCGTACTGCTCTAACAGTTCCTGATATTTTTCCTGATATTCAGCCTATATCTGTCTTTCTGTAGTTTCATCCCATTATTACCTTTTTGGCGTTTATGCTGGAAGACATCCAATACTTTCTTGTGGAAGATGACACTGAGAAGAAACACAAACATTCCAATTTCAGAAGTGGCATTAACAAGAACAGCCAAACAATGCTAGGTTTTGGCAAGATAAATAGGGAATATTGGACAATATTTCACAAACCATCCTCAGTCCCCAAACTCAAAGCTTTCAGCTTCATGGCAGACAGAAGACACAGGAAAGAAAAGGAAATTATGTAGTAACACACAAGAACTTTTTTTAAATAAATAAAGAGCTTATTAAATAGAACTATATTTAGCTCCTGCTTCCAGTTGAACTGACAACCATCTTGTCACAGTTGTAAGTTTGAAAGGTCTTATCTAACAGCATAATAGAAGCACCGGTTAATTACATTGTTAGAAACAGGTGAGAGCATGGTCATGATGACCAGAGTTCATATGTTTTTTTCATTATGAGATTGTATTAGAATTGCATGAAAGGTTCCTAATTGTCTGCAGAGCAATGAAAAAGGTACAAATCTTCTTTTTCTTCATCTGGCTGTATTTTCTCCTGAAAGTCTGCCAGTGATTATAACATTTCTTGGGTGGTAGGGATGATGTTCCTCAGCCTTCCTAACTCAACTAATAATTTACAAATAGCTAGTTAGATGCATGCAAGTCTAGCCAGGTTATTCTGCTATAGTAATAGAGTAGACCACACTGTCAGCAACTCAATGCCAAGTGTCAGGTGGTGATTAACTAACCTGACAACCCTGCGGACTATCGGCTTTCGCAAAGTCCACAGGGAAGGGTGATGGTCCCCAAATGGATTAAATCCCACTTGAATCCATCTTGGTGGAGGGCAGCAGCTTCATCAATACTGGCCTGGGGCTGAGGAGGACTTTGGATGCCAAAAGAGCTCAGGACCAGAAAGTGACTCATGGAACTGGATCAGTGGTTTGGGTGTCACACTGTGATGCAGAAGGCAGATGGAAGCCCACTGCATTATATTCTCAGGACAGTCTTCATGGCTGATCACCATGATGATCACCAATATTCAGAATCAGATACAACATAAGAAGAAGTTAGGTGCATTACTTAATTCATCAATTACAAAGTATAACTACATTACATTACAGCCTTATTGAGAAATAACTTTCTGTTTATATCATAGCTTTAACATTTAAAATTTTCTTCCACAGTTTTATTGAGGTATAACTTCACTAAGTGGTACACATTAATACAGCATGGGAATAGCATAGGATCCTGGATCCATTCTAAGCTCTGTGCTGCTGCCTTTTAAATTGTTTGTAGGGAAATATAAGGTAATTGTAACAATATTTCTCATCCCTAGCTGTGAGCGTAGGGATCTTTATGAAATGAGTGAAGGAAAGTATGTTTTGTATCATTGGTCAGTGGCTCATTGTACTCAAATTTATTTTAAGCAATTAAAGATAAGTGTGTTGGTTACCTTTGAAAGATTGCAAAGTGAATGTCAAATAAGATTTGTTAGTTGAAAGGGTTACTGACAACTGCTCCCCAGGGTAAGTGACTCACCTTTGGACGTGGTGTGTCTGTGTGTATTTTAATGTGTATTTAATACCTTTACCTATATTGATATCATGATGTTAGCTCCGCCCACACTGTGATGATGTCACGGTGGGGTAGTAAAATTTTTGACATCCCACCACTGCTTGGAGATGTAATAGAAAGTAATTTGCCCAACTCTGAATGCTTACAGATGACTGCAAATAGCCTGAATTCCTGAGAAGGTATTCCTGAGAAGGTATTCAGAAGGACTGAATATATTTTGATGTTGAATTACTACTTAGGGCAGCACCATTTCACAGTTATCTGTCAATGTATAATAACTAGCAGGTACCAGTAGTTGAAAAAGTCCAGTGCCTAAAGGAAGAGGGTGGGAAAGGAAATGAATCAGTTGTGAAGGAAATGGAATAGGCTAAATGTCTGAGAGAGGAAAGGTAGACGGATGCATCAGCCAAATTCAGTTGTATCTAACTGTAAAAGAGTAAGAAGGGTGCTTTCCATCCTAGTTGCAAAGATGGTATTAATATGTGTGGAAATGAAAGGAGAATTTTGATTCATATGTTGTTGTTGTTCAATCGCACAGTTTGGAGGTACAGCTTATGATTTGCCATTCTTAAGCAAAGCTATACCACTATGCTTAAGAATGGCAAATCATAAGCTGTACCTCCAAACTGTGCCAACTAGATTAAAAATGGAACACAAGCAAAATCCTCTCTCAGCAATAGTCTAAACCAGGGGTGCCTAAACTATGGCCCGTGGGCTAGATCCAGCCCACAACACCAATTTATCTGGCCCACGCCATCCTCATAAATGCATTTATGACAAGCATGGGTCATGTACATCAGTGTTATGTGCATACATGGGCACATTATGCACACAAACATGCACATTTTATTTCCACTTCCTGTGAGAGGAACCATGTGACTGATGTTCAATCACGTGACAGGCCTATAGCCCAAAAAGTTTGGTCACTCCTGGCCTATACCCATTTCCTGCCAAACTCTCCCCCTGCCTACCAATTGTTCATGCTGGTGACATTGGAGGGAGGGAAGGAAAACAGTGAAGCACTGGAGGAGGCTTCAGCTGATGATTGTTCTCCCTCCATCCACACACTGCTATTGCTCTGGCTGCCAGAGGCGGGAAAGGCAGCAGCCTTACCCTTGTGCTTAAATCCAGCTCTGTGACTTACTCAACAAACAGCCTGCTGAACTTGATAGCCAAGGGCTTAAAGCCTATGTTTGCTTTTGCCTTCTTTTGCCTCCCAATCTCTTTACCTTTTATGTCTTGCTGTTTAATTGTAAGCCTTAGGCCAGGATTTATTCTGCTAACAGTTTTGTAAGCACCTCTGGGAACTCTTTTTCTTGTTTTGCCTGAGGAGCAGGGCAAAAGGGCTTTATATACAACAATAAGTACATTTCCAAACTCAGAAGAAGGCTTTGCAGAAGCCAGCATGCCCACCAGGGAATGAAGACATTCTGTTATTTACTTGACATGTATGTAACGTGTGTCTTTAGGAATGATGACCTTTTAGCCACCAAGTGAAAATGAATGGAGTTGAGCTTCAGTTTGATCGGTATCGGTATCGGTATCGGTATCGGTATCGGTATCGGTATCGGTATCGGTATCGGTATCGGTATCGGTATCGGTATCGGTATCGGTATCGGTATCGGTAAAGGTAAAGGTAAAGGTAAAGGTAAAGGTAAAGGTAAAGGTAAAGGTAAAGGTAATGCTTGGAAGGGTTGAGGGCAAAAGAAGAAGGGGACGGCCCAAGATGAGATGGCTAGATGGTATTGTAGAGATAATGGGCAAAGAGCTGGGCGAGTTGAGGGGGATGGTGGAGGATAGGAGTGCCTGGAGGACAGTGGTCCATGGGGTTGCAGAGGGTCGGAATTGACTGTGCGACTGAACAACAACAAAAAAAAAGGTAAAGGTAAAGGTCTCCATTGTTTGAAAGCCAGTCATATCTGAATCTAGGTTTCAGTGCTCATCTCTGTTTATAGCGAATAATCCAGCACTGTCTGCATTTGCAGATGTTTATGTTGTCATGTGGGAGGGTTGACTAGATACTGGAGGGCATGGTAGCTATTTACCTACTTGCAATTTCTTGCTTTCAAACTCCTGGGTTGAAAACAGCTGGGACAGAGACAGGAGCTCACTTCATCGTGCAACTCTCAGGTCTTGAACTGTTGACCTGCTGACCTGCCAGTTGTCAGGTTCAGTGTCTTAACTGCTAAGCCACCACAGTCCCCCAACATAGATATAGATAAAAACTGAGTTATATATACTTAATGGGAGATGGTTTAAAGAAAACAATATCAGGACTGTAAATATAATAATTTGCAGGGTTTCTGTCCTTGGAGGTTTGAGTACACTATATTTGAACTGATTATCTCATTACCGTCTTGTTGTTTCTCATTTCCCATTACCCTGTGGTTTCTGTGGTTGCCACTTGTTTGATATACTTTACCTCAGCTGTATGTTTGATATGCTTTAAAAGCAAAGAGAACTATTAAAGAGGCTAGAGGATGAGAAATCAGCAAATGTACTGGGAAGCAGAAGTGTTTGAAAACCTCTTGAATTATTATTTTTGATTTCTTGGGTTGTAAACAGTATGATTGAGTTCATGCACCCTTCCTCAATCTTTTAAACCAATTCTGTCCCAAAGGAAATCTCATTCCAGGTGGAAAACAGAATTCATTCTTGTCCATATGAATTCACACACAAGGCCTGCTTAGAAAAGATAGTGGCCACAATCTAGCAGAAACACAAAATCTTGTTAGGGTGTGACCACCTAGGAATGCTGAATTGGAACTGTGGTTTGATTTGCAGCCTCAGCTATGATTGAAATCATAATTAATGTTCACATTGGGCTCATAGATTGAATTGGAAGTTCAATTCAGTGCCCACACTGGTGATGCAACTAGCATTCAAATCCAACCCGCAGTTCCCCTTCTTTCCTTCCTACCTATGCTCTGGCATCTAACTTTTCTTTCCTTCTTGAAATATTATTTCCTTTCCTTCTGGCTCTTTTTTTTTTACATTAAATAGATGAGAATAACGCTGTAAAACCATATTACTTCATTGCTAGGTCTTTGTTCTTATGATTATTTCTTGTATTTATCTCCTGATCTGTTCCCCAAACAATGTCAGTAAAAGAAGCAATTCAGATGAAATGAAATATGTTCCCCTTTGTTTTCAAAGAGGTACTGTATACGGTTTTCAAGAAAAGGTGACAGGATTCCAGATACATTGCATGAACTTATATCAATTTCATAAGAGCAAAGAATACATTTCATTTCATCTGGATTGCTTCTTTTACTGATATTGTTTGGGAAACAGATCAGGAGATAAATAAGGTGATGTTTTGATATAGTGTTATTCTCATTTGTTTTTAAAGAGGATGATTGTGACAGAGGAAACAATGTGAGGGCATGTTACCACAGTCCTGAACATTATTATTATTATTATTATTATTATTATTATTATTATTATTATTATTATTATTATTATTATTATTATTATTATTATTATTATTATTATTATTATTATTATTATTATTATTATTATTATTATTATTATATTTCAATTTCTATACCGCCCTACTCGGTAGGACCGACTCAGGGCGGTTCACAACATATATAAAATTACAAATTCATGTCAATAAATCATAAATACATAACATCAAAATATCAATAGCACGACAATAACAAGAAATTAAATAAACATCAATATCAAATAACAGTCCAAAATTTCTACATCTCAGTCATCACTCAAATTTTACAAAAACAACTAAACAAAACAAAACAATTACTACGTCCCACAACAAGTGAGAGGCCTCTCCGCCCTGCCACAGATGTTCCTGGTGAGAGTGGTGGCGGTGCGAGGGGTCCCGGCAACAGCGTTCTTTTAAAGCCCCAGCAGGGCAGGGCTCTGGGGCCAGGTGAAGTGAGTCCCCGAGCTGGACGCCGCGTCGGCTTCTCCGCCCCACCACAGATGTTCCTGGCAAGAGTGGTGGCGGTGCGAGGGGTCCCGGCAACAGCGTTCTTTTAAAGCCCCGGCAGGGCAGGGCTCTGGGGCCAGGTGAAGTGAGTTCCCGAGCTGGACGCCACGTCGGCTTCTCCACCCCGCCACAGATGTTCCTGGCGAGAGTGGTGGCGGTGCGAAGAGTCCCGGCAACATCATACCCAACTGCTTAAATCACTGAAATACCACCTGCTGAACCCCCCATCTTTACACACATCTGCATGGAGAAAACTATTTTGAATTACTACAACATAAAAAAAAGTAAAGTCCCTCAATTGGCATGCGATTTAAAAGACAAAAACCATGGTTTTGATTCTGCCTTTGGTTCATGTGGGCTGCAAAAAATAATTTGAATTCACCTGTTTTAAACGTGGAGAAAATACTGATGTATTTGGTGGTGCAGTCAGCCACTAAATTCTATGAACTTCATGAAAGTTAAATACACATAAACCGATTGGAATTTTTGAAACCCATTGGTTGCTTTTCTCCTTTCAATCAACTTAGGTTTTCTAGGAAGCAAATTCAAGAAAATCTGACACTTTCCTCAAATATCATATGCAGTGTAAACCTTTTTATCTGTTCGTGAACAGAAAACTGTCAGTAATACAATATGTGCAATAGCAAATGCCTGATCAGGAATTTGTAGTCACATAATACAACATGTCCAAACTGGAGTAATACTCAACACAACTAGTAATCATTGACCACCTTATCCTGCACTGATTTCTCTAATCCTTTTTTAATGCTGCTGATGCTGAAAGCCATGATTGCATCTTGTGACAGTAATATCTAGCATTTAGCAATGGCTTGCATAGACAAGTACATCCTTTTCTCTGTCTATTCAGCTGCAGAGAATGTCCCTAGGATCCATTATTATGAGAAGGAGAAACTCACTTCACAGCACGCACCATTTTATATACATCTGATTCACTGAACTGTCCACTATAACCTCAAGACCTCTTTCTAGGTCCGTCAATGCAAGTTCAAATTCTACCAGTATACATACTAAATTGGGATATTATTATTTTTGCCCCATGTCAATCAAATTGCTTCCATACATCAATCGTCTTTGAAGAAGCCACACTGGTTCTATATCTTTATTTTTAAATAGTTTCATCTGTAATAATGCTTTCCTCTGGCTTATCTAGAAGTTAACCAACCTAGAATTTATTTGAGCCCCTTGAGTTTCTTTGTAAAAATTTATTTTCATTGGCCACTTTTCAGTCTTCCCATGCAGACAATGATCATAAAAGTATAATGTAGGTGAAATATGTTTCTTAGAAGTTCATCCATCTCATATTGATTATGTTTAAAAATTACAATGTAATTGGGAGAGGATATCTTTGGAGGTGTCCCTCTTTCACTCTTAACTTCTCTAGAGGAATTCTCCCCAATAAATCTTTTCATGTGCTGAAAGGAAGATTAAGGGCTCATTTTAAAGTTAAGGAGAGGGCTGAAGTTTTGTTTATTATGGTTGTGCCTTCTTCCTTTTGAAAATTTCTCCAGCTGCATTGAGGGGGGACATATCTGTGAGAGCAATTTACTGGTCATATAATGGGAGCCAGGAGACTGCTCTTGCCATTTTTCAGTTCACTGAGTGAAGTTTTCCCAAGCAAATTTACATGGTTTACTTGTGAGTAAGGTTTAACCAGTTTACTCATGAGTATGGAGGCAGAAGCATCAGTGGCCATCATTCAGAAGGCTGAGATGACTTTACATTTTTTGCTCAATAAAGTAAGTGACATTTAAACAGCAATGCATCTATCTAGCATGGCACACCTTTGTTGTTCAGTTGCACAGTAGTCTCTAACCCCATGTACAATTGCCCACTAGGCACCTCTGTCCTCCACCATCCTCCTCAACCCACCCAGTTCTGTCTACAATACCATCTAGCCATCTAATTTTCTGCCACCCCCTTCTTCTTTTGCCCTCCACCTTTTCCAGCATCAAGACTTCCTCTCTAGCACTAGGAGGAGGGCCTTCTCTGTGTTCGCCCCGGCCTTATGGAACCTTCTCCCAATCGAGCTACGTCTGCAAACAGAGCTCCTACCTTTTCGCAAAGGTTTGAAGACCTGGCTGGCGGAGCAAGTGTGGAGTCCCAGGAACACGGGATCCCATGTAGGCTGGCTGATTTAAGGGGACAACCACCCTCTGTGATGTTTGGGATATTTGGTTTTACCTGCTACATTGTTTTAATTTTTTAAGAACTTTTAAGGTTTTTAGGACCATTACCATATGGGATCTATTTGTGATTTTAATCCACGCTGTAAGCCGCCCAGAGTCGGGTGTACCCGATTGGGGCGGGGTAGTAAATATAAATAAATAAATAAATAAATAAAATAAATATTATATGCATCATGAGAAATCTGTACATGAGTCAAGAAGCAACAGTTAGGACAAGATATAGAATGACGGAGTGGTTTGGAACAGGAAAAGAAGTAAGACAAGGATGCATTTTGTCACCCTGCTTATTTAACTTGTATACAGAGCACATAATGTGCAATGCAGGGATGGAGGAATCACAAGTTGGGCTAAAAATTGCTGGGAGAAACATCAACAACTTGAGATATGCAGATGATTCCACCCTAATGGCAGAAAGTGAGGAAGACCTAAAGAAGCTCCTGCTTAGGTTGAAAGAAGAGAGTGCAAAAGCTGGTTTGAGACTTAACATCAAGAAAACCAAGATAATGGCAACAGGCCCTAGCAGTTCCTGGAAAATAGATGGGGAAGAAGTAGAACTTCATTGTTTCTGTTATAGCAATAATACAAAGTATTGGACAGGATTTCTCCGTCATCTATTTTAATGTCACAACCCATTATGTACCTCACAGGGTTCTCACCTCTCGTAATATTGCCAAAGCTCTATTTGAGTATGACCTGTCTACACAAGCAACCCTAATGCTATGCCAGAAAGCAGTGAGACAACACCCAAAAGAGATGGGACACAGTGCTTTAAATGAAAATGTGTGTAGATACAATAACTGGAATTGACCCAAACTGCAGCAAAAAATGATTTTTAAAAAGCAGGATATATGCCAGTGTACCAGCCTTGTAGTTTTCTTATAAAATCATCAATCTTATATCTAAATTCTTTAGGAGATCTTGGATGGATTTATTTTTGACCTTGGCAATTTGCTTAATTTGTTAGTAAGGTCTAGAATTTAATCTCTTGTTATTGCTATTTGCCTCAACTCTGCTAATACCTTTTCTTGAAAACATACAGGTATTTCTCCTGTTTTCGACAGATGAAAAGGATTGATTTAGCTAGACTAAAATTTCATTATTCTCCTTTAGAGAGAATAAAGGAGAATCTTGTTACACATCTTTGTTATTCCAGCTATTTCACATAGACTTTGCTTCTGATGTATTAAAATATTTATTTATTCTTGGTTTAAATGCTGTTAGCAGTATGCTCTTCAAAATCCTTTCTGTACCCTTTGTTTTCTGCCCATGTTTTCTTTGTGTTTATTCCTCTTTTTTGTTCTGCTTTGGACAAGACTGCTAAAGAAAGTGTCTCCTGGCTCCCACTTTCCTTTTCAGCCCTACTGTGGGGTACACAGAAATAGCCTCCTTGAAGATTATGGTATTTTTGAGGTACAATCAGGTGTACCCTGGTAACAAGAACCTTGTGTTGCAGGCTAATCTTTCTCACACTAGGTCAGGTGGAATAAACTGCAGAATAAACTCACTAAAAGATGCCTTCATTTTGGCACTTTCATGTCTGGCCTAGACACGGAAGCAGCAGCAGCAGCCGCCCTACTGGTTAGTTCCTGGATTTTCTAATATTTTTCCTTAATGTGTATACCTGTTAATTCTGTTTTGAGTAACCTGTAAGCATTTGAAAAGTCTGGCTAGGTTATCCTGCTATGGTTATAGAGTAGACCATGCTGCCAGCTACCCAGGAGGTTGTTATCTAACATGACAACCCTGAGGACTAATGTCCTTGGGTGGTAAAGTCCACAGGGAAGGGTGATGATTCCCAAGTAGATTAAATCCCACTTGAATCCATATTGATGGAGGACAGCAGCTACATCAATACTGACCTGGGGCTGATGAGGACTTTGTGTGCTAAAAGGGCTCAAGATCAGAAAGAACTGGATCTGGATCAGTGGTACAGGTGTCACACTGCAATATGGAAGGCAAATTGAAGGCTACTGCTTTATTTTGTTCCCAGGACAATCTTCATGGCTGATTGCCATGATGATAGCCATTATCCAGAATCAGATATAGCACTTGAAGAAGAAGAAGAAGTAAGTAATTTGAGACTTCTGACACTCTTGAATTATTATATTTTAAAATAAGGTATTTTTTTAGAGATGTTTTATTTCCTGAAATCCAACATAACTATGTTGGAATTAAATTTCCTTTCTCAGTTGATTCAATAACAATAATACCTTAAGCTAGGTCCCAAGCAGGACTACTTCTAATTCAGTATGGGAACACTTGCCCTCAGCTTGTCTTTTTTGCCATCTGCTTAAGGACATCGTCATATAGGGTACATTATATCTCAAAGCAATGGTGGCAATGTATGGTTGTGAGAGCTGGACCATTAGGAAAGCTGAGCACAGAAGAATAGATGCCTTTGAGATGTGGTGCTGGAGGAGAGTTTTGAGAGTCTCCTGGACAGCGAGGAGAATAATAGGTCGATCTTAGAAGAAATCAACCCTGACTGCTCCCTTGCAGGTCAAATACTAAAGATGAAGCTAAAGTACTTTGGACATCAAATGAGAAGAAAGGATTCACTTGAGAAAGCCTTGATGCTGAGAAAGGTGGAGGGCAAAAGAAAAAGGGGGTGGCCAAAAATGAGATGGCTAGATGGTATTGTAGAGACAATGGGCACAGAACTGAGTGAGTTGAGGAGGATGGTGGAGGACAGAAGTGCCTGGCAGACAATAGCCCATGGGGTCGCAAAGGGTCGGAATCGACTGTGCGACTGAACAACAAATATCTCTGTTACAAGGAGTCCTGAACACAAAATCTTCATTCTCATTTCTACTCAGATGCCAGACAGAAGGGTAGCATATCTTGCCTAACTCCCATAGATGAGGGACAAGGACAAGAACAGGCCTTAATCAAGTCTTCTTTTTACTTCTCATCTAATTTATAGAACAACTTCTAGATTTCTCAAAGCTCACATATATCATTTGAGAGAACAAAAACTCACAGCATGAGGCCAAGGTAAGCCATTTCCCCACAGCCTGTTTGCCTAAGTGCTGCACCCTATGTGGTAGTTGCTAAGCAACCATATTTCTATTTTGCTGTTGCTTCCCCATCCTGAAAAATCTATCAAAATATTCTATCAGGAAATATAGAGAAAGCATAGCAGATTTATAGGTGTGAATGAACACCAGGAGTCTGTATATATGTGATATAGGCATGAGATAAAGACAGGAATGTAGTTCTGGCCCTCTACTAAATGCATCAGTTAAATTCAAAGCCAGTGTGAGAGTTGTTTGGAATGGGCCTTTGAAATGTATTTCAGAGAACTGCAGTGGAAATCACTGCCTGATGAATGCAGAGTGAGCAGAATTGTGTGCAGATTTCAGAGGCAAACAGAATTCATTGTGAACCTCTGGACTGGACCTGGCCTAACATTGACATTACATTGGAGTTAATACTGGGGAGCACAAGGAAATTAATTCTTTAGCATCAGGGTTGCCAAGTGAAATTGCATGTTACTTCTGATTTAAAATACAAACCTGTACCTATTTATTCTATTTGGATTTATTTTTGGTTTTGCTCTGGGACATAAATGCAGTTGCAAAGTAATGGAATGACAGTGTTAGGGAGGAAGAAAGCAAATGCTAGTTGTGTTCTGCACAGCTGCCAAAGTATACAAAGTATACATCTAAGAACACTAATTTAAGGGTATGAGTTCACACATCTCCTTGTAAAGCTTGGAATGAGTACTGGTACTTGGGAACATCCTGTACTGCTTTGAGCATCTCATGGCGTGTACCACTAGTATCACAATTGGTGAACAACTCCAGCAGTACTGTAGGGAGTGGAAAAGTACGCAATATATGCCATAGGTAAGAAATGACCCAAAGTGAGTCTAGTGGAAATAATAATAATAATAATAATAATAATAATAATAATAATAATAATAATAATAATAATAATAATAATAATAATAATAATAATAATAATAATAATAATAATAATAAAACTTTTTTTTCAATTGTAGGGCAACACTCCATCCCCCTGCAATTTTTTAAATTTCTGTGTAGTCTTCCAAATCTTATTGTTTGCCCCCCCCCTCCACTATCAGGATTCCTTATGTGTACAATTCCAAAATCAGTTGGCAGAGAAATGGTTTTGTCCCCATTAGGGAATGTGATGCTGCTAAACTACAAACTCTATTTACAACTGGGGTTGTGTGTCTTAATTTGAGGACATCCAAGAGGTTTGATATGACTAACAATGTGTCCTAGAGGGGTTGTGTCCATCTCCCTCTTCTCAAAAGGTTTTACCTAAAGCAGGGATTCTCAACCTGCAGCCCATGGTGCCATTTCCTGTGGCTCCACCACCACCTCCACCACACCAGGAAGTGCCATGTGGTGGAGGAAGGGCAAAATGGCCATCCAGCCCCCAAAGCTATCTGAGGGAGCGTGACCTGGCCCCTGGATTTAAAAGGTTGAGAACTCCTGTCCTAAAGCAATTAAAATCTAATTTAACAGGCTTTCTTTTTCCCTACAAGAAATTTAAGAATAAAAAAATTAAAGGATGAGCAATGGTGAAAATTGTTCAATTTCTTTTCAGAGTTTCCCCCTTAAACACAACAAAGTTAGACATTGTACACAAATATTTCTAAGTGTTATCACTCATAATCTCTTATGAAATTTCAGTGTATGGTACTGCTCACCTTAAAAATCAGGTAAGCATTGAGAATAATTCTTAATCTCAATGAGAAAAAAAAGATGACAGGTTAAATGAACAACCTTCTAAAGACATCTCAGCTAATCACATTGTGAGGGTCTATCAGAAGAGAGAGGCCTGAGACTTTTTCATTTTTTGAGACACAAGATATATTAAAATATTAAGGAATGTCAAAATAGCATTAAAAATTTGGGGTAAATTTCATGTTTTTGCATTTAAGAAATTAACATACAGTTCTCATGGAAATTATGTCAAGAGGCTAAATTGGATGTGTCCAGAGAATGTGACTCCAAATCAAATGACCTTCCTGGCCCTCTTCGAGAGTCCCTGCCCCAAATTAGCACACCAAAAACCAATCAGTTAAGAGGAGGAGGTTTTTAAATTGTTGGGACTAATAGTTTACTTTCCTGGCAGAGTTTGGCAACAGAAAATGACAGATAAGACTGAGGGTTTGTGAGTCCAAATAGGGAATCGAGATCTCTCTCTCTTTTTCTCTGAGTTTCCATAGGCTAAAGAAAACATATGAAAAAGAGACTAGAAGTGGTTGAAAAATTTCACAGACATCCTATTCTAGGTAAGGCTGGATTTTGGTGATTAGTTCTTTGGTTGGAAATGTGTGGTGGGATCAGTGAAATCTGAATTGTCTGGGAGCTGATAATTTGAATCTTTGTAACTGTGACAAAAGAAACAGTGTCCCTTCAAATGGCCTAAACTCTATTCCTCACAGAGTGTTTTGAAGTTTTGTTTCACTCCTAGAAACTGTCTCAGTTTATGTTTTTTAGGGAGATAGTTGGTTTAAAGGCTTCCATTTAAAGTTCAAAATGGTAACCAAAATTGTGGCTGATGTGCTAACATTATTATAAGCATTATTAATTACCATATAAAATGCAGGGTATGGAAGAGCCAATGGTTCCTAACAGTTACAAATCACAAGAATTCCCTATGGTCGCTCACTCAAGGTGGCTGCTTCTTTGGCACTGGCAGCAATAAGTATAAGAGAGAGGGAAAGCCCAACAATTCCTGCTCATCTATATGCTGTTATTAATGGCTTCTAGCTGCTATCATTATCGTTATTGGTTGGTGGTTTTGGTTATTTTCATATTTTGCATGGTTTTTACTGTTTTTGCACTTTACCTTTGTGAGAGATAAATTTTGATTCATAGTATTTGACATAAGTGCAGCCATTTTAATTAAAAGTAGAATCAAAATGATATAAAGGGAGTCATCATGTCACTGTGACCTGAAAGAAAAGAGGAACTTCAGCAGGTGGCTCAAGACAGGGTTACATGTGCCACATACTGACCACGTGTCTCACGTGCATCTTGCTAACCGCAAAACATGAGATGACCTAATGTACTAGGGAAAAAAGCAGTTTTAGAAGGTATATAAGGGAGGAGAAAAGACAGGCACTGGTGCATTGCAAACACGGGATCCTAGGGAAACCTGTCTTTGCTTTGTTCCAGATTTCTATATTATTGGCCAATCTTAATATTACTTGCATCTCTTTATTATTAAGGTATTGTACTTTATAGAATGTGTTCTGATTTTATTTGGCTTATGCATGCAATAAATTAAATTAAAATAATATATTGTGAAGAGTCTTTATAAATGATCAAGATTTATCCTTGACACCTTGGAATTGTTTGGATAAGAAAACTGGGGGGAAAGGTCCCCCACCATAAAATTAAACATATACATACAAGCAGGCTCTACCACACAAGAGCAACTAAAACATTTTTATAATTAGCCCTTTTTATAGAGAATATAGGATGCTACATGCAGAGAGAGCAAAAACTGAACAAATTTCACTATGCCAGCAATACCTGCTGAGGAAATAACAGATTCAGAAAAGTATTTTGAAATCCAAAATTACCAGGTAAAATCTCTCTGCATGACCTTTTCAGAGTTGTTGCAAATGTAGTCTTAGATAACATAGACAGTGTTCTAAATTGTGCAAATTAACCCACAGCATTAGACTCCTAACTTCCCACACAGTGCTAGGAAATCACTGTGTGATTTCTAATCCAGTTCTGAAAATGCAGCTTCTGCCACCACCCACAGAAAGTTTGAGTGACATATTAAAAAGCCTTACTCTCAGTTCACTTGCAAACTTTGGCAACTTGCAAATGTAAAACCACTTTGAGCCCATTTAAAGAGAATGCCAATTCAATATGTGGTGGTTTTGATTGGGTGTTGTGCTGGGCACTCAACTGAAACTAGTCAGAGTTGAGACTGCATAATCAGTCTAGATCAAATGGAATTGAAATGTTGAGTTTCTCATTTATCATCTGTTGTTAAACCCATGTTAAGGATGGGGAGAAATTTCATTTCCCTTTCAGCTTAAATGTGCGCTCCCTAAAATTGTTCTGAAAAAAAATGTAATAGTTATCCTTCCTTTATTGCACTTGCTGGAATCTTGTCTTGCCATGTGTATTAAATACACATATTGGAGATTATGAACACAAATATGCATATATTTAAAAAGATACCAGGGATAGAGAATGTATAGTCCTTCCAGTGGATTTTAGAATTCGACACTTATGGTGCCCCTACATTTTCTATATTGGCTAGTAGAAGTTGCAGTCTGACAACACTGTGCCATAGTGCCTTTTCTTTTTCTATGTATTTATCTCAATATAAGCATTTGTTTGTACATTACTTGCATGATAATGTGATTTTTCTTAATGCATGCATTTTTAATATATTTTCTTAGTGTGTGCACTTTGCCCCTCTTTTATTCTATTGTACACATTTTTGTTTCTCAAGGGCAACTTTCCATGAATGGCTGAGAACAATCTGCCCACAAGTGTCATTGCCATCAGATCACTGATCAGTATTTCTGAAGTGTGTGTCTGTGTGTTTAAGTCTGGAATAATTACACAGTGAAACTCTCTTCTTGGTGTAGAACTGCTACTCTTGTATGCGCTGGGTTGTGCTTTTCAAGCCACCTTTTTAACGAAAAGTAAAGAAAAAAGAGGCAGCAGAAGAAATAAATCTACAGTGGTTGCATGTATTATAATATGTACCATACCTTCCTTTTAAAGGATGCATCAAATACTTCACTTGACTCCTTAAATCAGAGAAGTATACTCTATGACCTTCCAAATGTGACAGAATTACAATCCTCATGTTTCCTCACCATTGAATTAGGGAAAATAGGGTTTAAGAATCCAACAATTTCTGGATGGCCACTAGTTGCCTAGTACCCTTTTGACAGCTAATGGTATTATTATGATCATTCTTCAGTGCTTCCTCTCCTGGTTTTGTTTTGTTTTGTTTGCTAATATTTGGAAAAACAAGACTTCCCAATATACTCAATTATAGTCCCATGAGATGCACCTTTGTCTTGCAGAAGTTTCCAGAAAGAGACCATTGTGTAGTTCACCATTCACCAATGACACCTATATCAAGGTCACTTACCACATAAATTGTCTTCTGCATACAAGATCAAAAAGTCTCAACAAACCTATCAGTATTAGTTATTAGATGCTAGTTTGTTCTAGTCAGTGTAACATAGTTGGGGAAACAGTACCAGGGTGTTTTTCTTCATATCATGATGTGGTGTAACAGAAGTGATATATTTCAGCGAGTTGGGCCTTATTGAAAGAAATTTCTGGTTGTTCTATTGAGGCACACCAGAGTTTGTTTGAGTCAAGAAATATCTGATAATGTTTGCTTCCTTGCTTAATATATTTATATCTAGTGGTTTACAATATTAAAACAAACCATATAAAAACTGGAATGGGAAAGTATGAACAAACAACACAGCAGCAGTCACCCCTTTTACACAGTTTGTGAGAGAAAACTTGCCTGAAGAGAAAGTTCTTTGCCTACCTCTAGAACAAGGATTCTCATCCTGCGACTCATGGGCCAGATGCAGCCCACAGCACCATTTCATGTGGCCCCTCCCCCACCGACTCCACCAAACCAGGAAGTGCCATGTGGTGGAGGTAGGACAAAATGGCCATCCAGCCCCTGAAGCTGTCCGAGGGAGCGTGACCCAGCCCCCAGTTTACAAAGGTTGAGAACTCTGGCTCTAGAAAGACAACAAAATTGGGGGGGGGGGACGACAGCCTAGCCTACCATTGTGGGCAATTCCACAACTTGGGAACAGCCTGTGGATATGTCCTTCTCTCACATCCTCACCAAATAGACCTGTGAGGATAGCAAGATGGAGAGAAAGGCCTCTCCTGATTATTTAAACTCTTGGATAGCCCCTAAAGGGAGATGAAGTTTTTCAGGGAGCTTGGATCCAGGTCATTTAGGGCTTTATAAGTCAAAAGCAGCAGTGTGTGTTCTGTCCAGAAATCAACTGGCTGCCATTGGAGCTGTCGTAAAAGGGGATTACACATTTCTTGTTACCAGCTCCGGTTAACAGACTGTCAGCAGCATTTTGGACTGGCTGAAGTTTGTATTTTATGTTAATTTCATTCATTTTGTTTTATGTTTATTCCATCTAATGGCCTTGGTGTACTTTAGTGTGTGTGTGGTTTAACTTTGGACAAAAGATTTAATACTTGCAAACATGGGGGATTTTTATGCCTTGAAGCATACATGAACCATAGCAAAGAGATTCAGTCAATTGATCTGTTCAGCATTAGCTAGCTATTTGTGATTAACTCCACTTTGAAAGAATGATGGCACAAATAAATTACATTATGAGGGACAGCCCCATTCCATGTTTGATGTTCCAAATCCCAATTCAGCAATATTCATTCCCTAGTAAATGTGTTTACAACTGTAGCCTTATTCTTCTGAATTGTGTTGTTCATGTATTGTACATGAAAGTTTGATAACTCCAGAACCACATATAATTGAAATGGATGGTGTGGAAATTTAATCTCATATTTCCAGCAATGTATTTCAGTTCTGACCTGCAAAACCATCAGTAATTTCCATTCTGCCCAGCTGCCATTTAATATGGTTTGTGCATGTCCATTATGCTTTTCAGTATCTCTGTCACTTGCTCATAACAGCATTGCTGAACAGCTACAATGGAACTAATAGGCTGTCCATCTCTTTTGCGCTGCAGCTTTTGTCAGCTCTCTGCTTGGAGTAATTGCACCTTGAATTGTTAGCAGTAACAGATCATGGAGATTTTAACAATTAACTTATAAGTTTGAAACGGCTGGTGATTTAAAACAGTTTAAGTAAACTTTAGCAGCACACCTTAAAACACAATAGAGGTAATTTGTTGTCTATTCTAATTTAATTGCTAGACCCTGTTTTAACCAGGATATCATTATGTGTCACCAGGGTGACAACAGAGAGGGAGCCAACCTGACCCTTTGAGGAGGGACATTCCACAATCTGGAAGCATCCACAATAAAAGCCTTCTTCTGCATCTTCAGCAAATGTGCACTTCCTATAACCATGGTGGTGAACCTATGGCATGTGTGCCAGAGGTGGCATTCAGAGCCCTCTCTGTGGGCACTCATGCAGTCACCCCAGCATAGAGTTCACCCTGCCCCTCTGCCCAGCAGCCCAATGGGAACACTTCCTCCCTCCCCAGCACAAAGTTATCCCACCCCTCTGCTCAGCAGCCCAGTGAGAGTGCTTCCTCCCTCTCCCCAGCACAGAGTTTGCCCTGCCCCTCTGCTCAGCAGCCCACGTTACTTCCTCCTTTGTTGCTGTGTTGGCATTTTGTGATAAATAAGTGTTTTTTTGGGTTGCAGTTTGGGCACTTGGTCTCTAAAAGGTTTGCCATCACTGTCCTATAACATCCTGGTGTCATGATAATCACAAGGGATGATTCCATATTTCAATTTTTGTTACATTTATTAATCGTCATAAAGTATATTCTCTGTAGGTTTGAGGATAGCTAACTCTCAAAGGGAGACACTGATGTCATCTGCATACCAAACACATTCCACACAATAACATGTCACTAAGTAGTTAGGTTGCTAAGTAACAATGCCAGTCACTTAGACACCTGTGAGGGAGCTCACACTTACATAACAAGGGGGATTTCCAAGGTTACAATCAGTCAATCACCCATCTCCTTAGAGAGAGGGAAAAGGTGACATTCACATAAAAGTGGATAATGTGACATTAACACCTGTTCAAACATCTGGGGACAGGGTGACTACAACACCTGCACAGACACCTGAGAATTAGTTACATCATTTCATGTCTCGGAATTTGGCTACATCATAAACACCTGTTTGGGTAAACAACACTTAGTCAAAACAATGAGGTAATCTCACATGTTTAACATTATGGAAGAGGAGTGTGAGGACCCCAAAAAATATATTTAAACCACAAGTTTTGAGGGACCAGGAGCACCAATTAGGAGTAGGCATGAGCCTACGTTATTTCAAATCCAGACCATGGAAATCTAAGGAAATCTGATGGGGGCTTCCAGCCCAAAGCCCAGCACATTAGCAGCTCTGAGTCTTTGCTGAAACCATCTGGGCAAAGGACTTAGAATCGGACAGAAGAAATGCCAACTTAGAGAGTTAGTTATTTCTTATTTTATTTAGCTTGTTTAAATTAGGATAGATTTAGGGAATCCTGTCTCTGGACTATGCTTAGCATAGTTAGTATTCAAAGTAGAGTTAGATCGATTGCTTTGATCCACATTTTAGTATATTTTTGGATGATTCTTCTTCTTCAATAAAAAGCCTCAAAGACATCGAGAAAGCCTTGTCTTTGACTATCTGAAGGAGGGAGTAAGTTTGCAGAGCAGAGAGGAGCCAAGATAAGGGACCGTGGCCTAGCTAAAAGGCTGCATCTTTGCAAGGGCTCAGCCTTGAGGCACAACCTTTCTCAAAGGGACATTTACTTTGAGGGAGATAAGGTTGCCACAGTGATTCAAAAGGGAGGAACACCTGCTTCAGTCATTGGCTTGGGAATATTATCTGCCAGCCATTCCAGCTTTTGAAAGTAAAAGCTATCTTCAAGCAGGCCAGCTTCCCAGGGCCAAGTCTACTCTGTGTGTGAGTGGGAAGGTGGCAATACAATAGACTGTTATTCAGCCTTGCTACCACATTCCTGCCCAAGGTGGAGAGGTGCCATCATTCCAGTTCCCAGCGCAGGACTCGAGGGAAGGTGTTCTCAGGGTATGCTGGCCGCTGAACCTAGAGGGATCACCCCACGTGGGTACCCCAAGTCTGCAGATCTCCTGATACTTTGTGAGACCTCTCCCCAGGGTCCCTGACACCTGGCAGATAGAAACTTTGCCCAGTTTTTAAAGAGACTAAAAATTCACTTGTAGTCACACTCAATAAGACCTACTGTGACCATCCAAAGAAAAATTAAGCAAGCAACAGGAAGTTATTTTCAGAAAAAACTAAAATCCACTTCTTGGAATAGATGTTGCCAAGATTATTTTATACAAATTGCTTTCCTACGTCATCTTCAAATAATTTTGTTCAGCTGAAGTAAGCAGATGGCACAGAGCATCTTTTCACGGTTAAATGCAAGCCAAGCTGAATGTGTGTCTTTTCTATCAATTTATAATTCCAAAAAATGGGAATATTGTATACTAAACATCTATTTCCATTAAAACAACAACATTCTAAAGGAACATAGATATTATTCATGACCATTTATGCTTTGCTCCACTATAATGAAAGTAAGATGTTTTTAAAATGAGAGAACTAATATTTTGCTTTCTCACCTCAGTTTCATATACTGTATCTAGATATGAAGTAGGCTGTTGTTTGTAATTTCTTATGCTATAATAGCAGCAAAATCTTGCACACATCCAATCAAAAATAAGTGACAGATTTTACTTTCTTAGGATCAAAGTTCACTGCAGATGGTGATTGCAGCCATGAAATAAAAAGGCGACTGAATCTTGGGAGGCAAGCAATGAGAAACCTGGGGAACATAGTTAAATGTAGAGGCATCACATTGCAAACAAAAATTTGTATAGTCAAAGCAATGGTACTTCCGGTGACAATGTATGGTTGTGAGACCTGGACCATGAGGAAAGCTGAGCACAGAAGAATAGATGCCTTTGAGATGTGGTGTTGGAGGAGAGTTTTGAGAGTCCCCTGGACAGCGAGGAGAAGGTCAATCTTAGAAGAAATTAACCCTGACTGCTCCTTAGAAGGTCAAATAGTAAAGATGAAGCTAAAGTACTTTGGACATCAAATGTGAAGAGAGGATTCACTTCAGAATGCCTTGATGCTGGGAAGGGTGGAGGGCAAAAGAAGAAGGGGGTGGCCCAAAATGAGATGGCTAGATGGTATTGTAGACACAATGGGCACAGAGCTGAGCGAGTTGAGGAAGATGGTGGAGGACAGAAGTGCCTGGCAGACAGTGGTCCATGGGGTTGTAAAGGGTTGGAATCGACTGTGCGACTGAACAGCAAAATCTATTCTAAGTATCTTGTATAGGATCCTTCCATTACCAAACTTGACATATTTTTACCATACAACCCTTTTTATACCAAATACAATGAATTTAAAAGAGGACATAGAGACTTCTATAATTGTCTTAAAACACAACCTTAGAACCATTGGGAATCTCAGCTCTTTACGATAGTTTCACAGTAATTCAAAGCTGCATTGCAACAAGATTACTCCAACAATTATACAGTACATAGTCTTAGAGATACTTTCAAAGTACAAACACTTCAGAACATTACATTACAATCATGCAAAACACAGTCTTATTCAGGTTACAATCCAAACATGGATTTATTTCCTTAACACTTCTGGTCAAGTTACTTTTTCAGGTACCTTTGGTTTGGCCTGGTCTCAGAATCCCCAATCAAAGAGTTCACAGAATTCAATTACACTTTTTACAAATTGAGGCTCTTTCCACATTACAGGTACAGTAATACCTCATATAACATTAGTATCGAATAACACGAAAATCGCATAACATCAAGGAATCTGGGGGGAAGAATTGCATCAGATAACATTAAGATCCTATGGGATGCTTCAGATAACAACTGCGAAAGCCTGTGTGGTTACAATGTATCTCTATGGATCCCATAGAGAATCAGATAACACGAAAAATCATATAACACGAAGACTTGTGGAACCAGGTTTTAGTGTTATATGAGGTTTTACTGTATTTGCAATTTATTGGTTTTTACATTAGACAATACAAGGGTCTTCTCCCCATCTATAAATTCTGTAGGCCTTTCTTTAGGACCATAATGTCTTTTCTGCTTGCACCGGCTCTTTTCCAAACCTTTTCTGGCTATCTGCTGAACCTTTTTCAAAAGCCCATCTTCTGAGTCCCTCTTTGTCTTGCACATAAAGACTTTGCCCCCTCTGCATGGTTTCTGAGACAGTTCAGGGGCCCTTTCTCCCTGCTCCTGTCTACCAGCATCAAAATCAAGAGTCTCTGCTATTTCACTTTCTGTGTTCTCCTTGGGTGGCATTGGCTATTAAAAGGGATTCTTCTCTTCCACTTTTTGCTGAGCTCCACTCTCTCCTCTTGCTCCTATGTAAGGGGCTCCAGTGACTCAGTTGCTGTTGCCTAGCTGTGGTAGTCACCTACTTCATTCTAGTCACTTTTGACTAGGTGCACCTGCATTCCTCCAATGTAAAGGATTTCTGCTTCACTAACACCTTGAACAAAAAATAACTCTTTTGTTCCTTCATTTCAGTATCTTTTATCATGGTGTGCTTTGTGTTGTACAATGAATAGGAATGATTGATTAATTGGTAAGTAAATCTGGGTTTAATTTAAAAATCTGATATGCATCTCTAAGAAAGTCCAAATAATTTTCACATTTGAAAGAAGAATGACAAACAGGAAAAATACTATTGGCATGCATTTGTTTAAAGTGGGTCCCAATTTGCCATGAAGTGACCCACACACTATGATCACAGAGCCATCTCCTGTGACACGTTTGAAATGAGAGATGCAGGATTTGACACCAGGACTGCAATGGACTGCCACAGCCTTGAAGATATTGACAAGGAGTGCCTTCACAGCCTGTCCATCTGACATGGGATCTTCCATCACCATTACCATTGGGAATCAGAATGGTGAAGTGGTTCCTCCTCGGCTTATTTTGCCTATAGGTCCAATATGATGATTTCCAATGGCATTTGCTCCACTGAGGGAGATCATCACCCCACCTAAAAGGGCTTATCCACCTTTGGACACTTTAGGGAGTCAGGTTATTTGGCGTTGAGTCACTGGTTATAAAGTCTACTCCATTACCATAGTGGGATGTCTGGCCAGACAGACTGACTATTGCTAACTCTAACAATAAAGGCTAAAATCCTGCAATTCTTCTCCACTCATGTGAACAGTTCCATTTTTTACTGAAAGGAAGTACCTTCATGCACAAGTTGGTTTCATAAATGCTAGCTGGAGATTGTAGAATGCTGCTAGCATAGCATTGCTTGTCATCCATGGTATAGTAGAATTCTGGCCAATGACCCTTTTTGAAGCTTAAATGTTGACCAGTTTTATTTGACATATCTGGCGTTCATAGTTTATGGACTGTATTTTCCGTAAAGTGTCACAAAATTCTTTATTGGGTTTGCTGCAAATGCAGCAAACCTGAATACTTCCTCCAAAATGTTCTTGTTTATAGCCAGCAACTGAGACTGAATAAAAATCAATTCCTTTGTGTGAATTTCACAATGAGTCACTGGTTTCTATTCCTGCGTTTTTTCCTGCAGTCACTGGTACATGCACCTTATTTCTATCAAACTAACCTATGTATAATAAGAGAAATCGCCCCAGTTGATGAATATATTATCTCTGGTCAAGCTTCTCTATTGTGAAGTCAGCTGTTCATAAAATAATGTAAAGAAATGAAGAGCATCAGACCCTTCATTGCTTTTTCATTTATAATGGATGAGATGAAGACACTGAGTCATAACTCTTTTCTTTCTCACTTTAGACAATATGATGTGGGAGTCCTGCATTGGGAAGTGATAGAAATTGAATAAAATAAATAAATAAATCAACAGCATAGTTTTATGACTGTATCTTTATCTACTAGGTGTTTAGTGCCCTAATCATGGCATTTCTAACCAGTGAAAAGCTGATGAAAGACAACAAAAAGCAAGCCAACCTGAATATCTTTCTTTTCCATATGAAAAACTCTCACCTCCTCCTCTTGAGAGTGTCACAAAGTACATTTTCTTGTCATGGTGCAAGGAGAGACAATCAAGGTTTTACTTTCCTAAACAAAACCTCTCTTGTCCAACAGAGTTTTCCCCCAGGGCTTCTCCACTGCAACCTCCAAAAGATATTTCAGAAGTCTAAGCATTTCTCTGAGATAGTTTGAAAGTGCAACCCACCAAGTGGGTTCAAACTATCTCAGAGAAATGGGGTGCACGGTGTGGTTTAAGATGGCGTAGAAGCAACAGCTGAATCCTTTCGCTCCGCCGAACAATGTGGTTTCAATGAGAAAATAGCTATTAGTGAGACAATTTTTCTAAAAAAAAAAAAAGAAAAGGATCGCGAGTGAGGCTCGGAAGGTCCCGACTCCAGGCGGTTGGAAGACGTGGAGGTCCCGAAAGGGGTCCCTGCGGGGACCATTGCTGCCTGGGTGAGTGGACTGGGAGCTGAAGACTGAGGATCGCTGGATCCGACTCCCTGAAAGTGAACCTGCTGTGGTAGCTGCAAAACGGGAATCATCGAGTTGAAAACAGAGGCGAACGGGCTCGGGAGGTCTTGGCTCCACGCAGCTGGAGGGTGTGAGGGTCCGTGCAAGGGCCCCCCACGGGAGCTCCACCGCGTGTTTGAGCTGGAATCAGAGCTAGACCAGGAGCCGTGAAGCATTGGAAGCACCAGAAGATTGAAAAAACCAGAGCTGCTGTTTAGCGAGCGCTACAGTAACCGCAAAACGGGAGTAATTTACAGCAGTGTGGTGATGTTCGATCAAAGGCTGTTGGAGAAAGTATTGGAGAGTGAGAGTACAAGACTGCGGTGAAGGTAAAGGTTACAGCTTAAAGAGACTAAAGTGTAAGATTTTAGCAGAAGACTGTGGTGGGTCTTAAAGAGAACTTTTTTTTTCAAACGGGAGAAGGGGAGAAGGTGATAGTCTTGCTTAATGGAAGCATAAAAAACAAAACTTAGAAACGCCATAGCGCAACAGAACTGGACTTATCTTTATAGAGGACTATATATTTGGTTGCCGCCTTCTGGATTTATTAATATTAGTGTTTTTTTCTTCTTTCTCTTTTTCTCAACCATATTTTTCCATTGTTCCTTGACGTTGAAAAGCCGCTTGACTATGTTTGGAATTGTTTAAGCTGAGATCAATGGTGGAGGAAAACAAAACCTAAAATTCTTAAACGGAACTTAACGAGAGATTACGCAAGGCAGTTAAGAAGAACTTAGTCACTAAAACTTGGAAAGCGGATTTGACTTTTTCGGATAGTTCTTTCTTAATTTTTTTATTTTTATTTTTGTATTTTTCTAGTTGGGCTCCTTTTCTTTGCTCCTCCAGCCTTCCTCTACCTTCCTCCACATTCAGACTACGTTGTTTATCAGCTATAAGAGTGAGCGGATAAGGAGAAGCAGAATGCAGCCATTAAAACATTGATTTTGGACCTGATTTATGGACATTTTTGGACACTTTTGGACATTTCTTTTTCTCTCTCTTTACTCTTTTCTGCCTTCTTACTGTTCCTCTTCCTTTCTCTTTCTTACCTTTTGTTCTTATTAAAATAAAATAAAAATTCATACTTCTTATTCCCTTTTGTCCTGCTGACTGGTACTAATTATTGCACACAAATTTTCTATATATTGTTTCTCTTTCTCTTTGTAGTAAAATTCTCTGACCTACTGTTCCCTTTATTTCCCCTCCTTTTCTCTATTCCCCCTTTTTCTTTTTCCTTTTTTCTTTTGACTATAAGTGTCTTTATTGTTAAATATAGTCTGCAATTGACCTCCTGTTGTGTGAAACTTGTTGTGTGAAACCAATTAATTGAAAAGTACAACTGAATTATCTTTTTTAGAATTGAAACACATCAGAGTATTTTAGATCAATTGAATTTTGAGATTAAAAAATAAATTAAAAAATAAATTAATTAATTGGGATTTTTAAAATTAATTGAAATTTACAAAAATAATTAATCTATAATTAAGTTAGGCAATTTGGGTCTTTGATTGATTACTGATTTATGTGCTGAATTTATTGACTTAAGTCTATAATAATACAATAGGAGATTAATTCCATAACTCAATTGGTCACAAGGGAGTAAAAGATCATGATGGAGGGAGGGAGGGTCAAGGAAGAAGAAGAGGTGATGAAACCAAAGACAAGAAAAGAAAAGAGGGAGCAGAAGGAACAGAAAGAAAGACAAGAAACACCACCACCACCAGTCGTAGAAATCTCAGCGATGGAAAATGTACAAATGTTTGTTGAGTTTGGGAAATTTATTAAGAAAGTGGACATTTTGGAAAGAACAATGGTAGACACTATGCAAGAAATGAGAAAGGAAATGCAGATTAGTAATGAACAGATGAGAAAAGATATTCAAGCTAGTAGTGAAGAGATGAGGAAAAGCAGAGAGGAGATGAAAAAAGATAGGGAAGCTGCGAAACATAATTATCAAATCTTGGTGACAGCACTAACTAATGTCTCAAAGGAAGTAAAGGACAACACTGTGAAGATCAATGCTATGATGTCAGATGTATATAAACAGACGGGCACTCTGAGAACTGAAGTAAATGAATTGTATATTGCAGATAAAGCCACAGATGTTAAATTGATAGCACAAGAAAAAAGATTGGATATGTTGGAGGAGGGGATGAGAAAGTAGAACATTGTAATCAGAAAAATGGAGGACAGAACGCCAGACAAGCTTAAGGAGAGAGTAGTCGATTGGCTGAATTCTTTAAAAATGGGAAAAGATTTTGTGTTGGAAGATATTGTGAGTGCATTCAGATTGGGGAGTAAAAGAGGGAAGAAAGCGGATAGAAACGTTTTGGTCAAATTTGCAAATTGGGGGGGACAAGTTGAAAGTTACAGCATTTATTAAACAAGCAGGTGCTGGCGTTCTAAAGATGGATGGAGGTGACGTGGAAGTCTACAACAATATTGCCTCAACGGAGAGGAGCTGGAGATATAAGGTGAAACCTGTAACAAGGTTGTTAATGGTTAAGGGCATAAGATATAGCTGGAGATTTCCACAACAGCTAAGGGTTTTTTTTTTTTTTTTGGATAGAAAAATGCATGTGATTGATGACAAAACTGATGTGCTGGATTACCTGTGTCAGATTGGATTGATTAAGATTGCTTCCCGAGAATGGATGGATTTAAGAAAGGCGTTACAGGACTCTGGAGGTATGGAGAGGGATTCAACTTTGGGGGAGGAGTTGGAGGGTGCAGTGGGGGGGTTGGACTCATTGGAAATGGGAAGTTTGGTAGTATTAGAATAAAATTAGCACTTTAAAAAGATAACTCAGACGTAATTTTTTTTACAAGAAACTCATCAAAAATCACCTGATGTAAACAAATTATATCTTAGAGGAATGCAGATATATGAAATGGCATTGGGAACATCTAAAGGTAGAGGAGTAGCGACTTTGATATCAAACAAGCTGGGGTTTAACCTTACACAAACTATTGCAGACCCTGAAGGAAGATATTTAATTATAAAAGGGAACATAGATGATGAAGAGTTAACGCTGGTTAACATTTATGCACCAAATGATCATCAAGAAGAATTTTTAAATAAATTAGTTAATATAATAAAAAAGGAAGGCTCTCAAAATATGATAGTAGCGGGAGATTTTAACTTAATCTGATCAGAAATTGATAGCACTGGGGTTAGGAGAAATAATAAAAGAGGGGTATTGGATAATTGGATTAAATTAACGGGGCTGAAAGACGTGTGGAGAGAAATTAAAGGGGACGAAAGAACATACTTTTTTTTCACAAATATATAACACGTACTCTAGAATTGACTACTTTTTTGTTACAAAGAGTCTAATTAAAAATGTAGATAAAATTGAGACAGGTATTTTTAAACAATCAGACCATACAAAAATAACTATGGAAATAAAAGTGGGTGGAATTGGAAGAAAATTTTATAACTGGAGGTATAATCCCAGATTTTTTAGAGATCGGACTATCAAAGATCAAATGACAAAAGAATGGGAAAGCTATTGGGAATGGAATGATAATGATGGTCAACTATAGCACAGTCTGGGACACCATGAAAGCAATATTTAGGGGTGAGACTATAAAATTAGCAAGCATAAAAAATAAGCAGGAGACAGGCAGATATCAGGAGTTAGAAAGACAATTAAAAAATCTCCAACTTGAACACGCTAGAAATAAGGATCCAAAATTATTCGTGGAAATAATAAAAATAAAAAAGGAATTAGATGGTAAAGATATAGAGAAAGTTATGAAAGATATAATTTTTTTAAAGAGGGAATACTTTGAATATAGTAACAAAAACTCCAAATTATTGGCAAGAGCAGCCAAAGAGAAAAAAACTCAAAAGTCATCTTGGAATCTTGATTGATAAGTCAGGGAAAAGATGTAACAAGAGTGTGGATAGGTTAAAAATTGTAGAGAAATTCTATAGTGAGTTATATTCAAAAAAACCTGTAGAACTAAATAAACTTAAAGTACAGTTTGAAAAACAACAGATAAAAAGAATAGCGGAAGAACATAAGAATATAATGGAAGAAGAAATATCAGAAAAAGAAATTAGGGAAGTGATAGGAAGATTAAAACTAGATAAGGCCCCGGGCAAGGATGGATTACCAGCAGAATTTTATAAAGATTTCAAAGGAATAGTGGTAGGGAAGCTCCACAAATTATTTAATAAAATTCTGGAAGGGGAAATGATACCAAAGTCATGGAACAGAACAATAATAACCTTAATACCAAAACCAGGGAAAGATGTAGAAAAAATTGAATCATATAGGCCGATTTCCTTAATAAACCAAGATGCAAAAATTTTTACAATGATATTGGCAGATAGAATGAACAGCTTTATAGGGGATTATATAAACAAAGATCAGGCAGGCTTCTTGAAAAATAGGTATATGGCAGATTTAATTAGGAAGGTTTTGGATTTAATGGACTTAGCAGAAAGTAAAAAAGAAAAGATTGGGTTTCTAGCACTAGATATATTCAAGGCGTTTGATTCGTTACAATGGGGGACAATACAGGAAATGATAAGTTTATATGGATCTGGAAACAAATTTCAAGGAGTAATAGCTATATTATATCAGCAAGGAATCGGAAGAGTTAAGGTCAATGAGGAGTATACAGAGGAAATAAGATTAGAAGCAGGAACAAGGCAAGGATGCCCATTATCCCCAGTGATATTTATATTGGCAATGGAATTTTTGGCCAATGCCATTCGTCAAGATAAGGAAATAATTGGCTTAGAAGATAACAAAATAAACTTATACGCAGACGACACGTTACTAATAGTTAAACAACCAACCCAGACATTAGGTAAAATTTGACAGCATTTAAAGATTTTTGAAGAAATTACAGGCTTGAAAGTAAATTGGGAAAAATCAGAGATGATACTCTAATGGAGAAATAAATGAACAAGACAGAATTAGGACAAGATTTAAAATTCAAGTTAAAAGCTCATTAAGATATTTAGGAATAATAATAACAGGGAAATTTGGAGATCTTAAAAAACTAAATTATGGGAAGGTGAAGAAAGAAATGGAAAGAAAAATAATATACCTGTATTATAAAACTTTGAACTTGTCCTGGTTTGGTAGAATAGCCCTTTCTAAAATGATGTTGCTACCTAGATTGAATTTTCTATTTGATCCTTTACCGATTAAACACAGTGTTAAAGAACTTCAGGAATATCAGAACATGATAAACAAATTTTGTAACAGAACTTATAGGCCGAGGATTGTTAAAGCATTGTGGTACTTACCTCAAAAAGAGGGGGGATTTGGTTTACCGAATATACAAAATTACTATAAAGCTTTTCAAATTAGGAATGTTATTAAAATATTAATGAAAGAAATATCCCAAATGGGTAAAGCAATATTTTTAAGTAAAGAAGGGAATAAAACAGGTAAAAAAGGTATACAAAACAAACTTTTAAAGAGAACTATGGAGAAATGGAATAGGGTAAAAAAAAACACATGGCACCGGGTGTTTCACCAGTCTTAGAAATGGGGGACTTCAACAATTTCCCAATAAGAATAGATGGAAGAATTAAGACCATACTAATAGATAAAAAAGCCTCATTGCTCAAAGATTGGGCTAAAATATGCAAAGAAAGTGATGAAAGAAAAGAACTCTTTTTACAGATGAAACTAAATTGGTTCCAGATCTTTCAGATAAATAAATGGAATAAAAACATTATACATTAGTACGCCGGATAACGTTATGACTTGGTCAACAAGTCCCGTCGTTATCCGGTTTTTAACGTTGTGCGATACATTGATCACACAATGTTAAAAAAAGCCCTGTTTCCCTGGAGGCTGCAGCAAGCCAGAACGTCGGGATTTGAATCCTGACATTTTGGCTTGCTGCAGCCTCCAGGGAGGTGTGGGAACTTTGGAAACAGCTTGGATCAGGTCTCCCCACCTCCCTGGACCCGGTGGGGGGGGGGCGGTCAGATACCCCAAAATTGGTAAAAAAAAAGGACGTTTTTTTTACCAATTTTGGGGTCTCTGACCCCCCCCCCTCGGCTGGGTCCAGGGAGGTGTGGAGACCCGATCCAAGCTGTTTCTGGGCTTCCCCGACATCCTCAGCCAGTGCAGCAAGCCAGAATGTCAGAGTTCAAATCTCGACATTCTGGCTTGCTGCACTGGCTGAGGATGTCGGGGAAGCCCAGAAACAGCTTGGACCGGGTCTCCACACCTCCCTGGACCCAGCCAGGGGGGCAGAGACCCCAAAATTGGTTAAAAAAAATGGATCGTGTCCCCTGCCTGCTCCAGAGAGATCAGAGGACCCGATCTACAGCTGCAGGGTGGCTGGGGAAGCTGACAGGAACTCCCTGTCGGCTTCCCTAGCCACCCGTCCTTGCCTCCGCAGCTGTGGAGTGGCCGGGGGAGCCCCCCGTCAGCTTTCCAGCCTCCCCACCCCTGCCTCCATAGCTGCAGGTTGGCTGGGAAGCTGAATGGAGAACCCCGTTCAGCTTTCCAGCCACCCTGCTGCTAAGAATGACTGTATCGGATAACGTTAAAAATCGCGTTATTCGATACAAGATTTTTCCGAAAATCTTGTAACGTTGTGCGGTTTTCGCGCTATACGGTACTCGCGTTATCAGGGGTATTACTGTATATGAAAGAAGCCTAGAAAGAGATCCGACAGCTTTTGAAGAAATGTTAGTTCTGATTAGAAAAGGTAAGATGGGTATTAAAGAGATGATTAGCAAGCTATACAAAATTTTAAACAAAACAGGAAATATACAAGAAATTTTAAAAAATAACTGGGAACAAGAATTGAATATAACAATTTCAGAAAAAAATGGCAAGAAATTTGGAGAAGAAGAATTATGAGAACCATGTTGGTACGTGTTAAAGAGCACAATTATAAATTGTTATGGCGCTGGTATCTGACCCCAGTTAAGTTACACCAAATAGATAATAAGATAAGCAATGTTTGTTGGAGATGTAAGCAATCAACGGGGACATATATACACATGTGGTGGAATTGTAATAAACTGAAAGAATTTTGGGGAGAAATTGAAAAAGAAATTAAAAACATGTTTGGACAGAGACTTGAACTGGGGCTGGAACCAGTCCTATTAACAAACTTGGATAAATTTACAATGTGTAATGATGATAAGGAATTATTGATCATAATGATGTCAGCAGCCAGACAATGTATTGCAAAAAATAAATAAATGGAAAAATGAGCTAATGATAAAAATAGAAGATTGGTACAAAGAAATGTGGCAATTAGCACTCAATGATAAACTAACATGGGAGCTGAATGTTAGAAAAGGTATAGTTCATGAAAATAGATTCTGGAGAATTTGGAAAAGATTTGTGGAATACGTGATGGTTAAAAATAAAGGAATTAAACCTGTACCAGAACAAGCTAACTTTTTGGGGAAATGAATTGCTGTAATTCCTGGATAATGTATATAGCACATGGGTGGTTTATATGTAGAGTTGAATAAAAATGGAAAAATGGAAAGGGTTAAGTAGTAAATATAAGAGGTATAAATTGTTGGAGAAGAGGTTTAAGTAGATTACCTTTTCCCTTTTTGATGATTTATGTATTTTTTTAGTTAAAGTATTTCTCAACAAGAATGTAATCAAAATTGATCTGTAACTCAAGTTGTGATTTTTTGTATTTGTTGTATTGTTATTCTTTTGTTATTCTTTTGTCAGAAAATTATAAATAAAAGTTTAAAAAAACAGCAAAGTGGGGTGCAAAGGTAAGGGGACTATCATCAGAATTTGAAGCTACTGCCTTGCATGAGAAGAATGATTTTCTACTGCCTGAAGAGTCCATTGAATCCTAGTTGTCACATTTATCACAGAAGGACATTGCTGTAATTCACCAATTTTCCAGGAAAAACATAATATTAAGCTCTCTGACTGAGGCTCACATGATCATCTAGGATTAGATGGATCTTCCTGTCACCATCATGTCTTTGACTTTTAAAGGACAGCAGAAAAGCACATGAAATGCAATGGAACTGATAATTAAAAGAAAATACCTTGAAATAGATTTTTCTCCACATCAATCTCCCATGCTTTACTAAATCCCCAAACATAAGCTATGTACAGGGAATTTGGTTATGAATGCTACTGGTTGGATAAGGCAGAATTCCTGCCAGCTCTTTGTTTGCATGTATAATCATAAACAGGCCAGTCTGGTCCATTCTTGTGTGCTGGCTTTCAGCAAACACTCCAGTCTCTCTGGCTTTTAAAAGGGTAGATGTTTGCAGAAACTAATTTCAAAGTGTCATGCATATTTGCAGACAAGGCTTTTGAAATTTGCATAAATTCATATTAGTCACAGAACAGACTCCAGACTCAACCCAGTAGACAGCTGAAACAATATCATATGACTCGTACAACTACTCGTAACTGACAGGGTGACCCCCAATTAGTCAAAACATTGCAATATGCGGTAACCTTGTGAATCACCTAAGATATTGTTGAAGCTAAGCAAAGATTTACATCATGGAACCTTGTGTTCATGGAAACAAATGTTCTTTAGGATTTATTCCATTAAGTCTACACAGAAGCAAATTCCCTTGAAGTTACATGCTCATTCTTATGGAAAAGTGGTGAATGACAGCAATGACTCCCATTGTTGGCAAAAAAAAAAAAGGTAACCTCATCCCAGATCCTATGTCAGGGATTCTCAACCTACTGCATGGGGACCAGATGCAACTCATGACATTTCTTGTGGCCCACCACCACCTTCACCACACCCGGAAGTGCCATGTGAGGCTGGCACGGCAAAATGACTATCTGGTCCCTGAAGCTGTTTGAGGGAGCGTGACCTGGCCCTTGGCTTGAAAAGGTTGAAAACCCCTCTCCTATGTCATCCCCTAGTGGGATGTCTGTATCAGAGGCATGCAACACAAAACTGAAATTTAAAGTGTTCTTAACAAGAAAGTATTGAGCAAAACAGCTTTTTCTTAGGTCCAGAAAGCAAATTAATCAAATACTTTATCTGAAACTCTGCAGATATTTGAGTTACTGTATATGCTGGTGTATAAGATGACTTTTTACCCCTGAAAAACATGCCTCCAAGTGGGGGGGCCGTCTTGTACACCGGGTGCACTTCAGTTGAATAAAATACAGTAATACCTCGGATAACATTTACCTTGGATAACGTTTACCTCAAATAACACTTAAATCGCATAACATTAAGCAATCTGGGGAGGAGAATTGCATCGAATAACGTTAAGGTCCCATGGGATGGATTGGATAACAACTTTTAATATCAGATGACAAACAGGAGTTTGAAGGCTTTTAAAGGGAAACTGTCACGCCAGCAAACTTGCTAGGGACTTGCCTGGCACTTGCTCTCTCCCTCTATTTGTTATCTTCCTTCTGTCATTGACGGTTCCAGTTTGGTTAACAGATTAGAAAACAAATAGCATGGAAGCTCCCATAGGTTTATTGTTCCATTCAGCTTTAGTGAATTGTCTTTGGTGAATTACATTTAATAAACTTGCACTGTTTTATGTTTACTGTACGTGTTTGATAACATACAGCCTTGTGACAATTTTTCTGCATGTCATAAGTATTTGAATATAAATTAACATGTTAAAATCAAATCTGATGTTCTTTTACGTTTTATTTGGTGTGTGGAAGGTGTGCAGAAGAGGGGGTAGTCTTATACAGCGAGTATATAACAAACTATATTTTGAGTGGAAATGTTGGGGGGTCGTCTTATAAGCCCAGTCGTCTTGTACACCGGCATATACGGTAATTTATGCTGTTGTCAATTATTCTATAAGCCACTGAAAGCATTTGTTAAATTGCAAGCTGTAAATTATTCCCCTTAATTCTTGTTTCAAATATGCATTTTTAAAACTTCTAACTGGTTTAAAATAGGAAGAAGGAGGTGAAGACAAGATTAAATGAATTAGATTGGAAGTAATTATTAGCAAAAGAGATTGCACCTGAAAAATGGCTAAAGCATTCAGATCTGTGAGGGCTAAGTATGGAGAAGTAAAGCAAATACTTCAAGGTCATGATCAAGATCTAAATTTCTCTTTAACTCTGTATGAATAAACAGATTGGTAGAAATCTCATAGGAGGACTTGAACAGTCTTTTCTCTCCTTGAAAGGGGTTGTGGAAATCACATTGAAACCCCTCTTACAAATACAAAATGTCCACCTCATTTGAGTACCCCATCAACCAAAATTGTAACCTGTCGGCATCAATTGGGGTGGGGTCTTTTTGCTAGGAGCACCCCTCCGTAGGCTCCTTACCCATTGTCCCATGTTTGGCACTTCTCTCTTTCAGACAAGCCATAATGCCTTGTGCCTCCGAAAACAGTTGATGGTGATGCTTCTACACCCACAGTCCTCCAGCCTCCTCATCACCATGAGGGGGAAGGAATATTCTCTCTCCCTTTCAGTTGCATAGAGACAGAAGACAGAGGTGATGCCAGCCCTGAAAAAAGGTGAAGTTGAAGACAAGTGGCAGCTCATTAAGTTGTTGTCTGTAACCTTGTCTGCGGGCAGCTCTGGGAAACTCCACCAAGTTGAGGCTCCACCAGGATTGAAAGCATGGAGGGTGTGAATTTGTTGTAGGCAATGGCCTCACTCAGCATCATGGCTCGTTTTCCTGGCTCAGTTTCAAAAAGTAGAAGCTGATATCTCATAGCTGGAGGAGGCAAATATACAAAGGGAATTTTGATGACCCAGCAGGCACCATTCTCTCAGAAGGGAGGACAGTGAACAGAGGGCAGAACTCAGTCTTGCCAGGAAAGACGCAAAGGATGAAGAGAGTCTGGCTAATAGGAAGGTACATGTCCAGGTCAAAGATAGTAATTGTGTGTCTATAATTCTTCATGAAAACTCCAGTTTCTGTGAATGAAGAAATACAAATAGCACGTCAGGTCATAGATTGCTTGCTGTAAACAGAACAGAAGGGATATTCCTCTTTCCTGATCTTGAAACTTTAAACTAATGGCACTGCAGCCACAGTAGAGTATTTGATGATTTAATCAATGACTTTGTAGAGGTAATTTAAGGAAGGTCCATTTCTCTAAAAAGGAGCTTTATTGTTGCCACCACTTTGGTGCCTTTGTTAGTTTTCATTTTCGTTCTTTTGTTTGTGACATTTGGCTGCCAGATTTAATGTGAAAGATCTATAGAGGATTTCATTCCACAACACAATTCCTTTGGACTCCTTGCTCCACCCTATGGTTGCACTAGAATTGTGCAATTACCCCATTTTGCACATTTGTCCAAAGATGGTGCACACCTCTACTGCAAAAATTATTCCTCACTTCATACAACACTAAATGGAGCATGGGTAAATATATTTGTAGATCACTTCATTTTATAAAGTGCTGCTGTTCATCAATGAATGGCTTTAGGAACAAAAGTCTTAGTGATAGGAACGAGATTAGTGTCTGGCCAGATATCCCGATACAGAAATGGAGTAGACTGTACAACCAGTGACTCAATGATGAGTGTTGGGCAGTGGTAAATAACCTGACTCCCTAAAGGGGCCAACAGCTAAAGCAGGATGAGTCCCTTTAGGTGGGGTGATGGCACCCTCAGTGGAGGAAATGCTACTGGAAACCATCATATTGGGTCAAGCAGCAAAATGAGCAGAGTTGGAACTACTTCACTATTCTGATTCCTAACAGTTATGGAGGCAGAAGAGGCCATGTCAGATGGACTGTCTGTGAAGGTGCACCTTGTCAATATCCTCAAGGCTATGACTGTCCATTGCAGTCCAGGTGTTAAATCCTGCATGTCTCATTTCATACATGCCACAGGAGATGGCTCTGTGATCATAGTGTACGGGTCACTTCATGGCAACCTAGGATGCACCTTAACCAAATTCACACTAATGGCATTTTTCCTGAAAATGATTTCTAGGAAAAAATGTATACTCGGGTTATGAGTAGCAGCCGACGAGAAACATGATTGTGGTTGCAACCACATCAACACAGATCTCACTCTAAAAATATCAAGATAACATCTCAGGGACGTTTAAGTTGTGCAGCTATTGTTGTAGTGAAATGCCTCTACCTCAATCTGTGTGGCAAAATTAGTATTCATATTACTTTCCGAAAGAGTACATTTCTTCTCTTTTTTTCCTTCCTCTTCACGTGCTCTATGGAGAAAATTCTGCTTAGGGAAATGAGCCATTCATTGCTGGAATTAATCTCGAAGTGTATTAAAAATTGCAAATTGTGACTCAGGTGACCTCAACACAGTTTATGAAATACATTAATCTGTGCAAATCCATCATATGTAGTTGGCTTCCATTTATTTCCTGGAATATCATTTATCTTCTGCAATGCCAACAGAAAAGGTCAAATTGATGCATCTGATGCTGTGCTGAGTAGGATGACTAGGGAAGTCATATTTGGCCTTCTCCTATACAGTTAACAGCCTCTACATGGAAACACAACTTTTGAATCTTCCCCTGTAATCTTAATGGTAGGGTGCTGTAGGAAAACAAATGTTCTGGGGTTAGAATTGTCCAATCTCACTAGTGTTGACATCAAAGCACAATTAGCAAAAGTATGGATTTTCTGTTCTTTTCTTCCCTCATGGCTTCCTTATTCATACTCAATGAACAATCTTTCCCTCTGCAAGCAATATGCTTGGGGAGTCATTAGGTCCAATATGCTCTTAGATGTATCTCAGAGCATAAGCAGATGAAGTGCCAGCTTTGTAATTAGAAGTGGGGCTTCCTTAACATTAGTTTTTTTTTCCTATTACAGCATTTCTATAGCTCTGTAAAAGTGCAAATTAACTCCTTTTTGCTTGCTGACTGGTCATTGGAAGATAAGCATGGGACTCATTTGCAAGTTGATTACCCAGACATGAAAGCTTTGAAGCATTGTGTATTTGGAGGCATGATGTTTTAGCACCTTCTAATGCGAGGCTGATGTTGGATGTAATTCTTCGCTCCATTTCCCTTCATGTTGGGGACATGGGGAGGAGTTCAGAGGATATTAGGTTCTACAGATTCAAACCCATTCCCTATTCTTGCTCCTCTCTGAGGTACAAGTTCCAATATCAATAATAATCCACTGCAGGAACATCTGTAATGGTTCCTTATTTTTCTTGGTTTTGGGGAGAGGGTCTATGTGTGTTTGTTTTATTCTTCTATTTTTCCTCCTTTGTGGTGTCAGGGGATACTTTCCTGTTTGTCTGATTTTATAATTTTTTTGTTTAGTTAATTTACTCCACATTTATTCTGTTAAAGGTTTATGTTTTGGTGGGGGTTTTAGACTGTTTTGTGTTGGATCTTCTGTTTTTAGAGTAGATTGAGCCTCTGTTGCATTGCCTCTGCTTTTTTCGAAGTAGGGTTTATTATTGCTACAGGGGTTTGTTGTTGTTGTTGCTGTTGTTTTTAGACTAGTACCAGGAAAACTAGTCTCCCTCTATTTGGCAATAGTCACTGGGGGAAAAATGGGGAGAAAGGGAACAAAATTTCTCAAAAGCAGCAGTCTCTTTCATATTAAGCAAAAGGACCAGTGTATAAAAAGTATGAAAATGGAAAAGGCATCAGGCATATCATTGGCAAAGAGGATCAAAGGTATTAATGGGTAGATTCTTCATGTTAAATCCATCATTAAGTGACATGGTAGGAAGTGGAGAAAGAGAAAGAAAAGCTCCGGAAGACAAAAGAAAGAACTGTATGCTTAAAAATGAATCTTCTTTGAGCATTTCCAGACTGCCTCCCATCTAAACAACAGAAATTATCTTTCCTGATTTTCAGGAAAAGTAAACATTTCTCTTGCTCCTCCGTAGAAGGGCAGAGAAAGTGTATTTTCCCACAATCTCATTGTTGTAGCCTAGGCTGAATAGTCCATAACTATGGCTTACATGTGTATCACTCAGTTAATGACATGGCTTTGTTATTTGCATTTCTTCAGTTATTCATCTAGCACAGTGTTTCCCAACCTTTGGTTTTGGGACTTCATTTCCCAGAAGCCTAAGTAAATTCCCTAAAGCACTAATCAGCCAATGTACTGACTTAGGCTTCTGGGAATTGAAGTCCTCCTGTTTGGAACCACTGGTCTAGGAGCTCCACAGAGAATCAAAATTGTATAAAAAGTGTCATGGAATGTAACAGAAATTGAGATGGAGTATCGCCAAGAGGACACAGGATAGCTCAGTAATCATTTTTATGTCTTTTATTCAGGCAAAAAAAGATTAGGAGGACTTCTACACATTCCCATTGTGAGAGTTTACAGAAGAGAAAGTCTCATTGTGTCTAATGGGAGGGAGGTATTTTCTTGTGAGTACATTTAGCATTGTAGCCTTAAATGGCTTGCATATTTTTTCCTTTTTTCCTCTCTTGCCAATCATTGCCATTCCTGACATTCAGCAAAGAGGGAAATGGACATTTTTAAATTAAAGAAATTAAGCATCTAAATCTCTGTTTCCCCTCATTTTAAATCCCACTGCTGTATTTTGAAGGCTAGCCCAGTCAGGAAATTGTGAAGTGTTTAACATGAACATTTTATCTTTCATAATGAGGCTGAATGCCTTAAGCAGTCATCTGTTTTAAAAAAGGAAGAAAAATATGATTGCTTTTGGAAAGTATTATCCAATCTCAAAGTGAAGGTAGCACTGGACTTTAGATACTCGTGCATTTCCATCAATGCTCTTGGCAACTGTGGAGTTAGATAAATCACAATGATAAGTGATTATGGAAATCATTTAACTTTAAATTATGGCTTCTTTAGAAGTTATCAGAACTTTTTTATATTAATGCATTCAGGCAATTTTATTTTCTGAAGGTTCTACAATTGCTTGTTTAAGAAGACAAAAACCCCTTGGATAGAGAGAGAAAAGGTACAACAGATATACTGTATAGCATGACAGGATAATAGGTGATAGAAGGAACACAAAAAGCACCCTGAGTGAGATTATATTTAGATTTATATAATCTGTGGTTGCTAACAGTGGCTCTCAGTAGCTTTCAGTCAGTAGGTTATCTCCTCCACAGTTACAGTAGCTATAGGGTAGGGAAGATATAATTAAGTTGCCTTTTAGCTCACACTAGACGTTACAGACAGCTCATTGCAAATTGTCAATTTTTTAAAATTGTTTGATTGGCATTGCTCAAGTTCTTCTGATCTCTCATAGCCTGCAAGCATATTTTGTTTTGTGTCATTAGAAGGTGAACAAAGATTTTGTTTGTGTTTGAATACCTTGGACATTATTGGAGACGGTCATAAAAATGGCATGTATTCTCCATCTAGAACACAGAATATTTCAGTTTTCCCTTTTGCTGCATGGTATGTATTCATCTTCTAATAATGGACTAACCATAATATCTGTTTTGACCTTTAAAATGCCATTTTTCAGAATTTAATTGAGGATATGTATTCTGTAGCAACTTGAACAAATAATTTTTTTCCAAAAAAATAAAAAATGACCGAAAAGTCATACAGCATTTAGAAACAGAATTATTCACCTTCTAATGGTTGGAGGAATGTCTGCTTTCTCCTACATTCAGATTTTTAGAATTTCAAGTTATTTCCATTCCTAAAACACAATTTCAGATTACTGGTAAATTCTTTTTTTAAAAAAATAACTGAAATAAAATTTCATATGTTTGCATTGTGTTCTAACACAGAGAGATCCAAGAGATGCCTGTCGTACAAATGTTAATGATAAAATGTCTCACAGAAGAAAAATAAATGGTGAAGACAATTCAACATTAAAATAATTTATTATGTAGGAATTCAAACCCTGACTTTTAAGACCTCTACATTCAAAGTCCTGAGCCTGGATGGCAGAATATTTCAGTTTCCCCTTCTGCTGCAATTAATTCTTGCATACTTTAAAGTTTTTCCATTCTAGATATAAAGACATATGCCGATTTCAGAATATTTCTATTAAGAAACTAAACCAAAATGAAATTCACCTCCATTCTTTTGCAGCACTAGTGGCTATCAAATGTGACAGACTTGTTTTCTTCCATTTCTTAAGTGCAGCCATGAAGAAACTGAAAGGATCGTGCATCCATAGCTGTCTTACTATTCACTCCCATTTTCATAGCCATCAATATGCCTTTTATTTGCTCATCACCAATCTTAGTAATCAGCTTTGGTGGGCTATTGGATGCTTTCAAATAATTCTTCATCTATCTTCATATCAACTAATAGTTCATTAGAAGTAAACAAAACAAAAGAAAAAAGAAAAAATGCTGTCGCACCTTAAAGACTAACTCCTGTATTTTAATGTTAGCTTTTGTGGACCAAATTCACTTCTTCAGACATAAGAGTGGATTTTCATTCTGTACATTTATACATTTCATATTACGACCCAAAGTAGGTGTGCAAATTGGATTGGTTCAGGAGACGGACATGTAAATCAAAGAGTTATTTACAACAGGCAATAAAAAGCAATCCGTTTGTCAGGTTAATCTCTGATGGAAAACAATTTGAGTGGTTAGATTTACAAAATAAACATTTTGGCATGCATCTGACCTTATACATCTCACAGTGAGTTGGCTGAGTAAATTCAAATAGTTCATTAGGGTTACCCTTAGCTGTTCTAAATTATGAGCATATTCTCTCTTATTATTCTTATTTATTGACTTATCTCTGACTTATTTATTGACTTATCTATTGAAGAAAGAGAATAAACCTGCAGCCCAGCTAAATTCCCATGATTTAGTAGATCTAGATATAGTAACTGAAATCAACATGACTTAAGTTAACCATAAGAACACGAGTATGGCCAGGTTAGGTTATCCTGCTATCATAATAGAGTAGTAGACCATACTGCCAGTTACTCAATGCCGAGTATCTGGTGGTGGTTAACTAACCTGACCACCCTGAAGACTAATGGCCTTGGGTGTCAAAATTCACAGGGAAGGGTGATGGTCCCCAAGTGAATTAAATCCTACTTGAATCCATCTTGATGGAGGGCAGAAGCTTCATCAGTACTGTCCTGGGGCTGATGAGGACTTCACATGCCAAAAGTGCTCAGGACCAGAAAGTGACTCATGGAACTGGATCAGTGGTATGGGTGTCATGCTGCAATGTAGAAGGCAGTTGAAGGTCATTGCATTATATTCTCAGGACAGTCTTCAGGGCTGATCACCATGAGGATTGCCAATATTCGGATATGGCAGAACAACAACAACAACAAGAACTCATTTGTTTCAGCTCATACCATAGCTCAGTCAGGGTTTAACTTCTTGTGGCTGAATCGCACAAGGAAAGATCTTCAGTCAGTCCCTGAAACCAAGTATATTTAATAGAAAGCCAAGAAAGTAATCACAATAAACAAACAGCACTTGTGACAATTTAATCAGTAAAAAATAATAATCTCAAAAACAATTTTTCCTGAAAAGAGGTAAATCTTTCTTTCTCTCTCTCTCTCTCAATACATGTTAATTCCTTGCCATTTCTCTCTCTCTCTCAGCATACTTCTTTACAATTTTCTTAGTAGATGCAGAATTTCATAGTAGAAAAATTGACAGTTTTATAGAAGAAGTAGTTCTAGTTAGAGAAACAGATCTCTCTCTCTTAGGAATCTGTTCAGAATGGCGGAATTTTACCACTGCCCACAGGCATTCAGCACAAGCTGTCAGTTGTTACTGTTAAAAACAAACTGAGACTAAATTGTAGCTAATACTTGGCAGTGTATATTCCAGTTGATTAATCTGTATTTACCTGTGGAATATGTATCTGGCAAAATATTATGAGATGTTCAGAAACCAAACGGAAGCAGTAAGTTTTATTAAAACAAGAAGTACTGTTCCAAGTTCTCTTAAGAATACATGGTAGTGCACTTTTGGAAGTAACATGCTGCAAGTAACAATATTAGCTTGGTAACTAAGGCCGTGGCATCAGTTTTGCATAGTAACAGTGCTTAGTAAAGGTATGTTGTTTCCTTTAGAAATAATGTTTCAAGCTTTCCTAGAGAAGAGCTTGTACAGGGATCTCTATCAAATAAAGGAACAAAGGAGTAGAGAAGTATGATGCTGAATGAGAGACAAGAAACAAAATTAAAAACAAAAATAAAGAAGACAAAAATGTTGTGGCTTCTTAAAAACCAACTGCTATATTTTAAAAGTGAGCTTTTGTAAATCAGGTCCACTTCCTCAAGTGGATTCCTGTGGCTTAAACCAACATGCTCAAGGGAGTGAGTCATTTTAGGCCACAGGGATTCACTTGATCCATCAAAGCTCACATTAAAATTCAGCAGTTAGTATTTAAGACCACAACTTTTTTGTTGCTTTTAAAAAAAATTCTTGTTTTGTTTCTTGTCTGATCCAGACTAATGTGGCTATCACTTCAAAAACTATAGCTGCTGAGTGGGACAGGATTTCTATCATTGATCTTCAGATTTAACCAGTCCAAATTTAAATAAAAGAGTGTGGTTATGTTAATCTATTTTGAGCAGTGAAACTTTTTTTTTTTAAAAAAATGGTCATAATATACTAGTAATTTCTACAATAAAGGATGTTTTATTATCTGTATCCCCTCAAGAAATTTATCTTCATCAGTGATACACATGTAATGTAATAATCATCCTTACTTCCCATATGTCCTCCATCATTACTATGGAGTTAAGACTGTGTTAGACTTTCTTCAAGTTTTCTCTCCGGCTTTGATGTGATCTGTGAAAAGCCATTTAAAATTAGCTATTTTTCTCTTCCTGTGTTTCTGCATAACTCTTAGCAGAAATCTCAAGAGCAGCTTTAGAACCAGTCTGCAAAATTTTAATTTATTCAATGTCAATGTGGGTAACTGTCAACTTTAATAATTTACTCTGCATATTGCTGATTTGCTACTTTTCCATGATTATCCTTTTTTTCTTTTGCTTCCTACATTGGACAATTCAATATATTTTCCTATATCCCTAAAAAAAAAAAAAAGAACAATTGAGATGTTGTGAATGGTATCTGGCAGCAAGCTGCAATATTCTTAAAAGTGGACCAAAAACCTATTATAAAGCAAGAGATGATTGATTATTATACTGATTTAAGTCTTCACACTCATTTCTTAGCATTCTGATGATGTGGGATCCCCAGTTTAGATATTGCATGGAATAAAAGGGAAGAGAGCAATGGTTCAGACCCACCCTCTTTTCTCTGTGTATGGATAGGCAGGTATGTAAGAGGCTTTTTAGTTACAAAAACAGTGCATGTAAAGATTGGACCTTTTTGGGAGAAAGGCAGGGAATAAATAACGAAAATGAAAAGGGTCCCGTGTTTTACTTAGGGTGAGTTAAATATAGCTTGCAGGCCAAATTTGAGCTCCCAGCTAATTTTGAGGGCTGCAGTGGTATGGCTTAATACCACTGCTTCTGTGTTTATGGTAAAAAAATAACAAGTTCTTTTTAAAAAATAAGGTGCATTAGAAAGTGTATTATCAGGTTGAATTGTGCTTTTGGAAAATCCTGGCTTCATAATATAGCCTATAAAGAAGGTTAGCTGCTGGTGACTCCCAAAGCTGAGAGTGCTTTGAATCCTCTCTGTGCTTAAGTTTGCACTTTATAGAAGATCCCCAAGGTGCCAAAACTGTTTGGAGATTAGATTCAGCACCTTAGATATCTCTGCAAAGTGCAAACTGAAAGCTTAGATCCACAGCAACCTGAATATTGGAGTCACTAGCTACCTTTGCCAACAGGTACAATGACATCCTTAAGAATGGTTTTGCTCGTGTTACCCAATTTATTTAATATGTTGAGCAAAGTTTTTAAAAAGCCTATAGTGACACATGTGAAGCTACATTTCTGAGCTGTGTCTGCCTAACTATCTGTTGAGGCCTCTCAAGGTGATCACTTCCTAGTGTGAAATATCATTTCTTGCATAACCTGTTCACCATGACTCCCTAGCACACTGATCATAAGGCTTTTCTTTAGTACCATATTCCAAGAAATGCAGCTATTGTTTACTAAAACAAGCTTTTTGAAAGATTGATTTAGAACTCCTTATTGATCAATGGCACTCACTCTTCAAGTAAACATTCTAAAGACTGTAGCCTTGATCTGCCCACTTAAAAACAAACAGAGGACAAACCAAATGGCATTTCTATCACATGATGTAGACAAAAAGTAAAAAGGACTTTATGTATTTCTGTAAATAAAAGTCCCATTATCTCTTTTTTATAGCACTCATGAAAATGGCAAAGGTAATTTTACTGTGAAAATGGGATCTTTGTGAATAGCTTGCCACTCATTTGTGCTCAGCTACCTAGAATGGAAATTCAGCATGCTATTTACTATTTTATGCATATTTCTGTGCATATTCATGAATGCATATTAACCAAATGACAAGCTCAGATGAACTGCTCTCCCCCTTGCATTAGCGTATTCACCCATTAAAATATAATCTAATAAACAGCTACAAAAAAGAGATCTTAATGAGGAGAATGAGAACAACTTTTTTCTCTCCCCCTGACATCCTATTTCCATCTGTGCAGTGCTAATGGCCTCAAACAGCAGTTTAACCACTCATAGAGTAAAGGAGAAAGAGAAGGAGATTTTATGAATTTATAGCTCAAGTCACTAAGATGCTGACTGGGAGGCGGAAGGTCAGCAGTTCGATTCCCGAGTACTGCAGGGCGGAATGAGCTCCCGTCTCTGTCCCAGCTCCTGCCAACCTAGCAGTTCGAAAGCAAGAAATTGCAAGTAGATAAATAGGGACCACTTTGGTGGGAAGGTAACAGCATTCCATGCGCTCCGGTGTCTAGTCATGCCTGCCGCATGACCATGGAAACGTCTGCAGAAGCAGACAGCGCTGGCTCTTCGGCTTAGAAACAGAGATGAGCACTGACCCCTAGAGTCGGATACGACTGGCTTTCAAGCAAGGGAAACCTTTACTAGCTTGGCTTAGCTTACCTTCATAACATTGGCCTTCTATTTGTTTTGCATGCCCAGGTAAACAAGCTGGACAGCTTTGACAGAAAGACTGACATCTGTAAAATATGACATATGGCTGTCCTAGAAGCCAATGAGGACTTGTTTTCAGGATATGACCAGCTAATGACGAGCAACTCTACTGAGATGACAACCACTGATTTCCTTGACAGATCCAGAGATGTGTGTATGTGCATGCACACACAAAACTCTATGTGATGTTGAATATGTTCTACCAAAATCCACATAGTTTGACAAGGGAGAAAACAGTTTTACTCTCTTCCAAAGCAATTGTCAGATCTTCCTTATCTTGACTTCTCCCCTTGGTACATTTTCTTTTACCCTAAACTAAGAACTTCCCTCACAGTCTGGAGTGGACCTTCATAAATTAGGTTATCATACAGCGGGGAAAGGCTCCAACTACAAAACACTGTTCTCCATAATTCTAATCTAGAGGGTTGAGAGAAATTTCTACAACAGTGTATGTGAAGTGATACTATGTGTGCAGGTCACCTGACCTGACCCTATCTTTGGGGAGTAGGACTATCTAGCAGTTTATTTTTTTAGTAGTGTATTGCAATACCAAAAAGTTCCTGTCAGTTTTTAAGACACTCTGCTTCCACTGTCTCCTGTTTAGCCTTGCCTGCAGTACAATTCTACCCAGACTGTTTTCTGAAAGCATTATTAAATCAGCTAGTAATGTTTCATCCTCTGGCATGGCCTTCCCTTCATGATTTATTTCAGAAGCCTTTCCCGTTGAGAAAGGTAATCTCCCCATCTAATGCAAGATCTAATTTCCCAGGATTCGCTTCCCAACAGAGGAAGAGACTATCTCTCACTACTGCTTAACCAGTCAGTGCATCGATAAACCATAGGAGAAAACTGAAACATCCATGGATTGAATGGATATTATGCAAATCTAATTGTTGAAATTTCAGTTATAGGGCTGTGAACATTAGGAATATGAAGAATTCAAAATTACTACTTTTCTTCTTAGAAAGACAGACTGCCAAGGAATGGCTGATGCTTGTGAGACTTTTCTATGCATCTGGAAAGAAGACTGGCAGTGGTGGGCAGCAAAAAAATTCATTACCACACTGTGGGTGGAGCCTATGTCATGGGCGGAGCCTATGTCATGGGCAGAGCCTACATCGTGGGGAATCTAGTCACGCCTGCCATATGGCCATGTATACATCTGCAAACACAGGCAGCACTGGCTCTTTGGCTGTTAATGTAGATGAGCACTACACCCCTAAAGTCAGATATGACTGGCTTTTGAGCAAGGGAGATCTTTACTAACCACTTGCAACTAAACAGTACTAAACTTCACAGTATATTTGAATACCAATTAGGGATCTTCTGTTATTAGGTAAAGGTTGCCCTTGCTTGAAAGCCAGTCATATCCAACTCTAGGGTTCAGTGCTCATCTCTGTTTATAGCCAAAGAGCCAGTGGACTCAAACCACAAAAGCTCACATTAAAATATAGTAGTTAGTCTTTAAGGTGCCACAGCGTTTTTGTCTTTTTGTTTTGTTTACTCTTTTGAAACGGTAGCCATGTTAGTCTGTTTTTCAAGTATATCAGAGAGTAAACAAAACAAAAAGACTAACCATAAAATGTCCATTAAACATTCAAGTAGTACTGCAAAATTTCTCTCAAAATTTATCGGGAAATTTCTCACACAGAGAAATGTTGCTGCAAGGAGAAAAACAGGATTGATGTTTTTATTACCTCAAAAAGAATAAGAGACTGTGAAATCCACACCCATTAACAGGAGACTGGACAGTGTCTTTCCTGTTAGCTCAGGGCTATCTGTTACATTGTAGAATTAGAGAAGGGGTAGGACATTTTTTCGTAACCAGTGCCTCTTCTCAGCAATTATTAGAAGTGCATCATATATTATGTGGCTGAGCAAAACAACATTCTATATCAGTGATGGTGAATCTCTTAGAGACAGAGTGCCCAAACAGAGGGGTGGAGTAAACTCTGTGCTGGGAGAGGGAGGGAGGTCTCCCATTGGGCTGCTGGGCAGAAGGATGGGATGAACTTTATGCTGGGGGAGGGACAGAGTGCTCCCATTGTGCTGCTGGGCAGAGGGGTGGGGTGACCTCTATGCTGGGGGGAGGGAGGAAGTGCTCCCATTGGGCTGCTAGGTAGAGGGGCAGAACGAACTCTGTGCTGGACCACAGTGCATCTGCCCACAGAGAGTGCTCTGAGTGTCCTTTCTGGCACATGTGTCCCCTCTGGCACACGTGCCCCCTCTGGCACCCCTGCTGTCTATAACATAACCCTAAAAATGGGGGGAATCCAAACAAAAAATAATATCTTTTAAATGAAGCTTCTGATAGACACCTCTTACTCTGTGCCAAATTTGGGGATATTTGGACAAACTGTTTTCACATTATGATTTTTAAAAGCAAAATTGTTTTATCCCTCTAGTCAGAAATAGATGATCCCAAGATGCCTCAGGATTAAACCAGCCAACATAAATTGAAAGAATCCGTCTTGCTTATCTTGAAAGACAATTGTTTCCCTCATTCATTTTTCTTTATTTGGTTTGAACTTTTAGAAAGGCCTTTCAAATGAGGTACCTCTGCCCAACACATCACTGCTGGGTGGGGGATCTTTGCCCTTTCTGACTCAACAGCCAGGCACTTAATCATGCCATCATCTGTTGCCACTTGGATCAGGAAGGAAGGAAGGGAGAAATTCCTATTCAGCCTGCCCCTTCCCTTTCAAGGCAAGAGCAGGTGAGTGCATCTCCTGCTACTGAGCATGCTATGCTGTTACCCGCACTGGTTTTTGCAGGTGTTGTACTCTGCCATGTGGTGGAGGAAGGGCAAAACAATCTGAGGGAGTGTGACCGGGCCCCTGGCTTTAAAAGGTTGAGAATTCCTGGTCTACAAGATACCCTCTTATGCTCACTATCATTCACAGAGACACCAAAGAAAGGGAAATCCAAGAATTTGATACCTTTGTTCATTAGCTACCCATTTCTCATCCAAGCAGAAAGCAACTGTCAGACTGATTTTGTTATTGCTTCTACTGTCTCTTCCCCATGTCTTACCCCCACCTCACCTTGCTTCATTTCTGTCTCACCTTCACATTTCAGAGGAAGACAATGAGAGCTTCAGTCAGATTCACTGTACTGTCACATAGCAAGCCCAGAAGGAATCATCCTCCCTTCATCTTCTTCTGTGAGAGAGGAAGAAACACTACATGCAGCCATTCGCAAAGTCTAGACTACATATATGTTTCAAGCAAAATCTTTCTTGTCTGCCTTTATGCCCCCAGACTTGGACGGCTGTAAGTAAGTGAAAGATAGGTCGGGTGAGAGAAAAAGAAGCTGTATAGACAGGTAGACAATGCCACTGCTAAAGAGTAAAATGATCTAAAGAAATAGCTGTAATCCTGTCCCTTCCTCTTTTGCTTTGCAGCTAGTTGTGCTGAGCTCTGTGACACACTTGCTTAAAGTGAAAAAGGAGACAAGGAGCATCCAACTGTGGGATGGCCAGAAAGAATTAAATTCAGAATACAGCCAACACCATGTTTTCCAGTTCAGCAGTACAACCTCAGCAATAAGAATAAAAGTATCTTTTTGCACCAACACAGCTTTTGCTATTTTCCTTTTCCACAGTCCATTCAAGGGTCATTTTGGATTTTGCTTCATTCAGACAGGCAAAGTTGCTTGCAGGTTGGCCATTCAGCTGAACCTTAAGCAGCAGTAGTCAGTTGGGCCTTTGCTGTGGACAAAGTAGGATTGGGATGAATATTTGAAAACTGCCTCATTCCTTGTGATTTTCCAAGTCTCACCATGAAAAAATGGGTTCCTGGAATTGTTTTTTCCTCTGTGGTTAATCTGTTTGTTTACTTCTTTCTTCACAAAAGCAGCCACCAGATTCTGTACCAATCAATACCCTTTCCAGAGCATCTTGTACAGGAAAGATATTGTTTTGCATAGTATAGTAGTATTATATTTCTTTCAGTTTGATGTTTCTTCCAGAAGCAAAATGACCCTGAAGCGCTTAAGATATCCCATAGGATTACTGAAGAAATAATAGAATATATAACAAATTAAAACTGAAAAAATAAAATGAAACCTTAAACAGGAAAATCTTGCTATAAAAAGGGATAGTTTTCTCAATTTCTTTCCTGCAAGCAGTAGGTAATGTGACCTTCATATGCCTAATAAAAAACATTTTAGGAGTGAGACTATGCGTATTATCCCATATTAATCCCACACATAGATTACTAAGGTATCATTATGTTCTAATAATATTTTCAAGCATTTTCCATGGGAGACTGAAGATAGCATTTTTATTTGTGTATGTGTGTGTTTCAGTTTCTGGGACAGTTCATATGACCTGATTTTAGTGCTGTAGAAATGGGGTTGCAACAGCATCAATGGCTGCTTTGAATCAGAATGGCCAGCTCTCTAAATCACCTTTAAATTAATCTTGTATTCTCAGGAAAACCTTCTTATACTGCAGTGCTGAAGAGATGTCCTGGGAGTAGGTAATTAGCTCTGTCTAGAGCAATGATTTTTAACCTTGGAGCTGCTTTAGATGGTAGCTACTAGAATCCCAGGAAAATAAAGGAGCTTGTTAAATGTGTTAACTAAAGATTCTGAATATTGTACTTTAATTCCACTTACATACTCAAAGGTAGACTTTCTGTTTTAAATCTAGGTTCTTAAGTGAGGTGCAGACATTTCCTCTTTGAGGAGTGTGCAAGTTGTAGTGGATTGAATAATGTGCTCATATAGTGGGGTAATTTTTGAGGGCCCTCCAGCCCTCTTATTTTGTGTGGTTTGGTGACAGACTAAGATTCAGGATACTGTACCTGTATTCTGAATCCCTGCTCAGGGAAACTCACTGAATGTGCATAGAACTGATAACATTTCTCCTTAAATATCCCACTCACCCTGAAAGCTCTAACAGGGTCACTATAATCAATCAATTGATCATTCAATCCTGTCTTCACATCACATTTTAAAAACAGTAACAGAGAGTCTATTAAAATAATGAAATTCATTTGCTACTAATACTACTTTCGTGAATTAAACATTTTTCATTATAATAGTGATAGTTGCATGCTGTTTAGTCAAGTCTGATTTACAGTGATCCTTTCCTGATTTTTCTAGGGACAGAAGTACACAGAAGTGATTTAACATTCCCTTCTTCTGGGGGGCTCCTGGGACTGCACAGCTTTGCCCATGACTACATAGTGCTGGCACTTGTTTGGGAAGCACAGTGGGAAATCAAATTCCCAACCTCTGGCTCTATGGCCAGATACATAGACCACTAAGCTATCCAGCCAGCAGCTTTAACTATGGTACCAAGTTACTTTTCCGGTTTCTAACATTTAACTCTAAGTAGTTAATTTTTAACAAAACATTCCAGCCTCTCTACCTAACCAAGGTAGTACATGAAACAAGGGTGACTAACTGAACAGCAATTTGTATAAAATAATTCTTGCAAAGACAAGAACTCTCAGCAGTAGAGGAAGAAAACTTTGCATCATCCTGCACTTGGAAACAAATGAGCAAAGGGTCTACACCCTAATGCATGGCTCCCTGAAGCTCTCTCAAGGTTGATTCAGTCTGGAACAGATGTAGCCCTCATGCAGTCTGGTTTGAGGATATGCTAAATTTTAAACAATTTATATTTTTAACATTTTTATCTCATTGTTTTGTATAACCTGTATTGTTATTTTTATATGTGTAAGCTGCCCGGAGTCACCTAGGTGAGAGGGCAGCAGCATAAATGTGACTAAACAAACAAACAAATAAATAATTTTTGAATCTTCATTGATTAGGAAAATCAGATAACTAGTCCTATCACTGAATTGTGCTGGAAAACCAGAATGATTATAACTTTCTACTTTTTTATTAGTATGTATGAAATTTAGGAATGTCATTCAATAAACAGAAGAAAATGAACCTGCCAGTTTTCAAAATGCTAATGGCTGGAGCGAGCTAGGCAACTTTCATATTTACCTTCTTTAGAAAAAGTGAAATACTTAAAATCATAAGTACTTGGTTAAGTACTGAGTCTTGCCCATTCTTGCTGCATTTTGTCACCTGTCTACCTGCAAATAGCAAAGAGAAAAAAATCAGAAAGAGTAATGTGCAGAAAGAAATCCAGACATTCTACAACATTTTAGGGCCAATTGGCTGTGGGGAGAGAAAAAATCCCTCACCTAAAGCACACATACACAGAATGCACACTCAATAAACAAATAAACAAAATCAGAAATATGCTCATCTTCTCTAATTCATAAAATGAAGCAATAGGAAATGTAGAGAGATAGAGATACTACCTCCTCTGAATCTGTGATTTGTTAAGTACTATACTATTCTAACAACTAAATGAAGAGCTAGGTGAACTATTTGATTATGTAACATCAGTGACCCTATATACAATCAGGCCCTGTAAGCACAACAATTGAAGGATGGCAGTATGGTTTACCACAGATTACAAGTTCAAACTGTCAATGACCAAGCATAATAAAAAGTAGAGACAGCACCTTGCTGACAAAAGTCTGCATTGTTAAAGCAACAGCCTTTCCAGTAGTATGTACAGCTGTGAGAGCTGGAAAATAAGGAAGGCTGAGTGCAGAGGAATAGATGCCTTTGAACTCTGGTGCTAGTGAAGACTTTTGAGAGTCCCCTGGACTGCAAGGAGATCAGATCAGTCAATCTTAAAGGATATAAACCCTGACTGCTCCAAGGAAGGACAGATACTGTAGCTGAGGCAAAAATATTTTGGACACCAAATGAGAAGAGAGGACTCACTTGACAAGGCCCTGATGCTAGGAAAGCTCAAAGGCAAAAAGAGAAGGGGGTGGTAGAGGATAAGATGATTAGACAGCATCATTGACAAGGTGGTTTGGACCTGGGGAGACTCCAGAGAATGGCAAATGACAGAGGAGTGTGGCGTGCTGTGGTCCATGGGGTCACGAAGGGTGTGACTCAACTGTGTGACTAAACAATAAATCTAGGCAGAGTCAATGCTCTCTCTCAGCGAGACTTTGATTTTAAAAGCAGGGGGGGATCCTTACTAATTTATGAAGCATAAGCATAAGCAAATGTGCAGATATAAGCTGCTATGGTAAAGTTAAGAGCATGTTTAAATTAAGAGGCCAGTAGGGCTACGTTTTCAGCCTATGTAAGGAAAGAACACAATTATTAAGAGTTTTCTTTTTGACCCATGAAAGATTATTTCAAGCTTTATTTAAACATGCCTCAAATCAGTCTGGAGCATTAAAGTCTTAATTAATCTTCTTTACTCTTTTGTCAGATCCTTTGAAAGAAAGGTTACTGTAATTAAAGGAACTGTCATCTATGCTTTAAATTCATCATTTTTTTAATGACGAATTTAAATTTGTCATTTCCTCCCCCCCCCCCTTCATGAGAAAGTGGTCATTATTGAAATAAGCAGGCCTAGAATGAATTCATTTTGCTAGATTTCCTTAGGATGTGACAGTCACCAACCTGAATTATTCCCATTACCCTATCTGGCCCAGACTGCAGAGATGAGACTCAGGTGATGAATTTAACTAGGACCAATACTTTATTGATCCTTTAAACTCTAAACTCCTCCACCTCTGGCAGAGAGGTCCTCTGTAATGTGGAAACCTATGTTAGGAGCCAGGGGTCTCACCTGATCAGTCATGGAAAAGGTGTGGGAGGAGATAGATGGGAGCAAGGTGAAAGCTATAGAGGGAGAGGAGAAAGAGTTAAGAAGAGTGAAGGATGGAACAGATGGAATTGAAGGAAAGAAAAGAGTGGAAGGAAGATGTCAATGGGGTGGGAAGGGATGCAGGCAAACACTCAGAGGTAGAACTTATGTAGAGGTCTGCATACTAGCATGAATTCTAAAACATGAAAATCAATAATTCATTTTTTTAAAAAAAATTGGCCTGATTTTGGTCTGGGAAGCAAGGAAGTAGATATGAACTAATTTCCTTTATTCTATCCTTAAGAATCAATGTAGCATGTTGAAAACACATATGCACCTTTCTTATTTTTTTCCTTGGGCTAAAAATTGTATTATGAACCAAATTGTGTTTTAGTTATGCTAGGAGAGTGTGAACAGTAATTTTCTTGAATAATGGAAGCTCAGTAGAATAACTTTTGAGACCTAATTTTTCTAGGCTTTACAATTTAAAAGAAATCATCATTGAAATGCGGGCGGCTAAACCTAAATGGACAGTGCTGCAGAAATGTAATAGTAAGGTGTCTTTGCTTGATTCCATTTGTGCATGGTGGTGGTGGAGTGTCTGCAGTAGTGGGTTGTCAAAATTTTTACTACCCCACCATTTTGTCATCACAGTGTGGGCGGAGCTAATGTAATGATGTCATGATGTCATGGGTGGGGCCAAAGGAAAAAAAATAAAAATAAACACACACTCAAACCTCAAACCCACCCAGCCACCCACAACACAAACCTGTAAATAAATAAAATAAATTAAATAAATAAATACAATAAAAATACATTAAAATACACCCAAACACCCACCCACCACCCCAAACACAAACCCATCACTTACCTGTTAGTATAAGTGCCTGGGCAGCACCATGTTGCAAGATGGATATGGTCATCGTGCCAGTTCTCTAGGATAATATGCCTTAATGTAAATGTAAAACAGCTGTACCTCCTTAAGGGTTCTCCAATTGGAACAGCAATTGGAACAGCACAGGTGTAGTTTATTGATGAGGTAACTCCAAGACTTTGCTTAAAAACCCCAAGCCAGGCCGTCAGGCCTGTCGGCCACCAGGCCTTTTTAGGAACTGTGGTAGTACGTCAATATAGGTAAAGGCATTAAAAACACATTAAAATACACACAGACACACCACATCCAAAGGTGAGTCACTTACCCTGGGGAGCAGGCTATGGGGAGCTTCAGGCTCGCAGCTTCTCTTCTTCCTCCCCACTTGGGAGGACAGCAAGGAGGCCGTGCTTGGTGCACATGCGCAGTGGGGGAACCAGCGAAAAGGTAAGCCCCAAAGATGGTTCCCCAAAAAAGCTGCTACTGGTTTTCCGGGACACTGGGAAACATTACTACCGGTTCTGGTGAACTGGTGCGAACCTGTTGCATCCCATCACTGGGTGTCTGGGAAAATGCAATTATATTTTTTTAAAATGTATTTTAGATGATTGTAGTTTCAATTGGGAATACACAGAAAGAGAAAGGATTTTATTGCTTTCTAAACAATGCAGTGCAAGACTGATCATCTGAAAACTTTTTAAAAATTGCTCTTCTCCTAATAGAGTTCAGAGATATTCAGGAGAAGCAATCAACTCTATTTGGACTGGAGGATAGTGGCTAAAGGCACATTGCTTTTTCCCACCACTACCACCACAAGACTGATTCCAAGGCAATCCAGGGTGATCCAGCTTTCATCTCAATGTGTATCATGACATGCCCTGAATTAGACTTCTAGGTTCACTAACAGTTAGTTAAACTGTTAACTCTTTCCCTTCTCTGCTTTCATAACCCACTGTGAAAGAAATGGAGGCCAGTTTTGTATATGGTTTAGTCAGTGGTGGGCTGTCAAAATTTTTACTACCCCATCATGGGTGGAGCCGATGTCGTAGGCGGAGCCAACGTCATGACATCATGATGTCATGATGTTGTGGGAGGAGCCGACATAAAAAGAAATTTTAAAAATAAAAATAATAAAATTTTTAAAGATACACATTATTTGAATACATATAAATACATACATATAAATACAAATAAATACATAAATTAACACATATACATTAAAATAAATACATATACACATAATACATAAATACATTACATACACATTAAAACAAACTACATAAAACACACATACCTCAAAACACACACACACCCCAAACACAAACCTGTCACTTACCTTAGCCTGTGGTCGGGGAGCAGCAGGCAGGCACAGTGACGGTGCAGCAGCGCAGCGGTGCTGCGGCACTGCGGCGCAGCAGCATGGTGGCCTGGCAGTGCTGCCTAGCCTGGCCTGGCCAGGCCTGGCTGGGCCAGGCAGCGCAGCCTAGCCCGGCAGTCCAGCCTGGCCCGGCCCGGCCCAGTGGTGCACCGAGGAGAGACTGCCACCACCACCACCGCCGCTCCGCAAAGGTCCAGCTCTGATGAAATCCAGGCAGCGAATGGCTGCCGCTTAGTGCATATGCGCAGAAAGTCAATCTGACACATGCACGATTCATAATTGCGGTGCACATGCATCAATTTGAGTTTCTGCGCATGCACACTAAGCGGCAGCGATTTTGACTCCATTTTTAAACAAAAATTGGGCTGCCGGTGAAGCGTCCGAACAAGATGCCTCAAAAAAAAAAAAAAAATCCCGGGTGGGTTCTACACCCCCTGGAGAACCACCCAGGATTGTTACTACCAGTTCGGACGAACTGGTGTGAACCGGCAACAGCCCACCACTGGGCTTAGTTTGACATTAATCATAGAGATAGAACAGTGTGCCCTTCCAAGCACATACGCAATACATTCTTGTCCTCTCCTGCTTACTTTTGATTCTTTATCAGTAACGTACTATACAAGGATTTTATGTGCCATATTTCATCAGCATGATGCTTTTGTTGCTATGGCGATCAACTTCAATTTTCTTCCATTCAGGCAATTGTATTTTTTATAGTCTCCTGTTCTCAAAAAGATAAGCTTTCCTTGTATTTCACATAGATTTTAAGAATTACTTTGTGGAGCAGACATTGCCAACCTTTGGAATAGAACTGCATTCTGCTATTTGCAGCTGCAATTGCAGATGTCCTATTGATTCCCCCCCCCCCCGGTACTACCTATTTATTTGATACTTTTTTTTTTTTTGCTATAATTTACTTCTCAGTATCCACCTCTTACAGCAATGGAATTCTGTATGCTTATTTAAATTTCATAGTGGCACAAACAACCGGGTAATACATAGTAGTAACTATGCTTTCAGAGTAAAGAAGTATCCCAAATATGCTTAACAGCTTCAGGGCGCTTGAAGAGGAATTTAGGAATAACTAATTATATGTAATTAAAGGTAAAGGTAAAAGTTTCTCTTGCTTGAAAGTCAGTGATATCTGACTCTAGGGTTCAGTGCTCATCTCTGTTTCAAAGCCAAAGAGCCAGCAATCTGTGCTTCTGCAGATGTTTCTATGGTCATATGGCAGGCATGACTAGACACCGGAGCACACGGAACACTGTTTACCTTCCCACTAAAGTTGTCCTATTTATCTACTTGCAATTTCTTGATGTTGAACTGCTAGGTTGGCAGAGGCCGGGACAAAGACGCGAGCTCATTCTGTCTTGCAGTACTCAGGAATCGACTTCCTAACCTCCTGCCTTCCAGTCTGTGTCTTATCCACTTGAGCCATTGCAGTCCCTTGCATGTAATTAGTTGCAAATAATTGGTCATTTGTAATTAATTTCCTACTCAAAAAAACAATGATATAATTAAGTTGTATGATGTAATTTAGGGTTGTTACCAGTAATCTTACTTCTAACCACTTTATTCCTGAGCTGTACAACAAATGCATTAATTATTAAAGCAAGTATCTTAAGATAGGTAGTTTGGAGAATAAATTGACACCCGGAGGAGGAGAAGCACTGCCAGCTGTGGCTGGTTCAAGTTGCCCTCCCCCCGGGCCTTGCCATCGACGCCCAGTGGAGGATGAAAGAACGCTGGCCATGGGCAGTGGAAGGACGCTCCAACCCTCCCCTCCAGGCCCTGTCACTGATGCCCAGAGGAAGAGAAGCACCAACAGCTGTGGTGGTTCAAGGTCGATCCCACCCCCTCTGGGCCTTGCCATCGAAGCCTGGAGGAGGATAAAAGAACGCCGGCTGCAGGCAGTGGAAGGATATGCCAGTTCTCCCCTCCGGGCCACACACCAATGCCCAGAGTCATTGTTATATTGTATTGCTTGCTGTATTGCTCAAATATGTTGCTACATTGTATTGTTGTTGTTTTTTGCTGTATGGTGCTCTGTCCCATTGCTGTGTTGTATTCTATTGTTATCTTTTGAAATTGTTATTATTTGCGATGATATGTTTATTATGATTGTGGAACCTGTCTTTGATATTTTTATTATTATTGTATTTGGTTGGTTTGATATTGTATTATTTTTGATCATACTGCTGTTGTTATGGAATGTTATATGTATTGATTCTGTGAACCGCCCTAAGTCGGTTTTACCGAGTAGGGCAGTATATTAATCGAATAAATGAAGTGAATGAATGAAATGAATGACAACCCAGAAATGGAATAAATAATATGAGTTTAAAGTTATGCAAAAAAGTTTGTGGAATGTAAACAGATTACTCTTGAAGAAGGAGGAGGAGGGTGGCAGAGGGCGCAGTGGCAGCGGCAACTGCAACGGAGACTGAAGATATAAGCTACCTTTATTGCCTTTTGTTTCCAGCATGCAGCACAAAGTTTCTGTACTGTCAATAGAACAACCCTGTTTAATTTCCACTCAGTTTATTTCAGATTGCACTCTGTGTTTTCCCCCATACAGATTTACTGTATGTCATTCTATTTTGGACCAAAATTTTAGCACCAAAGCACTTTAAAAGGATGCTTCCCTAAATAATGTTTTTGTTCTAAGTTTCTGCCATACTGAGTTACCATTAATGTTTTGTTTAGTTGTACCATTCATATCTTCTACATATCTACTGTTTCTTTCTTTGTTAGATTTTCCCCAATAATTTCTCCCAACTTTCTTTTATAACGTCCATTTTGTATGAGATCTTGGAAAATTGCTTTTCAAAACCAATCAATTGAATCTAGATTGCAAAATCTCCTAAAAGTAGTTAGTTATCACAGTCGATACAATTTAAACTATATTTTCCACTTTCTGAATTATACAGTAACTGAAAAATATTGGAATGCAGCACAGTCTGAAGCACAGCACAATCTAATACTTTATTTGATAGATGGGATATTATTCATCCATTACTTAGTGAGTCCATCCCCTATAACCATAAGAGTAATAAAAACATAATTATTGCACCAAGAAGGATTATCTCTCCTTAGGTTACAATATAGCATAATGTAGTTTTACCCTTGCTGCTGAGAACTTGACATATGTTATTGGCTGCTTCCAAGCTCTGCTTTTATTAGGTTATTAATAATAACCAATAATTTCCCTAAAATTCAGTGTTGTCAATTTTCCCCACTTTTCTTGGACATTCTGGAAGAGTGCAAAAATGGGCTTAAAGGGCCACATGTATCCTTTAGCCCACATTTCACCCACCTTTGACTTAAATAAATTTCCAAAATGGGGGATGTGGGCGCACAACTTCACTTCCAATAGAACCATCCTGACATCAACATGTCTAACCCAAAACTGTGACAGGAAAATCAGAGAGGCATAATATATCCCAAATATATTAAACAGAATTATTCAAAACCCAGTGCCACGTGTAATGCTTGCATAACAACCTTACACAGAGAGGGGAACGTGGACAAGTCAAAGCACTGACCATGTGCTAGAGGATTGATTTTATTTTTCTGTGACAGACTAAAGAAGGAATTTTCCCTTCATTTCTCCTTAATAAAATCCTCTCCCAGTCAGTCCTGATATAATTAGCTGGCTGGGAAGGAATGCTATGTAGGGACTTTTACAAGTAACAAATGTCTGCTAGACTACTGTGAGAAAATGGCAACCACGTGTCCTTGCTCTCTATCACAAGGACCAAACAGGATTCCACGTCAATTGTGGGGTCTTATTTTGGCTAAACATTACAATAACTTTTCTGATTTGTTTCTCTCTGATAGTATGATTGATTACTTTTTTGCTGGAGGTCTCAAACAAAGGCTGGATAGACATCATTTAGGGATGCTTTAACTGTGGCTTTCTTGCCTAAGCCAGGACTGGAGTAAGTGACCCTATGGCTCATTCCAACTTTACTGTTCTAAGATTCCTTATTTTAACTCATGTTAAATTTACTCATCAGTCCTGGTGACTGACTTTATCTGATAATCTTTGGTTCACCTCAACTTGCTTCTCACAGTCTTTCAGCACTAATGACTCCTTCTGCTTCGCATCTAGGACTCCTTTCCATAAACAGTGAGAAAAATGATTATTACCAGTCTCTTTTCTTGATCAAGATACCTCATTCTCTAGTGTTTCATGTAAAAGACGTTTTTCCACCAAGTAGACCAACAATGCAAGGTACATCTCCAAGTGTCATCCTACACAGAGAGCCTTTGTTTCTGCTCTCTTCAGTACTGACCAACAATCGATTTACTTAAGTTCAAGTATAATGAATATGGGAGCTATATTCAAGATAATATTTCACCGCCCTTATTGTCTCCGCAGATAATCGCCCAGCGACCTTGTTCTGGGTGACCAGGTCCCTACTTGGAAGAGGGGGATCTGGCCCTGGTTGGCAGGGATCAGCTGAGGCTTTTGCTGATTATCTGGCGGAGAAAATCGCTCAGATTCACTTGAAGTTTAATCCCGGCGTGGAAGAGACAGAGCTGGGGTTGACCAGAGTACAGTCTGGCCATGTTATCTGGGATCAGTTCGATCCAGTTGGCCCTGAGGAAGTGGACAGGCTTCTTGGATCTGTTCGCACCACTGCCTGTGAATTGGATCCATTCCCTGCCTGGCTAGTCAAGGCATCTAAGGCTGTGTCAGGCGGTTGGGTCGAGGCAATTATAAATTCATCTCTGTAGGAGGGGCTTTTGCCAGCACCCTTAAAACATGCTCTGGTGAGTCCCCTCCTGAAAAAGCCATCCCTCGACCCTACAGTACTTACCAACTACCGACCAGTATCCAACCTACCCTTTTTAGGTAAGATTTTGGAGAAGGCAGTGGCGTGGCAGCTACAGGAAGTCCTGGATGAAGCGGATTATCTGGACCCTTTCCAGTCAGGATTCAGGCCCGGATATGGTACTGAAACTGCATTGGTCGCATTGGTGGATGATCTCTGGCGAGAACGGGATGGAGGTTATCCATCCATCCTGGCTCTTCTTGACCTCTCAGCGGCTTTCGATACTGTCGACCACAGTATCCTTCTGGGAAGGCTCCAAGGATTGGGGATCCAGGGCACTGTGTTGGCCTGGTTCTCTTCATTTCTGAGGGGCCGGACCCAGTCGGTGTGGCTGGAAGGCGAGAGGTCCAGCCCTAGGCCCCTGCAATATGGGGTGCCTCAGGGCTCGGTACTCTCGCCTCTCCTATTTAACATCTACATGAAGCCACTGGGTGAGATCATCCGTTCCCACGGGGTGAGGTATCACCAATATGCAGATGACACCCAGCTGTATATCTCAGCCCGTGGAGATCCAATTGATGCAGTAGAAGTCCTATCCAGGTGCCTGGAGGCGGTCAGGGTCTAGATGGGGGACAATGGGCTACAACTGAATCCCGGCAAGACTGAGTGGCTATGGGTAAGGGGTCCTGCGCTATCTCGGGAGCTACCATCTTTGGTTCTGGATGGGGCAGTTTTGCCCCAAACAGACCCGGTGTGTAATCTGGGGGTCCTCTTGGACTCACGACTACTGCTTGAGGAGCAGGTGGCAGCCGTGGCCAGGAGGGCTTTTGCACAACTTCGTGTAATACGCCAGCTACGCCCACTCCTAGACCGGGACTCCTTGCTCATGATCACACATGCTTTGGTCACCTCCAGACTTGATTACTGTAATGCGCTCTACATGGGGCTGCCCTTGGTGACCATTCGGAGGGTGCAGCTGGTCCAGAATGCAGCTGCTCGGGTAGCATTATGCTCGTGCCTCACCGCTGCTTCAGGAGCTGCACTGGTTGCCAGTATTTCTCCGGGTGCAATTCAAGGTGCTGGTTATTACCTTTAAAGCCCTACATGGTAGTGGGCCAGGATACTTAAGAGACCACATCACACCCAAGGACATCTGTCCGTCCCACCAGGGTGGATCGGAGAGGTTCTCTTATCATTCCATCAGCTAGAGAGGCGCATCTCTCTAGCACCAGGAGGAGGCCCTTTGGAACCTCCTGCCAACTGAGTTACATCTACAGACAGAGCTCCTGCCCTTTCGGAAGGGCCTAAAAACCTGGCTGGCAGGGCAGGTGTGGGGCTCCAGGAATATGGGGTCCCATGTTGGGTGCCTAATCTGATGGGACAGCCACCTCCCCCCTCACTCTTTTAAACTTTTTAAATCTTTTTAAACTTTTTAACTTTTTTAAATCTTTTAGATCTTTGTAAATTCATGGTTTAATTCTTTTTAAATTGATTTTTAAGTAATTTTGAACCTCAAGGTTTTAATTTATGAATTTTCTGTAAGCCGCCTAGAGTCAGGTTCACCTGATTGGGGCAGGATAATAAATCTAAATAAATAAAATAAATAAAAATAAATAAAATAAAAATAAGCTGCACTCTTGCCACTATTTTAATCAACTAATTAGCCAGGCATGAGGACAACATTCATTTGAATCATATTGTATATATATCTTTGTATAGATTTCTTAAACCAAAATGCATGTATGAAGGGAATGTGCAGGTAAGCCATCTTTGCTTTAACTTCTACTTTCTTTTCAGCAAGTAGCCAAGATAAGAAGAGATTGTTTTACTGGCTACTTTTCAAGTACTGTCACATAGCGACACACCAGGAGCTGCACTGGTTGCCAGTATGTCTCCGGGTGCAATTCAAGGTGCTGGTTATTACCTTTAAAGCCCTACATGGTAGTGGACCAGGATACTTAAGAGACCGCATCCCCTAAAAGCCATTTGAGACTGCTTGCATCTTGGTTCAGTGCTATGAAGAAACCCAGATATCAGAAAGAGTAAAGAAGAAGACAACCTTCTTCCTTCACAGATACTGCTCCTAATATTATTATTCTGCCATATCTGAATCTGAATCTGAATCTGAATATTGGTGATTATCATAGTGATCAGTCATGAAGACTGTCATGACAATATAATGCAGTGCTCTTTCATCTGCCTTCCACATCGCAGCATGACACCAGTTCCACTGATCCAGTTCTGCGTGTGACTTTCTAGTCCCTTCTAGAGCTCTTTTGGCACACAAACTCCTCATCAGCCCCAGGCTAGTTTTGTTGAAGTTGCTGCTCTCCATCAAGGTGGGTTCAAGTGGGATTTACTCCACTTGGGGATCATCACCCTTCCCAGTGGACTTCAGCACCAAAGCTGTAATCATCAGGGTTGTCAGGGTAGTTAACCGCTGCCTAACACTCGGTGTTTAGTCACTGCTATTAGCATAGCAGGATAACCTGGCCAGACACTCAGACACCTACTATTAATAAAGGTAGATTTCCTTTGCTTGAAAGGCAGTTGTATCCAACTGTATGGTTTGGTGCTCATCTCAGTTTATATCCAAATTGCAGGTGCTGTCTGTGTTTGCAGATATTTTTGTGAACATGTGGCAGGCATGACTAGACACCAAAGTACACGAAACCTTCCCACTGAAGTGGTACCTATTTATCTACTTGCAATCTCTTGCTTTCAAAGCAGCTGCCTGGGCAAGACATACATTAGCCAGATTCATTTGCTACTAGTAGATTCTGACTGATCTATGTGCTGCACAGATTGCTGCTTTTAAAAGAAAGGAAGTTGAATGTTGGGTGGGGGATGGAGCTTCAAAAGTATTGGTTTTATGATACACTGAACTCTTCAGTAACTGAGCAGTAGCAGGATGATGCTGTCTGCCCCAGAACATATAAATTTGGAACAAACAAACAAACAAATAAATAAATATAATCTGACTACTGTTCAGTTATACATGGTTTTACCATATCATTATCTTTATTCCTCTAGAGCTGTGTTTCACAACCGTTTGTTTTGGGACTTTAATTCCAAGAGGCCTAAGACAATTCCCCAAAACAATGATCAGCCAATACTGACTTAGGCTTCTGGAAATTGATGTCCCCCTGTGGGGCATGGGCCCCACATTGGAAACCACTGTTCTAGAGAAACGTTTCAGACTCTGTAAAGGTACTGGGTGTATGAGAGAGCTTTTTGATCTATTTTTGTTCAGTCGCACAGCCGATTCCAACCCTTTGCGACCCCATGGACCACTGTCCACCAGGCACTTCTGTCCTCCACCATCCTCCTCAACTCGCTCAGCTCTCTGCCCATTGTGTCCACAATGCCATCTAGCCATCTCATTTTTGGCCATCCCCTTCTTCTTTTGCCCTCAACCTTTCTAAGCATCAAGGCCTTCTCAAGTGAATCTTCTCTTCTCATTTGATGTCCAAAGTACTTCAGCTTCATCTTTATTATTTGACCTTCTAAGGATCTATAGGCAAGCAAAATTCAAGTTGGCCTGAAAAGATTACCCTTTTTGTGGGAAATAATAATGCTCACTTCCCAACCAAATTTATATCAACTGAGAGAATCCTTATTTCCTAAAAATTAGGGTCTTCCTCAGCTTTAACACAATTGAAAATGCTATTAAAGAGTGGACACAGGAAGCAACATAGACTCAGTTGGTCCCTGTTGCAAATAATTCAGAATGACAGGTTCCTATTATTTCAGAGTCATATTATGCATGAGCATGGCAGTTTCATGAAGTAAGATTCATTATGCACGGCATGGAAATTTCTCTTTATTTTGGGGCTGGGGGCTGGAGAGTGTTGCATTGCAAGCAGAGGGAATAAATCTAGCTGCTTGATGAAAAGCCATGCATCTAAGTCTTGCCAGTAAGAAGCAGTTAGACAGAATGGCAATGATTCAGTCTTATTTAAGAGATTTCTCAAGGTAAAACTACACATTATATTAAATACATAACATGGATTGCTGTGTGTTGTAGTTGATCTTCAGCTGGCAAACCTGCAAAGAGAAATGGTTTCCTTCACCCTCACTGGTTTCTTAATTACTATTGTTTCTGATGTCAATTTTATGTCCCTTTGTTCTTCTGTATAGAAACTGGCCTGATTGTGTTGTATAAAATTGGGACATTGCTGGCAAAAGATAGCATAAATCATATTGGAAAATGAGCAGATGGTGTACAAGCCCATGGCATTGTGGATTTCACTATAGGGTCATTTAACAATGTTTCCAGTATAGACACTGGGACACAGTTGGGTATGGATATGCAACAAAGTCTGGTTCCTATCCAGGGTCTCTGTGACAGGGTCTATTTTTGCTGGTTAGTATTCTTTTGTTTGAGTAGATTTCTATACACATGTTCAGCCTTTCACCTCAAAGACACAAGATAAGTATTATTGCCCAGAAGGGAATATATAGTAGATTGCTGATAATATATATAAGTGGTTTTAGCTGGGAACAGAAGATTAACAAGTGGTGTTCCGTTGTTATCTATTTTGAGATTATAGAGCATGGGTCCTTAATTTTTTTATCCAGCAGCCACGTTCCCTCAGACTGTTGAGGGGTGAGACTGGTGGTCCCCCCACAGCTGCCACCACCAAAGACAGCAGCAGTGAGCACCCCAAGCTCCCCACACCCCAAAAAAGCCCCCCACTCTCACCTCACACTGCTCCCCTGCTTACCGGTCTGGAGGAGCTGCGCTGTATGGGTGAAGGAAACATGCTCGTGGCCACCAGAAACACCCCCAGCAGCTGGAAATGCACCCACAGCCACTGCTGCCACCTCTGTCTCAATCCTTATCTTCTCCGTTTGGCTTGGTGTGTCCATAATGGCACTCCATAGCAGGGCAAATGTTGTAAACCTTACAACATCTGTCCTTCTATGGAGCACCGTTAGGGACACGCCAAGCCAACCAGAGGCGACACGGATTGAGGCAGAGGTGGGAGTGGGGGCTATATCAAGGTTGGGGGCCAGATGATTTGATGCCACTGGCCAGATCCAGCCCATGGATCACAGATTGAGGATCCCTGTTATAGATGATTGTTACTTGTAACTAGAGTAGCCCTGGTAATCAAATATTTTTCTACCAGTGTTAATAACACAACTGTGATTTTCCGTATTGCGTTTCATTCTGTCCCACCCCATAATTAGATCCTATGGACATATAAAACTGTGTATTGAATATGTTACAAAAACACTGTAGCACTTTAAAGACTAACTGCTATATTTTTATTGTTAGCTTTCATGGATCAAGTCCACTTCTTTAGACTTGATCCACGAAAGCTAACAATAAAAATATAGCAGTTAGTCTTTAAAGTGCTATAGTTTTTTATTTTGTTTTGTTTATTTTGTTTTGTTTTGTTTTCTGATATTCCTGAACCACAGACTAACACAATTACTATTCAATATTTTTTTTTTACAAAAGATGATATCAAATAAAACTTAAATGCTTCACAAGATCCTCTCTCCCAACCACCAGTTAGTTTTCAGAAAGTTTCTTGTTTACATAAAATAGCACTTGATTTTTTTTACATGAAGCTTTTCAGAAACTACAAAATATTTAAAAGCAATAGAATTTTGAGATGAATGAAGCTTTGCCCAAAAATAGACTTTCATCCCAGCCCCTTGGCAAGCTAATATGCCTGCAGCATGGCACAATGTATTTGCGCACAAGAGGAGAGAGGGTGTTTTGATATAATACTGTAGCATTGCTACAGTTTTGGTGGTGAATAATTGTTTGAAGTTCAGACAACTGTCTCTATGCATTATCAGGATCCAAGGGAAGTGTTATTGATCAGAATGAGGGTATTGATTGTTCATGAAATGTAGCAATATAGCATCACTACATTGTAGGAGTTCAAGGTGGTGGACAGAAGGGCATATATGGTAACCTCTTCCCTGTTGGCCTTGTCTTAAGGTTATAAATACAGTACCTTAAAGCTTTATGGATTACCCAAGATCAACTTGTTATTTGAAGTCCTCCCAATTAAACAATCTGAAAAAGAATTAGGAGTTTTTCAAAACCTATTGAATGATTACTGTAATGGAGGGAAAAGAGCAAGGATACCCAAAAGTTTATGGTATAAATCACAGAAAGAGGGTGGTTTAGGGTTACCTAATATTAAATCGTATTACAGGGCATTCCAAATTAAAGGTTTGGTAAAACTTTTAACAATAGAGAACCTTATATGGAGGGAGACTGAAATGAAAGATAGTAATGTGTGTGCAAAGGGAGAATTTTTGGAAAACACAGTTTTTGAGCTAAAACCAAGAAACAATGTCCTAAAATCTATGATAAGTGTATGGGTAAAGTTAAAAGATAAATTGGCACCAAATACCTCTCCAATATTAGAGTTGCAAGATCTTAAAACATTCCCAGTTAAAAATCTAGATTTACTAAAAAATATTATGTATAAACATGATATAATTTTACTAAAAGATTGGTTGAATCGAATTGAGAATGAAGAGACAAAAAAAGAAATTTATAAGGAATTAAAGTTGAACTGGCTTCAGATACTAACGTTGGACAAGTGGAATAAACAATATAAAGATAAACTACAGCCTACAAGGCAGTTGACCGACTTTGAGGATTTGATATATAAAATAAGAAGAGGTTCAATGGGGATAAAAGGAATAGTAAGTAAGTTATATAAGATGATAAACAATATAGAAGAATCCCAGGATGCACTTAAAAGAATGTGGGAAATGGATTTAAGTATTAACATTACGGACAAGAGTTGGAAGAAAAAATGGAAAAGTAGGATTATGCGGAACTTGTCTACAAAAGTTAAAGAACATAACTATAAGATTTTGTGGCGGTGGTATATGACGCCAGTTCGGCTAAATCAAATAAATAGTAGCAACTCAAAAAAATGTTGGAGATGTCATCAGGAAACTGGGACATACAAACATATGTGGTGGGATTGTAAAATTATTTCCAATTTCTGGCATAAAATGGAACAAGAAATAGCAAAAAATTTAAATATTAGCTTAAAGTTGAACGAAAAAATTGTTTTACTAATGGATTTAGAGGAATTGAATTTAGAGGAAAATATGAAAGAGTTATTGTCCGTTTTCTTAACATTGGCGAGACAACAAGTAGCCAGAAATTGGAAAGGTGACATGAATTTAGAAATTGGTAAATAGTATGCTGATGCTTGGGACATGGCATTAAATGAAAAACTAACTTGGGAATTAAATATAAAAAGGGGGTTAATAAAACAAAATAGATTTTGGGACATTTGGAAACCTTTTTTGCAACACACATTGATGGATAATAAAGGAGAAAAACCTGAACCGAATACAATGTATTTTTGGCAGAATGAATGAGTTGTAAAAGGAGTGGCTGGTAGACTCAAGGACTTTAGTGCACTGGGTGATAGTTTCCATGTATAAAACAATAAAGTAGTAACATTGTGGTGAAAGAGGATAGTTGATACAAAGGTGAAAATATATAGTATAGTAATTGTATAGAAAACAACTAATGTAATATGAGATTATATTATACTATATTGATTTGCATTTTTCTTCTCTTTTTTTCCTTTCTTCCCCTTCATCTTTAAGGATGTAAGATCTACTTGGGAACTATTTCTTTTCTTTTCTTTTTTGTATGTAACTGTTTTTTTTTTTTTTTTCTGTTCTGTTGTTTGTATGTTTTGTTACTTTTTTAATATTGCTAAAAAAAAAAGCTTTATGGATTGAAAAGAAATGCACCAATGAAGGTCTTCCTGGTGGGTAAAGATAGATGGGTCCAGGTGTCATTTACAACTGGGGCTGAGAATAGAGACTTACCTTATAGGTAGAGGAGGTGGTTAAAGAAGACATTAAGGCTTCTTTATTCCACATGAGTGGGAAATAGTTTTGTAAGAGCAGACATTTTAGCTATTGTCTTGAAGTACATTTTACTTACTCATTTCTCTGTGCATATCAGAAATCACAGAATTGTACAAACCTGCCTGGAGAAGAAAACTATTCAAGTTAAGCCCCATGCTGTTTTCTATGAATAACAAGTCTATTCATTTGTCTTTCCTCCACACATTTTCATATCTTAATCAAACTTAATCATCTGCTATTTGGTTCTGTTTTATCCCTGTCCTTGTGAGGATTCTCACAAATTGAATGAGAGCCTATTCTCTTCAATTTGTTGTTCTTTAGTCACACAGTTGAGTCTAGCCCTTTGTAACCCCATGGGCCACAGTAGGCCAGGCTAATCTGTCATCCTCCCAAGTCTGCCCTGATGAATGCCCACTGCATCAATGATACTGTCTAATGATTTTATCCTCTGCTGCCCCTTTTCCTTTTGTCTTCAATCTTTCCCAGCATCAGGGCCTTCTCCATTGGCCAATGTATTTTAACTTCATCTTCAGTATTTGTCCTTCCAAGGAGCAGCGAGGGTTGATTTCCTTCAGGATTGACTTATTTGATCGCCTTGCAGTCCAGTTTCTCAAGATTATTCTCCAGCACCACAGGTGTCTATTCTTCTCCGCTCAGCCTTCCTTATGAACTAGCTCGCACAGCCATACATTACTACTGGGAAGACCACTGCTTTATCAATGTGGACTTTTGTCAGCAGGGTGATCTCTATTATGCTGCCTAGGTTTACCATAGAGTAAGTTCCTTTTTATTTCATAGCTGCAGTCACAGTCTGCAGTAATCATAGATCCAGAGAAAGTACAGTCTGTCACTGCTTCCATGTCTTCCCTTTCAATTTGTCAGGCAGTGATGGGGCCGTATGCCATGGTCTTCACTTTTTTTATATGCTGTATTCAGTTTCAAATCAACTACTGTATTGCACTCTCCTCTTTCACCCTCACCAAGAGGTTCTTTAGATCTTCTTCACTTTCTGCCATTAGGAGGTGCACTCTTATTTCTGAAGTTGCTCAGCAGTCTTAATTCTGGTTTGTGCATCATCCAGCCCTGCATTATGCATGATGCACTTTGCATATAAGTTAAATAAGCAGAGTGATAATATATAGCCTTGTCACACTCCTTTTCTTATTCTAAATCAATCAGTTGCTCCATATCCAGTTCTAACTGTCACTTCTTGAACCGGACACAGGTTTCTCATAATACAGATAAGGTGATCTGGTACTTCCATCTTTTTAAAGGACTTGCCACAGCTTGTTGTTTGATCCACACAGTCAAATAATTTAGTGTAGTCAATGACTCAGAAGTAGACGTTTTTCATCATAATCCAGTGAATGTTGGCAATTTGGTCTCTAGTTCACCTGCCTCTTCAGAAGCCAGCTTGTACTTCTGCTGGTTCTTGACCCACATAACACAGAAGCCTAGCTTGTAGGATCTTGAGCATGACCTTGCTACCATGTGGGATTAGCATAATTGTATGATATCTTGAACATCCTTTGCCAATGCCCTTCTTTGGAATTGGAACATAAACTGACCTTTTCCAATCCTGTGGCCACTGTTGCACTTTCCACATTTTTGCTGGCATATTGAGTACAGCATTTTAACAGCATCATCTTTTAGGGCGACAGATCTTGAGGATATAAAAGGAGCTTCATTGGGCATCCCCTGAGTGGAGTTTCTCCAGCAAAAAAAAATTTCAACCTAGAATAATTTCGGACACAAAATTATTATTACAACACTGATCCTTCTGATAACAAAAAAAATCCTTTCAACCCAGAGTAATTTCTGACATGAAAATTATTTATTTAATAGCTCAATTGGAATACCATCATCTCCACTCGCTTTGTTGTTAGAAATGCTTTTAAGGGCCCTCCTGACTTTGCACTTCAGTATGACTAGACCAAGGTCAGCAATTATACCACTATGATTGTTAGGGATTTTAAGGTCCTTCTTGTATAGTTCTTCTGGGTATTCTTGTCACCTTTTCCTAATCCCTTCTGCTTCTGTCATATCCCTACCATTTTTTACCTTTATTATGAGCGATCTTTGCTTGAAATGTTCCTTTGATTTCTCCAATTTTGAAGAGATCTTTAGTCCTTCCACTTCTGTTTTTTCCTCTATTACTTTGCATTGTTCATGTAAGAAAGCCTCATTATCTCTTCTTACTGTTGTCTTGAAATTTGATGATGAAAAGCTGTACTAGTATAAACGTGCTTTCAAGACATTTATACTAGTATAACTAGCATAACTGTTTTAAGAAGCTCCCCTTCTAAATGTAAAGGTATGTTCTCATTTCTACTAACTTTTATAGTAAAGAGATTGCAGGAGAGAATTATCTTAGTGAAGCTTAACTCCCTTTCTTCTACCAACAGAAGACAGGAACTAGATTACAAATTTTTCTGAGAGTGGAAACAACTTGTTCATTCATGGAAGGGAATTCAGCACAACAGGGAAGATTGGTCAGCTTTGCTTTCACCAACATCTGGTTGGTTCTGATTTTAACTCTCCATTCCTTATTGATCTGTTTGTGAAGCAATGTGAAAATGTGGGGGCATATTCTTGTTAAATGCCAGTCAAATTCATTAATTATAGCTCTTTCCCATATGCAAAGGACCATGTTGTACCTGCTGTATTTTTGCTGTAAAAGATAAGGAACCTGGCACTGAAAAAAAGAAGTAACAAACCTAATATAGCACTAAAGGAATTCAAGAACAGGGATTCAAAGCTGAATCTTAATGGCTAAGAACCTAAAGCTCTTTGCCTGAATGGATGAAATGGCCATTTTTGCTTTCTCTCATGTTTAATTAGAAAAACTTCTGTCTCCTGTTTGAAGAAATAAGAGAATTTTAGTAAGTTTTTATTTTAATAAATATGGTGAACTAAATTCTCACTCATCCTTAGGTGACAGAGCCAAGTTTTAAAAATATGTAATAAATCTAGTTGTGAAAAATAAATAAATTAGGAGGGCAGACTCCACAAGCTAATGTGAATCAATGAATGAAGTTTGTCAGCCACAAATCCTCTTTCCAACATAGTGTAAATGGTGTGTCTTTGCACAACTTTCCTTGCAAGGTAAGAAAGCACTGTAAGTATTAAACAAAGTAACAGCTATAAGTGAACCAAATTGCACAACTCATCACATAATAGATGGTATATTCAGCAATTCAGCATTGGTAGTTTTGCCCTTTATATTTTGCCACTCATAGGGTTTCAGTGTACAGTATTTGTATATGCCACAGCACCAATCCGTCAGCACCAGCTTAAAACAGACAGGTATGAAAATGTTTCAGAAGCTTCCTCTGGGAAAAGAAATGTTTCTCAGAGAGCTGTGGTGAGCAAACACTATGTAACTATTTAGTTAAGGAAAGGAACAGTGGTGAAAGGCTGAGTAATTAAGCATTTACTCACAGGAGGGACAGATCATCAGTACAAACATGCATGTAGTGCTATCCCATAAAAGCAACCAAGCATGTTGCACAAGGGCACCATGAGGTGGAATTTGTGACTGTGATATATGGAAATGCAGACAATGGATACATCCTGAGTCAGAGTACTCGTACATCTACCTCACTATCGACCAGTCTCCTTTGTGCACCATTGATTTTCCAGGCAGATCTTTTTTTTTTAATAGCATGAGAACTCTGGTGTTCCCTGTGGTCTTCCATTCAATATCTATCTATCTATCTATCTATCTATCTATCTATCTATCTATCTATCTATCTATCTATCTATCTATCTACTTACTTACTTACTTACTTACTTACTTACTTACTTACTTACTTACTTACTTACTTACTTATATTTGTATTGTAGCTAAACTAATTCGTTTAGCTTCAGGTGTGTTCAAGATAACCAGGATGAGATACTGTTGGTGCTCAAATAGCTTCTGCAAGAGGAAACCTTCACATCCTAGGACCTATTTAGGAGAAAGGTGTGATAAAAATATTTTCAATAAATAAATTAAATTATATCTTTGAAAGTTATTTCTTAGGTAAATGAAAACAAATGGCATACTGAAGCCATTCATTATTAAATGGTAGCAGTTAGTAGTGGGCATTCTGTTACTTATCCTTTATAGATGTTGTGAGACATGCTCACTATAGACAGGAGTGTGGCCAAGACTAGAGGTGATTAAAGCTACACACTTTATTTAGTTGTTTATACTCCTGCCAACCTAGCAGTTTGAAAGCAAGAAATTGCAAGTAGATAAATAGGGACCACTTCGGTGAGAATGTAACAGCGTTCCATGCACTCCGGTGTCTAGTCATGCCTGCCACATGACCATGGAAATGTCTGCAGAAGCAGATAGCGCTCGCTCTTCAGCTTAGAAACAGAGATGAGCACTGACACCTAGAGTCGGATACGACTGGCTTTTGAGCAAGGGAAACCTTTACCTTTACCTATACTGCTGGATACCAATCATAGACTATTTGTGGTAGTGTGAACCCAACTAGCCTTGAACAGGTTGCCCTTGAACCATTATTAACAACAACACTGAGGTTTGAGTTAAAATAGGCTTTCTCTTTCCTCCCAGTTATGCTGCTGGGAGAGGCTCTAGTCTTGTTCCTTTTAATGGTTTTGAGACCACTAACCCAGAGAGTGGGTCTCATAGTAAGGAGGGTTGATATGTCCTCATTGAGGGCAGTAGCATTGCTCTTTCACCTCAGTCTTCTTGTGTCCTCTAAATGTTTGGGTCTAACATACTCTAAAGCCATTTCCACCGGTGCTACACTTGTCTGATGGTTCGCTACCCTGGGTTATGTTCACTGGCTCAGTGCCTCCTTTTTCAGTGTTCCTGCTGTGCCCAGTATGAACAACAAGGGGGGCTGACCATGCCCTAGACAGCTGAGTGGGCCAGACCAAGGCCCCCAGAAACAGAAGCAGGTGCATTTACAGCTGTTGTATATGCACCCATTTCTGTATTTGTGATAGCTGTAGGCATGTTTGTGCATACATGTTTTATGGCTGATGTAAACATGCCTGCTTCCACTTCTGGGGGGGGGGGGAGGCAGAGATGGGCCAGATGAGATCTATTAATTTATTCAAACAAACGTTTATGCCACCCTTCTCACAAAGACCCAGGGCGACTAACAAACTTTTAAAACAATTAACACACAGTAAAAACATGGTATGAAAACAGGGTCTGGGTCCAGTCTGCTGGCTGTTGGTTGGGAACCCCTGGTTTAAGGTGTCAGTAGACTTTGTCCTGGGCATCCTGAGATAAACCTGTACCCTGGCCCAGGTATCTTCTTTATATGGATGGTACAAACTCCTCAGAGAGCTCCTTCTCAACCTGAAAGCTCTCATCTGGTGCATACCTCCCAGTAACCCTCATATCAGTGATGGGCAGCAGCCAGTTCACACCAGTTTGCCAGAACTGGTACTAGCTTTTCCCAGTGTCCCAGAGAACTGGTAGCAACTTTTGGGGGAACCACCTTGGGGGCATACCTTTTCGCCGGTTCCCCCACTGTGCATGCATGCCTACAGTGCTCGGTGTGCATGCATGCCTACAGCACTTGGCATGCATGCACGCCTACAGTGCTCTGCCTGCCAAGCCGAGCAGCCATTAGCAGCTTGGAGTGTGGCAGCGCAGAGCATTGGGCGGCCACGCACAGCCACAGAGGAACTGGTGGTTGCTGCTGAGGCCCTCGGCAGCCTCCTTGCTGTCCTCCCAAACGGGGAGGAGGAAGAGCAGCTGCTAGCCTGAAGCTCCCTACAGCCTGCTCTCCAGAATAAGTGACTCGCCTTTGGGTGTGGGGTGGGTGGATATATTTTAATGTACATTTAATGTGTATTTATTTTTAATGTGTATTTTAATGTATTTTATGTGTTTTATGTGTATTTAATGTGTATTTATTTTAATGTGTATTTTATGTGTTTTATGTGTATGTTTATGTGTTTTATGTCTATTTAATTTGTATTTTTATGTGTACTTATATTTGTTTTTTTACTTTGGCTCCGCCCATGTTGTTGACTCCGCCCATGATGTCATGATGTTGGCTCCGCCCATGAAATCATTATGTTGGCTCCACTCATGACATCAGCTCCGCCCACATTGTGGTAGTAATTTTTCCGCTGCCCATCCCTGCCTCATCCACCACCTCCTCCTCCTCCTTCATCCTGCACTACTTCATTTGTACCCCATGCTCCAACATCTGCTTGCATTCCTCATGTCCTGACTGGCTCTCCATTCCCAAATTCCAGGGTCCTCCTTTCCCCTCTAGCAGTTGCTCCTTCAAGGTTAGGTTTCCAGCACATGTCTTCAGGACATCCTCCTGGCTTCCTTATTCCTGTCATCGAGGTCTGATCTAATATGGCTCTACCTCCCCCAGGTCTACTGAGGAATTGATGATCGAAATTCTGCAGGTCCTGGGTAAAGGTAAATGATTATCTGTCACAGTCTTTTTCTGGTGTCCCCAGCTTCATAGGTAGTCTTTACATTTTATAATATTCTGAGCTGTACCCTATCCTTTGATCTGGGTACTGAAACATGAAACTGAGGCAATAGTTGTATATTGAAGAACTAGTTTTATATTAATTCATTTAAAGAGGTTTAAGTGAAGGGATGTGTACTGATCCCTGATGCAGTCTGTGTTTGCTGCCCAACCCATGGCTTTCTGGAAAATACTCTGGCCTAATCTTTGTCTGTGTGGTTTCTTCTCTGTGCATTTCTGGATTTGCAGAAAACAAATACATTTTAATAAACCTTGAGTGCCCCTCTGCTCTGCCCTGTGATCACTTCAGAAATGCACTAATGGCCAAGTAATGATGCAACATTTGGCTAAATACAATGCACACCCCTAGTTGCACATTTCAGGTCCTGGAACGTCAAATGCATTAGTTGTGAGAAATTAAATTAGCAGCATTCAGGAATTTTACTGTGGTTTTCTGTCCATAAAACTGTTTACTAAAAGCTTGATCTTTTGTAGAAAGCTCTTCTAGCTCTTTTCTTACCTTGAAAAATACTAGGATTGTGCTAATCTGATTTGCCCCATATAACCCTTTTCATGGTAGAACTCTGTGACAGTTTAACCACAATCTCCAGATTTCCTAATATCTTCTGATTGGTTGTTTCCCTGCTGCATGACTGTTGGTTGAAAAGTGACTCAAAGAGGCTGCTTGTTCCTTTGACTGTCACAGATGGCTTCTACAAGTCACTGTAGTCATATTTCCGAAAGAAAACTACTGAGCTCTGCTTTACACAGTATGTCACTAGGAGGTGAAAACTCCATGAGGGCTTAAAATAAATTACTGTATCTTTATATATGGTTGGTCAATGCATCTTACTGAGTTCATTGCATTACAAGAGGGGGTGAGAAAAGACTGTAATTTAAATAGACAGGCAAGAAAAGAAATAAGAACTTCTAGAGTATTCATATAGTTTGACAGTTCTTTTGTTGCAGAATAAATTGCATGTCAGAGCAAGCTCCAAGACTAATTAATTTGCATTCTGTCACTCTGCTCCCATTGATAAGTGTCACCAAGTTACATTAACATCATAAGCACCAGCTGATCAGTAATCAATACAACCTTGATTAAATACATAAGAATCTTTAAATAATAAGAAAAGGCCTTACCTAATTTCTCATGGCAAAGATAAATATGCAGAACAAATTGGGAAAAGAAACAAGAGCCACCATTTGTAAGAGCAGACTGAGTCACACTTTTTCACCAACCGTGCAGCTGAAGGTTTTTTGGTGCTGTAATGAGTTGTGTCTGGGAAGAGGCAGAGGAATGCATATCCAGATGCATCTTCTTAGGATATAAACAGCCCCATTCTTTTCCTCCTACTTTACAGTTAAAGGTACTTTGCTTCTAAACATTCTTCTCAGAAAACACCTTTTAAATTGTTTGTATGGAATATTTGCCAGGTATCCTCTCTGGAGTCATTTTTTTCTATAGGTTTACAGGACAATTGGTATATATCTTATGTGCTGAAGAGCTGTTCTGGCCACAAAAGCTTATACCAAGTAAAACATGTTAATATTTATGGTGCCTTAAAATGCTTTGTCAGCCTGGGTCCTGACAGGCAAGGACAATTGCTTGTTACACTCAGTCCTTCATATACAATCACCTGGACTGGCTGTCCTCAATCCAGCTGCAAACTGAATTCCAGGTGAAGGAAACCCACCTCACCCAACTTTGGAGGATGAGATGACACAGTGGGTGTAGATCTGGGCAGTCTTTGAAGGACTGCAAGTCACAGAAGAGCCTGGTGAGTTGTAGTCCATTGGATCGCAAAGGGTCAAACTCGATTGTGCAACTGAACAACAAAAACAGTGTTGCTAATATTTAAAGTTTTGAACTGTTTATTAAATAACATGTGGGAATATTCCTATGTTTACTTTTGTTCTGGGTTTTATCCATTGTCCAATAGACCCATACTCACCACACAAAAATGGAAACAGAAGATAACTTTGGAAATATTTTTTTTATCACACCCTCCTCCCAAAGTTTCTCCCAAACAATTCCTGTATAATAGCCTAGAATAATACTAGTTAGAAGGGATCATGGAATAATCAAACTGGCGTTGCTTATACAGTCACTGTTGAACAAAACAGTGCTACAAGCATGGCTAATGTTGATACTACCTATCACAAACCATTGCAAAATGTATCCTTCAGTTGCAGACATTGAGGGAAATTGTTCTTCAGATTTCACTCAAGAATTAAGGTAGATAATGTAAAATTAAGACCTTCTTCTGCACTGCTGTAGAACGATATATATCATATCCTGCATGGGAGGTGGAATATGGATGGCTGCTGACGATATGGTGGTAGTGCTGTAATGCTGTCGCTATTGGGAAGAATGGGGGAAGGAGAGTTTCATCATCACATCTAAGAGTAGCTGAACTAATAAATTGGCACTGTCTCAGAGATCTTTAAGGACTGCAGTGGCTCAAGTCACTAAGACGCTGACTGGGAGGCGGAAGGTCAGCAGTTCGATTCCCAAGTACTGCAGGACGGATTGAGCTCCCGTATCTGTCCCAGCTCCTGCCAACCTAGCCGTTTGAAAGCAAGAAATTGCAAGTAGATAAATAGGGACCACTTCGGTGGGAAGGTAACAGCGTTCCATGCACTCCGGTGTCTAGTCATGACTGCCACATGACCATGGAAACGTCTGCAGAAGCAGACAGCGCTGGCTCTTCGGCTTAGAAACAGAGATGAGCACTGACCCCTAGAGTTGGATACGACTGGCTTTCAAACAAGGGAAACCTTTACCTTTACTTTACAGAGATCTTTTAGGGACACAGCACCCCTCAGACATTGTAAATAGCTAATGCTTAACATGGCACTGCCTGAGAATCCATAAATAATTATCAATGGCCTTTTATGAAGAAGGATCACCTACCTATTATTACTTGCAGTTTTGTCAAAGGTAATGTTTCCCTTAACTTTTATGCCATTATAGATGTGAAACAGATACTTCCTTCTTGGTTTAAGGTTAAGGTCTCCCTTATTCGAAAGCCAGTTGTATCTGACTATAGGTTTCGATTCTCATCTCCATTTATAGTCAAAGAGTCAGTGCTGTCTGTGTCTGCAGACATTTCCGTGGACATGTGGCAGGCATCACTAGTGCACTGAATGCTCTTTACCTTCCCGATAATAATAATTTCATGTCAGAAATTATTCTGGGTTGAAAGGATTTTGTGGAAGAAACTGTGCTCAGGGAATGCCCAAATGAGGCTCCTTTCATGAACCCAAGAGTTGGGACAGAAACAGGCACTCAATCCATCAGTGTTTCCCAAATGCTGGTTTGTGGACTTCAATTCCCAGAAGCCTGTCATTTCTCCAAAGCACTGATCAGCCAATGTACTAACTTAGGTTTCTGGGAATTGGAGTCCACTTGTGGGCTGTGTACCCCCTGTTGGGAACCACTGCAATCATGCAGTACCCGGGTCTCAAACTGCTGACTTGCCACCCTTCCAGCTAACAAGGCAAGCTTCTTAACCACTGAGCCTTTCCCCTGAAGAGGTCCCTATGTATCTACTTGCAATTCCTTGCTTTTGAACTGCTAGGTTGGCAGGAGCTGGGACAGAGACGGGAGCTCACTCTGTCATGCAACACTTGGATATCAAACTGCTAACCTGCTGACTTTTCAGCCATCAAGTTCATCGTCTTAACCACTAAGCCACCGCAGTCCCCTTTCTTGCTGTAGCTGGACCTTAATTCTATACATCAAAACAAATCAGTTACCATTACAAGTCTTGTCACTGTGTTAGGAGGGCCACCAACTGGAGATCCTCTACCAGGAGGGTTCTTGTACTTTCTGTATCTGCAGGACAAGCAGAAATTCGGTTGATGATACTTTTTTCTGCTGCTATAACTGCAGATTGTAGCACATCAGCATTTTTGAGCAAACATGAAAGGGAGAAACTGGGGGGTGGGGAGAGGGAGGTTCTTTCTAGATTCTAAAAGGATGAGATATTTTCTGTCTAATTTGAACAGAGTTCTCACAGTAATAACTATAATTTGTGATCGAATAATCCAAAAGAAAGAAAGTCAGCAAAATCAGTTTGCTTAGCACAGTTGGAATTCTAAAGAACACAAAAGTGATCCCATCAGGATCTCAGAAGGCTTAAAATAATAGCAGATGTATTAAATAACATGAAAGATTGCAATAAAAATAATAAAAAAATCATTTGCACTTATCATATTTGCCGGCGTATAAAACACATTGGAGTATAAAACACACCTTGCTTTTTATACACATTTTAAAGGAAAAGCAATTTTCTACATTTTTTCATGAATTTCCAAAAAATGATTTATTGTACTAATTTTGTAGTTATTCATATCTACAAAAAATGTAACTAGGAAACACTGTAGTTAGGTATCATTTAATCTTCATCCTCAAAACCCAGAAATTCATCTCCAGAGCTCCACCTGCCCTCCCAGGCTCCCAGTGGTGGGATGTCAAAAGTTTTACTACCCCACCGTGATTACATCACAGTGTGGGCGGCGCTAACATCATGATGTCATGATGTCATGGGCAGGGCCAAAGAAAAAATAAAATAAAAATAAGCACACACACACCCCTCAACCCACCCACTCGCACACGCACACACACAACACAAACCCATAAAATAAATAAATAAATAAATAAAATTACATTAAAATACACCCACCCCAAACATAAATCATCCCACACACCCCAAACACAAACCCATCACTTATCTGTTAGTATAAGTGCCTGGGCAGCACCATGTTGTAAAATGGATATGGTCATCGTACCGGTTCTCTAGGATAATATACCTTAATGTAAATGTAAAACAGCTGTACCTCCTTAAGGGTTTTCCAACTGGAACAGCACAGGTGTAGCTTATTGATGACGTAACTCCAAGACTGCTTAAAAACCCCAAGCCAGGCTGCCAGGCCTTTTTAGGAACTGTGACAGTACGTCAATATAGGTAAAGGTATTAAATACACATTAAAATACACACAGACACACCACATTCAAAGGTGAGTCACTTACCCTCGGGAGGAGGCTATAGGAAGCTTCAGGCTAGCAGCTTCTCTTCCTCCTTCCTGCTTGGGAGGACAGTAGGGAGGCCGTGCATATGCACCAAGTACTGTAGGCATGCATGCACACCAAGTGCTTGGCGCACATGTGCAGTAGGAGAACCAGTGAAAAGGTAAGCCCTGAAGGTGGTTCCCTCCAAAAGCCACTACCAGTTCTCCAGGACACTGGGAAAAGTTACTACCAGTTCTGGAGAACTGGTGAGAACCTGTTACATCCCATCACTGCTCAAGACCCTTTGTTACAGCCTGCAGAAGATGCCCTAGAGCAGAGGAGAGGGGACACCATCCCTATCTCTCCCCCCCTCCCTTCCCTTGCATGCAAACAACTACATGCTCTTGGAGATGTGTAGCTGCCAGCCCTCCAGGCGTGAGGCAAACTGGGTGAGGAGAGAGAGGTCGAGAGAGTTAACGAAAAATGGAGGGGGAGAGTTGGTGGTAGCTGGAACTTGGGAAAAGGTGGCTTTAAAAGACCGCTCTTCCCCTGCTGATCCTCACAAGCCAGGGAGAGGTATTTCTTAAAAGTCCCCCTCCCTCGGCTCATGGTGATCAGTGGCAGCTGAAACCAGGAGATGGTGTCTTTTTTTAACCTGAGAGCGGTAGGCTGACTGAATTTTCAACATGATAATTTTGATTACCATCACACAAGATGCACTCCAATTTATTTATTTACTCAAATTTGTATACCACCCTCCTTACCAGGGCAACTCAGGGCAGTTTAACATATCATATAAAAACATCAACAAGAAATGTGGATCAAAAATTTTAAAAGAAGTTAAAATAGACATATCAATAACAGAATTAAAAAGTTAAAACTCACTCTTGAGAATCAAAAGAAGTTAAAAGAGAGCGGGAGCTCACATCAACCAACAGGCTAGGGTCATTGTACAACCTGTACCCCATACCTGCCCCACCAGCCATGTTTTTAAATTCTTCCTAAAAGACAGCAACTCTGTCTGGAGGTGCAACTCTGTTGGCAGGAGGTTCCATAGGGCCTGAGCGGACATGGAGAAGACCCTCTTACTATTACCAGAGAGATGTGCTTCTCTGGCCGATGGAACAACTAGAGAGCCTCTCTGGTCTGCTCTGGTGGGATGGGCAGATATTCTTGGGGTGAGGTGGTCTCTTAAGTATCCTGGCCCACTACCCTGTAGGGCTTTAAAGGTGATAAGCAGCACCTTGAATTGCACCCAGAGACATACTGGCAACCAGTGCAGCTCCCGAAGCAGCGGTAAGACACGTGCATAGAGCTTGCATCCTATTACCACCTGGGCAGCCGCTTTCTGGACCAGTTGCAGCCTCCGAAAGGTCAACAAGGGCAGCCCTATGTATAGTGCATTGCAATAATCAAGTATGGAGGTGACCATGTTGTAAAAACCCAGAGTGTATGTGATCATGAGCAAGGAGTCCCAATCTAGGAGCGGGCGTAACTTGTGAATGACACGAAGTTGTGCAAAGGTTCTCCTGGCCACGACTGCCACCTGCTCTTCGAGCAGTAGTCACAGGTCCAGGAGAATCTTCAGATTACGCACTGGGTCTGTATGGGGGAAAACTACCCTATCCAGGACCAAAGATGGTAATTCCCGAGATAATGCAGGACCCCTGACCTACAACCACTCAGCCTTGTCAGGATTCAGCTGTAGCCCATTGTCCCCCATCCAGACCCTCACAGCCTCCAGGTACCTGGACAGGACTTCCAGTGCATCGCTTGGATCACCACGGGGCCGAAATATATAACTGGGTATCATCTGCATATTGATGATACCTCACCCCATGGGAACGAATTATCTCACCCAGAGGTTTCATGCAGATGTTGAATAGGAGAGGTGAGAGTACTGAGCCCTGAGGCACCCCATATTGAAGGGGCCTTGGGCTGCACTTCTCGCTCTATATCCATACCGACTGAGTCCAGCCTTTCAGAAATGAGGAAAAGCAGGACAACACAGTGTCCTGGATCCCCAATCCTTGGAGCCTTTCCAGAAGCATACTGTGGTCGATGGTATCGAAAGCCGCTGAGAGGTCAAGAAGAGTCAGGATGGACGGATGACCTTTGTCCCACTCTCACCAGAGATCAGATTTTTTTCCCGTTTATTTTAAGCAGGGGGGAGGGGGAAGTGTGTCATATACAATGGCAAATGTGGCACTTTTTTCCACCTGAGAAGAACTGGTTCCTTACTTGGCAAGATTATGGGAGTTTTTGTCCATTTCTTTGTCACTTTCAGGACTTTTTGGTGAAAATTTTGCATAAGTGTTGCTTTGTAAAATACAGTGGTACCTCACTTTATGAATCCTTTGGTTAATATAATTTTCAATTTACAAATAAAAATCCATTGCCAATAATGACATGTTTTACAATTTTTTTGAATGGATTAAATGGTTTTCAGTGCATTCCTATGGGAAACCACATTTTGCTTTATGAATTTTGGTTTTCAATCCATTCCAATGGGAAATTCGCTTTATGAATTTTTTGTAATATGAAATGTCCCAGGGAACACATTGATTTCATAATGCAAAGTACCACTGTACCTTAAAATTTACCCCACTTATTTTGTGTAAAAGCCTTGCACTTAGTTCAATAGACTTATACTTTTGTGTACAATAGGATACTTTTGCATAAACTAAAAGGAGTCCCCCCCAAAAAAACACATTTTTGCATACAACTTTTCATTTAGAATGCTGTTGCTGAATCTAGTCTTTTTGCTTTCACGTAGGAGTTAAAAATGTCAGAGCAGTTAAGGCCTGTTTTCTTTGAGGATAAGAAAAAATGCAGGTGCATGTTACATCCCAGAACAAAAAGAGCAGCCAGTGCATGACAGTGAGGGGGAAATGGCTTAGCATCATAATGGGGCATTTCAGGAAAAGCTTTGGTGAAGGAACATGACAGAATATAAAACAGTCTAAAAAACAGAGAGGAGGGGACTGTGTCAGACAGTATCACCGATTTGACAGAAGGCAAAGAGTTAGACTTGGGAGATTTAGACAAAGCAGGTTGACAGCGGAGCAGTGTCTCTACAGAACAAAGGGATTTTGCAGGGAACCACAGAACAATAGAAGGGGGATTGCAGCTCAGTTATTTTCCAGTCCATGACTCTTTCCTATTGGTATTGTGCATATATTCCAAAATATTTGCATATCCTGACCTGGTAATTTGCAGGAGATTTATCCAAAATCCAGTTCTATCACCTTATGTGTCTTTAATTTGATTTATTCTACATCTTCTGTAATTTGCTGGGTACATGCTGTCAATTTGATGCAATATGAAAGCAATTCTTTCTTTTAACAAGATGGAAAACATTTCTGGTGCTTCCATTCCTTACGTCATTTACTCTTACAGGCGTCATTTTTACTGCAGTCATTCTAAGTAATGATATGATGGTATAATGATGCATGAAAGGAAAATTCCTCTTTAAATTGTGTTTGAATTTTAGTAGATTCTCTCAAGATCTTTGATATTCTTTATTGTAAGTGTCAAGAGAAAGCTTTCAAGTTTAAGGCCATTGGTAATGGATTTGTCTGAGGACACATCCTGACTTGAGCCCCTTAGTGAAGCTCAGGTACTGGGCTTGCATAGTGCACTGCAGAAATGTTCCCACTAATCAAAGTCCAGTAGCCTTTTTCTTTCAAAAACCTTGCATTGATGGACAGTAGAAGTCACTGGAAAATTCTGAAGTTATTGTAAAAGTGTTGCATCTCATTCAAAGCAAAAAAACAAAACAAAACACCAACTTAATGCAAGGTAGAAAAATTCCAGCAACAATTCTAGAAATAGGATAAGAAACATGAAAACATGTGTAAGGATTTTTGGATGACTGGACAGCCAAGATGAGTCAGAATCTCTTATGCCTACTCTTCCTGAATGTACTCATGTCCAGCTGAATAGAGAAGGGCAACCACTAGATCCAAAAGAAGTGCTTCTTTTTTAATTTAAGAATCTCTCCTGAACTGGTTCCTACAAGGCATGAGCGGATTCTTTTCTCTCGTACAGCAATAGCAAACCTTGACACTCCAGATGTTCTTGGACTTCAATTACCAGAAGCCCAAATCAGCACTCCTGCTGATCAGGGCTTCTGGGAATTGAAGTTCCAGAACATCTGGAGTGCCAAGGTTAGCTATCACTGCTCTAGGACATTAACCCTTTCCAGGGCTTCTGGGTATGCATGTATGTTGCAAAACTGTAACATGAAGTTCAGGACTTTTTACATACATTGCCACGTAATGGCAGTGACGAATCTGCTGTCATGATAGCTCATAAAGACGGTGTGTGATGTCCAAGTTTGGTTACTGGCAAACAGTTTTGATGCTAAATAGTCCAGACGCTTCATGCAACCAGCCTTATGCTTTCCCTTTTTCACTATTGTGTCTCTAGATTAGCAAAGCAGACTGTCTCTAGAGACTCTACAGACATCTACAGAGATATATGCAAGGGATGTCAAATGAACATGAACAAAAACAAACTGAGCAACAAATCTGTCTGCAGTCAAACTGTCTTTAAATGGCTCTTTTACCAACAAGAGTTTTTCTTAGCTACAACCTGCACTGCTTCCTCTTTTGAAAATGCAAAGAAAAGAAAAGAAGGAGAAGGATAAATCTTGTGTTTTCTTAAAATGTAAGCTACTTAATACTGAGGAAATGTCTATACTGGCCCACTTGGGAGGAGGAACAAAAGGCCCACCTCCCCCCCCCCAAGAAAAAATGTCACTTTGCATGATCCTTGAATCCAAAGGGCATCTTGGTCCTCCAAAAGAAGAGGACAGGGTTGCAGCAGAAGATTGATGGGGAGACCACTTTCCAGTTAACTGGGAAGCAGCTCCTACCACTGTGCTTTATTTTATCCTGTCTCCAGTGTACACATAATCTGGGAATGGGATAAAACACAGCAGGACAATTGAGAAGATTCCTGTGCGTAGGTCTCAAAATGGGTCTGATTTGCCCACTTATTTATTTATTTATTATTTATTTGTTCAGATTTATATTGCTGCCCATTCATGGTGGGTGGTTCGCAGTGGTCCTGCCGCTGGTGGTGGTGGTGTGGGCTTGGGGTGGTCCTGCTACTGCTGCTGCTGCCAAAGGTGGTGACAGGACCACCAGTCCAGCCCCTCAACAATCTGAGGGGCCATGAATCAGCCCCCAGCTTTAAAAGGTTGAGGACCCCTGGATTAGACCAACCAAATCACCCCAGAGACTGATTTCCCATGCAGAAAGCCTCTGAAAGGAGGAGCAGGGAAGGAAGTTGGAAGGTACATAGAATATTTTTCATAAGAAGAAAAAATTAAATGATTTTTGGATAAAGGAAGCATTAGAAATAAAAATATGTGGTCCCCAAAATAGTAGAAATTGAGGAGCAGATAATATCTTTATTTTTTTAAGGGATTAATAATACAGCTAACTTTCAATTTCTTTCTTATGCCAAAAATTCATGGCACAAGAAAGAATTAGGAATGGGCAGGAATGGTGAATGTGGGAAAGGAAAAAAAAGCTAAGGAATAAGGGAAATATTCAGTAGACCAAGATCTAGACAAGAATAAAGAGATAATGTGAAATCACAGCAGATGTATCAGTTACAGAAGAGCATAGAGAGCACCTTGGTGCCTCAGTCTTGGACAGTGGAGTTCAATTTTTTTTAAAAACTGAAAATGAGGTTCAATTTTAAAAATCTCTGTAATCCTCATAATAGTTGCATGTGCCACATTTCTCCCTCTCTGGATCACACACCTACACCCTGTCAGGAAATGAGTTTACTCACAAGTAGGACTTCTTGCCCACCAGTGGTTGCTTCCTGCTTCAGAGCTGCCTCCTCCTGGCTAAGCAATCCAGGCAATTAGATTAGTGTAGATAACGTAGCACTGAGCCAAGTGAACACTCCAGGCATCTTCATGTATTTTAAAAGTATATTGTAATCAGAGTAAGTTACAGAAGAAAGTTTATCAAAAGTTTAGAAAGCACATTCAAAATAAAAAAAGCTGCTCAAATGGGAAAACCCAGATGCCCCCCTTCTGCCTTAAGTACCTACATGATTGCAGTTTCCCCTTAGCTAAAAGCATCTGGTCAAGAGAGGCCCTTGGTCTGCACCTTCTGGGTTTTATCTTCTTTCACATAATCCACACCCTTGCCGTTCCCCTAAAGGAATCCAGCCGATGACCATACAGCATAGCATGTCCATCACACATTAGGTTGCATTTCTTCCTACCCATGAGACCAGCATGTTTACACATTCCAGTCCCTTTGGTATGTTCTAAAGGGTCTCCCATGCATTGAAATCTCCATCTTGGATGAGGCTAAAACCAGAGGATAAATCCTCACCTGAAACACCCATACCCAAGAGTGAGTTGAGGAGGCATTTAGGAATGATATACAGGTTCTTTCCTCTGTGTATGAGTGTTGCCATCCACAAGCACCCTTGTGTGTCCTCATAGGACCCACCACCACTACACTATAAACAGACCTGGTGCGTAATCTGGGGGTCCTCTTGGACTCACGACTACTGCTCGAGGAGCAGGTGGCAGCCGTGGCCAGGAGGGCTTTTGCACAACTTTGTGTAATACGCCAGCTACGCCCACTCCTAGACCGGGATTCCTTGCTCATGATCACACATGCTTTGGTCACCTCCAGACTTGATTACTGTAATGCGCTCTACATGGGGCTGCCCTTGGTGACCATTCGGAGGCTGCAGCTGGTCCAGAATGCGGCTGCTCGGGTAGTGATGGGGCGCGGGCGTTATGCTCGTGCCTCACCACTGCTTCGGGAGCTGCACTGGTTGCCAGTATGTCTCTGGGTGCAATTCAAGGTGCTGGTTATTACCTTTAAAGCCCTACATGGTAGTGGGCCAGGATACTTAAGAGACCGCATCGTCCCAAGGACATCTGTCCGTCCCACCAGGGCAGATCGGAGAGGCTCTCTTATCATTCCATCGGCTAGAGAGGCGCATCTCTCTAGCACCAGAAGGAGGGCCTTCTCCGTGGCCGCCCCGGCCCTTTGGAACCTCCTGCCAACTGAGTTACGCCTACAGGCAGAGCTCCTGCCCTTTCGGAAGGGCCTAAAAACCTGGCTGGCAGGGCAGGTGTGGGGGTCCAGGAACATGGGGTCCCATGTTGGGTGGCTGATATGATGGGACAGCCACCCCTCCCTCACTTTAGTCTATGAATTTTTAAATTTTTTATTGATGTGTTTTAACTTGGGTTGTAAGCCGCCCAGAGTCGGGCTTGCCCGATTGGGGCGGGTTAGCAAGTATGAAATATAAATAAAAATAAATAAATAAACTTTTAAAATCTTTTTAAACCTTTTAACCTTTTTAAATCTTTTAGATTTTTGTAAATTCATGGTTTAATTCTTTTTTAATTGACTTTTAAGTAATTTATGAACCTTAAGATTTTAATTTATGAATTTCTGTAAGCCGCCTAGAGTCAGGTTCGCCTGATTAGGGCGGGGTAATAAATCTAAATAAATAAAAACTAGCTGGTCTGCAAATGTAGACCAACCCTTGCTGATTTCCCCTGTCTGCCTGTATTCTTTGTTCCTGGTGTAAGCAAGACAGTTGATCAGACTGGGAGTGGGGATTAGTGGAAGGTGATTTACTTCCCCTGGAGTTACTTCCCCAGGGAACAGAGAGGGTGGAAGACTCTTAACAAGGAGGAGAAAGAAAGAGAAAGGCAGTGGACTCACTACAACACTTGTTTTTCTCCCCTCTCTATCAGTTTTTTTCTCTCCCTTTTGCACGCATACCCTCTCTCCCCTCTTACCCTTGTTCTATTTGGACATGCCTGGTTTTGTTTCTTTCAGCAAAACAGCAGTATCCAACTACATGTCTTCAGCAAAAGATCCCAAACCTTCTTCAGACAGCCAAAGTTGTGGGGACCTCACCATCACAGCTCTTCTGTCTTTACTGGCCTTGTTGTTGTCACTAGCCATCCACGCAGACTGGTCCCAGGTTTCACCACCTCAAATTCAGCTTTGTGGATACTGAAGGAGTTTTCTCATATTCTTAACTGCTGTGCATGCAGAGGGACTATGAACCTGTTTGTGCATGGATGTGGAACTGTGGAACCCGATGGGACCTGGCTGGTAAAAAAGTGGTAAGTTAATTCTCTTGATAGAAACAGCAAGAAGCAAAATCAGAAAGGAGTGCTCAGCCCACTCATCTTGCAAAGACAACGGCTCATGTCAGAACGTTCTTTTTAGAAGTAGAAAAAAGAGGGAGAGAATACAAAGTAGCATTAAGATCCATACCCACAAAACTTATGTTGCTAAGCCACTCATTGTATAAAAGCAATGGGTTTCTTTTGTTTCTAGGGTTAAAAAAGAGTGCATGGGAAATATAGAATGGCAGGAGGGGCAAGCTCTGTTCTCCATTATCCCAGAGTGCAGGATATGCAATAATGGGATCAAACTGAAGGAAGTCAGATATAGGTTGAATGCCAGCAAGAAATTCTAAACAGTTAGAGCTGTATGACAGTGGAACCAACTGTCTTGAGATGTGGTGAGCACTCGAGCACTGGAAGCATTCAAGAGAGAATTGGACAACCATCTGTCATATCTGCTTTGAAAAGTATTCCTGCACTATATAAGGGGTTGGACTCAATGGTCTAAAAGTTTCCTTCCAACCCAGTAATTCTATGACTTGTTAATGAGTCAGAGAACACCTGTGTCTAATGTTTGGCTGTATTATTGCAAGATTGGATGATAGCCTTATTATGCAAGACTAAACAGCAATATGCCTCTCTGGAGAGAACTGGGTGATCAAAAATTGAACAACAAATCCAAAGCTGCTTGGCTAAACTGGATGTTGTCCAGACTGAGGAGGCAAACCAGCATTGGTTAACCTTTAATTTGCTATCTAGACCTTTTTACTAGACTAGATAAGAGCACTACCTCATTTCTCTGGCAGGCTGCTACTGAAGTATACAACATATGGCTCGGTGGATAAGAACCTTGCCTTGTTAGATGGAAGGCTGGCAAGTCAGCAGTTTGAGCCCCAGGTATTGCATGATGGATTGAGCACATGTCTCTGTCCCAGCTCTTGGGGACATGAAAAAAGCCTCATTCGGACGTCCCCTAAGAAGAGTTTCTCCAGCCAAAATCCTTTCAACCCAAAGTAATCTCTGACATGAAATTATTATTATATATGATGATAGAAAAATCAAACTATACATGAGCTTTCGTGGTTCAAGGTCACTTATTCAGGCATTTACCAATTCTGAAAAGTGCCTGGCAAATGTTCATGCCATACCTTGTTCCTTAGAAATGAGTTTGAAAAACAGCAGGCTGCATCACATAGCTGTTGGCTGGATATCATCCCCCACTCCACAAACACAAGAAACTAGTTATATGAAAAGTCAACTCTTTTAATTTCAACAGCTTGCATGACCCATCGGCAAGTTGTCATTCATTGAGCTTAAAATCAAGACTGTTTAGAGGCTGTTGTAACACTGCTAGTATATAAAAATATATTACTACTGCTACAAGTTTTACTGTTTTTTTTTACTGTGGCTATTCCAAGCAGAGGCTGCAGTGGCTAAGTACTTAAGATGAAAGTCACCAGATCAGCATTTTAAGACCTGAGTGCTGCACAATAGACTAAGTGTCTGTCATCTGTCCCAGTTCCTGCCAACCTAGCAATTTAAAACAAAAAATTGCAAGACTGTAAATAGGAAAGCTAGGAAAGGTAACAGTGTTCTGTGAGCTTTGGCTTCTAGTTGTGCCTGTCACATGACCATGGAAACATCTGCAGACAGTTCTGGCTCTTTGGCTTTAAAAAGAGATGAGCACCACCCCTAAATTTGGGCATGACTGGCTTTCTAGCAAAAGAGACCCTTATTTTTACCTTTTGAGTTATTTATTTATTTATTTATTTATTTAGAATATTTATGTACTGTCCCATGGATTGCTATCTCAGGGTAGTAGAGTATTGGGGGGAAATCAATAAATGTTTTAAAATCATTAACATTAAAAACTATATACAATATAACCAATAAGAATAAAGGAGCCTTGACGATGGTTTAATTTGGTGCCGAAATGAGGTTAGTGCCAGCAACTGATGGGCCTTTACATATTGGACCATTGTCCATAACGGAGTCCAGAGGAGTCTCGCAGTATTGGATGTACATTCCTTATTCTGTGGCCTTCTATAAGGACACCAAGTGTATAGACTGGAAAAACTCCTTATTTGTCATATGTTGTGTGGGTAAGGCAGCTCTTTGGCTACTGAAAAATGTCTTCATCCTTGCAAAGTATTCTTACACACCTACTTATCTTGGATTTTCCTGAATTTAGATCCCATTTACCCAAATCACCTTAAGCCATGCCTTAGTCATCTAGCCCAGAAGCAATTGCCTACTCCACTTCTGTGATGTCACAAAGATCCACCCATTGGTGTTGGATTTTGGCATGAAATCTCAGTGAATGCAATGGTCTTAATCTTACAACTCTAATCCAAAAGGTGAAGACCAAATTCTCCTTGAACTTACATGAACTTCCTCGACTATTTGATCTTCTCATTACTAATGGCAATGTTCATTTTAATTGTTGTTTGGATTAGTAAGGGATAGGAAGAATTATGTCACTATTAGGAGCTTGCATTCATTTGAAAAACAAAAAGAAAAGCAAATTTAATGAGGTCTATTCCTGCCCTCTCCCACCAACACGGAATTTTAGACATTGAAATAAGTAGGAATTCAGGCATATTAGTTTCAAATGAAAATCTGCTATGTCTCATTTATTTCTCATCTGTGTCTCATTGGCTTCATTTCTTTCATTTAAAGCCATTCTGCACTGCATGTAGAGGTCACAGGAAGGTTATTGTGTGTGGTGGTGGTGGTGATAAGCACACCTTTAAAACATCCCCCCCCCCTCTGAAATTTATCATGGAAGGGCCTTTGTAAGGCTAATAAACACCCTGCCATTTAGACAGGAAACACCAAAATTATATGCTGGAAGGGGGTCTCCCACTGAAATTAGTGGGAAATGAAAAGTGCAAAATGAATAAACAGTTTAGAATCAGTTGCAAAAATAACAGAAAAGAAAAAATAACTGTGGGAAAGGAGAGAAACTAATAGATTTACTAGAGATTTTTCTTGAGTAATTCTGTCCCTTTTTGTATTTTCTACATGAATTATTGACTTTTGTTGGAAAATAATTTGGATGTATTTTGTATTCACAGAATCCTCTAGGGAGAATGTCCACCAGTCTTATCATGCAGGGAATCTGTGGAAAGTAACTTTTCCTCGCTGTGTGTGATACAAGGGGTTGGTCAGACAGGGTGCACTGAATCACATAGCCTCTAGTGTCCATAGTTTACTTTTGTATTGCTGTTACATTGAGCAATATGTGATTGTATTGTTTCATACTTCTCCAAGAGTTGCATTATCTTTGCAGAGAACCTGAAAATGTCTCCTGTGACATTCTAAAGAAAATGCCAAATTCAATAACCAGAAGTCATAGTAGTATTTAATTGAGAGTGATAGGACAAGTGACAGCTGCTGAAATTGTTTCAGACAAGCTGCAGATATTAGTTGGTGTGCATCGGCTTATATTCAGCTCACATTTTCAAGCATAAACAACAGAAGTGGGTTTATCAAAAACTAAAGCTGCAAGATTTGGGAGATCAGTCAGAGCCCATTGCTCATTAAAATGGGTGATAGCTATAATATCAGTTCAAACTAGTAGAGTAGACCCAAGACCTTATCAGTATAGCTATCTCCATTAAAGTAGAATACCAGGTACCAGGTAAAGCCATATTCATTTTTCAAAATGGTTGAACCAGAGAGAAGCAAGTTCTAATCCTCACTGAGGCACAGACCTTACTGGTTCCCATGGGATTATTCAATCTTTCCCAGCCTCACCTACTTGGCAACATCACTAGCTTGTTATGAGGATAAAAGGACTGACTACCATGTTTTGCCAAAATAAGCTTCTTGCAAAACATTTATTAAATAGATAAAAGAATAAAATAATGTCAAGATAGCAACTCAGTCAGAAAATAATTGATTGCTAGCAATATGCACAGTGAAAATTTTCTGATTTCATTCATTTCAATATCTTTTGGCAGAGTGCCTCATACATTTTTGGTATTTTGGGTACCATCCTTTTCATTATACATGACTTGTTTGGGTTCCTCCATTTGCAAACCCCAAAGAACATTTCTTTAAAACCAGTATGAAATCAGGAAACAGAGAATCAGTTCAAAAGCCCTAAGGAATTCTTAGACAATACTTCAAAAAGCCAGGGGCAGGTCAGCAATACACATTATTTTTTTTAAATGATACAATTAAAAAACAACAACCCAACAGGAAAATCTCTCTCTCTCTCTCTCTCTCTCTCTCTCTCTCTCACACACACACACACACATATCGAGGGAGCAAAGGTAAAATAAAGAGCACACAAGAAAAGCAAGGAGAGAAATAAAAAAAATTAAAATACAGTCAAGCTCTCTCCCAAGCTAAAATGACCAGAATATAGGGATATTTCTATTCCCTCTACTACTCATTGTGTTCTCTGCTCTTCCATGAGACCATTGTCAGCATACAGCAGCAGGCAGAATACATAATTCAGGAATGGGGGGGGGGGGGAGAATCCTCCCAAAAATCCAGAAAAGATCCAAAAGGTAGGTACAGATGGAGATCAGAAACTAGCTAGAGGGCCCCATGGAGCTCAATCCTTATTCAAACTGCACTCACAAAGACTGTTCCAAAAGAAAATTCTTCACTGGGTTCCACAACCAATCCAAGTCTATGGTTCAGAGTTGGTCTCTCCCTCCAGATGTTTTGACTGGCTGCTGACACACGCCCTCATGACATTATTTGATTAAGCATGCCCCACGGCCTGTGTGCCAAAGCAGTAAACTAAATTTGAAATTTGATTGAAGACTTCCCAGGCAATTTAACAGGCATGGGGTGAAGGAAAGGTAAAATGAAAGAGGGAAACACGAAAGAATCTGAAGTATTTGTTATCCTCTCTTTCATTAAAACAAAGCATTCAGTTTTCAGAGGCACTCTTTCAGAATGAAAGGAAAGAACACAAAATTGAAAGTGAGTGCCTCTTTTGTGTGTCTCTTGCTCTTCATTTCTGGTTAAATCTTCCCTATCTCTTTCCAGTACTCTTTTCAAATGAAATCATTTGTCTCATACCATAGTGTATTATTATTATTATTATTATTATTATTATTATTATTATTATTATTATTATTATTATTATTATTATTATTATTATTATTATTATTATTAAGACTGGGGCTTCTTTTTTAATGGTGTCAGCACATTTTATTCAAATGCTGAATGACACAGCACAAAAAGAGGACATGCTTTTGTTGCAATGTACCTTCTGATAATGCCACCAACTCAGAAATGGTAGGTTGACAGAAGCACAAAATATTTCCTTTTATTATCATTTCTATGTTTGCTTCAGTGTTGCTTTTAAGTAAAAACACACTGTTGCTCCTATTGTGAAGAATATTTCTTTAAGAATTACATCAAAACAGCAAGTCAATGCATCAAGATATGCAGAAGGACAAGATAAAAGCCAAGCCATATTTTTTTTAAAACATGGACTGAGACAAGGTCCTCCTTTATGAGAAAGGAAAGTATTTAAATCCAAAGCTCAGAGTGGTATGGTAAAGGCAAAGCAACAGATAACTAAAATTAGTATCCAGCCATTTCATGTACGCCTTCTTTTCTCTATCCTAACCTGAGATAATTACACATGACTCATTTGTACACATATATTAAGGATTTAAAGGTTTGATCAAGGTCTCTTTGAAAAGAAATGTCATGAAAAACCACTTTGCAATGAAAAACAGGCAGGAAGGTCATTGCTCTTCTGTACCTAAACTTTCTAAGATACAAGTTTCATAGTTATGGCCCACTGCTAGAGTCTGTGATACCATAATAGGACACAGCTTTCAACTCCTACTCAGCTATGAAGCATAACTGTGGTCCTTTGCAAGTTACTCTTTCCCAATCTAATATAAATCATTCTCTTCTCATGAATATTGTATACTCCAGGCATGATGTACTTCATGGCACTACAAATCTCACCTTCCTGCCAAGATATTCCTGGTACTCCATCACACCTTACACAATCATTCATAGTTCCTACTACTTGCTGCATTGAAACTCCAACCCTCTACTCCCTTCATAATAAATATTAAGAGAAAACCCTTTCTTTCAAAAGGCAACCAAAGAAAATTAGCTGTGTAAACCATATTCAAATTACACAAAATGCACAAACTTCAGGAGGAAGGCAATACCTTTATTGGTATTGAAAAATTTAAATTTAAATATTGTGACCTTTCGAGATCCAAAAATCTCTTCATCAGGCATGGCATGTTGTTTTGCCAGGTGCACATCTTAGAAATGCATGTTGAACAACAGCAAAAAGGCTTCTTGGTGTTATCATACCCCTCCCACAGGAAGCTAGGCATTTGCTCCTCTCCACATGGCCCCCTCTGAATCATCAGCTTCCTTTTGTGGCCAAACAAAGTGAATACAAAACTCCATGTGCTTTCAATTGGGGAGCAAAGTCAATTAAAGTAGATTTCTTTCAATAGATTTCTTTATAAAATCATCATCAATGCAAAGGTGAGGTATGAAAAGACCTGAAGAAATCCAAAATCATTAAAGAAAAACACCCTATAGAGACATACCTCTACAGAAACCCAATGTGACCATCACATTGTTACCCCATATCTGAAAATTGCCCCTTTTATTATTTTTAAAATATTTTTATTTTCAAGAAAAATGTTGTGCTTTTATTTTCATTTGCCGTCCATCGCAAAGTTAGGCTTATATGTCCACAAACACCACACTGTACCATGATTCACTTGTAGGTAAGATAACTGCAAGGGATGATTTTAATAAATTTATAAAGATCTCAAACCACTATTTAAAAAGGCCATGGTCAAGGCCCTTCTCTCTGTTTAAGCCAAGCCTCAGTAGTAGTGAAAAGGCTCTAGGAACTGCAGTTTGGTTTAAAATGCATTTTTCCTTTCTACCAAATGGACACAGCAGACTTAACCCTTTCACTCCTGATTAATTTTCTTTCATTAGCAGTTATACCTAGGATGTCAAATAAATTAATAAAAATGTTTTCATGTACTTTAAACTGTTCAATTCTTGTCTATTCAAGCTAGAATCTCTTAACTTCCTCTTCATATGCTCAGACCATATTATTTGGGCAACCAGAATGTCAGTCAAGGAAGCTCTATTCATCACTAAAGCATCTCAAGACTCTCCTGATGTTCTGTTTTCCTTAAAGCCTAATTCTATTGTTTCTGGGGAAGTGGATGTTAGGAAATTAGCATATGTGTACACAATAGTGGTAGGGTTTTGCTACTTGGGGGCTATTGAATAACATTGGGAGCTCCACAGTAGGTAATATTATTTTGGTAAGTGTTGGTTCTTCCTTATAAACTGTTATATAAGAAGGTAAAAACTAATGTTTTAAATTTGCTTCATGTCTTAGAAGGTCACATTGAAAAGGAACTAAAGCCCGAGATATTGCTGCAATCTGGCTGTTTGGAGAGACCAGAGAGAGAACAATGGGTGCCATTTAAGCCCATCAGGAAACCTCTTTGTTAAGGAAATTTGCTCTCTGCAGCTGTCTACAAGGATGACAATCAGGAAACTTTGGGCTGGGCTTCTGGATGAATTCCTCCAATCAAGAGTGTGTTTTGGGGGGAATACCATATATGGATTTTTGTAACTGACCTCAACTTCTCCCATAGCAGCTTCCATGCTGGCCACATGGCAAAACTCCTCCCACTTCTCCATGTGACATCCTGGACCAACCAAGTTTGGGGGTGAACTTCTCCTCTTCTATGTGGACACTTCTGAGCAAATCAAATATGGGGGTAGGCCCATTACCCTCCCATGTGATGCCTTAGACCAATAGTGTTTGTGCAAGCCCCTTTTCTGCGCCATTTGAATACACATATAAGCTGGATTCTCCCATTGACTGGTGCAGAACCTCCTTCTTTTCTGTTTCTGCCCTATGGTAGCAATTTCCCATAGCATATAAGCAGTGATGGGATGTAACAGGTCTGCACCATTTCACCAGAACCGGTAGTAACTTTTGCCAGTGTCCCGGAGAACCGGTAGCAGCTTTTGGGGGGAAACCACCTTCGGGGCTTACCTTTTCACTGGTTTCCCCACTGTGTATGCATGCCAAGCACTTGGTGTGCATGCACGTCTACAGTGCTTGGTACGTATGCATGGCCTCCTTGCTGTCCTCCCAAGCGGGGAGGAGGAAGAGAAGCTGCTAGCCTGAAGCTTCCTATAGCCTGCTCCCCAGGGTAAGTGACTCACCTTTGGATGTGGTGTGTCTGTGTGTATTTTAATGTGTATTTAATACCTTTACCTATATTGATGTACTACCACAGTTCCTAAAAAGGCCTGGCGGCCTAGCTTGGGATTTTTAAGCAAAATCTTGGAGTTACCTCATCAATAAGCTACACCTGTGCTGTTCCAATTGCAGTTCCAATTGGAGAACCCTTAAGGAGGTACAGCTGTTTTACATTTACATTAAGGCGTTTTATCCTAAAGAACTGGTTAGACAAAGACTTAGTACTTAACTTCTTTAACTGCTGAAAAGTTGAAAAGTGCCAAAATGAAGCCATCTTGTGGTGAGTTCATTCTGTAGTTCCTTCCATCTGACCTAGTGTGAGAAAGATTAGCCAGAATAAGCTTTATGCTCTGTTTTAAAAGCTCTGCTTGATTTGTGTTTGGAGTGGGTGGGTGTTTGGGTGGGTGGGTGTATTTTAATGTATTTTTATTTATTTAATTTATTTACAGGTTTGTGTTGTGGGTGAGTGAGTGGGTTTAGGTGTGTGTGTGTTTTTTTCATTTTATTATTATTTTCTTTGGCTCTGCCCATGACATCATGACATCATGATGTTAGCTCTGCCCACACTGTGATGACATCATGGTGGGGTAGTAAAATTTTTGACATCCCAACACTGCATAAAGGCCATGTGTTATTTTTTTTTGGGGGGGGGGGGATTCATTTGTCCCATGGTTCTTGTTTATCTTTCTCTAGCCAATATTTAATTTTGCTTATTGTTTTCTTATTTTCTTATTTTCTTATTTGCTTTCTAAGTAAACTTCTCTAATTTGCATCAAGCAATTGTCTGCGGTTCATTTAAAAGTTTGGAGCTCATTTTGTGGGTGGACTCTCTTAAATTTGGAATGGTACTTTCAGTTCAATGATCTCTGTTCTATTTAAACCCATGATTTAATGTGGTATTTTGGTTCCTGATTCAACCCTGCCTGTGGGATGTTCCCCTAAATTTAAAAGGTAACAATTTTTCAGGTAACAACATGTCAGCAGCATGGCAATGAGAGCAGACTGTTGCAGAAAGGAATGGAATAACATCATGGAAGCCAGTGTGGCTGGCTAGAATTCTGAACAGGAGACCTTTATGTTGAACAGCAGCAAAACATAAACATTTTATTGCACATTGCAAATGTATAAGGCATAGCTGTTAAGTAGAACCTCCACACCTAGAGGAGCTGTATCTCCCAATAATGATGCTGAGACAAACAGGAGGATGATATTGTTGACCAGATAACAGCATATCTACATTAGCGAAAAGTCCTACATTTGCATCTGTTTTGCCAGGTTTGAAATTGATTCAAAATTGAAGAATACACAATGCAAAGCTGAAGTATGCATTATGTTTGCCAAAACACAGGTTATTTTAAACCACCCACTGGGGGTTGTTTATTCTGCACCCATTCCCAAATCACTGTATTTCCCCTTTGCTTAAGGCCAAAAAAATAACTGAATCTTAGTCCAGAGTCCAAGTAAAACCAGAGGTGCAGGATTAGTCCAGATTATGAAAGTATATTCCAAATGAGCCAGAAGCCAGGTGAAAAGGAGAACAAACACAGCAGAAGCCCCTCTGGAGTTGGAGCAATATGAGGATAGAATTCCAGGAGCAAGAAAACAAGCAAATCACAAAAGCAGTCCACAGGAACCAAGACTGGGCAGAAGTCTTCAGGAACAAGAAGCAAGGTAAAGATTAACATACAGAAATACAGCACATAAAAACAATTGTCATAGTGGTTTAAAAAGAAATGATTAAGAAGTTCAGAGTAGTCCCATGTATCAATATACTACACAACTAAACCTGATCAGATAGGATTTCACAATACAGTAGATGCATGAACTTTTATTAATATTTATTTATTTATTTATTTATTTGACTTATACCATGCCCATCTGGGATTAACTCCCATTCTGGGCAGCTCACAATGTTAAAAAAGCAAAACAAACACCATAAAACCATAGAAAACCCCCCACCCACCCAGTCCAATCAGCACCGAGAACTAACTCAAACACCATGTAACCTTACAGTGATTACAAAGAAAAAACCAATTTGTAACCTGATTTTTTTGACAGCTGAAAGAAACCCTTTGATTCCTAGTGTTGAATTAGAAAAAAAAATAAGCAATAAGGCAGGAATCAGAGGCGTAGCTACCGCCGTATCTGCCGTATCAATTATACGGGGGCCCCGGGCTACAGGGGCCCCCAACGTGCGTAAGCAAAACAAATCTTTACCCTTCCTAAGGGCCCCCAAACAAATTTTTATACGGGGCCCTGCCAAGGCACGCTACTCTTCTGGCAGGAATAATTCCCTTATGTTGATGGTCTAGCATGCAGTCAGCTCTGTACTGATGAGATGCCAGTCAGTCATTCAATGAAAGATTTCCTGTGATGTTAAACATGTCCTATTCACATAAAGTCCAGTGTTTGAACCTCTGCTTCCTAGTTTGTGATTTACACAAGATCTGGGGCTTCCTGAAGTTGCTAGCTGGAATTCCCATCATTCCTTACCATTGACTGTACATATGATGGCTAATGGGAGTTGTAAGCCAACAACATATAGAGGAGCACAAATGACCCACACTTGAGTTAGGCTAGACAGGTTAATCTAGGTCCTGTCAATAATAAACGCAAGGAATTAAGTGTTTGTAACAGAAATGAGTTAAAAACTAGCAAGGCAGTAGCTAAAGTTGTTTTCTCCAATCAACAACCATCTGCAACAGGGGTGGACAACCTTTTTACACCGCTGAGCTGACCATACCCCTGCAAAGTGGAAGCAGGTGAATTTACTGCTGTTGTAAATGTGAACACTTCCGCATTTATGACAGTCACAGGAGCATTTATGCATGTATGGGCGTGTTTTACAGCTGACGTAAATGCATCTGCTTTCACTTCCAGATGCAGCAGAGGTAGCAATGGGCCAGATGGAATGGTGCCATGGGGCAAGTCTGGCCTGCAGGCCGTTGGTTGGGAACCCCATGTCTACTGCTTCATTGTTCCGAGAAAGCTTTTCATCCATGTACTGGCATAGGCATCTTTGCTTTGTTTTGCTTTGTTCTGTCTATCCTCTCCCCAGCTATTTCCACAGCGCCACCCCTACTGTGATCTGGGAAGGATGAGGAAGAAAATGACACTGATGTAAAACAAGGTGAAAAGGAAAAGCTAATCCTGCATTCATGACCTTTCCAATAGGGGGGTTGTAAATGAAGATTCCTCTGAAGCAAAAGTAGGGCTCATCTACTAAGAACTGCTGTTCAAAATGATCTCCAGGGTTGTTGCATTAAGAGAGACATTGATTTTTCATCAAAGCCAAAAAGTATTGTTCTAGATTTAATTTCAAGAGATGTAGAAGGAGGGATAGCAGGAGTAAAGTATGGCAAAATCAGTGGTGTGCTGGGCACCTTGGGAGGGCGGTGTACAGGATGTGATGGGGGCACCTATTGAGGGGTTGGGGGAGAAATCCCATACATTCCCATTACCTCTGCTTGCCTCAGGGGGGTGACAGTTGCTGGGGCACACCGGGATGAGTCCCTGTATCCCTGTGGGCCAACATACCACTTGGCAAAATTCTGGTCTATACCCTTTAAAGTCACACATACCATTCTGAACTGCTGTATCACAGCATCAAAACTGAAGTACTGTCTGTAAAAAGCAATTGATCAGAAGATGAGAAATAGGATGCCCACTATATACAGAAAGCGGATGGTTGGATTTGCTTCATAATAAAAACATGAATCACTGATCTACCCTCATAGGGAAAAGAGGAGGAAATATTTTTTGTCAACTGTGAAGACTGGCCAAGATTTCCTGCTTCTCATGACTAAGCCGTGCACGTGGGATGATGATTTTTCATGCACAGAAAACATTCTGCAAAACTGGGAGGATCACACCTTAGTTTTAGGGGCATTCAACAATTTAAACTCTTGAAAGGCGGTGCTTGTGTCTTGACATAGTCACTAAACAGAACCTCCACTTCCAAAACCCCTGATTCTGTGAATAACAACCCTGTGACAAACAGAACTTGCAGAAGGGTTGCTGTTTCCAAGGCAGGTTCCCTGATGGACAGTCTATGTTTATTTAACAAGAAATAACCAGAAGTTACTTCTTGTATGACAGGTAAAGATAGTAGGATTATTGCAGAAGTCTTGAAAAAAGGAAAGAATTAAAGATTATGGAAATGAAGAAGAAAAAACCAGTGGAATTTCATAGTCATTTCAAATCATGGCTGTTGTTTTCTGCCTGTAAAATGGGGTCATCTGCAATCCTATTTCACTAATAACTCAGGATACAAAGATATTAATTTTATGCCTGGAAGGCAAATGGCTGATCATATTGAGAGAATGTTAAATGTAGCAAATGGAATACATAAACAAAATGTTTATGTGTCAAGGATTGTACTTATTAGATTAATATTTTATAATTTTATAGTGTATTATTATAAGTTGTTCTTGTACTGTAATTTGATTTAGATATATTGTACTAAATTATATCTATTGTATTACTATGCATTTATTTTATTTGGGGTGTTTACCTGTGATCTTTGTATGATGTTATTATGATTGTGTAACTGTATATTTTGCATTCCTGTAAGCCGCCCAGAGTCGCTGTATGCAAGTGGGGCGGGGTATAATAATAATAATAATAATAATAATAATAATAATAATAATAATAATAATAATAATAATAATAATAATAATAATAATAATAATAATAATAATAATAATAATAATAATAATAATAATAATAATAATAATAATAATAATGTTATAGAAGGTGCTATTTGATTAGATAATTTCAAGGCATTTGACTTGGTGGAATGGCCAATATTAAAAATGACCTATAAGATACTGTAATAGGATGTGGTAAATGTTTTCAAGGAGTAACTGATGCAACTGTACTCAGAGAACACTGCAGTATTACTAGTAAATGATGGTATAATAGAACATGCATATCTGGGCTAGGAACTAGATAGGGGATCCCCCCTTTCTCTGTATTTTTTTGCTTTTTTATAAAACTAATAGTTAATGCTATTAGAGAAGATACAGCTATTGTAGGCATTGGTAACAAGGGTAAAATAAAGATCAGTTTATTTTCTGCTGGCACCTTATTAACAATTGAAAATCCTTTAAAATACTTCTGAGCAGAAGGAATCTAATGACATGCTGAAGCCATACCTAAATGAGCAATGATAGAATGAAGTGCAGGGACATATCCTTTATGGCTGGCTTCAGCACATCATTAGATTCATTCTTTTTCAAGTTAATTCCAAAGCTGTCCAGAGAGATATGGAAGATCAAGTTCCCTCGCCCTCATTTCCCCTCCTAAAGGGCAGCAGGAAGGTACCATAAATAAGAAGGCTTCAAAAGAGTCACTCATTGCAGATGGCGGGCAAAATCTCAAAAGAAAACCTCTAGGGAAATCAGACATCTCCTATCTTTCTCCCTTGCTCTATAAGATTTGTAGACTGCAGACCATGTCAGCTACAAGGTATTAGAGGCTGGTGCACTAGAAGGAACCAGATGGGCAAAGAAAAACATTACCTGCTAGCAATTTGGCTGCCAAAAATGTATTTGCACTAAGTTGCTATGAAAGTTGGAAAAGCAATGATGCATCATTGTATGCTGTCAACTATTTCTGAATTACAGTGAACCTAGAAAATCATGGCCAAAATCTATTAGTTATATCCATTGGCATAAATCTCATTGGCATAAATCTCATGGGCAAATGGCCATAACTTAAGCAGTTTGCATAGGCATTCTTATATTTGTCATGGTTAGATTGGGGCCTGTGTGTTTTTCAAGTCTGTAATGGAGATATGTGTGTGTGTGTGTGTGTGAGTGTGCGTGTGCGTGTGCGTGTGCATGTGCGTGTGTGTGTACTGAAGGGGAGGAGTTATGGTGCATTCCAGAACAGGAGTGATAGTCAAAACATGCTAGCATCATGATTTGGAAGAAATGAAACTTTAATTGGACAGACATGTTATACTGTATAGTCATTGGCTGGATTCCTTTAGGGGAATGGTAAGAGGATGGAACTTGTCTGAGAAGATAAAAACCAGAGGGAGTGGGCCGGACTATCTCTTGACTTGGTGCTTGACATTGAGTAGACATGTAGGCTGGTAAGAGAGAGAGGGGGGTGGGCCCTCAGAGCTTCCACAACTAGATTGCCTTTAATTTTTTTTAATGTGCTTTCTGAACTTAAGAAACATAAAACTAATGTGCTTCCTGAAACTTGATTTATGAAACTTACTTTGACTATAATATACTTTTAAAAGACAAGAAGATGACTTGAGTGCTTTAATTTCTGATCCGCTACCTTACTTAAAGTTGGGATTTAGATCAAGACATGTGAGAAGGCAAGCTTAAAATCCTAGATTCAGGTTTGGTCCCACCTATGCCTAGACTAAAGTTCTACTTGTGAGTAATGGGGTATGAGGCAATATAATGGTTTGTACTGGACAGGACATGTATGAACTAGCAGCCTAGACAGAATCCTGGGAAAGAAGGAACTGTAAAATGTCAGTGTGGGACTTGCCCCCTCCCTCAGACCAAGGGTTGCCAGTAGGTTTTGTGGCCACAGAAATAATCATTCAGACCATGTTATGGCATCTTTTTCACATATATCCTTTTGTGCAGCCTTCAGTAAAGAGGGAACAGTATCTCCTTGGAATACTGCCAGGCTGTCACCAGAAATTATGGTTTGCCATAGCAACATAAGTGTTGTAGCATACTTGCCCACATGACCAGGTCATGAAGTTACTCACAATATTTGTCATTTGTCAAGATGTTTGCCTTACACTGCTTAAATCAACTCAAAATCCATCAAGCGCAGGAAGATTGTTGGGTTGTTGTTTTTTTGCCCCCCTGTAAAGTTAGTACAGAAACCTCTCAGAAATGAGTCAACTGGGTGTGGAGATTCTCCTTGTGATTTTATTTTATTTTTAAATTTAATGTAATATAATTTTTGTACTTGTATGCCACCCACTCAGGAAACCCGACTCAGTGTGGCTCACACGACAATCAAGCAACATACAGAAGTACAAAAATAATGACATATAAAAACTACACCATCATAAAATACTCTTTAAACCCCAATTAAAACTAAAACTAACAAGAATCAAAAATGTAAAAGGTTACAAATTAAAAGATCAAAGATTAAAAGATTAAAAAGAAGAGAGAATATTTAATTAATTAACCAGGAGGTTGGGGCCACTATGCCACTGTTGCCCCAAACCTGCCCTACCAGCCATGTCTTTCATCCTTTTCTGAAGGGCAGCAGCTCTGTCTGGAGGTGTAATTCAATTGGCAGGAGGTTCCATACGGCCAGAGCAGACACAGAGTAGGCCCTCTTCCTTGTGCCTGAGAGACGAGCCTCTCTGCCAGATGGAACTACAAGAGAGCCTCTTCTGTCCACTCTGGTAGGACGGACAGATGTTCTTAGGTGGTCTCTTAAGTATCCTGGCCCATGATCATGTAGGGTTTTAAAGGTCATAACCAGCACCTTGAATTGCACCTGGAGGCATATTGGCAGCCAGTGCAGCTCTCAAAGCAGTGGTGAGGCATGGGCATAACGCCTGCACCCCAGCACCACCCGAGCAGCCACATTCTTAACTAGTTGCAGCTTCCGAATGGTCATCAAGGGCAGCCCCATGTAGAGTGCATTACAATAGTCAAGTCTGGGGGTGACCAGTGTATGAGTGATCATGAGCAAGGAGTCCCAATCCAAGCTGGTGTAACTGGCATATAACACAAAGCTGTGTAAAAGCCCTCCTGGCCACAGCTGCCACCTGCTCTTCAAGCAGTAGTTGCAAGTCCAGGAGGACTCCCAGATTATGCACCAAGTCTCTCTGGGGCAAAATAGCCCATCTAGAACCAAAGATGGTAACTCCTGAGATAGAGCAGGGCCCCTGACCCACAGCCATTCAGCCTTGCCAGGACTCAGTTGTAGCCCGTTGTCTCCCATCCTGACCCTGACAGCCTCCAAACACCTGGTTAGGTCTTTGACTGCATTGTCTGGATCACCACGGGCTGAGATGTATAACTGGGTATCATCTGCATATTGATGATACCTCACCCCATGCGAATGAATGATTTCACCCAGCGGCTTCATGTAGATTTTAAATAGGAGAGGCGAGAGCACCCCATATTGAAGGGGCCTCGGGCTGTGTCTCTCACTCTCCAACCACACCAACTGGGTCCGTCCCCTCAGAAATGAGGAAAACCAAGACCACACAGTGCCCTGGATCCCCAATCCTTGGAGCCAACCCAGAAGGATACCGTGGTCAATGGTATTGAAGGCCACTGAGAGGCCAAGAAGAGCCAGGATGGATGGATGACCACCATCCCACTCTTGCCAGAGATCATACAACAGCACGACCAGTGCAGTCTTGGTATCACATCTAGGCCTGAATCCTGACTGAAAAGGGTCCAGATAATCTGCTTCATCTAGGATCTCCTGTAACTGCCGTGCCACTGTTTTCCCTAAGACCTTACCCAAAAAGTGTAGGTTGGATACAGGTCGGTAGTTGGCAAGCACTGTGGGGTCAAGCGATGACTTTTTCAGGAGGAGGTGCACCAAAGCATGTTTTAATGATGCTGGAAAGACCCCCTCCTGCAGTGAAGAATTTATAATCGCACTGACCCAACCGCCTGTCACCGCCCTGGTAGCTTTGACTAACCAGGTGGGGCAAGGATCTAATGTGCAAGCAGTGGCATGAAAGGAGCCTGGGACAACTGGATTGAACCGATCCCAGATAACATGGCCAAACTCCATTCCAGTCAACCCCAGCTCTGCATTATCCACGCTAGGATTAAGCTTTGATTGATTCTATCCACACAATTAAGCTGCTTCTAAAGGTCACAAAAAATAAGTGAAATGTTTGTTCTTGGTCAGACTAAGTCGAACAGCTCCTGGGATCCCCATTATGCCTGGTGAGTCTTCAGATAATCAGTTTATTGAAGGAATATATAGAGTGAGAATGGCTCTGTACTAGACATTCAGAAGTACATAATAGACTGGAAAACTAGACACTATTCAGTTAGCATTTCTGTGTTTGCAACATAGTCTACAATCAGCTTGAACAAAGCACAAAGACTTCAATTCATTTTGTCATCCCCTCCTCCCCAACCAGGATAGGAAGTACATAGACTAAAAGGACATTAAATAAAATGACACATCTGGCCACTCAGGCTGAGGACTATCAATCATTGCTTCAAAGAATGGATTTGAATCCATGTATATTCAGGTGTCAGTGATGAATTAGGATTGCTGTCTCTTTTTTCAGACATTCTCTCAATTAAGATCAATTTTACAGGCAGAGAGGTACAACATTATCCCCTCTGTGTTGGAATGAAGAGGACAGTGATTATTTATTCAACAGTGATTATTTATTCAATTTATACCACATTCTTCCTCCTAGAAGTTCACCATGCATATTAACAAAAAAAATGTAAACTCCAAATATTTAAAACCACACATTAAAAGTTTTTGTTAAAACACAAGACTAACAATACAAATACCAGTAGACAAGTGGAATATACACATACAGGTGTATGTTTTAAAATTTATTTAATTAAAATTTAAACAATCACAACCAAATACTCACAAGAACACAGACAATATCTTAACATAATTACATATACATGCACCTACCACCAGTGGGACTTAAAAATTGTAGAGATTCATTTATAGCCTTAATTAAGATTGTACCTCTTTTTTATATACTTGTTTTATAGATCATAGATTTGTATTAGGTTTTTATACTGAATGCTAGATTTCATTACTGTACTGGAAAAATACAACTGGGTCTCTTGAAGGAATGCATGCTGTCCTTGGAGCCTAGCTGTGGATGGTGTTTAAGAGATAAGAAGGGGCCCCTTTTCAGTCAGTTATAATAGAACACTATACCCATATCTCACTTCCTCCTCCTTCCTCCTCCTTTTTTCTCTTGGCTGAGGAATCTCTTTGTGTGTGTGACTGTATTAGAGATATGCCAAGCAGTCTGCAAAACAGCAGATCAGAGCAGTCTGCAAAAGAGCAAGAAGAGGTAGCTGGCACATAAGATCACAACAGACACTTCGTAGGTTTTCTTCAGACGTGAAGAACCTAATAAAGACTTTTTCCACTTGGATCCAAAGATTGCTGACTCAATTTCTTCATCGTCGATTGTTGAGGCTGGATTTATCAACAATAAATATTCTCAATATGATTACATTTTCTATATATTCATCCTCTCATTCCAAAAAGATAATGCATCTCACTCTGGCTTTATTTGTTTCCCTTTCACTAATACATAAAAAATTATCCCCATCTCTCTCTGTAATCAGGGTTTTTGATTATTCCCTTTGTTACCTTTAACACACATATTAATTTATCATTTATAGCTATATTATATATCTCTTTACACTGATCATCCAGTTCAAATTCCCAATTACTTCCCATTTTTAATATTATTCAATTTCAAAGCTTTTACAAATATAACAACCATCTCTTTCTCATTCCACTCTATCTGCATGTTTCCAAAATCTATTAATAACAGAGCTATTAAAAAAAAATCCTGCCATGAGCTTTTGCAGTTGTTTTATACTAATTTCAGGCTGCTGATTACAAATATGATTTCAGATTTGCTCTATCACATCACATTTTTATGCTATTGGCCAACCCAATTGCCATTCCTGACTGCATGTTGGTGCGAGTCAGTTATAGAATTATAGTGATAAAATTAGTGATTATACTGTGATGTTATGTAAATAACCTTATTTATGTATATATTTTTAGTGCAGTTTGTGATATAACAATGGACACAACATCGGAAAGAAGGAAATGCCGTAATGACACAGATATCTTCTGTTACATCTGTAGCAGCTTCACTTGCGGGATCAAAGGCGCAACATCTCTACCTTTGTCAAGAGGGTGTATCTTGCCTACTTTAAAGTACCACTGGGAGACCAAGACAAACGTTGGGCTCCTCCTACATTGTGCAAAACCTGTGTTGAAACATTGTGGTCATGGTCTAAAGGAATGAATTCTAAGCTGAAGTATGCTGTGCTGATGGTTTGGAGAGAACCAAGGAACCATGTGGATGACTGCTACTTTTGCCTTGTCAATGTCAAAGGTTTCAATAAAAAGAACAGACACCACATACAATACCCCGATATCCTGTCTGCCAAACGACCAGTTGGACACTGTGAGGAAATACCTGTGCCTGTATATACAGAGCTACAAGAGATTGATGTTGAATCCCACAGTTCATCTGGTTCTACTACACATGATGAGGATAATGATGGTCCAACCTATACGCCATATCTGATGCAGAAGCAGCACTGCGAAAGTACTTCCAATCTGATGGTCCACTTGTTTATTGTAATGATGTTAAAGGGCTTCTTCTCCATATAGGACTGCTCACATATGATTCCAGTGAATGGACACTTTTTATCGACAGTAGTAAAAGGAGTTTAAAATGTGTGTTATTGCACAATGGAAATATATTTGGTTCAATCACTCCGTACAAATGAAAGAAGAGTATGGCAATATAAAGACAATTCTGGATAGATTGGATTACACACATCATGGGTGGGTGATCTGTGTTGATTTGAAAAATGGTAAATGTTTTACTGGGCCAGCAAGGAGTTTACACCAAATACCCTTGCTTCCTTTGCTATTGGGACAGTAGGGTACAGTAAAACACTGGGTGGAAAAGACCTGGCCACCAAGAATCAGTTTGACGCCTGGTGACAAGAACATTATGAATGAGCCTCTAGTTGATAGGAATAAAATTGTATTACCTCCACTGCACATAAAACTTGGGTTAATGAAGCAATTCGTCAAAGCCCTGAATCACACTGGAAACTGCTTCAGCTATATATATATACAACCTTTCCAGGTCTCAGCATGGAGAAGAAAAAGGCAGGAATATTTGATGGCCCTCAAATTAGAACTCTCATCAGGGATCCACTCTTTCTTCCAACAATGACAGCGGCAGAGGCTAGAGCTTGGAATGCATTCACCGATGTTGTTCGGAATTTCCTTGGCAACAAGAAAGTGGACAACTATCGAGAGATTGTGGAGGAGCTGCTCTTGAGTTTCCAAGCACTTGGATGTAGAATGAGGATCAAGATTCACTATTTACATAGTCACTTGGCCAACTTTCCAGACAACTTGGGTGACGTGAGCAAAGAGCACGGTGAATGTTTTCATCAAGACATCAAAGTAATGGAAGAACGTTACCAAGGCCGATGAAACACCAACATGCTGGCAGATTACTGTTGGTCCTTGATGAGAGACATTACACACATTGAACGTTGCAGAGCGTCCAACAAAAGGTCATTCATGGCGATGTAAGGTCAATATTGTCAATTTACCATTTTGTACATATTTTCATATCTTAACGTTTCAATTCTGACATGTTAATATGCTTTCACTCTCAACTTTTTGCTTCAGTTCATAATTATATATGTTTGTTCAATAAAGTATTGTACATTGGATGTTATTTTATTAGGTCTGTATGTCTGTTTAACTCGACGAATATGATGTAAATTTGCTGTTCATAGGTATATTGCAATATTTGAGATATCAAAAACCTGAAATGCATTATTAAAAACGGATGCCAGATTTGGAATCAGCACCTCAAAATTACCTTCAAATCGTTAGAGTACCTCATGCCAGAAAAATTGTGTTGACCAGTGTAATGTTATTTTAGGACACATCCCCTTTCATTTTATAGATAATATTTGATTCATTTAAAAAAAATCATATCTGTTTCACATTCTTACACTTCCACCATAAATGAAAATATGTCACAACTTCCTTTTTACATCTTCAGCAGTCTTTTGAATATTTTGAATCATAAAAACTTAAATCCACCAGGATAATATGCCATGTCCATATTGTTTTGCAGCATTCTCTCAACCCTTTATCCTATTTAACAAGGTACTTAATTCATTTTTAAAATTTTAAAATTTTAAAAATTCATACAACACTGTAAATGCAATTGACATGTATGTACATGTTGAGTTTGACATGTATGTACATGCCCAGAGTTGGGTTTTTTGCCCGATTGGGCGGGATAATAAGTTGAAGGAAATAATAAATAATAATAATAATGGGGTACACAGAAAAAGCCTCCTCAAAGACTGTGGATACATTTTACATTTTTGAACCACGAGCAATCAAGCGTACCCTGGGCAACAGCAACTTGTTTTACCAACTAATCTTTCTCACACCAAATTATTATTTTTAATTTATACTTGAAAGAAGATGTATGTCAGTGCCATATATAGTCCAGCCTTAGCTAAAGGCACGCATGCATGCACGCGCACACACAAGTGACCCATAAAATATTATTCCCCACCCCCACTTTGGGTGCAGTCATCAGGATGGTCTGTCTAGTGTATCGCAACATTTCCATAACACTAAATTGAAGAGTTCATTTTTGTTCTTAGGGAGCTGGTGAAATGACGGAATAGTGTTGGCCCTTATAATTAAATTTGTAAAATATGAAAATATGGAGATTTCTTGTGAATGCAGCAGCCTGACATAGTTTTTGTTTAATGGTTTAGCTTTAGGCACACAAACTATTGTTCACACTGTTTTATTAAACTGCTTCATTACCGAAGGTTAGGCTGCATTAATTTTGCACTGAAACATCTTGTTGTTGTTGTTGCATGTCTCTCTTGGGTACCTTGGACAAAACAGGGAGGCAGAAATGAATAAATTAATTAAAGAACTGTCTTACTATGAGGTGTGTAGATTTCCAGCAGGGGAAGCTCTGAAGAACCTGGTGCCTTGCCTGGCTCATGCAGGCTTTCTGTTCCCTGATGAGGTTTTTAATAATGCATTTCTGTACTTTGAGGAGAAGGAAACAATCTCTACCAGCTCCAAAGCTGACCTAGATCTGCAGCTATGGTGGAAGCATGTCTTGGAGCTGTGAGGTCTACGTGTAATCTGGGAGCACAGATTCTCCTGACACTGATTTGCACAATCTTGGCACATCTCTTATCCACCCCACATTTCCAGTTCTGGAAGTTCCATGTTGAAAAAGAACCAGACTCAAAGGTTTTTCACAGAAAGGAGAGGAGGGATTTTTAACTAAGATGTCCCCTTCCTAAAATGTTTCTCTCTGCTCTCATGGAGAAGATCCAGAGGTGCCTCTGCTATCAGGCACATAGATATATTCTCACCAGGTGAGGTGCTAGGAAGACACTAGGGCTATTTCATCTCTCCTCTGCTAGCAAGCCACTCATCATGCTATATCAGAGAGGAAAAATTGCTCCCACTGGGGTACCATCACCTTCAGAAATGTCCTTGCAAAGCTGCTACTCCAGCTGCAGCTGGAGAAGGAAGAGGCAAGTAGCTGGGCCAAAAAAATAATAATCAAATGTTTGGCTTTGATGGTCTTGTCACAATCAAAGCAGGATGAGAAAGCCATCCAAAGACATTTCAGTACTGGAACTTGGTTTAGTTAGCTTCATTATCCCTTCCAATTTGATGGTTTTGGATTGTAAAATGGGGGTTTCGCAAGATAAATGTTTAGGAAGTCAAATTATAACAAAATTCAGCCAGGCATGTTTTCTTTATTAGGGAGATTAGTCAGTGGCTCTCAATATTACCTGTATCTTTATCCAAACATAGATGTGCAGCAGCATAGGTAGTGTGGAGTCAGACTGAAATAAGATTTAGAATTTTTGTATGTGGGGGGAGGGTTACATCTAGATGCCTCTTGAGGATGCTGATTGTTTTCCTAGAAGATCTGAGACTAAATACATTTCTTTGCAGCAATTAGAATACACTTTATGAATGAATAGGACCTCTTAAATAAAACTCTCCTTGATTGACTTGACCTACTTTAGTTCGCATTTAGCCTTCGAAGCAGTAGTCTGACTGCTGTGAAGTTTAAGCTGTGATCTTTGCTCAGTTTAAGCTTGTGATCTTTGCTCAGCCTGCATGTGTGTATAAACAAATACAGATGCTACAAAACATGAGAAGGCTTCCATTGATCTCCAAAACTTGGATCTGCACTTCCTCCCTATAAATTTTCACAACCCACAGAACTGTGGTGTGTGTTTACTATCACAAGAAGATTCAAATTGCCATTGTAAAGGAGTCAGTGGATTGGGGAGGCAGGGTGTAGCCATCTCAGTGAGCTTCAGTGTTATCATTTATTGTTTTTTTTCTCTGTCCTTGAACAATCCTTTTTGTTGCATAATTTCCACTCACAATTTTGAATTTAGGTTGTGGTATTGAGTTGAAAAGCAGGTGCAAAATTCACCCTCCCTGGGTAAAGGAAGACCTTTATGGGAACTAGGAGTGAAGGCATGGCCAGGCTTAGCTCAGAAGCAGGAGCCTCTGACTCAGAATTGGGTGTCAGGGAGCCAACAAGTGGCGTACATCCACATAGTCTCAAGTAGACTCTCCTTCTAATCTCCTCCTTCTAAATTTAATTATTCATATGTTGTTTTCATCCTCCACCATTTAATGTGTGATGTAGTGGATAAAGCTCAGGAGATCTAGGTTCAAAAGTTTGCTTGGCCATGGAAATTCACTGAGAGGCGGGGATTGTAAATATCTCACATACATTAAAAACTCTCTAGGTTGCCTTAAACTGGATGGCAACTAACAAAAATAATTCATAATAGTACCTTTTCAGTCTACACAGTTGCTTTATTTGATTACCATTGCAATATGCCAAAGTCCTGCAATACCCAATTATAGACAAGGCATTTTTGATAGCCTGATATCTGTCTATCAAGGATGAGGAGCTTGGGACTCTCACTATGTAGCTGGACTAGAACCACTATCATCCTTGACCTTTGGTTGTGCTATCTGGAACTGGCAAAACTCATTTGGCTTATATGGATATAGTCTGATAACTTATTTCAGTAGAAAATCATTCTGTGGAATAACTAAGACAGAAATAATAACTCCTTAAGGAAGAAAGTTTAAAGCCTGGACCTTCATTTTTTCCCTTAAAAGAATCCACTCGCCTTTTGATGACTCTATCTCAAATACTTTATTTTACACAGTTGCTGTGAAAAAGTAATTGGTGCTTTGATGGCTGAAATGAGGTAAATCACCAGAAGTTGATTAGTAATACTACAAATCCCCTTTGTACTTCATTGTAGTAAAAGCATCATCTTGCCATGTTCTGCTTAATTGCTGTTTTATATTCAATCCCTGGGCAATGTTTATTTTTTTTTTAAGTCTTTAGAATCCCCAGGCATTTTCTTCTTCTTTCCAGTGATAGAAAGAAAAAAGAAATATATGCCCCTGGGCTTTTGTAGCATTTTTATGCAACACAGATGGTTTGTTTTTTAAAAGCACAAAACTGAACTTTGATTTTCAAACAGATAGCTAAATATTCAAAGAATGTTGTACATCTTGGCCAGCTGTTACAAACCACTGGCATGGAGGAATAAAACAGTCTTCACTTTTTGAAAATCATGAATGAGAAGTGATGGAACAAAAACATACAACATTTCAGAAAATCTCATATGATAGCTACCATCTTGGCTGGTTTCAAAGGGGAATCAGAAAAGTTAATGGAGAATAATATTATCTGTGGCTTATGCTGCTGCTAAGTATATATGTTATATCTGATATCAGGGGCAGGATACCTGCAAACATCAGTAGAAAGATGGTACTATTAAAGATACACAGGTATCTGATAAAATTTATTTATTTATTTATTTATTTATTCTTCAAATTTATACCCCGCCTTGCTCAGGTGAACCTGACTCTAGGCGGCTTCCATAGTATACAAAAACAATATCACAAATTACTACCAACTCCCACAAAAAGACTCCCATAATACAAGGTCCTCTATCGCCGCCCAAGACCCCCAGGTTTCTCTCCCTTCGAGGCTGGCCGGCCGAGGGAGAGTCCAACAAAGCATTGGCGGCGTCTTCGAGCCTCCCTTGGCCAGGGAGGCTCCTTTTATCCTCCCGGCCGGTGACGGGGGCCAAGAGGGTGCGGCGGCGGCGGCGGCAGCGTCTCGTGCGTCGTCGTCTTCGAGCCTCCCTCGGCCAGGGAGGCTCCTTTTATCCTCCCGGCCAGTGACAGGGGCCGGGAGGGCGCAGCGGCGGCAGCAGCATCTCACGTGGCATCGGCGTCTTCGAGACTCTCTCGGCCAGGGAGGCTCCTTTTATCCTCCCGGCCGGTGACGGGGGCTGGGAGGGCGCAGCGGCGGTGGCGGCATCTCGCGCGTCGGCGTCGGCATTGTCTTCGAACCTCCCTCGGCCAGGGAGGCTCCTTTTATCCTCCCGGCCGGTGACGGGGGCCGGGAGGGCGCAGCGGCGGCAGCAGCGTCTTGCGTAGCGTCGTTGTCATCGTCTTCGAGCCTCCCTCAGCCAGGGAGGCTCCTTTCATCCTCCCGGCCGGTGACGGGGGCCAGGAGTGTGCGGCGGCGGTGGCAGCGTCTTGCGCGGCGGCGGCGGCATCGTCTTCGAGCCTCCCTCGGCCAGGGAGGCTCCTTTTATCCTCCCGGCCGGTGACGGGGGCCGGGAGGGCGCAGCGGCAGCGGCCCCCATCACCGGCCGGAAATGCTCATACACAGCACTTATCCTTTGTGGTTGGTAAAAGCTGGTAAGGAGGAAAGCTCTTACTTGGTCATTGGTAAGATCAAAAGAAGGTTTAGGTTTTACTGCTCTATTCACATGCAACTTATACATGTAGAAAAGCATGGAGATTCCACTTATGTTCAAAGAGTTAGCTTACTGTCCTGCTGAGGTCATTTGAGGGGAAAAACAAAAACAAATGCTAGGACCCTGGTGGCTAACCTTAATACTCCAGCTGTTCTTGGCCTTCAACTACCAGAAGCCCAAGTCAACATTCCTGCTGATCATGGCTTCTGGGAATTGAAGTTCCAGAACAGCTGGAGTGCCAAGGATCGCCTATGTGAGATCTTTGTTCTTTGTTGGATTCAAGATCAAGGAGAAAAGGCAGAGTAGACAAAGGACCTGGGATGAGCATTCATACAGTTGAGTGCCTGAACTAGGATAGATAATTGTCCTGAGTGATCTAGTCTAACCCTTTTCTCCCTGGAACAATTGCTTGCAAAATTATAACATATCTAGCAGTTATTTTCTTTATGTCTTGCTTCTGTGTTTCTTGCAGATATTTATTTTACAACTGTCAGGACAGAATATTATGCTAGAGAGGATATTTGTCTGACTCACCATTATGGCTGGGATTTAGTTTCACTAGACTCTTGATTTGAGCTGTTTTGGACTTATTTCAAAGAAGTCCAAAATGTGAGCTTTCTTCAAAACAAACCAGCTCCAACTTCTTACATTTCTGAAGATTCACTAGCAATTTGGATATAGAGGCATGCTAATGCATCCCAAAACCAATGCATTTCTCCCTACGTTAGAAGTGTAACTTCATTACAAGTAACATCATTTGCAGACTAACTATAACATTTTAGTTCTATAGTTATTGGTTACATACAGTATTATGATGACAATCATATAGATGAATGGCTAGCTGCAGCTGCATCATTCTGCTTGCTTGAATTCTATTGTGGATGTTGATGTAACAGTGAAGTGGATGCTAAGAGTCTCTGAGTGAGATCAGACAGGGTAATAGCTCATATTTGTGGACTACTTGTGCTGTTGTTTGCTGCAAGCTATTTCTCAGGAATCACACAACCTGTAGGCAATTGTGCTTCAATCTGACCCAAGTTTATATTAGTCACATTAAAAGGCTCTCCAGTCACAAAGCTTTGGGTCAGGGAACGGAAGCAATATGTAAAAGGATTGTTAAAGTGTTCACTACATTTTGATGAGCACTGAACCCTAGAGTTGGATACAACTGACTTTTTCTATATTGTACTTTGATTAGTTGCAGCTGCTGCACTAGGGCAAATAGGGCATTGCTATTCCACAAACTTAGGCTATTCCTACTTCTGCCTGTCTCATTTTCTCCAACATTTGTGCTCCCATACATGGAAAGGATTTTGGCCCCATAATTTCTTGAACTGAGAAGGAGGAACTAACTTAGAGCCACTAACACAAAAGACCAAAAATTATAACATTTCTACAGCACACAAATCAATTGTATGCTGATCCCATAATGAGAAATGAGTTACAAAGATTGTTACAGCTGATAAATCAAAGCAAAATAGGGAATGCTATCTGACGAAATGGACTTGATCACAAAAGCAAACAAGCTTCATTGAGCCATAGCGTTTTTGTTTTGTTTATTCTCTGATATGCTAGAAACACAGAGTAACATGGCTACTGTTCAAAAAAAATCATCTATGAATGGCAAGAAGAGGCTCTCCACTTCATTTTGTCAACCTGTACACATACAAGGTTGATGGAAAGGGCTACAGTCATGAGTAGAGTAGTGCACTGCCCCTCATTGGTTGTCTTGGGACTCATTGGTTGCTTTGGGCTTTACCTAGATTGGTCTGTGGTGTGAGTTTTTTCCGACTGTCCTGTTATGCACAGGAAGGGATTGGGGTGTTTTTGGGGACTGGTTGTTTTTAGGTCACTTTGGTGGGTAGTATGGTCAATAGGGTCTCCTAAGGGCCTAGGGTCAGCCAATGGAGTTCAAGATGCTGAACAAGATTCCCAGGGTGAGGTATACACCAGTGGATGATGGCTGCCTCTTCCAGGCTGTGTGTTGGTTGGATGGTTGGCAGCAGAAGGGAGGGGAGTCCAAAGATGGACTTGGCCCTCTAGGCCAGGCCAGGGATATTGTTCAAAGGTAGTACCCAGATCACACGGTGAAGACACCTACCGAAGACCCATTTCTGATGGAATATTTCTTTGGTTACAGCATTCAATAAAGATGGCCCTAGTTTTCAACCAACACTGGTGTCTGAGTCTTCTGTGGAGTGGAGATTGAACAACCTCAGAGGATATAATGAAGATAATATGAGAATAAGAAAAACTTCATATATTTTTGAACTCTTTGGAGAAAAGGTGAAGTATAAATATAGGCCACAATCCTATTTGGAATTCAGAGAGTAAACAAAACAAAAAGACAAAAAAAGTTGTGGCTCTTTGTCTTTTTGTTTTGTTTTGTTTACTCTCTTATATGCTTCAAAGACAGACTATTTAAAACATTTTAATAAAAGAAATTGTGCACCAGCTTCTCTTCTCCAGTAAACTATCCTGTGTGCAATGGATTGTGCAATGGTTGCATAACTAGTCAGGTGAAGACCGCTGGAGGAGAAAAACCAACATGCAATTGCTTTTAATACCTAGTGATTCTCAATTCTATTTCTAAGTAAGTAAGTAAGTAAGTAAGTAAGTAAGTAAGTAAGTAAGTAAGTAAGTAAGTAAGTAAGTAAGTAAGTAAGTAAGTAAGTAAGTAAGTAAGTAAGTAAGTAAAAATATCCAGAAATTTGTGACAAAGCATTAAAACATTATTTTAAACTGCAACAAAAATAATAACTGCAGAATTGCAGTTGTAATGTGCATTAATAAAACACATTCTAAAAGAAACAACTGACTTGAAGCAGATTCTAGAACTTGTGAAAATATATTAATACTAATTCCAGCTTAGATAAAACAGTATATGAAAAAATATGAGTATAAAACATACAATGAATGATTTTCCAGTACTTTGGGATTTGCTCATATCTCTTAGATTCACAGATTTCTACATTGTAAAAATATTCTTCATCCTATAGAGTGGAAGCTGCTGAAACTGGGGCCAATTTGCATGGTTAATAAATGCTAATCTAAGATTCTTTTCTCAGTCTAATTGAAATCTGATTAAATCGAATATAAGCTTTTTTTCCCCAGGAAAAATAACCACACTCAATATGTTCAACAAACAGAAAAGGATTCCATACATGTTGTGCACATTTTATATAAGAACACAATCATGAGTGTGTAACTGATGTAATTTCTGCATCATTACAAGGTAATTGGGCTTATCACTTACATGCTAATTAAACCTCAACTGAATGCTCCATCTACAATCAATTGACATCAAATAAATATGTGGCACCCATCTTATTAAGTCTAGCTGAATTGGATGAGACAAAGAATGCAGTGCAGAATGGAAAACAAACGAAGTGGGAATGGAGGGAGGAAATACTTGGTTGCTTTTAGAGCCACCAGCTCATTTTTAAAATCTATCATCAATGGGGAAATCAAAAGTTACTCAGTGGAACAAAATAAGATCAAATCCCTACTCCGGAGTTGGAAAGTATTTAGAATGAAGGAAACAGAGCATTCTAGTCTGCCCTCTTCATGGTCCCTTCTGTCACACTCTTACATATGGATGGAGAGCAGAGGGAAATAGCTTCCATTAGCTGTGAGAGTTCTTCACATGAATACATTATTGGGACCTCAGAAAATCAAGGTGCTGATTTACAGAGAGGGGCCCCATAGAAAACGGCATTTCCCTCTGTAAACTCAATGCCCTCCAAGTGTAGGAAGTGAATGAAACTGGAAAGAAGGTGGTACTAAAGTATTCACTTCTATTCTACACATTTTAACACATGAATAGTGATTATATTTATCACCCCAAACAATTTGGAGGGTTACATATAGACAACAAAGGCATTAAATGCATGGAGCATGGTTTTTAAAAGTGATTAAATAATTAATAGAGACCATCACCACCACCTAATTTTGTTGGGAAACAATTTATATAATCATATTTCCTCAGTGACCATTAAGATTGAGGTTGATGGTTTTTTAAGCCAACATCTACACTAGGTTCCTCGCTGCTGAAAATAATCCAGAAGGACGGAAGAAAATAGCAGCAGATATATTTCTGAAGTAATTTCCTTCATGGGAATACTCATTTCTAAACTTAGCCAATGGAAAGATTTTAGTATAGCAGCAGTTATGTGGAGTGGATTAATAATCATAATTATGTGTTGTGCAGTTGATTTTGACTTACAGTGATCCTTCCCATGGTTTTCTATCTACATTCAGAAGTAGTTTACTAGCCCCTTCTTCTGCTGATATGTGCAGACTGGGTAGTTTGCCCAAGACTGGATTTTCTCCCTGGCGGCAAAGTAATCAAACTCCTGAACATTATAACCAGGTACTCAAAATCACTGAGCTATCCATCCAATGCATTGTTGAAAGGCATAACTAAATATTGTTTACAAAGTTGTCCTAGAATATATTGTTGCCATTTTCTTTCTTGAATCCCAAGAGGACATACTTGATCATTTACCATATTTTTATATCACTCTTCAAACTACAGTATTCTATGTAAGAAGGAATAAAACTACTAAAATGTAGGGTGAAACAATCAGCAAGGTTAAAAATTTATTTATTTATTTATTTATTTATTTATTTATTTATTTATTTAGTTAGTTAGTTAGTTAGTTAGTTAGTTAGTTCAATTTATATGCTGCCCTACTCGGTGCAACCGACTCAGGGCGGCTCACAACAATTCACAAAATCAACAATATATTACATAATCACAACATATCACAATACATTAGAAATTAAACCTAATAGAAAATACAGTATAATACAACAAAACAAGGAAATAACAGCAAATACATCAATGTTATGTGTATAATTTTCACCTTTCATTCCAGGGGCTGCAGTGGTTCAGTGGTTTAGAAGCTCACCTTGTTAGCTGGAAGGCCAGCAAGTCAGCAGTTTGAGCCCCGGGTACTGCATAATGGACTGAGCACCTGTCTCTGTCCCATGAGCAGAGTTTCTCCAGCAAAAAATCCTTTTAACCCAGAATAATTTCTGACACTAAATTATTATTATTATTATATCTCATTCTACTCCCACCCCCGACATAACAGCTTTGTGAAGCATATTGGATTGAGTGACAAAGAATAGGTTATATTCATCCTGAGCTTTTTGTCCCAGAAGCTTGACGCATGGTCTTCTCAGTCTTACTCTGACACTAACCCCATCTGCAGTCCTTGTTAATTTTAAAAGCCTTCTGCAAACAATAATTTCTGATGTTTGGTAAGAGTTATCTGCCTCTTCCTCTGGATATCACTGGGCATGAAGAACTGGAGGAGAAAAGGTTGTCAAAATATATAACAGAGGACTGAATGAAAGGCACATGGCTGAAAGAAAGTGGGATTGCCTCTACTGCTTTGGGCTTTTACTAGATTAATTTTTCTGAAGTAATCCTGAGTGAATATGGCACTCAGTATGAACCCCCCAACACTACACTACATTGGCTGAAATCCAGCAGTAAGTTGCAACTAGGGCAGGCCAATTAAATCAGTGCAAGTTCCACATATTCAACTCCAATTGTGACATATTACTGGATTTTAGCCATTGTATTTATTACTAAGGCATATTATACAGCAAAGAAAAGCCAAGTGATTTTGATAGTCACTGCTTGTGAGGAAAACAAAACCTGGGGAAATGAGAAAGTGTCAGCTCCATCATTTAGCTATGAGGGAATTTATGTTAATACAGAGGAGGCTGAAGGCCTCCTCTCAAGACCCTACCAGTAGCAAATATGGGACTCTACTCTCTGATTTCCCATTCCAAGTGTCATGGGCTGAGGTGATGGAATGAATGACAACTAGAATTCACAGTGTAGAGTGGTTTTTGATATCCTGCTATGGGAATAGCTTTCTAGAGTTTCCTGCAACATATTGCAAAGGGGGAGAAAGATTCACAGTCTCCACATGCTTTGGCGTTTAGAGCTACTTCAGGGCATGATATCTCTGGCTAGATTTCAGAAGCAAAGAGGTGTTAAATCACCTAGTTATGCTCTGCTTGGCAGAGAGGTAAATGGCTTACATTCATTCTACTACAGAAATAAAATCTAGATCATGGCACATAGCATAGCTTCCTTAGTACATTTCTTTATACACATACCCCATCAGAGCCAATGCAAAAACCTTGTTCTGAGGAAAAGTACACAGAAAGAGCCTCTTCACAGATTGTGGTATTTTTGAACCATAAATGAGCGTACACCAAGCAATGGAAACCATGTTTTGCTGGCTAATCTTTCTCACACTAGGTCAGGTGAAAGAATGAATTCGTCAAAAGGTGGCTTTATTATGGCAGTTTCACATCTGGCCTAGACATAGAAGAGGAGGAGGAGGAGGAGGAGGAGGAGGAGGAGGAAGAGGAAGAGGAAGAGGAAGAGGAAGAGGAAGAGGAAGAGGAAGAGGAAGAAGAAGAAGAAGAAGAAGAAGAAGAAGAAGAAGAAGAAGAAGAAGAAGAAGAAGAAGAAGAAGAAGAAGAAGAAGAATTTTAAACCACTAAGTTTTTTTGTGGCATAGAACTCCATCCACCTGCACATGGTTGCTGATCAAAGCTTTGTGGAAGAAATAGCTACAGAGGCATGTACAAGAATTGGCCGTCCCAAGGAAAGGGGGCTTACAGCTGAAATCTGCACCAAACAAATGAATGGAGTTCCAATAAAAATGGCAAGTAGCTTCACACAGGGAATGCCACTGTGCAGGGGACTGTACAGGGGAAGAAGAAGAAAGAGGAGGATGAGGTATTGATATAGTGTATCAATACTTTGGAACCTTCAGTGCTGGTATGTTTCTTGTATTGAGAGACCTTTTTTATTATGACTACAGTATTTCAATCCCTATAGCTGGGACTCCCTCTAAATAAAAAAGATAGATGGGACCAACCATTCTCCTTCAAGGGAAGCAAGATTGGTCTTTTCAGTTTAATTGATCACTTTTAAATCTGGGAATATAAGAGGTCACTTATTTCTGCATGGGAGGTGGGTGAGGGGAAAAAATAGAATAGTTTTTTTTTAACAAATCATAATCCCCAAACCCTTTGCCCCAACTTCCTCAACTGTGGTATAGAACAAGAGAAGATTGTGTGCTATGTCTGTGCCAAATGTGGTGCTGATCCAAAGCCTAGTTTGAAAGTTACATTTTTTTTAGAATTGCCTTGTAGAACATTGTTTTGTTCTGTCAGTAAAATATATCACTGCACTCCTGTGCTGTGCTAATTAAAGGTTTAAGACTTCAGAAAGCAGCCCATATATTTCCATGTTGTGTGATATTCAACAATCACATGCATTACAGATTTAATAAAATAGCACTGTTCAACCCTGGCAGAAGGTTGCATTGTGAAAACATTTTTTTAGTAATTAAATAAATATTTAAACAAAATTGAAAGGACAGATTATAAATATGGCCTATATCTAGTTTAAGACTTAACTGTAGACAAAAGTTTATTTCGTCACCTTCAAAAACTTTTGGAAACAACTTTAAAATACATCAAAGCTTCGTGGCCCCATTATCAAAGAAGCAAGCAGTACAACTAATAATTTCATCCATGAAAACATAATTATAAAGAGAAGGATTATAATGAGATAATGTGAGAAAGATATCCTTTTTTTCTCTTTTGTTCCATCATGAACAACAAAAAGCTACATCATTTTGCAAAGCCAAACATAAAATGAGAACTCTGTCTTTGTCAGTTTGCTTCTACATGATTTTTTGTTGTTAAGTTGCATAGTCGATTCCGACCCTTTGCGACCCTATGGACCATTGCTCACCAGGCACCTGCCTTCCACCATCCTCCTCAGCCTGCCCAGCTTTGTGTCCATTGTATCTACAATACCATCTAGCCATCTCATTTTGGGACACGCCCTTCTTCTTTTGTCCTCCACCTTTCCCAGCATCAAGGCTTTCTCAAGTGAATCTTCTCTTCTCATTTGATGTCCAAAGTACTTTAGCTTCATCTTTACTATTTGACCTTCTAAGGAGCAGTCAGGGTTGATTTCTTCTAGAATCGACCTATTTGTTCTCCTCGCTGTCTATGGTACTCTCAAAACTCTCCTGCAACACCACATCTCAAAGGCATCTATTCTTCTGCGCTCAGCTTTTCTAATGGTCCATCTCTCACAACCATACATTACTACCAGGAATACCATTGCTTTGACTATGTGAATTTTTGTTTGCAAGGTGATGTCTCTACTTTTAACTATGTTCCCCAGGTTTCTCATAGCTTGTCTCCCAAGCATCAGTCGCCTTTTTATTTCATGGCTGCAATCACCATCTGCAGTGATCTTGGATCCTAAGAAAATAAAATCTGTCACTGCTTCTACTTAATCCTTATCTGTTTTCCAGGGACTGATAGGACCTGTGGCCATGTTGGATACAGTATTGCTAACAGAGGTGGATAAATTTAAAATAAGTAGTGATGAGAAAGAATTAATGGCTGTGATGTTGTCAGTGGCTAGACAATGTATTGCAAAGAATTGGAAAAATGATGTATTGTTAAATATACAAGATTGGTATAAGGAAATGTGGGAATTGGCACTTAATGACAAGCTTACATGGGAATTGAACATTAGAAAAGGTATAATTCAAGTAAATAGATTCTGGAGAACTTGGAGACAATTTGTGGAATATGTAATTGTGAAAAAGAAGGGTATTGAACCTGTACTGGATCAAATTAGTTTTTGGAAACTATAACTTGTCATAATCTCTCGGACATGTATATAGCGCAGGGGTGATGTTAAAAGATTGATTTATAGCAGTGTAGGAAGCAGAGTATCTAATAATTGTATTAGAAATTTAACTTGAAAAGCTTTGACATTAATGATGTATTTTTTACTTTTGTTTTCTTTTATATACATTATGTGTGTTATGTATGATTTTTTGTTGATTCTGGGATTAAGTTTCTCTTTTCTTCCTGTATGTTTTTCTTCTTTTTTGAAAACCTATAAATAAAATTAAAAAGAAAAAGGAACTGTGGCCATTGTCTTACATTTCTTGATGTTGAGTCTCAAGCCATCTTTTGCACTCTCTTCTTTCAACCTAAGCAGAAGCTTCTTTAGGTCTTCCTCACTTTCTGCCATTAGGGTAATATCATCTGCGTATCTCAAGTTGTTGATGTTTCTCCCAGCAATTTTGATCCCAACTTGTGATTCGTCCAACCCTGCATTGCGCATTATGTGCTCTGTGTATAAGTTGAATAAGCAGGGTGATAAAATGCAGTCTTGTCTTACTCCTTTTCCTATTCGAAACCACTTTGTCATTCCGTATTCTGTCCTAACTGTTGCTTCTTGACTCATGTACAGATTTCTCATGAGGGATATAAGGTGTTCTGGTATTGCCATATCTTTAATTACTTGCCACATTTTGTTCTGGTCCACACAGTCAAAGGCCTTGGTGTAGTCAATGAAACAGAAGAAGACTTGTTCCTGATATTCCTTTCTTTTCTCCATGATCCAACGTATGTTGGCAATATGGTCTCTTGTTCCTCTGCCTCTTCAGAACCCAGCCTGCACTTCTGTTAAGTCTCTCTCCACGTGGTGCTAAATTCTATTCTGTATTATCTTTTTACCTCTTCCAAATCCTTGACTTCAGTTTTATACATGCTTTTGTGCTCTGTATGTGAGTGTGTGCATATACAGTACATGCTTTCACAAATCCATAACACAGTAAAAAAAACTTGGGAACAATTTGTTTTAGTGGAGATGAAAAGTACCAAAACTGTTTCATCTTTTAAAATATTTTAAGCTTTCTTGCCATCAGCCTTTTCTTCTTCAGAATTATTATTCTTCAGTCCTCTCATTACTGAAAACGGGGGGGGGGGGACTTTTGAGCAGACATGTATTAATTTTCATATTAAATATTATGTTAATCTCAGGGTGATCATTAGTTTAGGCCAGCATTTCCCAAACTATGTTCCACAGAACACTGATGGACTTCAATTCTGAGAAGCCTAAGTCAGTACATTGGTTGATCAGTGCTTTGGGGAATTGACTTAGGCTTCTGAGAATTGAAGTCCAAAAATCAAAGATTGGGCAACACTGGTTTAGCCATCCTGTCTTTAGATTTTGTCCCTGAAACCTCAAGGAATAGTGTGCTGTTGATTTAGCACCTTGTTTATGTTTCTAACTCAAGGGTGTATATACTATATATGATCTATTTCATTTTCAACAGTAGGAGTATAGAGCTAATACTTAGGGTCATCTCCTGAAAGTGCTTTACATTGATCCATTAGAGAAACAACACTGGGAATATGAGAAACAACATCAAGGGAATATGTTCTATTCCATTATGCTTGAATTTCCTCATTCTCTCTCCTGTGACTTTGCAACTGAGAAACCAGGGCTCCCACGTGTACCTTGGAATTTACTGGATGAAATAATCCTGCATGGACATGCAGTTCTACAGAAATGATTTTTCCCCCTGCCTTACATGCTCATATGAACATCATAAAAAGAAAGAAAACCAAACACACAAAGGAAACCTCTCTCAGATCTGAATTTTATCACAGATTGTAACTGGGGGAGGGGGGAAAGAGTTAAATATATATTCTAAGATGGTCAAACTATTAAAGAAAAGGGTGGGGGAGAGAAATAAATTGGTACACTCCACATACAGTAATACCTCAGATAACCTTTACATTAGATAACGCTAAAATCGCATAATGTTAAACAATCGGGGGGGGGGGGATTGCATTGAATAACGTTAAGATCCTATGGGATGCATCGGATAACAACCGCTAAAGCCTGTGCAGTTACAATGTATCTCTATGAAGCTTTAATGTTATCCGATGCAGCCCATAGGATTTTAACATGCATCAGATAACACTAAAAATTGGATAACACCAAGACTTGTGAAACCAAGTGTTAGTGTTATCCAAGGTTTTACTGTACTTCTATTAATGCACCCAGTTTTTGAATCACTTTGGTATCCTGGAGATTTTTTTTCCCATCTTAATTCCAAGGACTATTGGTAGCATAATACTGATTTTATTCACGTCTTGTATTAGCTTTAATTGTTTATCTAATGTTAATGTTACAAGGTATCTTAGAATGTGCTTATTCTTCCATTCAGGAAGCTCTTAAAATATATAAAAGATATATAAATGAGATGTTACAGTTCTTGTTATTATTAAGGGTGTATATTATAGCCTAATTGTGGAACATAAAAATCTGCATTAAAGGGAAGAAAAAAAGTAACAGACTACACTTCTCCCCTTCATTTTATTTGCAGTTTGCTTTCATTAATATTACAATTCATTTATTTGCCTTGCAGGGTGATCAGATCAGGGGATAAACATACTGCTGAACTAAAAAGGACCAACTTTTAATAAACATTGTCAATGGTTTTTCAAAATGTTGCCAGCACTTCTTTTGATATTTTTCAATTTCCTGCATGCCAAAGAGGTCACAGGTTTTCACCAGTGCTCTGCAAGAGTCCCCTGATTCACTTTGGAGGCCATCCTGGGCTGAAATGATTCATGCCTGAATTAAATTCATTTGTGTCCTAGATTTTAATTGATTTGTAAATCTTAATTCCCCCCACCCTTTACATGCACTGGAAAAACTTTAAAGGGATTCAGCTTTTGCATTTTATCCCAATGTATGTGGAATTTGCAAACATTAAATATCATAGCAAAGAAGACTGATTTGCCCAATTTCAGACAATTTTACAATACCAGTGGTTAGAGGCATTCTGCTGTTGTAATCTTAATCATTGACTACTACCCAAGTCTATGCTGCCTCTAGTGATGTCACTGGAATCTGACACCAGTTATGGCAATTCTTCTTGGTGTAGAATGGCTCCAGAAGGTTATGCATATGTTAGCATCTCTTCTAAAAAAGGAAGAGGAGGGAAAGGAGAGAAGGAAAGAGGGTTCGGTGTATGGTCTTTTTGTTTAAGTGCTTTTAGCAGCCTTTTTATAGTGAGCATCTACCAACAGCAGATTAAGAAAGCTGAAGCAAATGAAAAATGCTAAGGCCAGAGTTGTTAATACCAGATATAGATTTTTGGAATTATTTTAAAGAAATCCTCCTCCCTTCAAAATTATTACTCCTATGTCTGACGGAGTGGGCTTGATCCACAAAAGCTAACATTAAAATGCAACAGTTAGTCTTTAAACTGCCACAATGGGATTTTTATTTTTGTTTTGTTTCTCTTACTCTCTGATATCCTTTAAATACAAATTAACAAGTCTACTATTCCCAAAAATTCAAAATCATTATTTTTTCAGGTAGAAATTGTAATGAAAAAAAAAGATATTTGTACTGTTGCATAGCACTGGTATAGCTCAAGGAGTTAGAGCAGGGGTTGCCAACCTATGGCCCATGGGTCGAACCCAGCCCCTGATGCCATTCCAACCAGCCCATTGCCATCTCCCTCATACCTGGAAGTAGAAGTGGTCACATTTAAGCCAGTCATAAAACGCACCTGTGCATACACAAACACATCTGTGGCTGATGTAAATGCAGAAGTGGGTGCATTTCTGTCAGCCATAAATGTGCCCACTTCTGGGGGCATTGCCTGGCACGCTCAACTTTGCCAGGAGTCTGGTCAGGCCCATGGCACAAAAAGGTTGGTTAGCCCTGAGTTAGAGCATCTGGGTTGGGAGTTTTATTCACCACTATGCCTCCAGGGGGAAAAAATTGCTAGTAGACTATAGGGCCCTGACACTTGTGTGGCCTCAGGCAGCCAACTTCTGAGTACTTTGTACCTAGAAAATGTTGGATGCACTTCTGTAAATTGGAGTCAACTTAGGTGTTGTGCCTGATTGTTGTTGTTGTTGTTGTTGTTACTGAGCTGATTAGAAAAGATTAAATACAGCTGGGCTACTTTAAGAGCAAAATTGTGTTGCCAAAATGGGCAACTCACACCCAGGTGTCTGTGGGTTGCCAAAAAAAATTAAATTAAAAAACTCCAATTTATAGAGCTAGAGAAAAGCTTTATTAAAAGATATTTTGCAAAATAGCCTTGGTGTCACAGTAGCTAAATTGCCGTGCTTCAACCAAAACATTGTGAGTTTGATCTTGATCAGGACTGAAGGTGGACTCCGCCTTCCAAGGTCAGTAAAATGAGTATCCTGCATGCTGGGTGCAAAATGCTAATTAACTTGTGAACCACCCAGAGAGTGAACTAAGCACTATGGGTTTGGTATATAAATACAATTTCTAATGCTAAAAGAGACTTCTTCTCTCCACCCTCCTCCAAAAGATGAGTAATGTTAAAGAAGATAAGCAGTTCAGGAATACAGTACAGGCAATTTTATAGATTAAAACAAAAGCATATGATCAGTGGCGGGCAGCAACAGGTTTGCACCCCCCCTGGAGGGGGGCAGTAAAATTGGGTGGCCTCTGGGTGGGGGGTGGCAAAATTGGATGGCCACCTCCACCTCCCTTCCCTGCCCTGTCCTGTCAGGTTTTGTCCCTGCAAGTGGTTCAAAGTCTCCCTTGCTCAAAAGCCAGTCATATCTAACTCTAGGGTGCAGTGCTCATCTCCACTTACATCCAAAGAGCCAGTGCTGCCTATGTTTGCAGATGTATACACAACCATACGGCAGGCATGACTAGGTTGCCCATGACGTAGGCTCTGCCCATGATATAGGCTCCACCCATAACATAGGCTCCACCCATAACATAGGCTCCACCCATAACATAGGCTCCACCCATGGTGTGGTAGTGAAAATTTTTGCTGCCCACCACTGCATATGTCCCATTGTTACCTCTTCCTGAGCTCTGCCTCTCTTTCCCAGGTTTAAGCCAGCCTCATGGCTGGGCCATCTCAGGGCCATTTCCTGTCTTCTAGGAACATGGGTCAATGGGGATTACCATTTAAAAATGCCCAGACTAGAGGCAAGGTGGAAGAAGGATGGGGGGGGGGGGTTAGTGGGGGAGTGTGGTTCTTAACATATACACAAGATGTCTAAGTTTCTGCTACAGTTGAAAGTGCAGCTCATATATTTCTTATATATTTTAGGTGACATGGAGATTCCATCTGCAACGATATCCAGGTACAGTATCAGGTTCCTGAAAAGGAGAGAACTGTACATTTTTGGGCACTTTCACAGCAATAGCAATTACACTTGTAGACCACCCCATAGTGATTAGTGAACCCTCTACATCAGGGGTGGCCAACTGTAGATCTCCAGCTGTTCTTGGGCTTCAATTCCCAGAAGCCCAAGTCAGCACTCCTGCTGATCAGGGCTTCTGGGAATTGAAGTCCAAGAACATCTGGAGATCTACAGTTGGCCACCCCTGCTCTACATGGTTTACAGGTGATTAGCATTTTGTCCCCAACACACTGGGTACTCATTTTACTGACTTCAAAGGGATGGAAGGCTGAGCCAACTTTGGTCCCTATTAGGATCGAAATCACAACATTTTGGCTGCACTGCAACATTTTAATCACTGTGTCCCAACACTATCAGCAGACAAAGTGATTTATGGGGCTGTGGAGGGCTGAATAAAATTTCTTTTTCAATTTGGTAACAAACCTACTTAGACACAAGTTATTACAACTGCTCTGCAATAATCTTAAAAGATGTTGCAATCGATAGTTTGCTCCCAGAAAATTACAACAATGAGGAAAAGTTCCAAGTGTTTTTTACAATGTATTTGTAGGCCAAATAGTTCAAAGAACCTCTGACAAACATTTCTCCCACTTTATGTAGTTTATATATGAATCATTAGTTAGGCTTTCCATATCTCATACTTACAATGACCATTAATTCAACCTCCAGTGGATAATTGTTTCATGGAATAATGTGAAATTGTTTCCCTCTTACCATAGAGCCTCTCCAGGAAACACTTAGGATTCTAACTATGCATGAAGAAACAGCAATGACCCTTGAAATCAAAGAGATTTTTATAAAGTAAATGAGAAGAAACAGACTTATGAGTCTGCTCCCCAGAGAACCACTTCCCCTCAAAATTCACAGCACACTGATTCACATTACCATGGTACCACTGGAATTTGTGATTCCTTGCTAGTGTTTCTTATAATCACTAGAGAAGCTGTAAAAACAACACTGAAGTTCCTTCCATCTTCCTCAACATATTCAATCATTGACCATAACAAGGGGGTGGGGAACAAGTTGAATTCCCTGCAAATTCTGTCATGGCAGCTAAAAAAATGATCCCAATCTGCAATTGTATACAGTGCAGTAGAGCTTCCATCCAATGGACTAGCCAGTGGTTGCATCAGAGCAGCAGAGTCCCCCTTGACATGTGGCGGAAAGATGCTATTAGATCTCTTTGTTGGGCAAGAATAGCATCACCACTCAGCCATTACTGGAATGCTTCCTGGTTATGTCAAACCTTGTAGCATTATTCTTGCCCAGTGATGGCTCTAGCAGCAATGATTTGCAATATATTGAGGGGGTGAAGCCTCTCAGTTGCTGCCCTAACCCTGTCTCTTGTCAGAAGCCAGAAAACCTCCCAAATCAATGTTCTCCTTTAATGTGAGGAATCACATTAAAACAGGATATGTCTTCCCAAAGTTTCGCACCTGGTTGTAGATAACTAACAGGTGAAAAACTTACTACAGGTGGTCTTCAAATGTGTAGTTCTTGACATTGAATCATGATATTTCATTCTATTGGCCTCTTGTTTTAAAAAAAGTTTTATCCAGCCCGTAACATGTTGAACGTTTGTACCATTCCATGCTATCCTTCCTTTTATAGACAGTGCCAATTTGGATTCCACAGCCAGAAGTTCACAATACCTTCTACCAAAAGACCAGGTGGATGGGAATTTTGGGCACAGATTCTCAAAAAAAAAAAACTTTGGAAAATCTGAAAAGGCACTTTCTTGCTCCCATTTAGATTGCCTTGTGATTAAGTTGCATGTGATTAATGTGCTATCACTCTGGACTTGTGAAACCATTTTCCCTCCTCAGTGAAGGGATTAATTTCAAAACAACAACAACGCAACATTCATATTTCTTGAGAAGAACCTTTGAGTCCTTATCCAATCCAGATATATAAGATATTCTACGTTGCCTTGGAAAGTATCTACAAGAGATTATATTCACCAGTTCAACAACATCTCCATAATTTTCTGGGCAAGAGTCAAGTTTTATCACTTCTTTATCCAGATCTCAAGCAAAATTTTTCCATTTGCCTCTTGAAACTTTTAAAAAATGCAACTATAACTGGTTTGACAACTGCTTCTATAGTGCATACAATAACTAAATGTTGTGTTCTTGGGAATAGTTCCACAACATTCTTCTTGGTTTGGCAAGCAATATGATCACTGACAAAAATATTGTCTGGGTTATATCCTCACCTCCATCAACTACTGTTAAAGGAAGGGGGCAGATTAGACTAATGTATTAATTTAAAACCTATATATAGTACTTCAAGCTTCCCCCATTTATGTCTGTCTCTTTATATCAGGGGTTCCCAACATACAGCCCGTGGTCCGAGCTGGGCCAGGCCCATGGCATCAATTAATCCTGCCCGTGATGAGGACCCTGAACTGGTAAAACCACTCTTTAAATATCTCACTTATCTTGAAAGGCTAGTACTTGTATATCACTTGTACTTGTACAGCATCAGAATATCAACAGGAGTGAAAGCAGAGAGCTAGGGAGAGATCTAGTGGGACTTGGGTCCATCATGGCACCTGGAGCAAGGCACAGAGAGAGTTTCTTGTGCCCATTTCCATCATCTAGAAATGGTTCTGCTTTTCTCCCCATTTGTTGCCTCTCCACCCTTATATCATTACAAGAGACCTCCTCTTGGACATTTCTTGAATCCACTCCTGCACTCTCACAAGAATTCTAGAACAGAATGTTTTTAGGCTATGGGTAGCAAGTATGTTTGACTGGGGTATGAGGGACCTGCAAAAACACATCTGAATATACAACAGAATACACTACAGTGGGAGTCTCTTTTGGGGGTATTGATGGAGAGGCAGGTTAATGGATCATTTCCTTCTCTGCAACTGTAACCGCCATTTGACTGCTGCTTTGGGTCATAAGCAGAAATTCCAATTGTGGGGAGTAACTTGGGAAAGACCATGAGGTGGTTCTGCACAGGGCTACATGGAGTCTAAGAATCATTGGTTTACCACTCTTACTTTAAAATACCCAAAGCCATATTTGTCAAAAAGCCAAATAAGCCTTCCTACAGAGATCAAGGTTATTGCTTAGCAGATTCTCAAAGTTTCACTCTAGCACATCCTTTACATCTCTTGGTTTGTTCATTAAGAGAAGACTTTCTTCTTACATGATCTCAGCATTGTGTTTATCATTTACTCATCCACTTATACAAAGTTGAGGCCAATTATAAGTCGGTCAACTATAGAGTTCCCTGATCTCAAAGTGTTGGCTGAGGTTTGTGTAATCTTATTATGTTTCTTTGGTTCTCCAGGCAAGGAGAGTAATCTCAGAGCAAGTAATGTTGAGGGAGGAGAAAGACTGATTTTTTTCTGTATGAGTCATTCTCAGTTTGTACCAGAACTCATTGGCTCAGCCCAAAGAAGTTATATTTATGCTGCAGTCACAAAACACAGGTATAGCTCAAGCGAGAGAGGGCACTGAGAAGTGACAACTGATGCTTGCTTGCCTTGAGGACCTTTTTGACATCTGGTGCAAAGCAAGGAATGAATTGCAGGCACCATGATTTATGAATCTCTTGCCTAGGTATCAGAGGTGCAAAGGCTAAGCAAAAAGTTTTTTCCTTTCCAATCCTTTCCATTTCACTTCTGTGACATCACTGGGGGCCACCTTCTGTTTTCAGGCTTTGTCCCTGAAATGGCAGTGGATGTGATGCTGTTGACTAGGTAATACTAGACAGAGAAAGTCCCAACGATGGTGGAAAAAACAAGAGGACACAGAAATAGAATTACATGGCTGTAGAATGTTCACCACCACATTCTTTGTGCACTAGGGACAATAAGCAGTGAGTATAAGTAAGTTTTGGCACTATTGTGGCTTAGTAGTTAAGACACTGAACTTGATAACTGGAAGATTGGCAAGTCGAGACCCGAGTGCTGCAGGATGGAGTAAGCTTCTGTCTCTGTTCCAGCTCCTGCCAACCTAGCAGTTTGAAAGCAAGAAATTGCAAGTCGATAAATAGATACCACTTTGATGGGATGGTAAACAGTGTTCCATCCACTCCAATGCCTAGTCATACCTGTCACATGTCCACAGACAGTGCTGGCTCTTTGGTGATAAAAAGAGATGAGCACTGAACCCTAGAGTCAGATACAACTGGCTTTTGAGCAAGGGCAACTTATAAGTAAGTTTGATTGGACAGCTTGGGAAAGAAAGAAGGTATACACATTTTCCTTTTAATCACAATTCAGGTTGTATGGGCATTGCTCATTGATTTCTTATTCTGATAGTATGTTACTTCTTGGTACAGTAAAAGCAAATTTGGTTCCAATCTATACATTAAAAACAATATTTTACAGATAAGCCATGGTTAAAAGAGAGTATTTCTTGACTGCAAAAATAGTATCATTTGCCACACCAAGAGCTTTTTTTCACCTCCTGTATCTTGCAAATCAGCTTGCCTTGCCTTTTGATTGCTCTTTGGGACCTAAGTATGGCTTTGCTTATACAGTATGTTTGATTTTTCAGACACAAAATGTCTGCTTGCATCCAACAGACTAAGATGATTTCACCTCTAGTGATAGATTAAATGTCACTTATGATTTGGCCCTCAGATACTGGATTTTCACTACCACATTCCTTTGCATATTGGGTTGCATTAGTGTAAACCATGTCAATATAATGAATCCTCTCATGTTTAACATTAGATAAGTGCATGAAGAGGGATAAATTGTTGCTTAAGTCTCACAGAAATAATATTCCTCTTCCCAAATAAGTGAGTGCTTAATTGGCATGTAGCAAATTAATTTTTACTGTCGACTCTAACTATTGTTCTCTGAGATAATTAGAAAAGTGAAGTTAAGGGAGGGAAATAATAATTGGCCATGCCCTGGATGCATATTAACTGTTCTAGCCAGACAGCTGCTTAAAGCATACGGCTGCGATTTTCTGTCAGAGTGGAGACAAGAAGGCCAATCTGTCTGACAAACTTGAATTTTCTCTGCACACTATGGAACAGACAGCTGCTGATTGGTTATTTCTGTATAAATCAACCAGGTGTGGCATAATCGAGAATGATTTCCTCAAAGCTTATGAAGATGCTGCTTACAAAGGAATGTGAGTATGCCGAATGACATTTATTTAGGCCGTCTACCGAAAGGGCTGCAGAGTATTTCAGTCCTCTTTACTTTTAAGTAGACATGTAGGGCCTTGGTGGTTGAGATGCTACCTGAAAGTGCTGGTGTCTGAATAACCTAGGTATGAATAAATGTCTGAATAAACTAAGGATAACATTTGTATAATTGTGCAGGAGATGACTATCCAGGGAAGCATGTCTACAATGTTTAGTTTTCTGTCAGGAGAAAACTGCATCATATTCTCGCCCCACCCCTCATTTCTTTAAAAAAAATGCACCCACATAAATGGGAGTAGTGGCAATGTGGTGCAGTAGGAAATAATACCAAACTAGGATTATATGTGTAATTTTATGCATAGCTAAAATTATATGTACAGTATTCAAGAAACATGTGCTAATAGCAAGATACCACCTCTGTCAAGTTTTCTGAGCACATGTAAACTAAACATTGCTTTTCTTTTTACCTTAAAATTGTAATCTGAGTAATCATTGGCTTGGGAGGAATTATAAAAGGGGAAATTGCTTAATACTAAGTCTTAACTCTGTCCTGTTTTTGTTATGCAACTACCAAAATTACCCAACAAATGCACTGTGTGAGTTTTCTTCTTCTAAGTCGGCTTAATATCAGTTAAATTTTGGCCCAGCACATCCTGCCATTGGCACTAACAAGGAGAATGTAGTTTGTGAGACCATTGCTTCACTAAAAAAATGATATTTGGAGTTTAATAATGTTCCCCACCCTTATTCTAATAACTGGAAAGGGATTCTAACTGAACCTTCATATACTGTACTGTATTTTTTCAATGTTCAGGATTAAAACTTCTGCTTGAGAGCCATCCTTAACTATTGTCTGGTAACTGTGACATTAAGTTCCTCATATGATCACAGGTTTCCAAATCATATGAGGAAGTTTGCATGAAAAGCAAAAAAAGCAAAAGACTAACTAAATAGACTGTGGTAGATCCTGGAGAATAGGGGTTCATAGAGGAAAGGACCTGCCTGGCAAGTAAAGGTAACAGTGTTCCCCCATACCATTCCCTTCCAACCCACGGAATGAAGAGGCAAGACACAATCAAATATTTTGGAGAAAGGTCTTGGGACACAATTTTATTTAAAATTAACCCCTAACCTGCAGGGGAGGGGCTGGTAATGCTATAGGTCACCCTTGCTTGAAAGCCAGTCATATCCAACTCTAGGGTTTAGTGCTCATCTCTGTTTACAGACTCTGTAGTGCTACATCTGGAAGCTAATCCACCCCCGCCCCCCATTGTCCTGGATGAGTGAATCCTTGCCCCTGTGCAATGTTGATTCTTGTTAGCTACTGCCCAGGCTGGCTGTTATTCAGGAAGATAGCAAAGAGGCCATTTCCAACTCATTTCACATGAACCAATGTTGGCTGTATCTCAAAGATCTCTCATGATGAGCCCTGTGTGGCAAACTGATTCACATGAATTGTGCCAGGCAATCAGTGCCACCTTGTCAATCGATGTCCTAAAGAATTCACCATTAACCCCATCCACCCAGCCAATTTGGCTTCTCTTCATATGGAATTCCAAATCACAGGAGCAGCCACCATGTCTGGTGAATGAATTGGTGATTGAATAATAAAGTATAAATGAAGGAAAATAATCTGACTCACTAACAGTTGATAAATAGAAGATAGGACAGACTTGTTAATGTGTTTCTGTTAAGGAATTTGACTTGAACTCAAAAGATAACTAAAAGGGGCTACAGTATTCCAAATGAATTGTAATGAACCTGGCTATATTTTCACCTGAAGTAAGGTCTCAGTATATAGGACAATCTTAGAAGAAATCAACCCTGACTGCTCTTTAGAAGGACAAGTTGTAAAGATGAAGCTAAAGTACTTTGGACATCAAATGAGAAGAGAAGACTCACTTGAGAAGGCCTTGATGCTGGGAAGGGTGGAGGGCAAAAGAAGAAGGGGCGGCCCAAAATGAGATGGCTAGATGGTATTGTGGATGCAATGGGCACAGAGCTGAGCGAGTTGAGGAGGATGGTGGAGGACAGAAGTGCCTGGTGGACAGTGGTCTATGGGGTCACAGAGGGTCGGAATCGACTGTGTGACTGAACAACAACAAATATATAACTATATTTGCTCATAGCCATTATTTATACCCTAACTGTTTGGGATAATAACTGCATTTGTTACTTTGTAAAATGAAACATACACAAGTCATGTCAAAAGTGATAGACTGTCACTTTCACTGTGAAGGCTAACATGCATCAATACATGAATAAAAAGGTCTGCTATTGGAGGTATATTACACACAGTTGTGAATGCTTGCCATTGATATTTGAAAAACAAAACATTTCAGCCAGAACAGTCAGAGCATGTCTGACCAGGCTATCCTGCTTTGGTAATAGAGTAGACCAGGGATTCTCAACCTACAGCCCACAGGCTGGATGCAGCCCACGGTGCCATTTCATGTGGGGGTCCCACCTCCTCCACTACACCAGGAGGTGCCATGTGGTGGAGAAAGGACACAATGGCCATTTGGCCCCCAAAGCTGTCTGAGGGAGAGTGACCCGGCCCCTGGCTTAAAAAGGTTGAGAACTCCTGGAGTAGACCATACTGCCAGTGACTCAACATTAATCGTCAGGCAGCAGTTAACTAACCTGATAACCCTAAGGACTAACGGCCTTGGGTGGTGAAGTGCACAGGGAAGGGTGATAGTCTCTAAATGGATTAAATCCCACTTGAATCCATCTTGATGGAGGTGGCAGCTTTATTAATACTGGCCAGGGGCTGATGTGGACTTTGTGTGCCAAAAGAGCTCAGGATAACAAAGTGACTCATGGAACTAGATCAGTGATATGGGCACTGCAATAATAATAATAATTTCATGTCATAAATTATTTTGGGTTGAAAGGATTTTTGTGGAAGAAACTCCGCTCAGGGGACACCCAAATGAGGCTCCTTTCATGTCCTCTCAAATTGGGACAGAGACAGGTGCTCAATCTGTCATGCAGTACCCGGGTCTCAAACTGCCAATTTACCAGCCTTCCAGCTTACAAGGCGAGCTTCTTAACCACTGAGCTACTGCAACCCGTGCCACACTGCAATGCAGAAGGCAAATGGAATTTGTGGAGTTGAAAATCTTTTAAAAGAAAAAGACAAAAAATGGTTTGCATACTGAAATTCTGCATTTTTGTGTGCTAAGGCACAGTTTTTGTCAATGACTACAAAAACACATTACTTTTAAATAATTTGCTGATGAAAGACACTTTATTTTAATTCCTGATCTGTTAATGTCAAACAATTTATTTCTGCATGCTGAAGTATACCACTGAAGCAGCTGCATTTGTTAGTATTTTTTAGCCCTTTGATAACCATTAGAGGCTTAGAATTATTTAAGTGCTATAATCATGTACATTCTTGTATAAAAAGCAGCTGTGGAAACTGCTATCTATGCACTATTAAGAGCAAGGAAATGATACAATGTAATTATAAACAAAGCATCTATGCCCAAAATCTTCCCAGAAGCTGATGGTAGTGTTCAGTTAATTTTGGCTTATGTGAGAATGAGACTGTCAGGCACGATTATGATTCAAACTGTTTTTAGCATTGTTGCGGTAGCTTGTCATCAGCTCAACAATAATGTGACTTGATACAAAGCTAATGCAAAGTTCAGATGTGACTAGTTTCAAATTGGTTGTCAAAATTTTAAATCTCCAACATCAGAAAGGTAAACACAGGAACTGTCATTTGGCAAGAACTTTGTACATATGTGCTGTTTATGATACATTTGGGGTATACACTTTTACCATCAGTTTTTATTTCCCATAAAATGTCCTGAGGGAACTACAATAGCTATATAACATGTCATACATCAAGGAACATAGTTCTGTAGAATGTATACTCTAAGGGGACAGTTGTTTCTCAGGATAATAATCCATCTCTCGATTTAACAAAGAAAGCTCTGGTCTCATAGATATCTCTCTCTCTCCCCCCCCCCCCAAACTTTACTGAAGTGGACTTTATTGCCTATTACTCTCTCCTGTTCTATTATGTACAACATGAGTTAATCCCGTCAAAGTCTAGCTAGAGCAAAGGAAATAAAAATGCAATCTGAAGACAACTCCTTGGAAACCACTAGAGCACCATTGATCTGTTCTGCACAAGATTGTGCACTAGGATTTTGTGACAATGTTGGCAAGGAGGCAGGAAAAGGAAGAAGAGAACAGGGCTGAAGAACAAATAAGTCAGAAAACCTGTGATAGCTAGCTGATATGACACTTAGGATGGAACATATCATAGTTTGGGAAATGTTCAAGTGTGTCGTGTCATTACATGTTCCCCTTGTTGAACCAAATTACACATTTCCATCCATGTTTAACTCAGAAAATATACATACACTTTCTAATTGACAGGAAATGTTATCTTTTCATGGAGCTACTTTTTCTCAAATGTTCTGTAGTGTTTAGCGACCTACATAAAAAGCCAGCTCTCAAAACAGAATGAGTCCTGCCATTCCAATAAAGTAAAATTATTGCATTCATAGCTGAGAAGGAAGTCTTCACTCAAAATGTAGGAAAGGAATTAAATCACAGTTTCCTGTCTTTGAGATTTAAATTCTCCCTGAGGCTAGAGTTTATAAACTGGATGGTTAGTAGCAGCAGGCTTTTATATAGGGTGAAATTCATTTGCTTCCTTCCCTGCTTGCACAAAGAGGTTAGCACATGTGTGGGTATGTGCCCATATATGTAGTAATTCACCCCACAAATTATATTATCCTTGCCTACGAAGGCAAATAAAATTGTTTGCCCTCTCCAGTATGAAACCTATAATTTAGAAATGTAAATACTTCCTGACACCTTCAATATCTGTTCCAAAGAGACTTACTTGACTTTCTCTTTAAAGTAATGAATTAATGAGCATTGGCAGTCAGTAACTCATACATTGCTGTACTTTGCTGTTCTTGGCTGGTGGTGTGAAATAGCATTACTGTGGAAAAAAACTAGGCCAAATTCTCCAGATGCATACTTGGCAAACTTACACCTTCACAGAGGCACTCAGAGATGACTGCCAGCATATAGACACTTTACTTTGGTGTGTCTATTAGAGGGCAAGGTATACCGCAGTCACACCTCCACAGAGCTGGCAGGTAACAATGTTACCAGGACAACTAGGGCAAAATAACCCCAAAATAACAGTGAATAACATCATTACTTTGGTGGGTATTGTGTAATGCAGGGGTGCCCAAACTTTGGCCTGTGGGCTGGATGTGACCCTGATTTCAATTCGTCTGACCCTCAAAGCCTTTGTTGTTTCCAGAAGCTGAAGTAAAATGCACCCATATGGGTATGTTTTATTTCCGCTTCTGGAAGCAATGAAGGCTTCATGGGCTGGATGAATTGGCATCGGGGCCCAGATCTGGCCCATGGGCCATAGTGACTGGCCCCCTGAACCACGTGACCGGCCCATGGTCTGAAAAGTTTGGGCACCCCAGATGTCATGAGTAAGTCTGGGGGTGGGGATTTTGTGTCTTTTTAATTTTTCTTGGGGGGTGGGGGTGGCACCTATCTCTGTCCCAGATCCTGCCAATCTAACAGTTCGAAAGCAAGAAATTACAAGGAAGATAAATAAGGACCACTTTGGTGGGAAAATATCTTGGGAACATGAAAGGAATCTCATTTGGGTGTCCCCTGAGTGGAGTTCCTCCAGCAAAAATCCTTTCAACCAGTGGCGGGCATCAGCCGGTTCAGACCGGTCTGGGCATACTGGTAGTAGAACGATCTGGCCCCACCCCCTCCCCACCCTGCCCACCTCCAGGCACCTGGACACAGCAGTCTCGCTGATGGTGCTGACTCAGCCTTGCCAGGGCTCGGGAGTGCCATGGGAGCCAGCAGGGCGTCCGCTGGCCTCTCATTGTCATCTGCCTCCCTCCCTCCCCCCAGGTGGGTGGAGTGTGCCCTGGTCCGGGGCTTGGAGTGAGGCTTCTGCACCCACCCGCCATTTCTAACAGCAGCAGTTTGTGCCAGTTGATCGGTCGGTTGGTCGAGGGCTGAGCCAGACCCAGTGGTCAGGGGCTTGGAGTGAGCCCCACCCCACCCCTTCTAGCAGCAGCAGCAGTGCCTGAAACAGTGCCCCTTGACCATCCGTCTGCCTGCCTGGCGAGAACTACAGGTGCTGCTGCTGCTGCTGCTGCTGCTAGAAGCAGCAGGTTGGCGCCAAAGTCTCACTCCAAGCCCCCAACCAGGGCATGCCACACTTTGTCTGGGGGGTGGGAGGGAGACAACAATGAGAGGCCGGTGGAGGCCCCGCTGGCTCCTGTGGCACTCCCAAGCCCTGGTGAGGCTGGGTCAGCACCACCATCAAGGGATAGCTGTGTCTGGGTGCCTGGAGGGGGGTGGGGAGGGGAGGGGGCTGTGGTGGCACACAGGCTGGTCCAGCCAGTGTGAGCTCCTCCCTCCATTTCCCCTGGCTGCACACAGCTGCTGCCCGAGTGGGACCCACAGCCACTTGAGGAGGAAGAAGAAGAGGAGGAAGAGCCACCGTCAATGTCATGGGGTGAGGAGGAGGAAGAGCCTAGCCTTGGCAGGGAGGCTTTGGCACTGCTGCTGCTGCCCCCCCCCCCGGGCGCCCCTCCACTGTGAGTCTCCATGGGCCGTGTGTGTGTGTGTGTGTGTGTGTGTGTGTGTGTGTGTGTGTGTGTGTGTGTGTGTGTGTGGTTGCATGTGTGGTTGCATGTGTGGTTGCATAAAGGGGGAGGTGTGGCGCCTCAGGCAGGGTCTGGGGCAGTGTAAGGGGATTTCCCTGGGAGGAGGGAGAGGAGAACGAGGGCAGTGGCTCCCTTAGCCAGATTACCTTAGAGCAGCAGTTAATATGCCACAATATTTTTGTCTTTTTGTTTTGTTTATTTTCTGATATGCTTGAAACACAGACTAACACAGCTACCATATCAGAGAGTAAACAAAACAGAAAGACAAAAACATTGTGGCACCTTAACTAACAGCTACTCTGAGGTAGACTGCAGCCAGCCCAGGGAGGTCCATGTTCTCATTCCTCCTCCCTCCTTCCGGGGAAACCCACTTATGCTTCCCCATAACAAACCACATTGTGGTACCTTAAATACTAACTACTGTATTTTAATGTGAGCTTTTGTGAATCGATTCCACTGGCTCTTTGGCTATAAACAGAGAAGAGCACAGAACCCTAGGGTTGAATACAATTGGCTTTTGTACAAGGGCAACCTTTACTATAGAAGTGTCATGGCTATAGTTATATCCCTGTTAAATATAATATTGTTCTAATTATGGGCTATCTAAAATGTCTAAAATGCATCCAACTCTAGGTTGTAGTGCTCATCTCCATTTACAGCCAAAGAGCCAGTGCTGTCTGTGTTTGCAGATGTTTTCATAGTCATGAGGCAGGCATGACTAGATAGCCCTCTCATTCACATGACCATGCCCACAAAGTAGGTTATGCCCACAAAGTAGGCCACACCCACAAAGTAGGTCATGCCCACAGTGTGGTAGTAATTCTTTTTGGAGCCCACCACTGCTTTCATCCCAGAAAACACCTTTGTGTGCTTTTGACACAATAAAAGAAAAATTGTACTGATTCCTCAACAGATAAGATACTTAAACAGGGCTTCAAATCCCATGTATATTGTTACATGTTTATGAGTGAATTTACCTTTTGTAAGTGAGAATTCACTCTGAACCAGAAGAAGGATTTCTGGAAGCTGAATAATTAGTGGGATTGGTTTTGGTGGGAGTAGGCAATATCCTCCAGGATTGCCAAAGAGTTTTGTCCTCTCACATGAGATTTCTCCAAAATGGGAATTCTCAACTCCAAGGACAGAAGACAAAATTTGTCTAGCTGCGTGCACAGCACTAATTCCTGTTTGCCAGTCTGTTTTAAATGAGTCCTTAATAATAATCCACTGCAGGCTATAAAAACCAAATCAGCAAAATATAAAATCTATCACCACAGTAACTAAATGTTAGTTAATGCTGCAAATCTCAAGTACACTTTTTGAGTTTAATATAACTAGATTCTCTTAGCAGCTCCTTTATCTTCAGTTTATCCAAATGAATGATTGAGAATTATCTTATGCTTAAAGGGTAGTACTTTGGACAGTACAACAGCATGAATAATTAAAAGAGTAAAACTATCAGGGTTGAAAAATGGATAGCAGTATATTCTGTAGATGAAGTCCAGTGGTGTAAAAAAATCACACATACGTTGAGCTAGCCTATCTTCCTAACATTAAGAGTTGAAACCTATGAAGACAGAAGTTTGAACAGGGCATAAAACCCACATTAAACTGTAACAAAGAAATCTCCCTTATTATGCTGTCACCTCTTTATGACTTCCATCCTTGAAATGGAGATGTTTTAGCCTACATTCAGTACTAAACATTTATGTGACCAACTGTATATGAAAGACTATTTTCTGCTCTTGCTATAAGACAGAATGGATCTCTAGATACATGCCAAGGTATAATTTGAATATAGCTCATAACTTTATACATCTGACCAAAGTTTAAAAAAACTGGTAATATCTAAGTGGGAGCGTGTAGACAAGGAAAATTGCCTTTTCTTCCCAGGGGATGGATTCAAAGAGTTAGTTTTTCAATAGGACCACAATTTACCTTGGTAGTTTTCTAGCTCATAAGCAGAAACATAACTTTTCTGCACATGTCAGCACATAAACATACTGTAATTTTCAGCTCTCAGTAGTTTGGAATTGGTGGTTAGTAGGTTGGTTTGCTGATAATTGTTTTGATTTCACACCAAGTTGCAGGGGGAAAAAGCATGCTGAAAAATGAATCTGGTGATTCATATTTATAAACTCAAAATGAAGTGCTGAAGTGTGCATTACTAGACCTGTGGCAAAAAGTGCTATGATTATTCTTACTTCAGGAGACAATACAGGCTTCTAAGGGTGCTGCTGAGTTTGCAGGAAGATTATGATAATCTGGATAGGTCCTGCTTTCTTGAGGAGTGATTTAGAGTGGTGGACAACTGAGAGGAAAAGAAAGTGTCAATAATATGAGGAAGTGCAACTGTAGCCTTCTAAATATTATTGGATTGCAACTATTACAGTTTTTCCACTATTGATTATGCTGACCAGATTTAATACATTTTTAGCGATGATGCTTGATGACCAGTTTCCTCAACCCATTCTACATAATAGGTGGCAGTGATTTAGAAGACTTTGCACATACATGTCACTAAAATGCAAGACTAGAAACCTGTTACAGGCAGACATTATTAAACTGCATGGTTTTTGCTGTTACAGTAGCTCAACAATGGGGGAGATGCTGCAATTTGCCCCAATAGTTGATATTTCTATTCCCAGTATGCTGGGATAATTAAACATGCATTCACATTGCAACAGAAAGATCTTTCCTATTTCATTCATTGGTAACATGTACAGTAGCCATATGTTTCACATCTCACATGAATATTGACACTATCACACTTTCTTGCACAAAGGAAAGAAAATGTTTGGAGCTCAGAATGTGTAATCCATCTCTTTTTCCTCTCAGATACAAAAAAATATATAGTGATACCCTACATCTGTTTTAGGAGGGAAAATGTTTCATTTCAGCCAATGAACAAACTCTAAGAGACCTTCTTCTGAGGTAAGCTTCATTTGTTAGGCAATGACACAAACCTGTCTGTGCTTAACAGGAGTATGTGATTGGAGATTTTTCAAATGACAAGCATTACTTCAAAGCAAAAAGAAGGGAAAGAGGTGAAATAAATATGAAAGTTAAAATAAATTAGTACTTGAAAGAAGTCAGCATCAAGGCAAGAAAGATGAGGCCAAGGAAATGAGTTTGACATTTGAGAAAAGAAAGAGAAGAAAACAGGTGGCAGTTACTCAGCAGGAAGAAGCAAGTGGTCTCTTGGTGTCACACTCTCAGAGATGCAAATGATTTATGAAATTGTGAGGGAGAAAAGAATAATCTCTTGCTAATCCCTTTTGAGACACTCTGACTAAAGTGGGAGGCAGCTGGCAAAGAGAGAGAGAGAGAGTGTATTTCCAAATTGCATAGCGAAGATGAGCAAGCAGCATTAGAAGTCTTCAGATTCCCCACCCCCCACACCCCTTAGCTGGTGTAAGGAATTTAGCCCAGTCCATTCACTTGGCAAAGGAAACAGCTTTGCAATTTTGCAGATGTGAAATAAATAGAAAAGAGGAGAAATGGGAGTGTCAGCCTTTCAACCAAGACATCTGTTTTACATATGACTCATTCCCAGTTAAGGAATCCAAGGGAGAATGTGTTCCTTGAAAGAAATACTGTGCTTGGAGAGATAATTTTGGTGATGGGATTACTCTGTTTTATTTTACTGAAGAGTAAGTTTGCAGGTGATGTACTGAGAATGAAAATGATTGATTGATTGATTTTACTTTATTTTAAAAGAAAAAGATGCCATAATTTTAACTGAAATAAATAAACTGGGCAGAATTTTTCTCTATATAGACCCTTCCTGGTCTGTTGATTGATTGATTGATTGATTGATTGATTGATTGATTGGAGTTTTATCCCTCCCCACATAGTGTAATTTATATATTTTTATAATTATAATAATATAATTTATATAATTTATAACAAGTATAGAAAGTTATATAAAATGAAAGAGCACATTCTCTATAGCACAGTTAAGCCAATGCAAGTTATGGTAAGTTAAGAGATATGTAAACTTTCCCTCCCCCACCACAAGCAGAACATAGTTCAGTGTAAAGTAGCAGGTGCACTTGAAGATTATAAATTCACTCAGATTTCCATTTTGAGAAATATCAGAGACTTGTGTTTTGGTAGAAACTGGTCCATCCAAGTAAACTAGCACCCTCTGAAACACAGTAGAATTCACATTTTCCATTATAAGTCTGCTGGCAGTTCCTTAGTAGCTGCTAATGAAGCAAAGGTAGCGTTTAAATGCATTCTTATTTAGGGTTCTTCAATCTACAAAGAAGGGACATGATTTCATCTTTTAAAGGTTTTTTTTTTTAAAAAAAAAAAAATCCTGCAAATTATTCAGCTGAACCAGGATCTCCGAATTTCACTCTTAATCAGAGATGGGAAAGTGAGTAAATAAGGGTTTACAAAAGTTTAATTTACTATTAGCAACTTCAAACCAGGCCCAAAACAATTCACTGTTAGTTAACTGTCGTACATTTTATAAAATATTCCGCCTTGTGCTATTGCTCATCTGCCTATCAGTGGCTCATGCATCTCCACGTTGCCTGTTTTACATGAGAGATACATACAGTCATTCCTTCCACAAATAGAATAAATCCCTAGGGCAGTGATGGCGAACCTTTTAGAAACCAAGTGCCCAAACTCAGCAAGCTGCTATCAGCGCCACAGGGGGTGGGGTAAACTTTGTGCTGGGGAGGGAGGAAGTGCTCCCATTGGGCTGCTGGGCAGAAGGGAGGGGTGAACTCTGTGCTGGGATCACAGAAGATGTACCCACAGAGAGGACTCTGAGTGTCCCCTCTAGCACGTGTGCCATAGGTTCACCACCACTGCCCTAGTGACAGAGAGGAGACTCCACCACCTCAATACCCACACAACACTGCAGTCTTCCTCAAGGCCATCAACTATTTTCTAATTTTCATGGGAAATAGTTGAAAGCCAGGAAGAGGGCTACAGTGTTATGGAGGCCAGGTCTCAAAGAAGTGTTTATGCAGTTTAGGGTTTCTGAATGATGACATTAAGTTAAAATCTATAGTACTGTTGCGGTTATATTAGAATAATATTGAATAGTTAAGAATAATTCAGAATAAGAAATGGTGATTTAATATAGTAGCATTGTCTCATGTAGGCCAGATGATGTTATTTTCTATGCCCTGTAAGGGATAAACAAAGTGTAAAAGCATATGTTATCTATGGTTGTAGATATCTCATTAGCTCATGTGTGTGGAGGAAAACAGGAAGCAGTGTAAACAATGTGTATTGTATTGTATTGTATTGTATTGTATTGTATTGTATTGTATTGTATTGTATTAGCAAAAGAGATTTATGGTGAGAACATTGAATTGTGGGAATATCATTGTTTGTGAGAATCTTAGTCTGGAAATCTACTAGACCTTGCCCTATGCCTATAAAAACTGTTTCATTTTTGTAGTCATGGTGGCATACCAAGAACACCAACTACTGTATTGGATATACCCCAGCTTATTTCACCTGATCAAATAAACTAAGTTGTATTAAATCCAAAACCTCTGATCCAGAACTTCTATTGGGAAATGCTGATCTGGATAATACATGCTCCAACAGTACTAAGGAGGGTTTCTCCCCTCCCATTTCTGCTTCCCAGGCTATTATTTGATGGTTGGGGGGGGGGGAACAAGCCATTCTAGTAGTAAATTATCTCCAATATTTCTTCTTTTCATACAAGACATGTTTGGAGGATGTTGAAGGATGTTTTTTCTCTCTCCTGTAACTTGCTGCTTTTTATTCAGTTCTTCACATTCTTGTTGCCTTGACGACACACTCTTTCCTGCACCATACCTTCCCAAGCCAATACTAATTCAATACATAGCTGAAGAAACATTCATAAAACAAACAAACAAACTGAAGTCAAACATGTTCAATTCTAAAAGGCATTACCATTTACAGGAGCAAATGTCCCAATTTAATTGATAACTTAATTGATTGCAATATGCTATTGCCAATATCTGGTAGGAGAAAAATATGATTTAAGTTTAATTGGACACTATTATATTTAATTTGAAGGAAACCAGACCCTTCAGCTACATTTAGGTGAGAGAATATTCATAATGCTTAACTATGGCATATTAAGGGGTTGCATCCAGCAGTGGTTCCTCCCTGGTTAGATAAACTGCAGCACATTACTATTGCATTGCAAACACCTCTTATATTTGTAGACTTGTATATATTTTTCATATATACTTCCTGGCTGAAGAATCCGAGAGACGGGTGTGACATGTCCTCAGAAGAAGATATATTTTTCAGTTGTACTTCTGTGGTTTGGAACTTTGGTGATGGTCAGCATGGTTGGATCTTCTGTGCCCTAACTATTGCTAAGAAACTCATGCTCCAAGAATAAGGAGAAAGATATTGTCACTTCTAGTGACCCTTTGAAAGTACTTAGAAAGTACTGATTTCTTCCTAGAAAGTACTAAGGAAGTGGCTTATCATTTCCTACTTCTGCTGATGCTTTGTAGCTTGCCCAAGGCTGCACAGTTGGTAGATGTAATGTCATCAGTCTTGCATGGAAAGGTGATCTCAGCTGGTGTCAATGTCCTAGGAATTCTCAGCTCTGGGCTCTGAAGCCAGGTGCTTTATCTTGCTCTAACGATAGTGGTTAACATAATTAATGTGTTCTCCGGGGCGTTTCTTACAGCGAAAATTACTTTAGCTGAATTTCTCATAGGAATGCATTGAATGCAATTTCCCTTAGGACTGCATTGAAAACCAAAATACTTTAACTGAAATGCAGTTTTCCTTAGGAATGCATTGAAAACCAATTAATCCATTCCAAAAAAAAAAAAATCTGTAAGCCAATCCACTATACGGTATATTCAGATGTGTATTCTAGCAACAACACAGCAATTTGGGGAGGGGAGGGATACACAACCAGTTTATGTTAATGTACACACATAGTTTATTATCATATCTTATTTATTTCCCTTACCTCCCTTTCTCTTCTTCTGTTCGTTTTTTCAATCCATTTATAAAGTAAAATGCATTAAATAAAAATAAAACAGAACAGAATGAATGTGTGTGTGTGTTTCAAAACTTGACTGAATTTCATAAAGCCTTTAGGTACTAACCAATTTCCAGGAACAAAAATTGATAACACGAACTATTTTACTAGATATTTGTTTCAACAACTATACACTAAAATTTGCTATAATTAAAGACTTAATCCATTGCTTGACAACTCAACTATTTTTTGTTTCTGAATATTTTATCCAAGAATACAACCTGAGATCCCCTAAATCGCAGTTTTGAGTACTTTCACCTCTGGTTTTTTCTTTCTTTTTGGAAGAATTCATTATTTCTTCTCCTTGACATATGCAGCTAGGTTCATTTCATATTGCCAGGGAAATAGGTGCCTTTTTAGTCCTTTCTTCCTCAGATAAATAGAACAGTCATACCAATATCTGTTTCACTTTCCCTGTTGTGTCATCCAACTTGATTCCCTAGAAGGGGCAAATGCCACATCCTATTGAGAATGTTTTTGCAAGCATTTCATCTTAACAGACTTGCTCTCACACAGCAATTGCTTTGTGAACAATATCCCCATCAGATGATCAGCCAGCAGCAGGAAGCAATTTGAGTGGCATTGGGTAATGAAAAGCATATATACTCTAATCACAACATGAAAGCTATGTTCTTCTCAGAGATTTTTTTAAAAGATGAGTAGCATCTTATGCTGAGACCCCAGCTGCAGTTGAGCTTTCTAAAGGACAAACAGATAAAGACATCAAATTCTTGCCATCAGCAGTTTTCTGCTGAGTTTTGCTTTATCTACTTCTGCAGCTTAGTGCTTCTATGTATTGTCCCATTTTTGCCCATTCTATAAAGAACTCTACACTCCTTGGATAGAGAGAAGCCACAGATGTTTATTATGGCCCATGGTGATGGTGTACAATTTGCAGGTGTACAACTGGCAATTGTGTGATGTCAAGTCAATTTTGACTTACGGTGACACTTTACAGAGTTTTCCAGGTGGAAAGTACTGTACTCAGAAGTGGTTTAGCATTCTCTTCTTCTGGGGGCACCCTAGAGTTCTTCAGCTTGGCCATAACTACACAGGCTGGCTCTTTCCCCAGGAGGCACAGTGAAGAACTGAACTCCCAACCACCTAAATCAGCCTGGGGTGGTGAATAGGGTCTGCTACTTGCAGAAAGGAAAAAGGAACACTAAAGAAATAGAAATAAATTATAGTTCTCCTTGTCCATAGAGCAAAAATCCAAAAACTCACAGTTAGACTATTTTTATTTTTTTATTCTTTTTTTAGAATCAGTGACGAAAAAGGGGCAAACATTTGGATTATACAGAATTTTCCAGCAGGCTAAATTAGGAGATGTAGGAAGAAATACAAAGCTGCCAATAAAGTTGGGTGTTGTAACTTTGATCTTGTGAGCCATATACCTCTCACCATTTGCTGTACCTGTATACAAAACATGGCCTTGTTGGAAGATATAGGCTGGTGAGATCAATGAGATCTCCCCAGGGGCTCAGCATTTGATATTTTCAGGGAAGGTTTTGGCTTTCACTTAGGCTTCAGCTATCAAACTCCTTCTTCAGTGGTGATTCTTTCTTCATCTCTAAATCTCCAAATTCCAGCATAAGCTTTAGCAATTTGTAGGCATGCATGAGATGACCCAAGAAGACCATAGGCTTCTTGAATTATCCTGTATCTGCTCCAAAAATGCTCCATAGCCTTGTACCCCAGTTGGACATTTTTAACTGGAGTTATAGCAAAACCAGTGATGGGATGTAACAGGTTCTCACCAGATCGCCAGAACCGGTAGTAACTTTTCCCAGTGTCCTGGAGAACCTGTAGCAGCTTTTGAGGGGAACCACCTTCGGGGCTTACCTTTTCACTGGTTGCCAAGCACTTGGTGTGCATGCATGCCTACAGTGCTTGGCGTGTACGCACAACCTCCTTGCTGTCCTCCTTGCTGTCCTTGTGTTGTGGGTGGGTGGGTGGGTTGAGGGTGTGTGTGTGTGTGTGTGCGTGCTTATTTTTATTTTATTTTATTATTATTATTTATTTATTTTCTTTGGCTCCACCCACAATGTCATGACATCATGATGTTAGCTCCGCCCACACTGTGATGACATCACGGTGGGGTAGTAAAATTTTTGACATCCCACCACTGAGCAAAACGCTGCTGATAACGTAGTAAAGGTAAAGGTCTCCTTTGCTCAAAAGCCAGTCATATCCAACTCTAGGGGGCAGTGCTTATCTCCATTTACTGCCAAAGAAACAGTGCTGTCTGCATCTGCAGACATTTTTGTGGCCATGTGGCAGGCATGACTAGACACCGGAGTGCATGGGAGACTGTCACCTTTCCTGCTGAAGCGATACCTATTTATCTACAGTAATGCCTCGTATAACGTTTACCTCGGATAACGCTAAAATCGCATAACGTTAAGTTATCTGGGGAGGAGAATTGGATCGAATAATGTTAAGGTCCTATGGGATGGATCGGATAACGACCGCTAAAGCCTGTGCGGTTACAATGTATCTCTATGGAGTTTTAACATTATCCGATCCATCCCATAGGATTTTAACATGCATCAGATAATACTAAAAATCGGATAACACCAAGACTTGTGGAACCAAGTCTGAGCGTTATCCGAGGTATTACTGTACTTACAATCATTTGCTTTTGAACTGCTAGGTTGGCAAGAGCTGGAGCAAACAATAGGAGCTTGCTCTGTCACCCAGTGCTCGAGTCTCAAACTGCTGACCTGCCAACCTTCTGGTTGTCAAACCTAGCATCTTAACTACTAAACCACCATGACCCTTGCTGATAACATAGATACACTCAAAAACTGTTGCAGAAGTTGGAGACTTCTTGATGTCTTACAATGTAGAAACAGGGTCTCTTGAGGAGAAAGGAGATGAGACATCAATACAATTTCTACATGCCCCTGCCTTGGACTCAAAAGATATTCAGGAGAGGCTATGCTGTGTATGTTTTTCTGTACAATAAATTTGAGCAGCCAGTGATCTTACTTGCATTTTTTCTAACACTAAAAACAGTTAAAGGAAATCAGAAATGACTAGAGCTCTTTGTAAAACTGAAGATTTATCTTCATGTGTATAATTGTCAAAATATGGAAAAGGCATTTTTGTTTTATTAATAATGCAACCAAGGAAAATAATTGCCCTTAGACTCAAATGCATCTTCTATAGAGATTCAAGGAACCATTTACAAACCTCATTGTACACGGTGATAAAATGCAGCAAGACAGATAGAAATAAAGGCAATTAAAACTTGGACTCAGCCACTTGTTCATGAATAACTTTATATAGTAGTGGAAGTAGCTGCTCCTCCACCGGTCCTAAAGAGGAGATGAAATATCACTCTTTACATCGGCTGAATTTCATTATGGCTACAATTTTATTGCTGCACTTTGAAATGGAGATTTAATCTTTTGCTTCAATATTCACCACTCTTTATGACAAACAAATAAAACTGAACTATGAGATGAATCTGCTGCAATGTTTGCACTGAAATATACACTTGCCTAGTAATTGTATTAATCTTGACGATATGTTTTTGGTGCTGTGTTCAGGATGTAAAATAGAAGTGGAATAACTAGAAGCACAAGTTATTGATGGAGATTTCAAGGGTTTACAGGCAGACTCTAACCAATGCCTTCTGTACATATAGTTCAAGGAGAATTCATGCCACACCAAATAAATCGACTTTGTAGCCTAAGCAAATGTTTCAGCTATACCTCATTGACCTGAATTTTACCTTTTATTTTAAAGAAAAACCTCTCTTCCTGGCAGATAAAATGTTACACTGTTCCTTAGTGTTATTTTTTCCAAAGCAGTGATATCTCAAGTATTACAAGTCACCTGCCATAGTCATCTATCTATAACATATCTACAGATGTAGATATAGACAGACAGATAGGCAGACACACAGAGCTGGAATAAAATGGCTGGAATCCTGGTGCATGTGTCTCAGTATTAAACAGATAATGCCTAAGAAAATTTCTTATGCCATTTCACCACTAAAAGTTATGCTTTCAGTTTAACTGCACAACAGGATTTTGGCCAATATGCACTTCGAAATATATTGTATTTTCTCCATCAGGTACTTTTCTTTCTCCTCAGACAATGGGGTGAACTGGGCCAAAATAAGTTACATTTTGTGGTTGAAATATGATTCAGAAAAGTTGGGGTGAGTGCTGGAACAATACTTCCTTCTATCCAGAAAGAAAGAAAATGGAAAGTGTTGGAGATAGTTGGTTATTTTCTCTTGGTGTCTAGAAAAAAGGGCGTGGAAGGCTCAGCTGGTTCCCCCTTCTTGCTTGTGGGGAAATCAGTCTGATACTTCATTATTCATAAAGTTAATGGAGTCTTCTGTTCATGGCATCAAAACATGTAATCAATTGCTTTTCAGCCAGATACTGTTGGAAAAGTTAGAATTCAGTGGAGAAGAAATCCACAGACATTTTCATCAACAGTATATGTTTGTTTGTATGGACAGAAAATATGACCTCACATGACAGTAGCTTCTTGATGGAAAATGTCTGTTTCCACTGTAGAAGCAGTGACAAGGAAAGCTAGCAAGTCAGTACAGCATGTGCAAGCATATCAGAAAGTAAACAAAACAAAGACAGAAAACATTGTGGCACATTAAAGACTTAAATACAGGGGTTAGTCTTCAAGGTGCCACTTATGAGGTAGTTTTGGAATGACTCTGTTAGAGTGACTAGGAGAGTAATGGGGGTTTTATCTATCAGTGCAATGTCTAAGGTCAACACCAGTGACCAGTAAACATTCCAGATGGGGGAAAAGTTAGACAGTCTTGTTTTACCCCATTTGCACTGGGAAAGAGATCAGAGAGGATGCTGTTTGTCAACATCATGGGATTCTTGAACAATAAAGTATGTGAATTTCTCATGACATCTGTCGGAACCCAGGCGTCTCTGTAAGGGGCCTCCGCACTCATGCTCCTGATCATGTGCTCATTTCTGGAACATATTTAACCCTTACCTTCCAACTCTGAGAGACCTGGGCCACTTTTAAAAGGAACTTAATGAGCAGAACAAGGGAGGCTTCTGGTAACGTAGCAGAGGTTGCTTTGTGTGTGTGTGATAAGCAAAACAACAATCTTCAAAAAGAAACAGCTGTTTTATTCCTCAGGTTCATGTAAGAAAGTCCATGGAAAAACACAGATCAAAAGGTCATAAACATAAGATCAGTCCAGTAAACAGTCCAAGATCTTTTAGGTAATCATAGTAAAATCATACCAGCAAACAGAGTTACAGTCCAGTCTTAAGCCATTGAAATCCAGACACGTACTACTTACTTCTCTCCAAAAATGGAGAATTTTCAGTCAAGTGGGTTACTCTTAGCCAATCAGGTAACAGAGAAAACTTTCTCAAAACAATACATTGTTTACACACGTGCACAGAGAGTGTTCTGGGATATAGACAAAACATGGGTCTCAGCTAGCTTAGAGAGATAACATGGGTACACTGACTGAAACATGGTTGATAAACATGCTGTCTAAGAGACAGAGAGAAGACAAAGGATTTCTATGAGGCCAATGATGAGGCCTAACTGAAAAATAGCCATTTCAAGCCTTGGGAGACATTAGGAAATAGGTCTTTTTCCTGACAACATCCAAACTTCTTAATGATTTTCTGTGGACCTTCTCTATATTCTGTATCAAAAGCTTCACATAATGCTGTGGAAAGGCTGATGGTTCCTGACACTACATCTGTTTTGTTACTGTCAAACAGCAAAATCATGTCAACAGTCACTCATTCTTTATAAAGCCAAATTGAATTTCAGGCAAAGGACCTTGTCAAGGTATGACACTCAGGCAATGACCACACAGTAGTATAAAACTTCATAGCACTCTTTGGTAGTTTGAGTCTGTGGTGGTCCTTTCCAGCTGACGTTTCTCCCTGAAAGGGATGATTTCAGTTGGAAATGATATAAACTCTGTCAATCATATCAATATTTATCTAGGTATCAAAGTAGAAGTAATTTAGTTACTCCCAACTGGCATAACAAAACATCATTTTTAAACTTGCTCCAACTTTTTTCAAACTCTCAGAAGAAATATATTTTTAATTAAAATTAAAAAGACAGAAAACATTTTAAAAAGAAGAAACTATTGTTGTCCATAGTGAAGTAAGTAGAAAAAAACAATTCCATGTAACACTAGCTTATCTAATTCTATGAGGTTTGTTCATCCACGTTGTTTCTATGTTCCATAAACATAAAAATTAGTCTAAGTTCTTGAAAACTCTTCTGAAGAGTCATGGGCATGCCACTTCAAAAACCATTCCCACGGCTACAAGAAAAACCTATAGGCACAAATGCTTTATCAGAAATCCATTCTTACAGTTTACAACTATGGAAAGTTGCAAACAGAAGTACATTCAAAATATATAAAGCAAAGCATAAGTTGTAGGCTGAACTTAAAACATGTTATTGTCATGTTTTAAAATTGCAGACAAAAATTCTAGAAACACAAGAGTCAATAGCTTTAAAAGGCACATTGGAAAAGTAGAGAATACATGTCTTAAAATATAAAAGTTCATAAACATAGAAAGAAAATTAAAATTATAATACATTTACCTTTAAATATACAGTATTCAGATACACATGAAATATATGTGCTCACTCAACCATCTGTCCATTTCAATCAATTTAGAGAAATTCATGATCGTGTCTGTTGTACCTCTGTGTGGCTGGCCCATTATCAAATCCTGCATGTCTCATTCATATATGCCACAGGAGATGACTCTGTGATCACAGTTTGTGGGTCACTTCATGGAAAGCTAGGATTAAACAAATTCACACCAGTGACATTTTTCCTGTAATGATTTTTAGGCGAAAATGTATACTCAGACACGAGTAGCAGCCATCTGTCTGTTTCAATCTATGAAGTGAAATTCGTGATCATGTCTGTTGTACCTCTGTATGGCTGCTGTTACAACTTGTTTCCTGGCATGCCATGATGTCTGGTATCTGTTGGGGGTTTTTTGAATGGGAAGATTTTAAAAAAAACATTAATTCATACTTTTTTTGGCTTCAAAGGAGTCATCCGGCATTTCCTGTAAAAGCAAAGCCCTAGTGTTGTTGGTGTCTTGTGTGTATCCTGCTCCCATATTTATATTTCTCTCTTTTAATTTTTTTCTCTTTGACTGAAACTTGCTGGTAGAACAAATTGTTACATCCTATAAATACATCTTGCAAAATTTCTATGAGAATCTATGCAGCCTTGATGGAATACTGTCTTTGCAGTGAGATATAGTTTGACAAGGACTCCAAAAACTGTGACATTAGCAAAATGACAGGAAATGGACTTACTCATGGCAAGGCAACATTCTACTTGACTTTTGTAATTTCACTGTTACAATACATTTTAACATCGTACAATTACCCGAAAACTGTTGGAATGCAAGATGACAAAAGCTAAGTGTACATGTAGATGTTCAACATGGAATAGAAATGATCCAAAACATCTTGAGTATCCAATGGTTAAACAGGAAGGCATATATCAATATAGATAGTGACATCTGTGATTCATTCAGGATCTTTGTTTTCTAGTAAAAAGAACAAAGGATTCAGAATCATTAATAATTGCTTTCTTTTAAAGAATATAACTTTTTCTATCATTGCAAAATACTGTTTCCTCCTACACTTTCTGAGCAGCTACATTCATTTTGTCTAATGTTTACTGTTTTTCTGTGATTGACATTAAACTGTGAACAATATGTCTTGCTTACTTTTTTTATCACCAACACAATTTCTTTGTCAGGCAGTTATTTAGTTAACTGGGTTGGCTCGCAAGAAGAGAAGATGGACTACTCATTTGCCCGCTGTGAAGAATCTGCTGACAAAATCACTCACATTCACTCTTACATTCTGAGGTTGGTACAGATCCTGAAGATGTAATTTTAGCACCTGCTTTTTCTGTTATGCCTTACAAATTGCACAGCCTGAGAATATGGATAGAATCCAAGGAAAGATGAGACCCATCACATATGTGCTGGACCCTTGCCTTCTGGGCTTACAAAGGCAGCCAAAGGAGAACTGGCAGAATGGAAATCAGAAGTGGTGAAGCCTCTCTGGCTCAAAATATAATTCTATCATGCTTAAAAGAAGCTGCTATGCTCATTCATTCATTCATCGTCTCTGCATTTCACTTCATTGGAAAACTATACCATGTGGTAGCATATCACCTCCAAGGACTGGTGAGTGAAATGGGTTATCTAGATCCACTGCTGTTTAGTTTCAGATCTAACTATGGGACTGAGACAGTTTAGATCACCTTGGTGGATCACCTATGCTGAGAACTGGGCAGGAGGAGAGTGTCCCTATTGGTTCTGCTAGTCTTCTCAGTAGCTTTTGTTACTATTGACCATGGTATTCTTTCAGGTGACTTCACTGGGATGGGGCTTGGGGCATTGTCTTACAGAGGTCCTGGTTCCTCCTGGAGGGGCAAACTCAGAAACTGGTCCGATGCCATTTGGCCTGTGATATCCATTAGAGTTGTCTTTTGTTTCCCATGCTATTTCATATGAATACATATACGTCCAGAACTGTGCCCTGGCTTGGGGCTTTAAAAGCTGCCATGGCAGCAGGACTTCCTTGCCACTGCTGCCCGGAGACTTTTGCAGTGGGCTGAGGGGATGCCACAGCAACTGACCCCAGGACTCTCCTCAACCTGCGCCCGGGACCTTGCCCTGGCTGGGGGCTCTAAAGGCTGCAACCATGACAGGTGGTGGGATTTCCATACCAGCTACCCGTGGACTAATTTGTGGCTGAGTGGTTATTGAATTGTACTCAGTGATGGGATGACACCGGTTCTGACCGGATCCACAGAACCGTTTTAAGGATTTCCAGAGGGCTCTCCGTGGGGGTTTAACCGTTTTTGAGGCGTCCGGATCGGACGCCTCACCGGCAGGAAAATTAAAAAAAAAATTGAAGCAAAAATGGCTCCAATTTAGTGCGCATGCGCAGAAACTCAATCTGACGCATGCGCACTAAATTGGAGCCATTTCTGCTTCAATTTTAAAAAAATTGGACCCGGCCGCCCCTGACTGCAGCCTCCTCTGGAGCCACTTGCCGCCGCTTGCTGCTGCCGTCGCCACCGCCACCCGTCGCCGCTGCTGCCATCGCTGCTGGAACCGGAGGAGGAGGAGGAGGCGCGCTCTGCTGGCCTGGGGCGACGGCTGCAGGAGGAGGAGGAGGTGTGGCTAAGCAGGCAGCCCAGGCCATCCCGGCCGCAACCCTCGGTGGGCGGCCTCGGCGCCCAGCAGCAGCCGGAGGAGGAGGAGTTGTGGCTAGCCGGGCTGCCCAGGGCCTTCCGGCCGGAACCCTCAGCGAGCACCCCTTTGCCTCGGCGCCCGGCAGCAGCCGCAGGAGGAGGAGTTGTGGCTAGCCGGGCTGCCCAGGGCAGTGGCGTCGCGCAGCGTTGAGCCGCCTGGGGCGAAGAAGAAAATCGCCGCCCGCCCGCCCCCCCGCTCGCTGCCCCCCCCCACCGCTCGCCCCCCCCAGGCAGAAGGCGCTCCCTCCCCTGCTGAATAGTGGGCACCCCCCCCTGCCAGCCCGCCGCCAGAAGTTCGAAAAAGGTAAAGATCGCGGCTCGACTGCGGGGGTTAGCTGGGATCCCGAGGGTTCCCCCCATCCTCGCCTAATCCCCGCAGAGCCGTCCGCGTGCACGCCCGAGGATTCAAAAGGGTAGGAATACCCTTTCGAATCCTCGGGCGTGCGCGTGGGCAGCTCTGCGGGGGTTAGGCGACGATGGGGAAAACCCTCGGGATCCCAGCTAACCCCCGCAGTCGAGCCGCGATCTTTACCTTTTTCGCCGTCAGACTGGGCGCTCGTCGGGGGGGGGGGGTGGCGCCATAGCGGGGAGCCCCTGGCTGCTGGCTGGGTGGCTGGGGGGGAGGAGGTGGGCAGCGCGCGCGTGCAGGACTTCCCAGGTGGAGGGCGAGCCTTTTGCTGGTGATCGCTGCTCGCCTCCGTCCCATTGGCTTGGGTACTCCTTTAACCGGCCTCGGTCGCCAGCAACCGGCTAGGCATGCCTCCTCTTCCTGTGGCCGTTGCCGAGCGCCGAGGCCCAGGGCCGCCCGCTGAGGGTTCCGGCCGGAAGGCCCTGGGCTGCCCGGCTAGCTGCGCCGCCTCCTCCTGCGGCCACCGCCGGGAGCCGGGCCCGCCCGCCAAGGGTTCCAGCCGGAAGGCCCTGGGCTGCCCGGCTAGCTGCGCCGCCTCCTCCTGCAGGAGCTCGGTCGCTTCCAAGGGTAAGTACTGTTTTGTATTGTTTTACTTTTAAGTGAGGGGTTTGTGTTTGGGGTGGGTTGGTGGGTGTTTGGGTGGGTGGGTGTATTTTTATTTAATTTTTATTTTATATCTTTCTTTTATTTATTTATGGTTTTGTGTTGTGGTGGGTGGATGGGTGTGTGCGTGTGTACGTGTGTGTTTTATTTTAATTTTTTAAATTAATTTTTTATTTTTAGGCTCCGCCCACAACGTCATGACGTCATGACGGTGTCTCCGCCCATGATGTCATGACGTTGGCCACACCCACGACGTCTGTGACGTCAGGGAGTGGTATAAGATTTTTTATCATCCCATCACTGATTGTACTGTTAACTTATATTGCAATTATGGTATCTTCTTTGTATTGAAGATTGTATTTGTGGTATTGAATATTGTATAATTTTTGTGCTGTATTGACTATACTGTACAGTCAAACCTTGCATAAAGAATGCCTTGCTTAAAGAGTAACTCATTTAAAGAGCAGAATTTTCTCTGAATGTTTGCTTCACTTGACAAATAAAACCAACCAAAAACTCACTTAACAAACAAATTGGGGTTCGTAATCCCCCCCACCAGAAGTCACAATTGATCACTTACAATGGTGTTTTGCTTAAAGAGCAAACTAACTTAAAGAGCAATCCTGTGAAACACATTATGCTCTTTAAGCGAGGTACAACTGTATTATGTATTTGCATTATTATATATATTATTGTGTATTGTATTGTGTATTTGTATTAGTTTCCCTTGCTCGAAAACCAGTTGTATATGACTCTAGGGTACTCATCTCTGTTTCAAAGCCAAAGAGCCAGCACTGTCTGCTTCTGCAGATGTTTCCGTGGTCATGTGGCAGGCATAACTAGACAATGGATTGCATGGAATGCTGTTACCTTCCCACCAAAGTGGTCCCTATTTATCTACTTGCAATTTCTTGCTTTCAAACTGCTAGGTTGGCAGGAGCTGGGACAAAGATGGGAGCTCATTCCATCCTGCAGTACTCGGGAATTGAACTGATGATCTTCCGCCTTCCAGTCAGCATCTTAGCCACTTCAGCCACTGCAATCCCTTTTGTGTATTTTTATTACTATTTGTATTATTATATATATACTGTAAGCTGTCCTGAGTCGGGTCTCACTGATTGGGCGGCCTATAAATTGAAAAATAAAATAAAATTTAAATTAAGTTAATATCTGTACATGAAATCATTGAAAGAGGTTGTGTAAAGTTTGGGGTAAAGTGTCATCAGTATCCACAAACCCATATCTACTAATGTCTTAATTTACTATGTTTTAAAATACATGCACTTCTAGTTGTCTTCTATCGTTGTCTCTTCCTAGGAAGAAAGGTGGGATCTAATTAAATAGATAAATGAGTTAGTGAGTAACTAACTAAGTAAAATAAGAGCTTGCTCTTCATATTTCACCTCTTCTGACTACTGGGGAGATTTCATGATTTTATTTTGAAACAAATAACGTTAATTAGAATAAGATAAGTCAAAAACTTACTAGATGTTTCATTGTTTAGACTTTTGTTGACAGGCAAGTTGTTGTCTCCCTCTACTGCTTACAGCAAGAAGACAATGAATTCTGTGAAAGCAAAATTGATAGTACATGATGTTCCAGTTCAGTCACTCCATTGAAAAGTATTAGTTTAATCCTTTCTTTTTTAGTTTAAAGAAGCTCTTACTATGGACTTATCCTTTTATTTGAACAACATACTTACCCGTATATACTCGAGTATAAACTAACCTGACTATAAGCCGAGGTACCTAATTTTGACCTGAAAACCCAGGAAAATAAATTGATCTGAGTATAAGCTGAGGATGGGAAATGCAGCAGCTGCTAGTGAGTTTCAATAATCAAAATACATGAAAATATGGTAAAATTAATTAAATTTTTGGCTTGTCTCAATCCAATGCGGTCTTGGGACCCTCATGGTCATTGATCTGAATATAAGCCATTTCCCTTTTTGGGGGCTCATTTTTGGGAATGAAAAACTAGGCTTATACTCAAGAACAGTAATGCCTCGCATAGTGAGCATCTCACATAGCGAAAAACTCGCTTAACGAGCAGACCTTTCCCCAAAAGATGTGCTTCGTTGAATGAGCAAAAATTCGCTTAACGAGAAGCTTCGCATTTGCGGGGTGTTTCGGAACGCAACGGGGGAGTCCCCCGTCGCATTCCAAAACAACCTGCAAACTAGAGCGTGCTGGCTGGGTGTTTTGGAATGCAGCGGGGAGTCCCCCGTCCATGTTCCAAAATGTCCAGCTGACAGGTGGCTCAGCTACAGGATGTTTTGGAATGTGGACGGGGGCTCCACACTGCATTCCAAAACACCCTGCAGATGCACAGTGCGCGTCAGCTGGGAGTTTGGGAAGGGTGCGGGGCAATTCCCCGTACCCTTCCCAAACCCACCCACTGACGTGTGTGCGCCTGTGAGGCGTTTGGGAGGGTACGGGAAAGCTCCCAATACCCTTCGTAAATGTCCTGCTGATGCACCGCACGCGTCAGCTGGCCGTTTGGGAAGGGTGTGGGGCTATTCCCTGTACCCTGTCCAAAGGCCGCACAAGCATGCGTGCGTGTGCAATGGGGGCTTGGTTGGTGGGTTAAACAGGCACGCGCCCGCTCAAACCGCCACCCAAGCCCCCATCGCAAAGAGTGCGATGGGGGCTTGGGTGCCGGGATAAACAGGCGTCCGTCCGTTCAACCCGCCTCCCAAGCCCCCATTGCAAAGAGTGCGATGGGGGCTTGGGTGCCGGGATAAACAGGCGCCCGCTTGTTCAACCTGCCACTCATGCCCCCATCGCAAAGAGTGCGATGGGGTTTTTATTATTATTATTATTATTATTATTATTATTATTATTATTATTATATTTGTATTTATATGCCGCCCTCCTTGCCGAAGCAACTCAGAGCGGCTTACAATGTTACAATATCAAATATAAGAGCAGCAACATAGCAATATAACAAATATAATACAGTCAAAACATCAGATTAAAACATCCTAAGAATAATCAAAGATACTGTAATATGTCGTTACAGCATCAAAATTCACTAACAACAATATCAAACAACAATCAAACTTCTAGTATCAGTTCAGTTTACACATAGAAAAGCAAAAAACTAAACAAAAACAATTACTAAACCCGCAATAAGTGACAAGCCGGTCTGCCCCACCGCAGGTATTTCTGGTGGCGGTGGCTGTTCGAGCCGCTGCGCTTTTATCGTCTCCCGGGCAGAGGTGACGGGGCCCAGGGAAGGGCGGGAGCGTTGCCTCACCGCCCGCAGCTGAAGGTCCTCTCCCCCGGCGTGATGGCGAGTCCGGAGGGAAGGCGGGAGCGTCCTCACTCCACCGCCGTTGCTGCCGTGCTTTTATCGTCTCCCGGGCAGAGGTGACGGGGCCCGGGGGAGGGCGGGAGCGTTGCCTCACCGCCCGCAGCTGAAGGTCCTCTCCCCCTGCGTGATGGCGAGTCCGGCTTGGGGGCTGGGATAAACAGGCGCCTGCCCGTTCAACCCGCCACCCATGCCCCCATCGCAAAGAGTGCGATGGGGGCTTGGGTGCCGGGTTAAACAGGTGCGCACCCGTTCAACTCACCACCCAAGCCCCCATTGCAAAGAGCGCCTTCCGCATCAGCAGGGCATTTGGGAAGGTTGTTGGGATCTTTCCTGTACCCTTCCCAAACTCCCTGCAGACACGCACACATCAGGTGGTGGTGGAAGGGTATGGGAAAGATCCCACTTTGCATGCATTGGACAACGCTAAAAATCAGATAACATCATGACTTGTGGAACCAGGTCATAACATTATCCGAGGTACTAGTGTATTACCTTTAATATCTTATATTTCTACTTCTGGTGTTTCTGGGTTGAAAGGATTAGCCGCTGAAAAATATCCATTGCTGATGATAAATCTCCATTGCCCAGGTGATGCCTGATTGCTGAAGTAGCAATATTTGGGGAGTCATATTGGTCAACATTGAAGGAATATCTTCAGTTGAAGAAAGCATGCTTCAGGAAATCTGCAATAAACATAAATGTGACCTACTATGTGTGCAAGAAACACACAGAAACAAAAACCAACATCGCCCTAAAGTTCCTAGAATGCAATTAATTGTTGAATGATGAAATTGGAAATATGAAAGTATAGTGTTAGCCAGAACAGATCTCCAGATCCTGTCTACAGCAGTGACAGAGGAGGAAAAAATTGAAATAATAACAACTGAGCTCAGTGACTTCACAGTGACATCTGTCTAAAAACCACCACCTATAAAATTTTCCTTTGCTGAACCACCAAAATTTTGGAATAAACCTGGGACTATGAAGGCAGTTATAAAAGTGGAGAAGCTGTTGTAAAATGGACAGAATCCTATCAACTATCACTCATCCATGACAGCAAATTACCAGCATCTTTTAACAGTGGCAGATAGAGGAGAGGTAATAACCCAGACCTAATTTTCATAAGTGAGAATGTAGCACATCAATGCTTAAAGTCAGTAGGGGAGCTAATACCATATCCAACACTGCACCATTCTCTGTGAGATCACAGCCATTGTTCAACCACAAGTTGTGACATACAGAAGAAGGTACAACTTTAAAAAGGCTGATTGGCCCAAGATTTCAGCAGCCTTGGATGGAAGAGTTGCAGATATTAATCCAGACCCTACATCATATGATAACTTTATTGATGCGGTCCAGAAATACTCTAGGGAATCTATCCCTCAGGGATAGATTCCCTACATCCAAGGTCTAACGCATGAAACTGTTGACTTACTGAATAAATATTTTACCCTTTTTGGTGCAAATCCACTCAGCAAAGAGACCATTAAAGTCAAACAACAGGTAGTGTCAGCTATCTCAGAGCACAAAAGGGAAACCGGATTAAGCTCATAGAAAAAATTGACACAAATCACAGCAGTCAAAAAGCATGGAGTTTACTTCATCATCTTAATAATGATGTAACCAAATTACTACTACATGCCAATGCTCAGCTAACCAAATCTGGGGAACCAGATTCCAACCTACAGAAAAACAATTCACTGAAAAACAAAGGATAAGAGGGAATGAGGAGTGGAAGACAAGTGATCTGACTACCCCCTTTACCAATAGGCAGGTGTAAGAACGGTAGAGCAGCTGGCATTGATGAGATTCGGATTGAGCAGATCAAACATTTTGGACCAATAATGAAAAAATGGTTACTTACCCTGCTTCAATGTAGTCCAGATACCAAAGTTATGGAGGAAGGATCGGGTAATAGCTATACTTAAACCAGGCAAGTCACCAAAAGACCAAAAATATAGGCCCATATCTCTTCTCAGACACTTATGTAAGATATATGAACATTTCATCCTGAACCAACTGTCTGCAATAGTAGAACCACAGCTTATACCACAACAAGTTGGTTCCAGACCTGGCAAGGTTTGGATAGTACAAATTCTTAACTTAACACAATACAATACATAGAAGATGGTTTTGAACTGAAGGAAATCACAGGCATAGTGTTTATAGATCTCCCTGCAGCTTATGACATAGTCAACCACACAGCCTTGCTGAAGGAAGTCTCCCACATCACAAAGGATTTTAAATTCACAAAATCATAGGCTGTTTATTGGAAAACCATAGATTTTTTGTCAATTTCTAAGGACAATGTAGCCGATGGAGAATTCAAAGAAATGGCCTCCTGCAGGACAGTATACTATTTCCCCACACTGTTAAACATATATACTAATGATCAACCATTGCTGGAAGACACTAGGAGCTTTCTTTATGCCAACAACCTGACAATTGTTGCACAGTGCACAATCTTTGATGCTGTTGAGAAGAAACTAACTGAGGCTTTGAATTGAATGGCTATATATTATAGGGATACCCAACTGCCAACTGCCTAAAAACTCAACTCTCTGCTTTTCATTTGAAAAACCATAAGGCATCAAGAAGCCTGCAGGTGGCATGGAATGGCACCAGACTCAAAGATTGTAAACCCCCCCCCCAAAAAAAAAAATACCTGGAAGTTACCCTGGATTGAACTCTCACTTTCAAGACACACTGCCTTAATACCAAACAGAACAATATTCTGAGGAAAATAACAGGAACAAGTTGGGGTGCCCAGCCACACTCATTAAGAATTTCTGTGTTAGCTTTATTTTACTCTGCAGGATAGTATGCTAGTCCAATGTGATGCAGATAAAAGCATGCAGGGCAGGTGGATGTGGCTCTAAATGAGTGAGATTGGTCACAGGATGCCTAAAACCAACCCCAAAACAAAAAGTTCATTACTTAGCTGGCATCCCTCCCTCAAAATTCTGTTGAGAAAGTGTTGCTCAGAAAGAGTAGGTCAAAGTAAGATCCATGGAAACACCCCTGCTATTTGATCACCAACCACCAAACCAGAGACTGAAACCAAGGCACAGCTTCCTCACAATTTCTGCTCCTCCGAACAACCAGTCCCCACAGACCACCTTAGAACTATGGAAGGAGAGCAAGGAGCTACAAGATAACTGGGCAGAATCTCCCATATGATACAAGGCCCATGATGCCCTCCTCAATGTGCACTGAGGAGGACCTTATGTTGGCAAAAAGAAATGCTGTTGATATGGCCCAATATTAGACAGATGTCATCTAGCCCTTTTAAATTCTATTTTGTTTTTAGATGTGTTAATTTTAGCTTTGTATGTTATATGCAAGGGACTGCAGTGCTCAAGTGGTTAAGATGCTGACTGGAAGGCAGCAGGTAAGCAGTTCAATACTCAAGTACTGTATGACAGAATGAGCTCCTATTTTTGTCCCAGCTCCTGCCAACCTAGCAGTTCGAAAGCAAGAAATTGCAAGGAGGGAAGTTAAACAGCATTCCATGCAGCCGGGTGTCTAGGCATGTCTGCTACATATCCACAGAAATGTCTGCAGTCATAGAGAGTGCTGGCTCTTTGGCTATAAACAGAGATGAGCACTGTAGGCTAGAGTCAGATATGACTGGCTTTCGATCAAGGGTGACCTATGTTATATGCTGGTGGTGCATCTGACATGAATAAAGAAAGAAAAGAATATATTCTATATGATTTCAATTTCATTAAGCTCAATACTTCAGGATCATAAAACATTGCTGGAAATGACATGCCTTCCAACTGCTTCAAGTATTTCATTCTTTTAGTTTTAACAAATGCAAGAGGAAAATCCCTGAAGCCTGCTACCCCATTGCATCACCCTGACAATAAAGCCATTAGCGGGGGGGGGGGGGGGGGACAACAGCAACACATTACAGTTTCCTGGCTATGATTTAATTAGTGCTTAAGTGCTAATTGATTTCTAGACAGTAATAAATGGCCCCTTATTAAAAGGTGACACAGATGTCAATTTAAAAAACAACTTATAGTGTATGCTGCCAAAAGGGAAACTCAGTCTGAAACTCTGTAGAAGCAGACTGGGAAAATAAATTAATATCTATAAAGCCCCCTCTCAAATGCAAACAGTTAAGCCAAAAGGCAGCCTGCAGTCATTAGCCTCATTTGCCCTTGACATCAGAGCAATCTTAGTAATCACCACCAGAACCAGCAAAGTCCCTCACAGTTGAAGCTCTTTATGCCTGATTAGAAGTACTGTACAATAATTCCATTTTGTTCCACATGATTTATTTTGAGGTAATTGTGCCTAACATCACAGTTTTTGTCCTCTAAATATACATATATATTTATGCCATTTAAATACTCATTTGATATGGTTCTTGAGCATTGGTTGACTTGTTCCAGAAGACAGCAGGCAAGGTAAATTCCAAGAATACTGCCTAATTCCACCATCAGGAAATGTTCTGAAGTGAAACATGCTTACAAGACAATTTATTTAAAAACAAATAAATTCTACTTGTGTAAACTAAAGAACTGTGACTCAAAATCTATGTTTTGTGCATGGCCCACCGATTTATTTTGGGAATGTCCACTCTGATTTACCATCTATCTAAACATACACATATCTTATCCTGATGTCAAGTATGTAACAATAAGGGTACATATGCTGAGTTGTGTAGCTGCAGAGTAGGGGATTTTTGCCTCTTCCTTGCAGGATATCTCTTTATGTGAACTCATAATTAGCTCCTTTAAGGAGTGCACTCCATTTTTTTTAAAAAGGTGGAGCTCTAGAAATGACCAGCTACTCTGGGCAGCTTTTCCGATGATCACCCATGAGCTTGGTGTGCATTATATGTGACCCAGTGCTCTAAAATCACAAAAGTGCTCTAAAAGCATTAAGAAGAAATAAATTACCAGGGGCAAATGAATACAGGCAAAACTATTTCAAGCCACAGAGGCAGAGTTTGTCAAAATCCTAACAGTAATATGCTAACAAATATGGAAAAGAAAATGACAGCCTACAGACTGGAGACATTTGATGTACATTCCATGCCTCAAGAAAGGAATGTAGTTGACAAAGGAATGTAGCAATTATAGGACTATCATTGTAATGGTCAAGGTGTTCATCAAAAACCTTGAGTTTACAAGAGCTGAGCAGGACTGTTGAAGACAGAACATTTTGGAGATTGCTCATTCATTTTATTCGGTCACAGTCGAGTCTGATTTTTTTTGTAACCCCATGGCGTTACAAAATATGCCCCAGGGGGGCATATAAATAAATAAATAAATGGGCCACAACATGTCAGGCTCCTCTATCATCTGCCATCCTCTATAGTCTGCCCAGATCTACACCTACCGCATCAACAATTTGTCTAACCATTGTTACCGAAATTTCAGACTCCATGTCTCAGAGCTGCATGCATCCAAGTCATGGAGTGATAAATTATTTTGTTTTAACATTTAAGGATCGTTTCACGGGTGGAAGGAATCACAAATTGTTTGATACAAATTAAAGAAGTTTACTTAGAAAACAAATAAGAAAATAATAAGCAATAGCAATACAGACATTCCTCCCACCACCCTGAAAAGCGCCATTTCAAAAAGGCAAAGGACCTGCATAGGACCTAAATTAGGCAGATGGGAAAAGCCATGATTGAGGTGAGAGAGAAACTGACTTCAGAGTTCAGTTTTTATAATGTTTCATGTGGCAGCCTCAGCCAGGCCAGCTAACTATTCCAGCTTATTACAGGTAAATGTTACAGTATTAGGTCAATACAAAGGAAAACAAAAGGGGAGAACTCATGGCTATTCAAAGATGATAAGAACACAGATTAAAGGATAAGTATATCAGGTTAGTAACACAAAATATTTTTACAAGTACAAACAATACAGTAACAAGTCACCCACTTTTAATTAAGCATCCCAGCCTTCAGAATGAAGGACGAATCAAATCAGAGATTGTAAACATGAGAGAATCAATTTTAAAAGTTCAAAACCAATCAGGTTATGGTGCATCATGATGGGAGCCAGTTCTCCAAAGAAAACTGGCCTCTTGATTTCTTGTAAACATGTTGCTATGCAAATTGGCAAGTCCTCTCTACCAGCAAGGCTGGTGGTCCTGGCTGGAAAAGCTGGCTGGAACAAAGGTCCTTTGATAAGCACAAGGTATTTCCTGCGGGCACAAGGTATTTCCCCCAGGAATCCTTGAGGTGATTCCCTTTTAATATTTTTTCTTCACATATCTGCATTGATCTAATATCAGACCTGTTCTTTAATTATAATTTTCCATTTGATTGTTCCTTGGAATGAGGAGACATAAAATCCAATATTAATATCATAATCAGACACAAACAGAAATTATTCCATAGGAGTTACCTATACAGTAATACCCCGGATAACGATTGCACCGGATAACACTAAAACCACATAACGACGACAAATTTGGGGGGAAGATTTGCACCGGAGAATGTTATTTCTAGCGTTATCCAGTGCATCGTAATAAAGAAGTAAAGGAGGCCAAAGCTCCTCTCCCTGCCACTTCCCTCCTTCCTCCCCCCCCCGCCCCCAGCAATGGGGTGCCGTACTGCCGAGAGAATCCAGCCCAGCCCTGGCCCTGCTTACCTTCAAGCCACCACAGCTGCTGCTCCCACCAGGTTCCCCAGGCAGCCCTTTGCACTGGAACTCATGGCTGGCCCAGGCAAGGGTAGCATGCATGAGCCTCGCCCATGTGGAGTCAGCCCAGCTGCTCTTTGCTCCAATTGAGCCAGGCTTGACCAGCCGATTGCAGAGAACAGAGCTATGCCTCATGTCAGCCAGAGGCAGCCGAGTGCCGATGCAAGAGATCAGAAAATGGAGAAGAATGGTTGCCAAGGCTGAAAATCGCATAATGTTAAGACTTGTGGAACCAAGTCTTAACGTTATCCGATGTATTACTGTACATCCCTATCTTAAAGGAAGTCAACTTCATCTTTAAACAAAGTGCTGAGCCTCAAGTTAAACAATGGCTTTGGACAGCAGGAGAGATAGGCATTTAATTAATTTCCTGAGGTGAGATTAACAGATTAACATACAGTATATCAAATGTGACTCCAAACTCAGCCACCTGGTCTGAATGTATTCCATTAATTTCCAGGGTCCATTTGTGTGTATTGAGATGCATTTTATTCCCAACTTTGTTGTGTGCTTGTGCAATGCTTAAGTTTACATGTGTACAAATGTAGACAATTGGAGAAGACCTAATGGTCAACAAGGGAGGGGCACAAAAGAAAACTTTATTGATGTTTGGGCTCTGGGGAACGTGTAATGCTTAGTGCAAATGGGTGCCTGATTATTAGTTCAAGGGAAACTAAAGGGTACAAAAAACTTTATTAAAAAAAACTTTACATGGTGGTTTTCAAAATATTAGGTAACACCACCTCATCCTCTGCTGGCCTCTCCTCCTTTTCCTTAGATCTTTCCCAGTATCAGGGCCTTCTCCAGTGAGTCCTTTCATTTGGTGGTCAAAGTTCTTGAGCTTCAGCTTCAGTATTTGTCCTTACAATGAGTGGTCAGGGTTGATTTCCTTCAGGATTGACTGATATCTTTGCTGTCCAAGGGAGTCTCAAAAGTCTTCTTCAGCACCACAGTTCAAAGGTATCTTTTCTTCTGCCCTCAACCTTCCTTATGGTCCAGCTCTCACAGACATACATGACTACTGGAAAGACCATTGCTTTAACTATACAGACTTATTGGCAGGGTGATGTCTCTGCTTTTTGTCATGCTGCATAGGTTTGCTATAGCTTACCTCTCAAGAAGTAAGCATCCTTTTATATCATGGCTGCAGTCACTGTCTGTAGTGATCTTAGATTGTCTGTCTGTCTGTCTGTTTAGATTTACATTGCCACCCACTCACCGAGGTGACTTGGCAAGATCCCAAGAAGGTAAAGTCTGTGACTGCTTTCATTTCTTCCCCTTTTATTTACCAGGGAGTTATGCGGCTGATAGCAGGAACTTCTTTTTTTATGTTTGCACTCTCCTCTTTCACCCTCATCAAGAGACTCTTTAGGTCCTCTTCATTTTTTTGCCATTAGGGTAGTATCATCTGCATATCTCAGGTGTTGATATTTCTCCCAGAAAACTTAATTCTGGTTTGTGCTCCAGCCAGCCCTGCATTATGTATAATGTACTGTGCATATAAGTTAAATAAACAGGGTGATAATATACAGCCACGTTGTACTCCTTTTCCTATTCTAAACCAATCAGTTGTTCCATATCTAGTCCTAACTGTTGCTTCTTGACCCACATACAGGTTTCTCAATAGAAAGGTGAGGTGGTCTGGTACTCCTATCTCTTTGAGGTCTTGCCACAGTTTATTGTGATCCACACAATCAAAAGCTTTGGTGTAGTAAATGAAAATGAAGTAGATGTTTTCCTGGTACTCAATTGCTTTCTCCATTGCTCCATTGCTCATTCATAGGCTCACCATAAGTGGGAAGTGACTTGAAGGCACATAACAACAACAGCAACACAGCAAGAAGGTTCAGTGAAGAAATATGTATCATATCTCAACAGGCCCTATGACTCCCTAGAAAATAGATGGGGAAGAGGTAGAAGGAGTGACAGACTTTACATTCTTAGGATCCAAGATCACTGAAGATGGAGATTGCAGCCATGAAATAAAAAGGTGACTGACTCTTGGGAGACAAGCTATGAGAAACCTGGGGAACATAGTTAAAAGTAGAGACATCACCTTGCAAATCAAAGTCTGCATAGTCAAAGCAATGATATTCCCAGTAGTAATGCATGGTTGTGAGAGCTGGACCATTAGGAATGCTGAGCGCAGAAGAATAGATGCCTTTGAAATGTGGTGTTGGAGGGGAATTTTGAGAGTGCCTTGGACAGCAAAGAGAACAAATAGGTTGATTTTAAAAGAAATGAACTCCTGCTGCTCCTTGGAAGGTCATCAAATGAGAAGAGAGGATTCACTTGAAAAAGCCTTAATTCTGGGAGAAGGGCAAAAGAAGAAGGGGGCAGCAGAGAATGTGATGGCTAGATGGTATTGCCGATGCAATGGGCACAGTGCTGGGTGGGTTGAGGAAGATGGTGGAGAATAGGGGTGCCTGGCATATGATGGACCGTGGGGTCACAAAGGGTCAGACTCGACTATGCAACTGAACAACAAGAAAATCATATCTCCCCAGAATTCCTGTAAGTACCCAACCATCCAGGGCAATAGTACAGGATGTACTACAGGCTGTCTGGGATAATGTACAGGGTTTATTATTTTCAGAATCAGGTTTACTCATCTATATTTGTTTAAAGGTTCTACTTGTCTTATGTAAATAGGATCAAGATGGATTTATGCAACTGGGTGATTCTCTGAGTAAGAAAGGGAGGACTGATTTTTAAAAAATTCTTCCTTCACACTTCTTTATTGCTTTGAAAATTTGCTCCAAAGTTTTGGGATACTTTCTAGAACATCATTTGATGTGGTGGTGCTGGTCTTTTGGATGGAATCAGTGCAGTCAAAAATCTTCACCTCATTTCAGTTGGGTAGAAGGACCTCTGTTCCTTCCACCACCACCACTAGGAATGTTTCTATACATACATTTCTGGTCAGCTCAATATCTGAAATCCTAAAACATGCATCTACTTGCTAGTAAGTGTATATAGAGTTGCATTCTTGTTCTCCTATTAGATAGCACTCTAGCAATAAAGATAGGCAATATGATTTGTGGCTTTGCAAACCACTTATCTAAATATGTTTAAAATGTGGTCGATAACAATGATCTTTCATTATGAAACAAAAGGAAAAATCTTTGTGGGTGTTTTAAAAATACCATTTGAATTAACATCCTATGATTACATTATCTGACACTAATACTTTGATTAAGAGCTGTCCACTTCTGCAACTTTTTTGGGTAATATTTTCCACCACAGGTATAGGCTGAAGGTTTCAGCGTTGACAATCTGGGTTGGGTAAAAAGATATTCTTCTGCATTTTGAGTACACTAAAATAAATATCCATGACTGGTCTCATAATGTTTTGCTCAGTCAATATGATCTAATTCCATGCTATACTGTCATGCACAATTTAAATGACCATTTTCAGAGAATCAAATGTTATCTGGCTACAGAAGGTAAGGAGACAAGCCTGTGGCCTCGGGAACTACTGCAGAAGTTGACATCACTTTGGAGTTTTATGTCAAGGAAATGAAAGGATAGAATTAAAATGAACCTGTTATTATGCAAAATTAAATAACAGAGTGTTTTTCTGTTAGTCATGCTATGTCAGCCACCTTCAGCAGCTGCAGAATCCCATCTGCTACAGAGGGCCTACGTCCAGTGGTGGGCAGCCAAAAAATTTACTACCACACTGTGGGCAGAGCCAACATCATGGCTGGAGTCAACATCATGATGTCAAGGGCGGAGCCAACTTCATGATGTCATGGGCGGAGCCAATGATGTGGGCAAAGCCAACGTAAAAAACCCATAAAAATAAGTACACATAAAAATACAAATTAAATAGACATAAAAATACACATTAAAAATAAATACACATTAAATACACATTAAATAGACATAAAAACATAAAAAATACAAATTAAACACACATAAAACACATAAACATGCACATTAAAAATAAATGCACATTAAAATACACACCCACACCCCACACCCAAAGGTGAGTCACTTACCCTGGGGAGCAGGCTATAGGATGCTTCAGGCTAGCAGCATCTCTTCCTCCTCCCCGCTTGGGAACCGGTGTGAACCTGTTGCTGCCCATCACTGCCTACATCTAAGTTGAGCAACAGCCAGTCATTAGCCCTCACAGTTATTTCCAATTGCCCTGATAAAAGAGTGCATTGATTATATTCAGTGTGCTGAGAGGGTGTGGCAAAACAGCCCACAATTTCTTTACAGAGGTTGTGCCTATACCATTTACAGGCTCATTCTATGTGTCAGTTAGGTTCACGACTGCCCCATATCATTTTGCTAGTTGAAACAAAGTGACAGACAGTGCCCTTCTCCACTCATCCAAGTGCATGGCTCCCAAAGCCAGCTGAATAATTTTGATAAATGAAGCAGAAAACCTCACAAAATTCTCTCCCAACCTTGCTTCCTGGCAGCAGAAATTCAGCAGAGATAATCCATGATGTGTTGTATACTTGTAAGAACCAAAATCTATTGCTTTGTGTAACTACCTCTACAACTAGCAACATATCTATAACTAGGAACCTGAGGGTAATAAATGCATAAGAAATAGCTTTTGTCCCTTCACGACCTCATGGACCACTATGTGCCAGGCTCTTCTGTTCAGCTACAAGTTACTTTTTGGGTGTTAACAAGCAAACCTAAGTTGTTTAGATATAATAAGTAATGCCTAGCTATTTACAAAATTTACTTTTTAATGGTATTTTAAGGCACCTTTAGGGGATTTTTAGGTAGAAAAGTTTTCAGGGTTTTTGCCATTCTGTCAATCCTAAACAGCAACAAAAGTATTCTTCTATTTTGGCCATTGAATTATCATAAATAATTCCAGGATGTGATATCAGAATTGGCCATAGAAAGAGCCATGGAGTATTTATCTCTATTTTTGTTTTCTGTTAGTAGCTAACAAATCAATATTGAAAACTATTCCACAAAGAAAAATGTACTTAGAGGCAGGACAACAAATCTTCCCAGCTCCATCTTCCAACAGAACAGTCACATGCTTGCTTTGCTCCATATCTGAAAAACTAAAAATTCCTCAGACTAAATTCCCATGAGAAAATGGAAGCCAGTAGTTTTCAGTTGTATGACTTTCCTGTAGATGCGGCAGATGTAGCAAGAAATTGACCATTGTGTCATAATTTGCTGTGCAGGAGAATAAGACAGGGATTTGAAGCATTTCCTTCAACATTATATTACAAAGGTGAGGACAGGTGAAACCTTTACTGAAAAACAAATAAGTTGAACAAACAGCTGACTTTAGATGTAAATCTATTATCCATGATCTATTCACCAAAACCTTATGATCAGTGCACTCATATATATACCAGTCCTCAAAATTGTTGTCAATTGTCTATGACCATCTGATTCTCAAAGGCGATTTCCAAACACCATTGCAGATGAGGTTTCAAACATTACTCCTGTTAGCTGGTTGGATTTCATCTCCTAACTCTTAGACAAAGGGCTCTTCTTTGTTGGGAGGTAAAATCCAACCAACGGCTAACAGATGTGACCTGTTGGGGCAGGGGTATTTCTTCTCTGCAACAAATGTTTTGGTTGAAATGTTTGAGTAAGTTGCACAGTTCCTAGTTTGGGAGGGAAGAAAGAAGGAAACCCCTGGGTCCCTTGCCTCACTCTGGAGAACAACAGTAGTTGATGGCACTGAATTTCATTTTCCATTCTAGGCAAGAGCCCTTTATTTTCCCTATTTTCTTTTTTTGTTTTGTTTACAAATACTGTATACGTATCTTCCAACATTCAGACAGAAACGAAAGTGGATGATTGACAAAGGTTGTTGTTTGTAAGACACAAAATTGGAACTTAATTGAAGTGGAAGGGTTTTGGACACACATATCATCATCATCATCATCATCATCATCATCTGCCTAGTGTTTGATGCCAAACTTCTGTTTGTTTTAATAAGTACTTCTACTGCAAAACATTTAAGTATATCACTTACAATTATTTTAAGAGTGCAGCTGAAATGTTGCTGCTTAGCTTGGTAGAAGTAGATTAGATTTCTTTGAATCAATATAAATTAAAAAGAAGGTAACTCGCCAGAGTCTTACTGATTCAGTAATACAACTTACTACACTTAGCAATTTAAGATTTCAGCTAATGATTAATGGAAAGTTAAACTATATTATTGCATGCAGTTCCAAAAATACTATTTTAAGACCTCTTAAAATTCAGAGAACAGCAGGCTGCAAATTGCAGAGATAAACAACAGATGTACTTCATTCTCAGCAGTCCTTTCCCCCAAATTATTATTTTTCTTTCCTTTTACAAAGCATATTCTGCAGACTGGGAGAGAAGCAATTTCTCATTCACAAAGGATGCCCAATTGACAGTAAACATGTGGTTCCGGATCCATAAATTTTCCTTTGTAAGCTCTTGGATATTTGAGCAGAAAGAGAGCAGTGCAATGAAAATTACAGAAGCAGCTGTGTTTCTGGAAACAGCATCAGGAGAAGGGGCTGACAGCTTTAAAATACATTTTGAAAAATCATTTGCTGCATTCAGTTCCACCATGTAAAAACCACAGAAGAGTCTGGAGGTGTTTTCAAACAACCTGTGAGCAGCCCACATCTCATGTGTACTGTACACCAACCCAAACAATGCCTTAGAAATAGAAAATGCACAATTACTTTGAAAGGCTTATAGTTGTCAGAATCCTTCAGCTAGTATGACTAGTGGTTATGCTGACTAGAGGATTCTGGACCAGGTATTCAAATAAAAAAAAAAGAAGTCTTCAGACTTTTGCCAGTGACAATTTGGACTCAGCACTGATCAAAGGGACTGAAAATAGTCATTAGCACTGAAAATCTTGCAGAATGGGCAGCATCTGGACAACGTGAAAGGAATGCACCCTGGTTGGGAAATTAATTTCAATTCTATTTCAGTTATTTGGTTTTGAAACGTATTTCATACTATTGATCAGAAGCCAATTTCATACACCTGGCTCCTTTTCTTATACAGTCCTTTGATCCAGGCTGTCACTCTCTGATGAACAACCCTCCACAGGCTCATGTTCTCTTCTGTTTCACTGCCTCTCTATGCCTGCTCCACCTGCCTTTAATGATTTTTCTTTTCCATCTCTGTGCTCCTTATTAAAAACCTGCTGGGTTTCCATCTTGGCTGCCTATTGTTTACATTCAACATCATTCTTCCTTTGAGTATGTTTTTGACATCAGAGATCACCCTTTGGAATGAAGACTCTCAGACCTGTTTTTCTCCTCCTGACCTTCCTCTTTTCATTTCATTTTTAAATCTTTAACTGTCTTATCAGTGTTATCTCCTTAATGTCCTACTGCCTTGGAACATGCTGAAGATCAAGAATCTTACCACCTTCCTTCAAATTAACTTAATTTCCCCCTAAATATCAGTATCATGTGGGACCAAAACCTGACTATACTGTAGAAACCAAAATACATTTCACTTTTGTGTATTTGGAGGAGATGCAGCTTTGGAATTGCTTTGTCAAAGTTTGTGATGCTATGTTGCATTCTAGGGATGTCAACCTTTTCTTATTTTTTCTCACAGGTGAGAATGAAACATTTCCATAGTGGGGTACTTCCTTCCTTCCTTCATCCATCAATAAATCAATCAACCAACCAGCCAACCAATTGACTGCAGTGGCTCAGTGGTCAAGAAGCTCACCTTGTTAGCTGGAAGGCCAGCAAGTCAGTAGTTTGAGACCCAGGTACTGCATGACAAATTGAATGTCCATCTTTGTCCCAGCTCCTGCAAACCTAGCAGATCAAAAGCAAGAAAATGAAAGTAAATAGAGACTACTTCAGTGGGGAAAAATCTTGGGGACATGAAAGGAGACTCATTCAGGTGTCCCCTGATTGATGTTTCTCCAGCAAAAATCCTTTCAACCCAGAATAATGTCTGGCATGAAATTATTGTTATTATAATCAATCAATCAATCAATCAATCAATCAATCAATCAATCAATCATGCTCAGTAGTAATACCTGTCTGTGTGCTCATAGAAATGGTTTTTCTGTGAAAAATGTATGTTTTTAATAAGGCTTTGTATATTGTGCAAAATAAAACATTTTAATTACAAAAGACAGGTTTTTGTAGAAAAAAACACTATTACATTTGCAAAGGCTGCTACTGATTCTTTGACTGGAAGACCTCGCCGCTTCTCCCATAGCCACACCACCGGCTGGGATGAGAGGCAGCTGTGGCTGCCGTTGCCACTCTCCTGCCCTCCCCCCTGGCTGGAGGGTTAAAAAAAGATGATGGGGCTACTGGGGTGCCTTTTGTATTTTTTAATATTGCTGCTATTGTTTATTTTTGTATGCTGCATTTTTACTGTATTATGATCAACTGTATTGTGTTATGATGTTATAATATTGCTGTTCCATAGAATGTTATATTTGTGGGTTTTGTGAGCTGCCCTGAGTCGGTTTTACTGAGTAGGGCGGCATACAAGTCGAATAAATGAAATGAAAAATGAAATGAATAAAACCTACACTGGTGGTTTTTTTTTACTCTAGTGTAAGAGTGAAACCATCTCACCATGGCTGCTCATTTTTTGACAGGGTACTTTGATTTGTCAAGATATCCTCCCTATCTCTTTTTCTAAAATCAAGGATGAAACAAATTGCAAATATTCATCACACCTTTTACTTAGCTTGACTTGTCTTTTTCCAGATGACATCATGGACCCACCAGCAATTTGCTCAATTCTTTCCCTCTTGGTTCTGAGTTTTGGGAGCAAACATTCAGCATATGCAACATATCAATTCCTCCACATCAAGGCAGCAAGGTCTCTTGCCAGGTGAGAAACAGGGCTGGTGGGTGCTCAGAGTTTCAAGTTACTTCACACAGAAAATCAGGTTTTTCCTTCTTCTGTACTGCTTGTGTTTGGACTTTTATCCCACCTGGAGACCTAGAAAAGTACAGCAACCCCTGATTTGGCACCCTGTGATCCAGCAATCCTAAAGGCACAATCCTAGCCACATCACAATCAATTAGGTATAAAAGCACCTAATATGAATTAAATGCTATACAAAAACAGAGAATCCAAAATTTGTATCCTGAGCCATTTATCTCTGGGACAGTCCCACAAAACTCAGTTGAACTCACTTGTTCAACATTGGTATGGGATTTGACTGAGATTTGCTTTTAGAAATGATCAACACAAACTCTTTGACAATATATGCTAAAAATACTATGGACTGGATAGTGAGATAATTTGTACATGACAATTATCCATTGACATGATGGAGAAATATTTTTAGGAATCTGAATAAGGGATTTGTTTTTTACATCCTTGTAGAGGCTCATTTTCATTTCAAACACAATTTAGATTTTTCTCATCTTCAGTCTTCTTACCAATCTCAGAGAGCTAGCAGTTTTATGACTTTAATTAGTGGGTCAGAAAGAATGAGGCTCCTCCAATGCCAAACAGAACTTTAAACTGATTAATTAAAATTATTATTTTTGTTAACAGCTTACCACCTAGCCTTGAACAAGAGGCTATTCTGTTAAAGATATCAGAGGCCATGCCAGGAAGGAATCATACTCTCCCTTAGGAAGTATATTGTCCAACACAATTTGTACAGAGATGCTGACTGTGTAGAGTGAAAACAATGCAATCAGAATGCACTGTGCAGTTCCAATACAACTTGGGAGCAACATTCTTTCCATATTTCCACCCACTTATAGAGCAGTGTAATCTTTGCAGTCTTAAATGCCAGAACATTATCTTATTCTAAGAGTGTTCTTTTCTACTTTTTAATATCAAAACATATGATGTATGTTTGCTATGATGTAGAAGTTGTCTTAACTCTTTTAACCAAAAGTACAGGCTTTGATAGTGGTGCATTTGAAGTACTGTATTATATTGCTTTACTGTTTTTTCCTCTGTGTGAATATTAAGTATCAAGTGTGCCCCAATATGGATGTATTGGTGAATCTGATATGTTATATTTACTTTGAATATTTTGTTATTTCTCTTTTATGATTAGTTTAAGTGAAAATTGCTTTAAGTGCTATTGGCTATTTGTAGAAGGCTTACTTTAATCTTCCTTCTGATTAATTTTGTAACATTAAAGATTTGCCTCAGTGCATTGCATTGAAGAAATTGAAGTTTTCTATTTTGTGGGAAGTAGAAAGACTGTGTTTTCTCTCTTTAGTCATTCTACTTTCTTTGGAATTTTATGACTAGAAAAAATGTTTAGTTTTGACCTGGTCAAAAAGCCATCTCATAGCCCTCTCCCTTCCTTTAATTTTATTTTATTTGCAGTGGTCTTTTCTCTCTCATATACAATCAGGCGGTACTTCCTTTTCCTCAGTGAGAAACTCCTTTGTCTCTTTCACCTCTGTGCCGCTTGTCTTCTCTTCTCCACTATTCCCCTCTTCTTTTTGGTCTTTGTTGATATAGTCTCATTTTCCAAGTCTTGGCTGCCTGACTCTGCCCAAAGAATGCCAAAGGCTGTCTTCTTTCCCAAGCTTTTGAAATGGGTGAAATTACAGTACAGTATTAACATGTATTTGGTGCAGTCCTATTTCCACTGATAAGCACATGTAGTCTAAATGGGTTTCTGAACCCTTTCTGAGTACCAAAGTGAGTCTTACCTCCAAGGCTTCTGAAGTGAATGAAACAGCAATACAAGTTGAATTCATAAACTCCAAGAGAAAAAATGTGGCTTTAATAGTGACGCAAGGCATAGCATAAGCAGCTAGGGGCTATCATGAAAAAATTGGTAGAATCATATCAATCACACTTCATGGAAAACCTATCAATATAATCACCATTCAAATCTCTATTCAAACTACATACAGAAGGAAAAGACATTTTAAGATTTTATTCTAATCTCCAGAGGGAAGTTCATCTTAGAGCAGAACAGAATGTGGGAATAATTTTAGGTAAGTAGGACATATAGGGATAACCGGCGTAGTGTTGTGGATAGCATGGTGGACTCAGGAGGCCTCTGCTTGAATCCCTACTCAGCCATAGAAGCTCATCAGGGGTGTGTAATTGGTAAAGGTAAAGGTCTCCCTTGCTCAAAAACAAGTCATATCTAATGTGGGGGTGGGTGTTTTGTCTCATATCCATTTACAGCCAAAGAGCCAGCACTGTCTGCATTTGCAGACCTTTTTGTGGTCATGTTGCAAGGTATGAGTAGAATCCAGAGCACACAGAATGCTGTTATCTTTCCCACTGAAGTAGTTCTTGCTTTTGAACTGCTAGGTTGACAGGAGCTGGGACAGAGACAGTAACTCACTCTGTCGTGTAGTACTCAGGTCTCAAACTGCTGACCTTCCAGTCATCAAGCTCAGCATCTTAACCACTAAGCCACTGCAATCTCTATTGTATCCAGGAGCTGGGGCATATGACAGGAGCTCACTCTGTCGTGTAGCATTTGGGTCTCGAACTGCTGATCTTCTGGTCATCAAGCTCAGTGTCTTAACCACTCTTTAAATATTTCACTTATCTTGAAAACCCTATATGGTCCTATAGATTGATTTCGATTTTATATCAAATAACTAGAACAGGACATAGAAGAAGGAAATAAATCAGAACCAGTGTGTTTTGTTTACAAGTTAGAAATAAAACCAAAGACCAATTTAAAAATTCCTTTCAGTGCAAGTGCATGTATCAAACAAGATATTACTTCTTTACAAGCCAAGAAATCAAAGGAAATTTAGACCAAGATTAGAAGTGCTGAAAGATCAATGGTAGAATAATCTGATTTGGATAAAATAAAGATAAATTGGAAACAATATACTGACAAGCTGTACAGATGAAATGCAAAGATGACAGGTTTCTTTCATGAAGAATTTTTTCTTTTTCTGTAGAACTTGCAATTTTCAAAAGTGAAGTAGGAATGCTTGGAAGAAATAAGTTGTCAAGAAGAGATGGGATGTCGACACAGCAATGTCAAATTCTCTGTGTTACATGCTGTTAAATCACATCCAGATTACAGCTATCCTAAGAAGCATTTCATGGTGTTGAGTGGTTTTAGTGGTGTCATTCCCCAGAAAGTTTATATGATCAAGTGGAGATTTGAACCTATATCAGTTGCTGTATCCTCTACTCCACACTGTTTCTCCTTTTCAATCTAAAGTGAGTGTATCTATATCCATATCCAAAGAAGACTATCTAACAAATGTAGAAAATAAAACAAAAGCCTACAGACTGAAAACATTCAATATACAGACTTTGGAGCAAGAGCTACCAGATTTTTCAGTTTATTTCAAGTAAGGAAGAGATATTAGATTGTAAATATACAGTGATGGGATTACAAATTTTTTACTACCACGCCATGACGTCACAGACGTCAAGATAAAAGACAAGTAGAAGGGGGCAGCCAAAAATGAGATGGCTAGATGGTATTGTAGATGCAATGGGCACAAAGGTGGGCAGGCTGAGGAGGGTGGTGGAAGACAGAGGTGCCTTGCAGACAATGGTCCATAGGGTCACAAAGGGTCAGAATCGACCGTGTGACTGAACAACAAAAAATAAGTTGGCTTTTTTAGCCCCCAAAGTGAGGTCCAAAAATGGGACTCGACTTATAATTGGGTCAATGTAAACACTAAAAAACATAACCACACAAATGTCTAAATTAATTAATTTTACCATATTTTCATGTATTTTAATTATTGAAATTCACTAGCAGCTGCTGCATTTTCCACCCCTGACTTATACTCAGGTCAATCTATTTTCCAAGTTTTAGAGGTCCAAATTAGGTACCTCATCTTATATTTGGGATAACTTATAGTTGAATATATATGGTAACATCAAAAACAACCATGTATAAATAAAAATCATATAAGCAAAATATAATACCTACCAAGATTACATTCCAATAAATCAGCAAACCATACCAGCAGTATATAATTTACATTATCTTATTGACAGCTCACTTCTTCCATGCTTAGGCCAAACTTTAAACTGTCTAAACAACGCCACATTTTGGTGAATGCAGTCCATAGTTCTTTTAGCCTGACCTAGAACCTAGTGTGAGATAAATTAGCCAGCACAACAAGGTTGCTGTTACCCGGGGTATACCTAATTGTGGTTGAAAAATACCAGAATCTTCTAGGAAGTTCTTTATGTAGATGCTCACAACTCACTAAACTCAGTTAAATGAAAACAAATAAAGGAGAACTGCAAAGTAGCATCAATTTACTCATGAAGAAAAAGCTTTATAAAATAGGAATGTTTTTAGCTTTCTTTCTTTTTTGAAAAGTCATTATAGTGGAAACAGATCTGATTTCCACTGGTAACATCTTCCATATTGAAGAAGCCACAGGTGAGAAAGATCTTGCTCTGGTCACAATCATTTTGACTTCTTTAGGTGTGACAATATGTATTTTAAGAACTTGAGTGCTCCAGATCCAATTTCTTAAGAAGAGGCACTCCTGCAGATAGTGTGATCTTAAACAGTTATGGGCTTTATATGTTAACATCAGAACCTTGAAACTGGAATACAACAGGCAACCGCTATCTGCAATGATAATATGGTCAGAACTACCAACACCAGTAACCAGTCTAGCCACTGCATTTTGTACCCACTGACGAGGACCAACAGCAAGGTATTACCCCAGTCAGCCTCTCTCAGGTCATCCAGCAGGGTGACCAATCCTGTTTCAGTCCCATGTTGAGACCTGAACCTGGACTGGAATGAAACAATGTCCCCAGACAATCTTCCACCACCTTCTCTACCAGCTTGCCCAAAAAGGGGATGATACCAACCAGACAATAGTTGTTAAGATCATTGGCTGCTAACTTTGTTTTCTTTGAGATGGGCCAGCTGATTGTCTCCTTCAACCTGGCTGGCAGAACACCCTCATGCAGAGGAATATTGATGATCTCCTGTACCCACCCCAATATACAGTAATACCTCAATGCTAAGACTTGGTTCCACAAGTCTTAGTGTTATCCAATTTTTAGTGTTATCCAATGCATGTTAAAATCCTATGGGATGGATCGGATAATGTTAAAGCTCCATAGAGATACATTGTAATCGCACAGGCTTTATCGGTTGTTATCCGATCCATCCCATAGGACCTTAACGTTATTCGATCCAATTCTCCACCCAAGATTACTTAACATTATGCGATTTTAGCGTTATCCAAGGTAAACGTTATCGGAGGTATTATTGTACCTTCATTAGCAGCTTTAATTAGCCAAGATAGGCAAGGATCTAGTAGAGAGGTAGTGACCCTACAGCTAGCGAGCATCCTAGAGAATTCCAGTGATGTTGGTTGTTGAAACTGTTCCAGTAAAAGTGGAGCAGATGGTGCACTGGACATTTCACAATGATTAACTGCCATAACTTTGGAGTCCAGATCCATTTGGATGACCTCAACCTTGGATCTAAAATGAGCTGCCAAAAGATTACAGTTAGTTATGTTAGGCTGAAACCCAACTAATTACTCCAGACCAGATAACTCTTTGGCAATGTAAAGAACTCTCTGTGATAATTATTAGAGCTCATGATTCGACAGATGTTATATTGTTTCCTTGCCAATTTTACTGCATTAATATATTTCCTGGAACAGTTTTTTTTTCAGCTTCAAGGTTGTTATCTGTGGAATCCTTCCTCCATTTGCTCTCTAGCCTCTTCCTCAGCTGCTTCAGAATTCATAGTTCTTAGTAAACCATGAAGAAGAATGAGCCCTGGGCTGGATTCGACATTTAGGAGCAATAGAGTTCAACACCCTAGCCATCTCTGTGCAACAACTATCAACTGAGGCAGTGACAGCATCACCTGCCAATTTGGTCACAGATCCTTGCAAATCATTCTGGGAGCCAAATGGTCCCATTAGTCTGCGAGGGAAGACCATCTTAATGGGTCCAGATTCCCCATGAGGGCAGAATGCCAACATCACCCCAAACTGCAGTAGGAAGTGATCTGACCACGACAAAGGAGTGAGGGTAATAGCCCTTACCATCAGATCATCTCTCAGTGACATTGAGAAGATCAAGTCCAACGTATGATCTGCAATATGAGTGGGAGTGGCAGCATGTTGGGGTAGTTCCATGGATATAATGGTTTCCATGAGATTTACAGCCTCTCTGGGCAACAAAGCCTCTGCATGGATGTTGAAGTCCCTCAAGACCAGTAGCCTAGGGGACCTCAACACCACTGCAGAGGCAAAGGGATAGTGTTGTGTCACAGGGAGCTTGATAGACCAACACAGTCCTCAAGCTATCCCTGGTTCTCACTTTAGTGTGTAAGCACTCAAAACCCAAACTCAAGACCCAGAGAGCCTGCTAACTTTCAAGGTGTTTTGGGCAATGATGGCACCCCCACCTCACCTCATAGATCTCCCCTGGTGCATGATTACAAACCCAGGGGGGCACATGAAGGAAAGCACCCACCTAGGTCACAGTGTTACATGCCAGATCAGCCTTGGCATCCAGGATAGTGTCTTGAATTAGGTGTCCTTAATTTGCCTCTGATGTGGCGTTAAGCAGCATAGAGAGATCTGAAAGGAACAACCAAGAGGGCAACCGTACATCTGCTCATTGGACTGGAGGTTGGAATATGTGATAGCTGTTAAATATTTTTCCCCTATGCTGGTCAGTCTTCCACCCCACCCTGTACCTTCCTCTTCCTGTCTTCTTCTTTATTTCCTCTTTTACCTCTTTGGGTGTTGAGTGAGATACAAGGTTCTTATTCTGGCACTTCTAGTGACCTCCACTGGAGTTATTTGAAGTTCTTGTAATACTTCTTTGACATTATCTCTCTACATTCCTCTGGGTCAGCCTCATGGTCTTTGTCCTCCTCTTTTCACACAGAAAAGAGATGTCTAAGGAAGGCTGCTGGAGTGGCTACAGGAGATAGAATCAGGAATGAGATTATAAGAGAAAGAATGGGAATAGAACCAATCTTAAATTACATACAGTGGCAATAAATACAGTGATTTGCCAATTTGGAGAGAATGCCTTGAGATTCTTCTTCCTGTGAGCATTGAAATCCCTGACACAGCAGATTTAATCTCTATTCCTAGCTCAAAATTTCCATTAAAAAAAAAAGAAAGAGAGTGAGGGAAGAGAGAGCGCCCATTACTATAAACCATTGAAAAAAATCCTAAGCAAAAAATAAAAGTAAAAATCCAATCATATCCCATCCCAATTAAGGATAAAACCATATTTAAAAGGGTCTACAAATCTGAGAATGATATTACACTAGTACCTCAGAAAATGATGAGACTTGGTTCCACAAGTCTCATCGTTATCCGGTTTTTAACGTTGTGCGATGCATTGATCACACAATGTTAAAAAAAAGCCCACCGGGGGGGGAGGAATCTGCCTGCCTCTTTGGAAAGGGCAGTGGGGATTCCATTAGTGAAATCCCCAAAGCCCTTTCCAAAGAGGCAGGCGGGTCGCAGTGTGGGATCGGCACCTGTTCCCCCCTCCCAAGCACTGATCTTGTGCTGGGATCAATTAGCGCTTGGGTTGTGGGCAGGGATGGGTGCCCATCTTTGCCCACAACCTAAGCGCTGATTGATCCCATCACAAGATCTCTGCTTTGGAGGGGGAATGGGTGCATGCACCCATTCCCCCCCCAACCCAAGCGCCGATCACGCTGGGATAAATTGGCGCTTGGGAGGTGGGGAGGAATGGGTGAGCACACCCATTCCTACCCGCCTCCCAAACACCAATTGATCCCAGCACAAGATCAGGGCTTGGGTTGGGGGTTGAACCAGATGCACATCTGTTCAACCCCCCAACCCAAGCACCGATTGCATGCTGTGATTGCAGTGCCCAGGTAGGTCTGGGGATTGGGCACAGATTGGGTCCCTTGACCTCCCTGGAGGTTGCAGGGGTGGAGGGGAGCCTGAAATGGGTGAAAAAAGGAGGTTTTTTGTGCCCATTTTGGGCTCCCCACCACCCCTGCTGGCTACTGGCAGGTCGGGGGACCTGATCTGCGCTGTTCCCGATGTTCCCCAACCTCCCTGGCCAGTGCAGTAAGTAAAAATGTCGGGATTTGAATCTCGATGTGTTGGCTGAGTGCACCGGCTGTGGAGGTCAGGGAATGTTGGGAGCAGCATGAATTGGGGCCCCCCAACCTCACCAGAGGCTGCAGGGGTGGTGGGGAGCTCAAAATGAGTGGGGGGGAAGTCCAAATTTTCTGCCCATTTCTGGCTCTCTGGCACCCCTGCCGGCTCCAGGGAGATTGGGGAACCTGATCCACAGCTGTGGGGTGGTTGGGGAAGTTGATGGAGGACTCCCACATTGGCTTCCCTAGTCGCCCCACTCCTGCCCCCACAGCTGCGGGGTGCCTGAGGAAGCCGACGTGGGAGCCCCCGTTGGCTTTCCAGCCACCCCACCCCTGCCCCTGTAGCTGCAAGGTGCCTAGGAACCCAAACGGGGAGTCCCCATTCAGCTTCCCAGCCCCCCTGGTGCTACGAACGATTGTATCAGATAACGCTAAGAGATTGTTATCTGATGCAAAAAAATTTCCAAAATTTTACATCGTTATCCAATGTCAACATTATCCGATGCAATCGTTCTCTGAGGTATTACTGTATTTCTAACGAGAATGGATTTTTGAGTCCACCACACACCTTCCTTCAGCCTAATCTCATGGGTATATAAAATTTGACTGGCATGTTTCCTATTTTTAAAAGGTAGGAACAGTTCATTGTGGTCCATCAGGATATGCTTTTGCAAGAAAAATCTTTTAGACTTGCTGATGTTTTTTAAGAGCATTTATTTTCTTTTGCTGGAAGGATTAAAAAAATGCTGCTGAAAAATGCAGAATGCACTCTTGTTTCCTGTGCCCTATTTCACATCGAGTACTCATCAAAGTCCTTAGGTTATTCTGTCCCCAGCTTTTTAGCTAGGGACAATGATGTAGTGGAAGGGAACTACTGGAGTGGCACAGCTCTGGGAGGCTTTCCTGGCAAACCAAGAAGTTAGAGCTATCCTTCTACTGCACCAGATACTCATATTGATATACTGTATAGCCATCCAGACTAGTGCCATCACAACATCTTGTGGTGATGAATTCCACAGCCTAAGAATGTGGTATGTGAAATTGAAGTGATAGAAGTAAACACCACTGAGTTCAGTGGAGCACCCAGAAAATTGTGTACAAGTTTGCAGTGATGCTAATTCTACTGGCTATTAACTCCATGTGCTGCTTAATGTGTGTCTGTTCATTTGTATGCACTCTCATTATGTCACTTCAGACTCCCCACTGGCTGACCATAGGATACCATCAAGCAAAGCATCAACTTGTGACAAATGCAAGCCATTTCCAATGCCAACCTGCAGTCTGAAAGACGAGGGGCAAAAGTCACAGTTAGTAAATGCATTATATTTTGAATAGGCTTCTTTGATGCTGCAGCTACCAATGACATGGAAGTGTATGAATCATATCAAGTCTTGTTCATCCAAAACTATATTTACCTCTCTGGTCCCCAGTGCTGTGATGAGAGCTGGTTTCTCGCTGTGTCAGAATGAGTATTTCTGCTCAGCTACGTGGCAGAATTCCAAATGGAGGAGAGGCTAGAAGGGGGCAACAGCCTGAGCAACAGCAGCAGCACTGACCAAGCCACAGAGGCCAAAGGATGATAGCCGCAAGTGAGCAATTGCTAAGGCAACCAGTAGTCTCACTTCTCAATTGTTTGAACTTCTCAAAAAAAAATGTTGTGGTGAGTTTGGTGGTAAATGCAAAATGGCTGAGATGCCATATCTTCCAGGCTTTAATGCCTATATTTTAGAACATTGCGAGATTTTAGAATCTTCATTGTTTTTAAAGATACCTTGCCATTATGTTTTCTGACATTTATATCTTTTCCCTTTTCTTAATCAGTGTTTCCTTGTGGCTTATGTATTCAACAGCAAGAGCAGCAAGAGCAATGGATGGATTCTCATATTAACAGCATATAGTGTTTCCACAACCTTACTCATCACATCCATTTTAGCACAGCAAAGCAGTAGCTCACATGCCCATTCTCACCTTTTTCTTCCACTGGAGCCATTCATTTGCAACTCAGTGACATTTTAAATGGCATGTGACAAGTTGTTTTAATGCTCCAGCACAATGAACAAGGAATCACCCTGCACACAGAAAACTAGTGGATGAGAAACAGAGTCAAAGTCATTTTCACAATTCATGCAAATAAGTTTAATTGTTCAAATCCAGTGGTTCCCAGTGCCCCACATGGGGACTTCAATTCCCAGAAGCCTAAGTCAGTACATTGGCTGAGTAATTGACTTAGGCTTCTGGGAATTGAAGTCCAAAAACTAAAAGTTGGGAAACACTGTTCTAATCTATACAAAAAAGAATATAAGGCTAATAATCCTATTGTCTTGAAGAAGTGGTAGTTAAAGAATGGAACTTAAGATGGATCCTCCAATAAAGCTCTAAGCTTGAAAGGAATGTCTGAATCAGACATCCATTCATGCTTCCTTACAGATACCACATAAAGCACCCATAGTAGAATCCCATCCTTGGATAGGTTGAAATGGGAAATATTTTTTTAAAGTGATGGGTCATGGACCAAGACAAGGGTGTTTCACTCCAACTATGGAGGGTTCCCCTCTGCCCTGTGAGCATGGCAGTATACAGTGAGGAAGAGCATGTGAATCTAGTGGATCCATAGCTCTTGGATCACTCTCTCTCTCTTACCCAGGGAAGATAGCATACTTTTAAAAAAAACTCAGCCCCATGAAGATGAGGGAGCAGAAAATTCATCCCGTTCTTACTTTCACCTTCCAGCAAAAGCCCCTTAATGCTCTGGATAGTTCACAGCACTGAGCTGTACACAATCCACCAGGCTTTGTGCTCTTACAATTGTTGTCCAAATGTCTTTCCTTATTACATAAAAGTGCTTGCTGAAACCTTTACATTTGAGAAGATAACATGGTAGGAAGCAAGAAGGTCTACAACAAGGGATATGCATGTCCCTAGTTTGACCATCATTTTGGAAGTAATGCACAATAATAATTGTTTCCTGTCAAGTCAATTCTGACTTATGGTGACCATTTCCCAGGGATTTCAAGATAGAGAATACACAGACATAGTTTCCCATTCCCTTCTTCTGGTGGTGCCCTGTCTCTGTGCACCATGCTTACAGCTACACAGACTGGCTCTTCTCCAGGAGTTTACAGCAGGAAAATGAGATCCCAACCTCTGGCTCTACAGCCAGATACCTAAACCACTGAGCCATCCAGGCAGCTCAATTTTTACAACAAAACTGAAAATGAAGCCAGGCCAGTATTAGAACCTATTGCATTCCCAGTGATTTTACTGTGAACACAGAAAAAGTGTAGATGCATCTTTATTACTAGCTCAAATTCTCAGTACAGTAATTGGGTTTTAAAAAAAAAACAGAGGTAGGATTATTCACAAGAACCATGTGGTTCTTTTGGACTCATGCCACTGTTATAGCAGTATATAACTTTGGCTGTATAATATCAGCCAAAGCCATTGGGTATAATACTTTACAACACAGCATTCTAGACAGCATTTAAGGCCACTTAAGACCTATGATAATTACATTTCTTAGTTCGACTCTGAGTGGATTATTTTCAAAGCATATATGGGTTGGTCTGAAAGGAAGCAGATTGGATCAGGCTAAATAGGCTCAGTAGCTGGTCTGGTATATTATTTGGTGTGATCCTAGTATCTCAATGACATGTGGACCTCAAGTGACCCTATTTGGTCCATAGAAGCTTGATGTAATTTGGCCATATCAAAGGATAGTCACTTCAAGTGATGAACCCTATGTCAGGGCTGAGGAAGTGAAAAGAAGTTTCAAAGTATGCATAACAACAACAAATATGCACTGTACCACTTTTTAAAAAATGTGTGTTTTCATGTCAGAGATTACTCTGGGTTGAAAGGATTTTTGCAGGGGACCCCCTAATAAGGCTTCTTTCATGTCCCCTATAATGCAGCTCTCAGGGAATCAAACCCCATGCTTTCAGTCTCCAAGCACAGTGCTTTTACCCACTGAGCCCCCGAGGAGCTGCTTTTTTAAAATTAAAATAAATGAGAAGCTTCCTTCTAGAAGCTTTTGTTTGCTTTCCACAGCAAAATGGACAGGCTTTCAACCAGATTTTTAAAATTCACTATTTAATTCAATCCTTAGAAAGTGAGATTTTACCACTATCTCCCACCAGACTATGTCCTTTCTTCCACTCTCTATCTCTCATTCCCTCTGTATAGTCCTCCTCCTGTCCTTTGCCTTTTTTATGTGTTAATGACAGCCAGTGGTGGCCTTGCTTTTCCCTACCTGACCATTTTCACTATTGATTTTCATCTGCTCTCATGGTCTAGCTTCTAGACTAGAACAATCCCACAGCCTCATTTTGCTGATGTTGGCAGGGCAAGGTCATTCACGCACAATTTGACACTCAAGCAGTACAGTTTGGAAGCTACCATGTCCATTCGATAAATAGCACGGAGAGCCTCCAGGAGCCATGATCAGGCAAGTATGAACACAACAGAGGAGGCAGCTAAATAGAGGGGACAAATGCCAGCTGGAGAACAGGTTTCAGCTCTAGTTGTTCCAGCAGGGTTTTCAAAGCTCTACTGCCCAGCATAATTGTATCGGTTTAGCCACAGCTTATGAAATGTTTATCTAGAAACAAAGCACTGCATATATACAAAACATTTCCTTCCAACTGTTAACCATCAATGCACACTACTGAATTAGTATCAGCTTTATCTGGATATGAGAGCATGTTGAGAATCCTATTTTTAAATGAATTGATTGTTAGACAAGACACTAGAGAGGCAATGTAATGTAGTTGATAGTGTGATGGACTAAAACCAGTGGTGGACAGCAAAAAATTTTGCTACCACACCGTGGGTGGAGCCTACATCATGGGCAATCTAGTCATGCCTGTCATATGGCCATGTATGCATATGCAAACACAGGCAGCACTGGTTCTTTGGCTGTAAATGGAGCTAAGCATTGCACCCTAGAGTCAGATATTACTGACTTTTGAGCAAGGGAGACCTTGAACCACATGCAGAAACAAAATCTGATGGGGAAGGGCAGGGAAGTGGGTATGGCCACCCAATTTTGCTAAACCACCACCACCACCCCCTGCCTGAAGGCCAACTAATTTTGCCACCCCCCTGCCCAGAGGCCACCCAATTTTACTAGCCCCCCTCCAGGGGGTGCGAACCTGTTGCTGCCCATCACTGACTAGAACTCAAGACACCTAGGTTCAAATCCCTACTCGGCCAGGGAAAATCACTGGGAATAGTATGGCAATAGTAAGCCACTCCTTGAAAAGTGCACACACCTCAAAAACTCCAACAGAGATGCCATAAATCAGAAGCAACTTGATGACATAATTTATATATGTATACTGTACATGTATACCTTAGTCCAGAGATATGGAAATTACATTGTAGCAAGACTGAAAAAATGGGAATAGCAAACAGAGTAAAGATATTGGGGAAAGGGAAAATGGGTTTAATAAAATGAGTCCATTTGAACATTTTAGTTTCCTATAGCTTTTTGAAGTTAACATTCTTTCCTCCTTAGTGAAATGATTGATTAAAGAATGTCTTGTTATTTGGGCATTATTTACTTTATGAGCAGCATGTAGCATTTCATGTGTAGAAGCTCTGAAAATATAATCTGATTTTCCAGCCCATGAGACAAAGCCACTTAAAACATGATCTTCCAATCATCTCATTTCAAGGCATGACTGCTCTGGCTGGGAGGCACAGTGGAGGCTTGTCAATCAAACAGTGGGCTCAAAGAACAGTTTAAACCAATGTCCTGAAAGAGTGAAGAAAGCTATTAAAGAAAGAACACTTGTTTCTTTAGATGTGTCAGAAGAAGCACAGTACAATTAATAAAATGTAATACAAAATTACACAATATGCCATATACAAATGCATATAAAATACAAAACAATTTGCAAAGATAAAACTGTAAAGCTTAAATAAATAACCATGGGTGGTGAAGTCCACAGGGAATGGTGATGGTCCCCAAACAGATTAAATTCCACCGGAATCTATTTTGATGGATGGCAGCAGCTTTATCAATACTGGTCTGGGGCTGATAAGGACTTTGAGTACCAAAAGGACTCAAAACCAGAAAGTGACTCACAGAACTGGATCTCTCTCTTCTTTGAGTCAGTCCAAAGTCTCCTAGCATGGAATTGTGAGATTGGTGCAGTTTTGGAATTACCTCATGAACATAGAAATGGAAGGGGCTGCCTCATAGCAAGTCAAAATAATGGCCCACCTTTAGCCCAGCTATGTGAACACTGTGACAGGCAGCCTTTAGGGCTTCAGGAAGATTTTTTTTTCCATAAAAGCTGTGGGGGCTTAGTGGTTAAGACACTGAATTTGGTAACTGGAAGTTTGGCAGGTCAGCTGTTTGAGACTCAAGTAATGTATGATGGAGTGAGCTCCTGTTTCTCATCTCTGTCCCAGCTCCTGCCAATCTAGCAGTTCGAAAGCAAGAAATTGCAAGTACATAAATAGGTTCCCAGCACATGGAGAGAGAATTACCAGAAGTGCAGGCGGGGTTCAGAAGAGGCAGGGGGACTAGAGACTATATTGCCAACATACGTTGGATCATGGAAAAAACAAAGGAATATCAGAAACAAGTCTACTTCTGTTTCATTGATTACACTAAGGCCTTTGACTGTGTAGACCACAACAAAATGTGGCAAATAATTAAAGAGATGGGAATACCAGAGCACCTTATATGCCTCATGAGAAATCTGTACATGAATCAAGAAGCCACAGTTAGGACAGAATACGGAAGGACAGAGTGGTTTGGAATAGGAAAAGGAGTAAGACAAGGCTGCATTTTGTCACCATGCTTATTCAACTTATACACAGAGAACATAATGCACAATGCAGAGATGGAGGAATCACAATTTGGGATCCAAATTGCTGGGAGAAACATCAACAACTTGAGATATGCAGATGATACCACCCTAATGGCAGAAAGTGAGTAGGACTTAAAGAAGCTCCTGATTAGGTTGAAAGAAGAAAGTGCAAAAGTTGGTTTGAGACTCAATATCAAGAAAACCAAGATTATAAATTTAATACCCCGCCCCAATCAGGAGGACCCGACTCTGGGCGGCTTACATCCAAAATAAAAACAAAAATAAATGGCAAGATAATGGCAACAGGCCTTATCAGTCCCTGGAAAAGAAGTAGAAGCAGTGACAGACCTACCTTTCTTAGGATCAAATATCACTGCAGATGGTGACTGCAGCCATGAAATAAAAAGGCGACTGATTGTTGGGAGGCAAGCAATGAGAAACCTGGGGAAAATAGTGAAAAGTAGAGACATTACATTGCAAACAAAAATTCATATAGTCAAAGCAATGGTATTCCCGGTGGCAATGTATGATTGTGAGAGCTGGACCATTAGGAAAGCTGAGCGCAGAAGAATAGATGCCTTTGAGTAGGAGGAGAGTTTTGAGAGTCCCCTGGACAGCGAGGAGAACAAATAGGTCAATCTTAGAAGAAATTAACCCTGACTACTCCCTTGAAGGTCAGATAGTAAAGATGAAGCTAAAGTACTTTGGACATCAAATGAGAAGAGAGGATTCACTTGAGAAAGCCTTGATGCTGGGAAAGGTGGAGGGCAAAAGAAAAAGGGGGTGACCAAAAATGAGATGGCTAGATGGTATTGTAGAGACAATGGGCACAGAGCTGAGCGAGTTGAGGAGGATGGTGGAGGACAGAAGTGCCTGGCGGACAGTGGTCCATAGGGTCGCAAAGGGTCGGAATCGACTCTGCGACTGAACAACAAATGGTGGGAAGGTAAACTCTGGTGTCTAGTCATGCCTGCCACATGTCTATGGAAATGTCTGCAAACGCAGACAGTGCTGGCTTTTTGGCTATAAACAGAGATGAGCGCAGAACCCTAGAGTTGGATACAACTGGCTTTAGAGCAAGGGCAACCTTTACTTTTACCTTACTCCTTTGTTAGATCCTTGAGGTAGACCGCTTTAGAGACTGTATGACAGATGCAAGAATAAAACAAAATTATAAGATGGAAGGAAGAAGCTCACTAAACAAGGAATAACATTAAAGAAGGATATGACTGAGAAACATGACCTCCCCTACGTCACTTGCAGGACCCTGACTAGGTTGAGGGTCAGAGTTCCTAAATGTAAGACCAACATGCTCAAGTGGGGGCAGCTGGCAGACAACAATTCACTGTGTGGCTGTGGAGAGATACAGAATTCAGCACATTTGCTGGTTTGTCATTTGCTACTGGAAATATGTAGTGATGAGGATTTAATTTTGGCCAGTGACAAAGCTGAGAAGGTGGCTTCACTTTTGCAGTTTAAAATTTGATTTGGGCATGAAGACAGAATCAGAGCAGAACTGAAAGGGAAACTAGTTCCTGCCTGTCTCCTATTTTTCCCCTTCATGGGGCTTTTCTGTGCAGGGGCAGGGGGAACACAACACCAATTGCAAGAAATGGATGACAATTAATTTTGACCAGGTCCATATTTCCTGCTGGTGTTGATGTGTCCAGGAGCTAGGTGGCTTACCGATCCTCTAGACCAGTGTTTCCCAACCTTTGGTTTTTGGATTTCAATTCTCAGAAGCCTAAGCCAATTCCCCAAAGAACTGATCAGACAATGCACTGACTTAGGCTTCTGGGAATTGAAGTCCCCTTGTGGGGCATGGGCTCCACATTGAGAACCGCTGCTCTAGACACACAACAGCTCCATCCTTCCCCTTCTATACAATCCTGGCATACTTTTGATCCTCTCTCACCTGTTAGGATTATGTGGCATTTTAATAAGCAGAAAACAATCATCCATGCAGAGCATCACATTGATAAACAAAGGTCAGTATTTTTAGAGGCTGATAATAACACAGAAAGAAAAATGTGTCAATTATTAATTCTGGAAATATACCTAGGAGAATGGTGGCAAACCTATGGCATGTGTGTCAGAGGGGGCACTCAGAGGCCTCTCTGTGGGCATGTGCGCCATCGCTCCAGCACAGAGTTCACCCTGCCCCTCTGCCCAGCAGCCCAATAGGTGTGCTTCCTCCCTCCCCCAAGCACAGTTTGTCCACCCCTCTGTCCAGTAGCCAAATGGGTGTGCTTCCTCTCTACCCCTTAGCAAAGAGTTTGTCCCACCCCTCTGTACTATGGATGGCAGCCTGTTGAGCTTGGGTACTCGTCTCTAAATGGTTCACCATCACTGAGCTAGGATCTTGCAGGGGAGGAAATGTTACTGGACATAGTTACAGTTGCCCCCAGAATTGGCTTTCATGTGTACAAACTAACCAAAATTGGAGAAGCAAACAAAAATAGGAAATGACCTCCAAAAAAAGAAGGAAGGGAAACCAAACATTAAAATAATGGTAGGAGAAAACATTAGGTCTATATAGCTGGTTTTTTCCTCCAGAACACTTGCTGCATGTTTTGGTTCTGTACTTTAACATCTGCAAATGTGGAATTCTAACCTCAAAAAGGAAGACACCACTAAACTGTCTATGGTGAGTGGGAGAATTTTGGAGACTTCATTCAATATTGTTTCTCACTGTTCAAGATTAAGTTATATCTAAGCATAAACACAGTAAGCTCAACAGACACAAGATTTTGTTGAGTTTTTGATCAGTACAAAACAGTTCTGCTGGAGTTCTGACCTAAAATCCCTTTGCTTGATAAGGAGACATCATGAGTTTAAGTATATGAGACGTGGTTCTATTAAGAAGTGCTGCACTAGATACCTCCTTGTATGAGCAAGGAAAAAGTGAAACAATTCAGACAACAGCTCATTTACAAATATTTTAATTTTAATTTAAAACAGTAGTGTTTCCAGGCTCTGGTTACTTATTGGACACTGGGGCTCTTGCTCCTGTTTTATTTTTATTTTATTTATTTATTGGATTTATATAACCACCTTTTTCATCGGAGCGACCCAAGGTGGCTCACAACATCAGCTAAAACCCATACCCAATACCAATTAAAACCAAATACAGTAATACCCCGGATAACATTATGACTTGGTTCCACAAGTCATGATATTATCCAATTTTTAGCGTTGTCCGATGCATGCATCGAACAACACTAAAAAAAAAAACCCTGACTTCAGGGACAAACCGCTTTAAAGGCAGGCAAGGAAAGAAAGAGATCCAATCGGGTCTCTCTTTTCCTCCCTGCCTTTAAAGCCACCCCCCACCTACCCACAGCAGTCTGTGCGATTGCAGTAGGGTCGGGGAAAAGCACATGTCTTTCCCCCGACCCTACTGCAGTCGTAGGGACTGCTTGTTTCTCTTTCCCTCCCTGTATTTAAACTACAGGGAGGGGGAAAGAGAGAGACGTGATTGGGTCTCTAGAGAACCAATCATGTCTCTCTCTTTCCCCCTCCCTGTAGTTTAAATACAGGGAGGGAAAGAGACACAGTCTCTCTCTTCCTGTAGTTTAAATACAGGGAGGAAAAAGACGTGATCGTGTCTTTTTCCTCCCTGTATTTAAACTATAGGGAGAGAGAAACTGCTTGTTTCTCTTTTCCTCCCTGTATTTAAACTACAGGGAGGGGGAAAGAGAGAGACATGATTGGTTCTCTAGAGACCCAATCACATCTCTCTCTTTCCCCCTCCCTGTAGTTTAAATACAGGGAGGGAAAGAGAAACAAGCAGTCCCTGCGACTGCAGTAGGGTCAGGGGAAAGGCGCGTGCTTTTCCCTGACCCTACTGCAGTCACAGAGACCGCTGCGGGTGGGGGGTGGATTGGGTAGTTCTACCCAAACCACCCCACACCCGCAGACCATTGCCTCGGATAACGCTAAGAATCATTATCCAGAATTGTTATCCGATGTAAGTTTTTTCCAAAAAATTTGCATCATTATCCGATTCTAGCGTTATCCGATGCAATCGTTATCCGTGGTATTACTGTACTGTACTATAAAATTATCTAAAAACATCCATAGAACCATCCCAAACCCCTTAAAAAGGACACCTGGGCAGGACTAAATAAGTACCCTGGGCAGGGCTAAATAAGCCAGCAGGGCTAGGTTGTGGTACAAGTTGTAACCCACACCTGCTGGCATAATCATATTTTTAAGGCTTTCCTGAAGGGAAGCAACTCTGCCTGGAGGCACAATTCAAGTGGCAGGAGGTTCCATAGGGCCAGAGAAGATACCAAGAAGGCTTTCCTCCTGGTCCCCATGTGATGTGCCTCCCTGGCTGATGGGACCACTAGGGAGCCCCTACGGTCTGCTCTCATAGGGCAGGTCGAAAACCTTGGGGTTATGCGGTCTCTTAAGTATTAAACTCTGATGTGAGGTACTTGGGTCAAGAAAATAACTTGTCCTCTCAAATATTGCTCCTTCATCCTCAGGGGAAATGACTTTGTGTAACTGAAGCCAGTGTATTCTTGTTTCTTCCTTATTTTATATTACTACATCATCAGCATTACATTTGAGTGATTTTTCAAAAATGGAGACACACAGAGACATATCGAAGCAACACACACCCAATAGTGGAGACTCTTGCCAGAACTGAAGGAGGGTTTTCAGTACAGAATGTTTCAATCATGGTTTGTTAGGTACCTAGAGGGTTTATATTCTTCCCAAAAGGGAAGCAACTAATCTAAAAGGTGATGAAAAACATAATTCTGAAAAACAAAAGTGGTTTCAGAATAATTGGAAACATATTTTTTAAAAAAATTCAGAATAAACATATTAACACACTTTGACTCTTCAGCTTTAAATACCTAGGTCAGTGATAGTGAACCTTGACACTCCAGCTGTTCTTGGACTTCAATTACCAGAAGCCAAAGCCAGTACACCTGCTGATCAGGGCTTTTGTGAATTAAAGTCCAAGAACAGCTGGAGTGCCAAGGTTCGCCATTACTGGCCTAGGTGTTTAAAACTAACTGACAGGCTGTGGGTTAATCTGCCATGTTACAGCATGATTCAGATCCGCTTTTTTGGCTCTCTCTTATCTTTTCTCTCTGATATCAATCTGTAGCCAGGTGAGCTTCTCTCACCCCTCCCTCCTTCCTGATTCTCTTTCTGCCACCAATACATTCGATTATAGCAATATGCCTTCCATGCTCTATGCACAGTAATTTTGTTAAAAACAATCTGGAATTAACATGTTGGTAGTACAGCTTTGACCTTGGCAATGTTGGGTTCTCTGGTTCACTGGGCTATGGCTATGTATGCTCTTCCTGCCCTACTTGTATGCTTCAGCAAGTTTCAAAGCAAATGAAGAATCAACAAGGTCAGAGAGTTCAAAGTATAACTTATTTTTCAAATCTACTCTGGCCACAGTTGGCTCAAAGTTAACCTGTAAAGTTGTGCAGCCAAAAATGCAGCATGGGAACATAGATCATGGTTGTTATTTAGCAAAGACAGATTTCTGTACTATTGGTATAGCTACTGCTATAAACAAGTAAATAGACTTCAATGCTAAGAATGCTATATTTCATGTTTTTCAGATTTCAGAAGGTCTAGCAATAGCAACTGGCCTTTGAACATGTAGAATAAGGGATTCACAGTGATGTTATTCAGACCTGAGCAATGCTGCATATAGAATAATGGGAAGAATAAAAAGGCAAGTGAAAGTAGACTCCATAAGTGGCAACTGTGGAAACAACAACTTCTGTTCTAGGGTTCATTACAATAGGCATTAAAACAACACTGCCAATATAATCACACAGTTATAAGAGAGATGCAAATTCTTGCTTGTTTTGTCTTTTCATCCAAGGACAAAGAAACACAGTCATTCCTCCTTTGCTTAGCAGGCAATAAATAGCTAAATGCCTCTCTAAATAAAAATGTCTTCACTTACTGTCAGAAGAACAACAGGGAGGAGGGCCATTTCAGCCTCTCTTAGAAGGAAGTCTTGTTACTCCAACCTGATGGGATATGGAGTATTTCCAAGTCTATACTCTGGCAAAGAATAGACAATTCTACCATCTGTCACAAATTTAGATATTTCTTGAAAATTTGAGGAAGTACAGATGGGATCTACCCTTTAAGTATAAGGGATAGATGATTTACAGGTTCAAAGAACATGGATCCCTCAACATCTGATGGGGTAGAAGGAAGGAAGGAAGAGGTTTTATTGAAACAGGAAGCAAACATGTACAGAGTGTACTTTTGTGTTCTGACCTTTAGCTTTTACTGGTTGTCTTGAAATTCCATCTCTTGCACCTGCTTAGCAAAGCAGCTAGCTGGCACTAAATTATATGTATTCAACTTCTTGCAGTTTGGTATTTAAGCAGCTTCTTTAGTACAGAAGTTATTAACAAAATCCATGCCCTCACCCCACCCCCAAAAAATCTAGGCTCCGTTTCATGCTCCCTTTCCCCCCAAGTGACAGTTTTATAGTTTGAGATGAAGTCAACAAAAAGACTCTCTTGTGTCCTCACCGATAAGCCTCAGAGAGTGTTGAGACAAAAAAAAAACACTCCAAGCCCCACCATTCAGCTCTATCATTATTACAACCGATTGAAATATCACAAAATATCAAACAAGCTTTCAGATTCTCTAATGTTCTAAGCACAGTGTGGGAACCACCAGGAAAGTGATCTCTAGTTTTTAGAGGAGGAGGAGTAGCTAACAGTCTTTTTTTTATAAAAAAAAAACTCAAAATAAAACCACAACTTTTGTGGCATCTTTACAATGCAACAGATTTATTTCATTGTAAGATATCAGGGATTGCAGTCTATTTCTTCAGACACAAGATTATGTCTATGGAAACAGCAAATTCTCTTCTAAGCTTTAAAAAAATATTTATTTGTTTGTTTGTTTATTGTATGATGAACTTCAGTTGTCTACATTAATGCTGATTTATACAGTGAGCACAAATTGTCCATCTCAAGTTCCTAATTAGAGTTCCATGTTTCAGTTTGAAAGCCATATGAAGGACTTCATCTGTGGCACTTTGCAAATCCTCCAATGTGCTTCAAAACACGTGAGTAAAGGACATTTAAACATAATGGTTTGGTCTTCTTCTCCATAATCACCTTGGGGAGAGGATTTTCATTTCCATGTGAACAGAGTGGCTCCACATCTACCACAGCCAGTCCTCACTCTGTTCAGCATCTTCCACTGCCATCTGGGAAGGAGAAATCCAGTTGGCCACTTGCAGGGATTCTTTACTGTGTGATGGTGGTGAAATGGGGATAGATGCTGCCAGAGTTCCATCCAGGCATCTGAGATACTGAAATGGTTATTCTGTAGGTTAATTACAGTCCACCAAGCAGGGTGTCTAGATTTTAATAGTTGGGCAAAGGGAGCTGTTATATCAGCATGGGTTGGGAGGAGAGGGTTGTTTACTATTTTTATCCATAAGTTTAATAATAACAGTGATCTTCTCAATGGTGGTGGTGGAATATGGCTCAAGATGGGGAGCCAATGGGTGTTTGTTGGTCAAATACAGACTGTGATGCTACGCATTGTCTGATTCAGCTGTGTGTCTACTAGTCCTGTGTGTGTACTATTAAGCCAAGGTGAACAGCAATATTCAGCAGCAAAGTATGATAATGCTAAGGCGGTGGGTCAAAAAACCTGAGCACCGGCACCCCAAGAAGTACCTGCTAGCTTCTGTAAGATGTTGTTTCTGGTTTTGATTTTTGCTGCCACATTGGAGAGGTGGGTCTTGTAGGTCAAAGAACTATCTAGGGCAGGGGTTCCCAACCCCCACCCATGGGCCTACTTCGGCCCATGCATATCATTAATCTGGCCCACAGTGGTCACCCAGGCATAGCTAGACTCACCCCACTGTGATAAGTCACTTGCTATGGCAACAGTGGTGGGAATTATGACTTTGGGGGAGCGGGTCTTTGCACAGCCTCCACTGCTTTCCAGGGTGTTGGGAGACTTTTCAGAGCATAATCATGCTAGTTTCAGAATTTTCCATCACTCCTTGGCTCCACTACAGCACCTAGAGCATGACCATGGCCAACCTCTGGGCAGAGCTTATGTCAGCATCAGGGAGCCAGGCGTGGAACCAGGAAGTCAGCCACGGTTGCACTCTAGGTTCCATAGCAGAGCCAAGGAGTGACAGAAAATCCCCAAAACAGTGCAATTAAGCTCCAAAAAGGCTCTTGACACCCTGGAAAGCAGTGGCAGCTGTGCAAAAAGCCACTAAAAGAGCACAATTTTCATTGCAGCCACTGCCACTACCACTAATGATGAAAACATAAGTACTGGGCACAGCAATGCCTCCGGCCCCCACAGCTGTGGGTCAGGGGTGGGACTGGCCCATGGCAGGAAAACGTTGGGAACCCCTGATCTAGGGAGACTCTCAGGTACGTGGGGTTACTACAATACTGCAGAATTTCTCCTCTGAATGATACAGCTGGTTTATACCACACATTTCTGTTCCGCAAATGAAAGGTTGACCCAGCAGTTTTCTGAGGATTTGGTCTGAGACTATTCTGATGGAAGTAAATGTCCAAGATCTTTAAGTCTGATGAAAGCATTGACTCAGTCCCAGTGAAGCTTTGGTGTTGGGCGACCAACGCTGTATCATCTGCATAGATGAATTTCCTAGATTTAGTATTCGGGAAGTCATGTGTGTACAAGTTGAATAGTAAAGGAGCCAACACTGAAAAGATTAAAATAAAACTGCCAGTATCAACACACATTGAAATCAGTTAACTCCTGGAACTTGCTACTAGAAGAAGTGATGAACGCAACCAGTTGGGTAGAAGGGCCACTTAACTAAATTTCAGTAGGCATTTTTGGGAGAACCGCCTGCTCCTTTCTTGAGCTGGCTTTAAAAAGGAAATTAGCTGTATTTATGGAGAAAGATTTGCCACTGGTCATGAAAGCAACAGCTGTCAGGATTTCAGGGAGTTTGCTTCTTTACATTAGTTACTGAGAATGCAAACAAGAGACAGCTAGTCTTTGTCCCCCAGGTCCTGTTTGTGAGTTTTGTACCGGCATTTATTTGCCTGCACTAGAGGTCAGGGTGGACTACCTAGGTGTGCTCAGCAGGGCTTTTGGTCCAATTCAGCAGACCTAATGACATTCTTAATTCAAAACTGATGACTTTTGAAAGAATGTTTCATTGGCAAAAACATTACAGATGGTTTGTGATATTAGCATTGGCATAGATATCAGTCAAACCGGCATAGCACTGATTTACCTAAGAAACAATTTAAGTTTTTCTACTAGAAATGCTGCCAAGGTTTTTTAAGTATATTACTCACTTGCTTGATGATAATATGCATTGTTTATGGCAGTTTTATACTGTCATAGTATCAGGGCTATTTATCATCAGAAAGCTTTGGTGATATATTTTCATCCCTCTGCCCTGTATAGTAGAGTGAGTTGACTCCTCCTCTTGATAAAGAATGATGGACAAGGGGAAGAAAGATTTTGAGTTCACACAAGACCATCTTATAAAACGCAGCTTCATTTTGCATGTATGCAAGAGTGTGACTGTGATAAGCACCCTCTTACTCCTAAGTGTAGCCCTCTTTTTTTTAACTGAGGCATATTTGTGTGGTTTTTGTAACTTAAATTTTTCATTGAACCAACTTAGCTTACACTAATTTGTACAACTGATCACTATTTATATAACTGACTTCCCCATAAATGAAAATATGTAAATACAGTTCATTTCTTGGCATCGCTTCTACAATGACATATTTAACCCAACTTAAAACAATATGCAGGTACTGCAGTGGCTCAAGTAGTTAAGATGCTGAACTCGCTGCCTGGAAGGTTGGAGTTCAATTTCTGGGTATTGAATGATGGAGTGAGCTCCCATCTCTGTCCCAGCTCCTGCCAACTTAACAGCTTGAAAGCAAGAAATTGCTAGTGGATCGATAGGGACCACTTCGGTGGGAAGGTACACAGCGTTCTGTGCACTCCAGTGTTGAGGCATGCCTGCCACATGTCCATGGAAATGTCTGCAAACACACACAGTAAAAGAATCCACCAAAACACTAACTACAGCTTTTCACATGATTGTTTGCTAACAACCAAGAGGCACAATTTCTGTGATACAGCATAATCCCTGACTACACACTCTGTAATTTAAAAGTTGGATAAGATTCTTGTTTGAAATTCCAAGCTAGAACTGTTTATGTGCAAAGTAAAGTTGTCCTCCTTTCCCTCCCCATCATACAATCCTGATATTTTCCTTGTGTGTTTCATTCTTCACAATTTTAAAGGCATACTGTTTGGCTATATTTTATAATACATGCTGTCAAATCTTCCAGATATAAAATGCCAGACAGGGTTTACCAGCCCTTTGTCCCAATTGTAATCCAGGCTGCATAATTGGTAGAGTACATGCTCTATCAGCCTTTTATATGCCAGTTGATCTTTGCTGTCCCACTCCTAGAAGGCACAGTGATGATTCAAACACAAGACTCCTGGCTATGCAGTCACACACTTCAGCACATGAGCTATACCAGGTCTTGCATATCTTCTGAAAATTTGGATTGATATGAATACATTTTATACCCCTGTTGGACTGAAGCAAAGTCTGATTCAGACTTGATCTGCGTTAACCTGATTCAGACTCATTTTGTTTGGGAATTGAGCCAAATATTCAGTTCTACTGACTGCTAACCTGTTGGGAAGAATTGGGAAATTAAGAGAAATAGAGTTTAGGTAGATGTAAAGATCTGCAAATGCGGCCTAATCAGTGGTGGGATGTCAACATTTTTACTACCCCATCGTGATGTCATCACAGTGTGGGTGGAGCTAACACCATGATATCTTGACATTGTGGGTGGAGCCAACATTATGACATTGTGGGTGGGGCCAAAGAAAAAATAATAAAAAATAAAATAAAAATAAGCACACACACAGACCTCAACCCACCCACCCACCCACAACACAAACCCATAAATAAAATAAATAAATAAATAAAATGAAGTAAAAATACATTAAAATACACCCACCGACCCAAACACCCACCCACCCCACCCCAAACACAAATCAACCAGAGCTTAAAGCTTATTCTGGCTAATCTTTCTCACACTAGATCAGATGGAAGGAAATACAGAATGAACTCACCACAAGATGGCTTCATTTTGTCACTTTTCAACTTTTCAACAGTTAAAGAAGTTAGGTACAGTACTAAGTCTTTGCCTAACCACTTCTCTAGGATAATATGCCTTAATGTAAATGTAAAACAGCTGTACCTCCTTAAGGGTTCTCCAATTGGAACAGCAATTGGAACAGCACAGGTGTAGCTTATTGATGAGGTAACTCCAAGACTTTGCTTAAACCCTCCAAGCCAGGCCACCAGCCCTTTTTAGGAACTGTGGTAGTACATCAATATAGGTAAAGGTATTAAATATACATTAAAATACACACAGACATACCACATCCAAATCTGAGTCACTTGCCCTGGGGAGCAGGCTATAAGGAGCTTCAAGCTAGCAGCTTCTCTTCTTCGTCCCCGCTTGGGAGGACAGCAAGGAGGCCATGCATAGGCACCAAGCACTGTAGGCATGCATGCACACCAAGTGCTTGGCGTGCATGGCAGTGTGGGAACCAGTGAAAAGGTAAGCCCCAAAGGTGGTTCCCCCCAAAAGCTGCTACTGGTTCTCCAGAACACTGGGGAAAGTTACTTCCGGTTCTGGCGAACTGGTGAGAACCTGTTACATCCCATCACTGGGCCTAATGTTGGTTGATATTTTTGCTCCATTCTACCTTTTAATCATAATGACAAGCTCTCATCTAAGGCCTACACTATCTGATTCATGGAGCCATGAATGGTACCATATTTGATTTCATTCAGGGGCCATAAGAATCCTGAATCAAACCAAATGGCTGAAGCAAAATATGAAAAGATTGCTGGGATATATTTATTTGAGAGCAAAAATGTGTGAGGTCAAGCAGCTAGGGAGAAGAGATAATTACTAATTAAGATTAAGGAAGGGAAACAGGCAGCAGGCAGATATCTCTTGTGTTCCATTGGATGGCCAGCAGATTACCAGCTATGCTTCTTGATTAAAACTTCAGCAGTGATTAATACATAAACCTCTTTCTCATATGGGAAACAAATGGAGAATTCAAAAATGTAGACCCTTTTTTTACATTAAGATAATCTTCAAAACCTAAAAGTATTCTTATAACAAAAGTTGTTTGACCTATGATTAATCTTTTTCATTCTTTAGATTCTCCCTATTTGAAGCCCCCTTTTTATACATACTCACTGATTAAATCACCCAGAGTGTTTCCTTGCTAACACCCACTGACTAAAATTCTGTTGTTTAGAATAATAAATCATACCAGAGTGTAAGTTTGATGAGTCAATTCTTCAATGCATTCCACTAATTCAAATAGGCCTACTTTAATTGTGATTAACTTTAATGTGAAATAGTGCAAGTTTTCAGTTTTTGGGAAAGAAATGCTTCTTTAATGTTAATAAGAAAAGGGTTGTCTTTTTCAGATCATTTTATTTCATTTTCCCTCTAATATTTTTTTCTGATGCTAGTCCAAAAAATCCTAAAGAAATCCTAAAAATGACACACACCCCAAGGGGGGAAGAACAGAGACGAGGCAATAGACAATAAATTTATTCAAAAAGCAGGCAATAGGACAATGAAGAACTATTACTACTAAAGAAATACTCAAAAAAATCACCAAAATATACAGCTTTAACACATTAAATATGAAATAAATTAACAAAATAACAATCTAACAGGGAGATAATGCACCGTTGCCCAAGGGGAAAACAGGAAAATAAAATAAAAAACATGCAGGCTTCCTCTCAAAAACCAAGCAGAGAAAGCAAGCTACTAAAGGCAAAAAAACCCCAAAAAGGTCTCTCTCTAAAACAAACTGAGTATAATATGATGAGATTTCTCTCCCCATCACTTTATGTCTTCTTTTCATCTCTTCTGAAAGGAACTGGGGGGGGGGGAGGAAAGGAAGGGAAACGGATAATCCATTGGGACAGATAATACATATTTTGTTGAAAATGTGGTATCAGTTTGCTCCTACAAAATACTGCAGTGTTTATTCCAGTTTTGTTTAATGATCTTGTATTTATCTTAATTCATGTTTCTACATTCTGTATTCCAGTTATATCTGTGATGCGTCTTCAGATTTTTCTCTGGCTTCTATGCACATCAGCAGCCACACGACTTTTCCACATTGCTTCATTAAGAACACTGTTATTCAAACTTGTCTCCAATAACCTGTTGAGTTCCTTGTGACCTGACAGTCTCATCTTCCTGAACTATCTCTTGTTTCGTTTTGCATTATCTCTTCATAGACTTTTTAAGTATAAATGTTACCAGAAATGTTACCACTGCTACATCACACCTAGTGTCAAATGGCCCTTAAATGCTCTCAAAACAGCAAAAAGCATCTTCTAAGCATCCAGTTTTACCTTTGATGACACTTATGTGCCCCTATAAGCTATAGTGGTACCCGCAGCTGTAGGATGTGGTCCCTTGACTGCTGCTTCAATACACAGCTAATACTTTGCCCCACTCCTCATGTTTCCCTATTTTGTTTTCCTTAATGTTTGGCTTTAGTCAAATGTCTTGCTCCGGAAACTCAGTCAGATTAATGTATTGTTTACTTGTTTTTTTATCTCACTTTTCTCCCAAGTGAGAAATCTAAGGAAATGACTAGGAAATGCAAACAACTAAAATCAAGATAGATTTAAGTACCATTACCATGTTTCCCCCTGCTAGGTGAGAGCCTTGTTGAGATGTGGGGGCTTGAGATGACTCTTGTCATCTCTTGTCAATGATAGTTAGGCCAGGACTAAAACTCACCAAACCATCTTCTATTGGGCCAGGTCCTCACCTTGGGCCAGGTGAAAGCAGAGAGCACATGCCATGGCCTGCCTAGCCAGCATGTGCTGTGATATCCAAATGGCTAAAAATCCACATTTCTCAAGTCTACTTGAATGTGTGGAATGTCGTTGCAGAGATGCCTACCAATGTGCGGACTTAATGTTGAATAACGACTCCAAGGTATCATATATCAATATGAAAAAGTCATTCATTTAAAAACAGATTTTAAAAAAACAAATAAAATGTACCACAATGTGTTGAGGGTTATCACTCACAGTGCTCTCCATCATAGCAGTGGGGTGGATGGAATCACTATCCCAAAAGACTGATAGGTATGATTTGCTCCTTCTTGTGCTGTGCTATCTGAGGTATGCACATCATTTCACCTCTGGGAGCACAGTTACTGCATCATAGAGTTTGTTCCCTGCTATTTCCAGCAAAAAAACAACTTGATTGCCTGACTTACATGTTAAATTTCCACATATTCATTTGCACTCAGAGTGCATTAGGACAGCTGTGACAGACTATTATATCTACATTTCCAGTTCTGTAAAATGGAATAAGCTCCATGCCACCTTTTCACTATATTTCTTCACAGGAACAATGCTAAGACCTGTGTCATATTTAATAATTCTAATCTAATGTTTTCTGATTTGTAGTTGACTTACCTAGGAATCTAGAAGTATCACTTTTATATAAGAAGAAGGATGATTTCCTTTTGCCAAGGTTTCTTTCATTATGCTTGCTGGCAAGCTGTCCAGTACACAGCGAAGATCTATTTCCAAGCCTAGCACTGACTATCTCAATACCGGGCTCCAATTTCAAGTTTTTATTAAAGAACCAAGCAGAAAGAAGTTCAGAAAAAGTAGCTTGCTTTCAAATAAAATGAACACAAACATTACATTCACCAACACACACAGGAAAAATAACTCACTGAAGCAGCTCACAAGGTAACCTCTCTCTGACTAGGACTCCCTATTATAGCTTAGGCTTCATTGTTGTTCAGTTGAACAGTCATGTCTGACCCTTTGCGACCCCATGGATCATCACACACAAGGCTCCTTTGTCATCAGCCATGTTGCGCAGCCTGGTCAGATCTATGCACACCGCTTCAATGATGCCATCTAGCTACCTCATCCTCTGCCGCCCTCTTCTTCTTTTGCTTTCAATATTTCACAGCATCAGGTCCTTCTCCAGTGAGTTCACTCTTCTTATTTGGTGGCCAAAGTACTTGAGTTTTAGCTTCAGTATTTCTCCCTCTAATGAGCAGTCAGGGTTGATTTTCTTCAGGATTGACTGATTTGATCTCCTCGTAGTCCAGGAGACTCTCAAGAGTCTTCTCCAGCACCACAGTTCAAAGACATCTATTATCCTGCACTCAGCCTTCCTTATTGTCTAACTCTCACAGCCATACACGACTACTGGAAAGACCATTGCTTTAACTATGCTGACTTTTGTTGGCAGGGTGATGTCTCTACTTTTTATTATGCTATGTAGGCTTCTCATAGCTTGCCTCCCAAGAAGTACTTTGGGCACCAGATGAGACGAGATAACTCACTGGAGAAGGTCCTGAAGCTGGGAAAGATGCTTCAGTCACCATCTACAGTGATCTTAGATCTCAAGAAGGTAAAGTCCAGAAGTGCCCGGGTTCCCACCGTGGGCCTGATTAATGAGATACACAGGCCTAATTGGGCCCACAGGCCATAGTTTAGGTGCCCCTGCACTACAGTATAGTGCCTCCCTAACATATCTCTATAATAGTTTATTTTATTGGAAACTATGATCAGAATAATGTGATTGCTATGTGTGTGAAGCAAGAATGGTTGGAAGATGGATATAGCAATAGCACAGAATAGGCTTGCAGATAAATATATGTGAAACCCTGTGTTTTAGAAATAAGCTGAAGCATCTATCCTTGCTGGTGAGAACAGAGTCAAGTGTTCCTTGTAGTTGTCACAAGGATATGAAAAATAACTCATTGTTGGTAGGGTTTTGGTCAAGACTAGTTCTCAGCGTGGGAATACAGCTATTTTTCAAGTTGCCTGGGAGGTTTTGTCTGTAGCACTAGACAAAGATACCAAATACTTGTTTACCATAAATATTTTGCACAATTTTGCATCATATTCATATAAAAAAGAGTAGTTTCCATTTACATGGACAATCACAATCAAGCAACAAACACAGGACAGGTTATGAACCAGAAAAATACAGGAAATTCCACAAATGCTATCCCTTTTTAATGCTGTTGTTATATGCTATTAACCCTACTAATGAGATGTTTAAGGACTAGCTTCACCAGTTCCATACCCCCACTGAGATACTATGGCGGAGCAGAGATTTAAACCCAGGCCTCCTGAGCCCTAGTCTGTCACTCTATCCACTAGAGTCAATGGATTGGGTATCTCAATATTTTTTAAATTCCCTATGCAGAAATTAAAGCTTACCACCATTTTGACTTTTGTGCATTTACTGAAATCCTTAAAAAGTGTTGAAAATGCACACAAATTCTCTCCAAGGCCAAGAAATAAAATCTAGCTATTTCATCAAGAGCAAAAAGATTATTGCTTTTTCTCTTATACTATGCAGTGATGATCAGGATTTACAACCAACCCTAGGCAGTGGTGGGATGTCAAAATTTTTACTACCTCACCGTGATGTCATCACAGTGTGGGTGGAGCTAACATTATGATGTCATAACATCCTGGGCAGAGCCAACATCATGATGTCATGACATCATGATGTTGTGTGCGGAGCCAAATAAAAAAATAAAAAAAAATAAAAATAAGCACACATATACACATCCCTCAACCCACCCACCCACCCACAACACAAACCCATAAATAAATTAAATAAATTAAATAAAAAATACATTAAAATACACCCACCCACCCAAACATCCACCCACCCACCCCAAGCACAAATCAACCAGAGCTTTTAAACCAGAGCTTAAAGCTTATTCTGGCTAATCTTTCTCACACTAGGTCAGATGGAAGGAACTACAGAATGAACTCACCACAAGATGGCTTCATTTTGGCACGTTTCAACTTTTCAACAGTTAAAGAAGTTAAGTACTAAGTCTTTGCCTAACCAGTTCGCTAGGATAATATGCCTTAATGTAAATGTAAAATAGCTGTACCTCCTTAAGGGTTCTCCAATTGGAACAGCAATTGGAACAGCACAGGTGTAGCTTATTGATGAGGTAACTCCAAGACTTTACCTAATAACCCCAAGCCAGGTCACCAGGCCTTTCTAGGAACTGTGGTAGTACATCAATATAGATAAAGGTATTAAATACACATTAAAATACACACAGACATACCACATCCAAATCTGAGTCACTTACCCTGGGGAGCAGGCTATAGGGAGCTTCAGGTTAGCAGCTTCTCTTCCTCCTCCCTGCTTGGGAGGACAGCAAGGAGGCTGTGCATACACACCAAGCACTGTAGGTGTGCAGGCACACCAAGTGCTTGGCGTGTATGCACAGGTGTTTCCCCCCAAAAGCTGCTACCAGTTCTCCTGGACACTGGGAAAAGTTACTACTGGCTCTGGCAAACTGGTGTGAACCTGTTACATCCCATCAATGACCCTAGCTGACTGGCACCCTAGCTTTCTCTGCAACTCATAGTGAGAAGAGGCTAATTTCATCGCTCACAAACAATTGTTATAACAAGGTACTCAAATTGTTCTGTCACCCTGCAGTAAAGTCTCTAACTTGGGCTTTCAACTTCTATATGGAAGTTGTTGGTGTGTTCCACCATACCCTCAAGTGACCTGGGCACAGATGAACATCCTAAAGCCTGCTTATTAGCACATTTGCTTTTCTCCTGGCCCCTCCATCTTGGTTAGATAAGCCAGGAACTTCTCTATAGACCAAAACCAAAAGCAACGTGGAAACTGCTATCTGCTGGATTTCTCCCCCTCTGTCTGCTATCTTGACTTGTTTCCTTGCCATTAAAAATGTATCTATTGTCAGAACAGAATCAAAATTCCTCCCACACTTCTCTCCCCCCCCTTCAGACTTTTCTTTTTTCTGCTTTGCAATCTTCGCTTTGGTAGAAGTCTTGTTTATCTCCTCTCTCTTGCAACAAATATCACATGAAAGCCTTCTTATTTTGTGTCCATTCTTGCCTTTGGGTTGCCTTCAGTGACAGAGGAAGGAGAGTCCACAGAGGTGGAAGGAGAGAGAAACATGCTCCATTTCTAATGGAAACCTTGCCATATTAAAAAAAAAACCCTTGGGAATTTCAGAGAAGAGAGAATTGCTAAGAGCTTTCTGCTTCAGTAAGAGAGGGTGATAGGAGGGGAGGTAGAATACAGATTTTGCAGTGTGTGGCAGATGTTCTGTGGTTGAAGTGATTTTATTTTCCACTCTCAGATGAATGGAATATGCTATAATGTATTAAATTTCAGAGGTTAGACTGCAAGTTTGAAACAAACAAACAAAAGCAGGAATATGCAACAACATTCCTCCAACATCTACCAATGTGTATAAACACAAACTAATACTCCAGGGAGAAAAAGGGCTTACTTTTTAATATGATTAAAATGCAGGAGTACTCCAGTATCATGTACCTCAGTGTGAAGTGCTGCAGTCTGGAGATCGGGTCAAAATGTGAAATAACTTGCATCATTACATGAACCTTCCTGACTGGTTTAGTAGTATTACAAAATGAGCTGTAGTTCTTGACATCCAAGGGGATAAGAATCCTTCCTGTCTTGAAATGTTCTGATGTAATTCCATACCTTCTAGATCTGCATTCATTTGACCAGGCATTCAAACAGCAATGTTGGGTCAGAGAAGTCTCACTATAAGCAAAGAGAAGGATTTGCTTCTGCTAAACAGATTTGGGATGTCATGAAAGGACATCAAATATTGTGATATTTACTTTCTTGCAACATTGAACAACAATTTCCATAACCCTTAACTAACACAGTCTATGGGCAGAGATACTGGAAGTCACTATGGAAACCATCTGGACAATATTAGACTGAGGAAAGATGGCATACAGGTTGGGGCAGTCTGAGTACACATATGCAAGCAGAAACATTTGCATGTATCCATACATCCCACCCTCACCAGAGAGAATAAGAGAGCAGAACAGCAATGGTAAAGCTGAAATTAATAAAAGAAAGATGTTCCTATTGGAAAAATGTCTGTAAAGGCTTATTAAAATTTTTGAAAAGTAGACAGGATTTTGAAATTATAAGGAACTGGAGCTTGAACTCTGCCCTGCCTTACCCAACACTGAAATACAGTACTTGCTACAAAGTAATTGGACAGCTAGGCAAGAATGAAGGAATTGTAATTTATCTGACTTTCAGTTCTTCCTCCAAAGTCCAGTGATTACAGAACACCCTATGTCCAATAATTAAAAGGTGGTCTTGTCTCTAAAATATTTGGGATACAGAGACCTGAGTGGGTACTAAGCCACCATTTTAAAAGCCTGTGTCCACCCAAATTTCTCAAAAGGGGTGATACTCAATTAACTCCAATGCTTTTTTTTAAAAAAAGAAATGTCTCCCTTTGTCATTCTGGCAGAGCAACAACATAGATTTCACGGAGTGGTACTAGTTAGTTCCAACTGAAGGTCAGGATGCTTTGAATGCAGCAGAGCATAATGATCCACTGGGGCAGGGATCTTGTACCTGCTTAAGCACTGCCCTTAGGTAGATCCTCTTCAGGATCCAGGTGGTCCTGGATACTGCATTGCACAAATGTCAGAAAACTCAAACTGCTCATGCTCTGGTCATTGTGGATACTATTGTATTGAAGAAGTTCCTGGCCAGAGACAAGAACTGTGACTGAACACTGAAAAATAGAGCATACAACAGGAAAGAATAGTAAAATAAAATACAGATTAAAATAGTAGAAGAGCTGTTCCCTCTGAGATTTTCAGCTGCTTTGGGCTTACTGCAGCTGAAACTGATAGTATCTTGGTGTGTCATTATTTATAGGGATATTTTTGTCAGTTTATATGAAAGAAACTGAGGAAAGTGAAAGAAAACTAGAAAAATGTAACAAGACCCTCATTAAAAAAGAAACCTGGGAAGTGGAGAGAGAGAGAGATACAGAACACATCTGCTCATAAAGGAGTCTTGTCTTGGTGGACAAATAATATATTCAAAATCAAACTAGAGAATTGCCAACTGCCTTAAAATATATCAAAAATAATTCCAGGTAATGTATTTCAGGAGGGGTGGTTATTTGTACTACACAGGTATTTTCTCAATTGAAATTGTCATATTTTTAAGATAGTCAAAACCAGGAAAATACATAACATGGCACTGAAAAACTTAACAACTCTGCATTATTTTACTTCACTGGGGAAAAAAAGAGTCGTGTTGGACTAGAAATGGTTATCGGAAGCCATCAATTCTAGTCCATAAATTATTATAAATTATTTTGACTTTTAATTGGGTTTTTAAGGGTTTTTAGTTACCGGTAGTTTTTAATATTGTTTTTAAATGTTGTTAGCCACCCAGAGTCATTGCCAAGTTGGGTGGCAATAGAAATTTGATTAAATAAATAAACAAACAAATAAAATGTTTATTCTATAAATAATTTATAAGGTGCCATCAAACTTCCTTCTAGTTTTGCTACAATGGGCTAAGATGGCTATTGTATCATCAACGTTTAGCATCAAGAAATAAACTTATAAAAATAAAATGTATCATGATTCCCCCTTCTCACAGTAATGGCCACTTCTTTGCATTAAGTACATGAATGAAATGTAAGTTATGTGGAAACAAAATATGATAAGTGACAAATCATTCCCAGTCACCCTTTGATATACATGAACACTCCTCACCTTTTGGAAGGAGAGAAAAAAAAGCCATGCTATATAATGTCATTCAATTAAATTATCAGATAACTTTGAAATATTCAGTACTGGAAAGCAGCCAGGGCATCTATTATCTTTCACAAACAACTGTAATTATTGAAGGATCCATTGGGGGGGGGGGGGATTCATGCTAGCAATTTACCATGGTGAATCACAACAAAACCGGAGATATGATCCTTATTTTCAATTAAATGTATCCACGTAAGCATTTGTGAGGTTACAACAAAAGGAAGAGTGACATTGATATAACTGAAATTTATTTCAGAATAAGTGGTTCATAGTCTCATGTCCTGAATAAGTTGTCAGGGCTAATGAGACAAGAAATGGAACCACTGCCTCCTGCAATGATGGTGGCATTCTTTTGTTTCATTGATTAACAAGGCAAAAAGAAGCTCCCCCCCCCCCGGCAGTCTGAGAAAGGAAATTAATATGAGATAGATACAAGCACAGACAAAGACACAACTAACTGTTAGAACTGTATCAATATCCTCATAACATGCATTTCTGCAAACACCACTCATCCTTCCAAACATCATGGATAAAGATACTTCAAAAAGTTACAAGGTTACTTTCCTTCTCTTGGCACTCCCCTTCCCCTACCTTATTTTCATTCCATCAAAATGAGTGTCACACTGGGCTACAGTATTCCTGAAAGCCATTATATTTTAGTGGTCATCACACAAAGGTAGAAACTCACAGCCAAACTATACATTATCTGTAACTCATCATTAAAGTTGAAATGGCACTAGCATTCCAGAGATATGATTCAGGCAGATTGCCATGTTCGAAAAATTAGAGTTTTAAACAAAGGCCAAGCTTTTGTCCTGAAGATCAGTCACAAAGCAACACAAGCTAATTTTCAGACTGTGGTAAGTGGGACAGTTCCTGCTCTGACAATTGAACAAAATCAGCACTTGCAGAACTATATTTTTTTAAATCACCGGTTGTCTGTAGTCTGTAGTTCATTCCTAAATTGTTTTTATTGAATAAAGTTCACAGCCAGTGTTCCTTCTAGTTCTCCTTGGCAGGCCTACACACTGGACAGTCAGAATAAATCTTGACAAAACCCACATTGTTATGTGCTGCTGAGTCAGAACCAAATTATAGTGACCCTAACAGAGCTCTCAAGGCAAGTGAGATACTTAAGGAATGCTTTTACCAGTTTCTCATTCCAAGTGAGCTCCTGTGGCTGAGTTTGCATTTGAAACCAGGCCTCCTGAGTCCAAATCCATCACTCTATCTAGTAAATCACACTGAGTTTCTCACATATTCACCCTATTTTGCCTTATATTGACTTTGAACTAAAATCAATTTGCAAAGATCACCAAATTGCATTTCAGTTTATAAGCTTTAGCTAGGACCTACAGCTCCAAATGAGACATAGATATCTGCCAAAAATCTGGCTCAGCAGGTCATCGAGTAGTCTAGTAAAGCTTGTGCCCTAATCCTCAACAATTTGAAGGTGAATAAAGACAACCCGTTCATGAAGTAGTAACTTTCCAAAATGGGAATGTGGAAAGGAGAAAAACCAGGCAGTATACATCATGTAACTGAATTATAAGCATGTTTGTGCCATATCGCACTGATATCTGCCCCCATGCTCAAGCAAGCATCTGTCATTCCCCAGTAATTATATTGTGTTAGCCGGGATCATTCAAATTATATCATGTCACACACAGAGATGAAAGAGGCACAAAGATCTTCTAGAAGAAAGAATAACTTTAGGAGAATAAATCTTGTTGCATAAAAGAAAGGCACTTAAAAACCATGGTAGATGCTGTGTTTTTTTAAACATTTCTTTTTTTATCCAGAAATGGCTCATTTATTTCCCAGAAATAATCTTTCTGTTACAGGGAAAAGGTGTGATGCAGGAGTATAAAACATTAACGCTGAAACCTAGATTGATATAGGTATATATCCATTATTTTGCAGATTGCTTTAAATCATGCAGATCTTACTCGGAAGCTATAATATATTTATATTCAATATATATGTAACAGATGGTTCCAATATAGTGTGCTGCACAAAAGAGAAATTTAGATAAATGGTTCATGATATGATATTGTTCTACTGCCATTTGCTTTAACAGAGTGCAAATTCCTTTGCTGTAAAAAGCAGAAATGCTTTTGTAACAGGGTAGCAAGGGGAGAAAGCGCATGCTTAGGATAATGTATCATATTTGTACTGTGTGAGATGACCATTTTGAACCAAGGACTTTGTTTGGCTTTCTAACAGTCCTGTATTTGCATTGGGTTTCCCGAGGTGGAAACGTAAAGATCAGGAACTAAACAGTATACAGATGAGTTGACTTTTTTTCTGGAAAGGTTTTTATTTTAAACACCATGGTGCAGGCTCTTTTGCGTGTTCAGTCACCTATTTTTTTGGCATGGTAGCCATGTTAGTCTATGCAAACATATCAGGGAGTAAACAAAACAAAAAAGCCAAAAAACATCCTGTATTTTAATGTTAGCTTTTGTGGATCAAGTCCACTTTGTCAGACATAAGAGTGGTATTATTTTATACATATCAAGTATTGTACAGAGATACACATTGATTAGCTAGCACAACAGTTATTTACAATAATAATAGAAGATCAGTGTGGCTATTTACAACTAGAATAACAGAACATACCTGATTGGAATTAGATTTATTGCCATGAAGTTACAACCTGTTAGTTATGGCATTTTAAATTTGATAATGTGCCAGAAACCCTTGACTAATATTCAAACCTTTGAGATAGGTATCCAGCATGTGCATATATTGTATCTCTGCTGTCTCTCTCTTTATCCTTGTCTTGTGATTTTTCTGTTCAAGAATGCCAACTTTCAAATCTGTGTGTGGAGTGTCCAGCTAGATTAAAATGATTTGAGACAGGTTTCTGTGTATTACCATTCTGGATGTCTGATTTATGCCCATTAACTCTTTTGCAAAGAGATTGTCCTGTTTGTCCTATGTACCGTACAAAAAGGTATTTTTGGTAAAAGATGGCATGAATCACATTGGAAGAGGAAAAAGTAAAACTACGTTTAATATTGTGTGTGACATTGTTGGGTCTAGCAATTGTGTCACCAAAATAAATGTGTGGGCATAGCTGGCACCTGGGAATCTAGCAGGGTTTAGTTCCCATCTCTGTTTCACTGTTGTGTGTCAATAATTGCTTGAGATTGGGGGTTTGTCTATAAGCAAGTAAAGTTTCCCACAAAGCACTTTGGAGACTGAAGTATTCTTGCACAAAATAGGTTGAAGATCTTTTATTATGCATGCGAGAGGTTTCAGACAACCAGAAGTGTTCAAATGTTTTTCCTTCTGAACATGTCTTGCAGCAGGTTGGTTCTGGGTATTTGTCTTGCCCGATTGATCTGTTCTTTGAACATATTGGATCAGTATTGTTGTCTGAAAAATGCATTTTGTAGATCCTTGAGATTGGTATCTCTGTCTTGTGGATCTGAGCAAATGTGGTTGTACATGAGAGTTTGGCTGATGATAATGGATTTTGTTGTGTGTTTGGAATGAAAGCTGGAGGCACACAGGTAGGTATATCAATCAGTGGGCTTGCTATACAGTGTGATACTGAGATATCCATTTTGTAGCTTTACAGTGGTGTCTAGGAAATTTACTTGTTGTGTAGACTGGTCAAAGCTGAAGTTGATATTTGGATGAAAGTTAATGGAATCTTGGTGGAATTTCTCTAGGATTTGCTTTGTATTGGGTCCAGAGCAAAAGTACCAGTATGTCATTGGTGTACCTCAAATAGAGAAGTGGTTTATGGGTAGAGCAGTTAAGAAAATGTTGTTCTAGATCAGCCGTGAATATATTAGCATATTGTGAAACCATGCAATTACCCATGGCCGTTCCATTGATCTGGAGGAAGGTTTTATTGTTGAAGGTGAAGTAGTTGTGTGTGAACAGTAAGTTGCAGAGGATAATGACTATGTGGGCTTCATCTTTGTTTTGAATGGTATTCTTTATAGCTCAGAAAGAAAAATTATACATGGGTTAGGATCTTGCTACCAGGCAGAGCAACTCTCCTATTAAAATTCTATGAGACTCTTGCCAGTTCCCCTGCTAAGTGTGACTACCCTGAAAGAAGTAATGAAAAATGATACTAGGAAAAGAGCTTTCTCTGTCCTTACTTTGGAATGACCTTCCCCTTTGAGATCAGGCAGTCTCCCTTTCTGCAGCTGTATCAAAAACAGCTAAAAATCCTTCTCTGTAGAGAAGTCTGCAGATGTAATGTCCAGCACAGAGTGGGCTTTTTTTATTGTTTTGTGTCCCCCACTACATTCTTTGGAGTTTTCAGTTTTCTTTCTTTCTTTTAGATATGTGTATTTGTGATCACTGGCAGCTGCTGGTTAACAGGGGGATTATTATTAGTTATTAGTTATTAATTTGCCATTTGTTTTTGCTGTTTTATTTTATTCTATTTCCTGTTTTCAGTATTGGCTCGTATATTGTTGTTTATTGTTATATAGTATGTTGGATAACACCCCGAGTTATGCTAGCACCAAGTCAGGTGGTATATAAATGGATGGACAGGCAGACATTCTGCTGCTTAACTTTTTATGATATGGATGAGAAGTAACTTCATGCTATGAGTTGGTTTTCACCAAGTAGGGCGGCATATAAATCGAAATAATAATAATAATAATAATAATAATAATAATAATAATAATAATAATAATAATAATAATAATAATAATAATAATAATAATAATAATAATAATAATAATAATAATAATAATAAAATAAAATAAAATAAAATAAAATAAAATAAATAATTTTTATGGCATCTGGCAACTTCTCCTTCGCACACTTCAGTAAGATACCATAAAGTATCTCCTTCTATACAGTTTTTATCAGAAGTGGAATTGTGAGCAGCTAGAAATTGGAGAAGATCACACATGCTTTGGTCACCTCCAGACTTGATTACTGTGATGTGCTATACATAGGGCTGCCCTTGGTGACCATTCGGAGGCTGCAAATGGTCCAGAATGCTGCCTGGGTCGTGATGGGTTGCAGGCATTATGCTCGCGCCTCACCATTGCTGTGGGAGCTGCACTGGTTGCCAGTGTGCCTCCGGGTGCAATTCAAGGTGCTGGTCATTACCTTTAAAGCCCTATATGATAGTGGGCCAGGATACTTAAGCGACTGCATTGCCCTAAGGACATCTGTCCGACCCCACCAGAGCGGACCGGAGAGACTCTCTGGTTGTACCATCGGCTAGAGAGGTGCACCTCTCTAGCACTAGAAGGACGGCCTTCTCCGTGTCTCCTCCAGCCCTATGGAACCTCCTGCCAAGTGAGTTGCATCTTCAGATGGAGCTGCTGCCCTTTAGGAAGGGGGTTAAGACCTGGCTGGCAGGGCATGTGTGGGGTATGGGCCAGACGGTTGCCTCAGTTTGTTGGCTCATCTAACATCTCCCTCTCTCTGTGTAACTTGTTTAATCTCTTTTAATTTTTGTAACTTTCTAATCCTGTTTAATCCTGGTTTTATACCATGTTTTACTGTGTTTTAAGTGTTTTTAAAGTTTGCTAGCCACCCTGGGTCTTTGTGATGAAGGCAGCATAAAAGTTTGAATAAATAAATAAATAAATAAATAAATAAATAAATAAATAGTGTGGGGTGGAAACATCCTCGATCATCTTGCAAAGAAATTGTAAAGGACTTGAACAATGAGGCAGGGAAAATGAAAGGCTTCTTCATGAAGGAAGCACATTTTTGGAACACTGGCGAAGAAATTTTCTGCCACTGCATTAACTTCACCCACTTCCTAGAACTAGATGCAATACTGTCGTATCTCATATTTGCTACTGTGCTCCTATTTGGAAGCATTTAAACTGAGGATGTACATTGTTTTCATACAAATGTAGTCAAAACAGAGGTATTTTTGTGTTTATGTGAGCATAGCCTCTGGCTGCTCATAGCATGGAGCAACACTCCCAAGGATCCATTATGTTCATCCTGCATTTGGGGGATTAAAATGTTTTTCACCACAGATGCTCAAAGATTTGAACTTTGGAAATGGAAACTGAAGAGGCTGCAGGCATGAAAGAAGAAAGCAACTGACAGCTGAACTCATTATGAAACCTAAAATCTTCCCTAGCTATTCTGATCAATGAGGCACCAGGAATGGGCTTATTCTAAGCAATCTATCCTCTGCTATCTATCCTCTGCTAGCCATTTCACTTAGGTGTGGAATAAAGTGAAAGGCTTCCCACATTGTTGCTAGCTAGGATCAGTATTCTAGAATTTTCTTTCTCATCCACCTTAATCAGTTTGCTAAATTCCTTTACTACTAGGATAGACGATGAATTAATGTCTGTATTAGCATGTGAAAGTCTGTTTTCTTTTTTTTCCCCCACCTCTCCCTTTCTTTTTCTTTGTGATCTTTAGGGAGAATTATAGCTACCCATTCTTTCATGTTCTTAAAATCGATGGTTTTTTGTTCTCCTAGCCCTCACATCAGTCCATAACCATTTACATTTTCCTCAGTTGTGGTACTTCCCCAAATGTGGATAATTCCCCCCATGTCACTAAAATGATATACAGCAAGTCGATCCCGAACTGTGCACCCTTCATTATGTATGTATGTATTTATTTATTTATATTTGTATACTGCGCTCATTGCGAGGGCAACTCAGGGTGGTTTAACATATCATAAAAACATATAAACAATAAGAAGAGATTAATAAAAATCACATGATAATTTGACTGTTACCAATTATTATGATCAATTTTCTAAAATGAAATGCTACATAATATGCTTTTAGATTTGGCATGATTTGGGCATAGTTTTGATATTATAAATTTAATTGCTTGCTGTTATGTACAGTAATACCTCATATAACATTAGTATCGAATAACACGAAAATCGCATAACATTAAGGAATCTGGGGGGAAGAATTGCATCGGATAACATTAAGATCCTATGGGATGCTTCAGATAACAACCGCTAAAGCCTGTGTGGTTACAGTGTATCTCTATGGATCCCATAGAGGATCAGATAACACTAAAAATCATATAACACCAAGACTTGTGGAACCAGGTTTTAGTGTTATATGAGGTTTTACTGTATTTCTTATTCTTGTGAATATAGTTGAAACATATTTTACCGGTATTTAGTGGAAATATTGGCTCACTTCATAGGAAAGATTTGGAACAGGTATCTCCATCTAAGTAACAGTGATAGTTTAATTGTCACAATGTGTCCTAACAATGTCAAAATCAATTTCTGCCAGTTTTGTTGAAGGGTTTCATCACACAAGTCTGTGTTTCATCACACAGCATACCTCCATCCTCTTGATTATGGGAACATGCCACCTGCATTAGCCTATATCCTCGTAACACAAGGCTATTTTCCTCATCAGCACTTTAATGATGTATAGCACAGATGTATGTATTTTTAAGTATGTCTGCTTAAAAATCCTCTTTTCATTCAGCAAGATTTAGACTGAAGTCTAAGTCATTTTTATTGCTATACCTTTGCGCTTTATGAGAAACAACTTGTATTTACAAAGGATGCTTCATTCAAACCATTGTCCAGAATGGCTAGTTTTTTGTAATGCAGAAGCAAATTAGACCATGTAGTAAAATGCCCTCTGCCTCATTTATAGAAATGCATACATATTGATTTCAGCTTCAGGTTTTCATCTCTTTTTCAGACTTCACATGGTTGAGGACAGCTTTTGTTGTTGTTCTGTGAAGTTGCCTTTGACTTATAGCAGTCATATGAATGAGCAAACTCCAAAGTGTCCTGTCCTGAACAGCCCTGCTCAGGGTAAGACAACTGCAGGGTATTTATTCTTGTCTTATAGTACAGTATATCCAAAGCAGTAATGATACATAAGTAGCAGTTCTGACTACCCACCCAAAATCATAACATTGCCTTGTACAAATAAAAACAGACTCTAAAAAGGATGCACAATCTACAGTTGTTAATTACTATGTTGGTGCTCCAAATACTTTGTCTTATGAAAGTAAGCATCTCCTGCATGGAGCATGATAAATATTTTGCAGCTTTTGCTTCAAGCACTAATTCTTCCTAGAGACAAAGCAATCTGCTCTTAAGATTTCTGTGAGCAACTATACATATGGCAGGAACTTTACAAATATGTACATATTTCAAAAGGTGTAATTTGAAAGTTAATAAAAAAGTTTTTTCCCTTTTCGTTAACAGGTATGAATAATTAATTGTTTCAAAAAACTGCATTGGTGAACCAAGATCTTGAGTGGTGATCAGGATTCCAGTTTCCACAATCCTCTATACGTAGATAACATGTATCTGCAATTAATCTTCAAAAATGAAACATGTAGAGATCTTGGGGAAAGTACTAAAGTCTAAAGAATGACAACTGGGGCAAATCCAAAATTCATTAGAAAACATTTTTTGGAGAAACATTTTGGACTAAGTCTAGTTTTTAGTCCCAGCTAAAGTAGATTCACTGAACTAATAAAACTTCTATAAGTCAATACCTGTACACTCCATTAAGTAAATGGACCCATTCTAACAGGGTCTAACAACTGGACCTAACCTTCTGAGATTTCACTTCCCTTCCCTCCTCTAGAAATACAATTCCACTTTCCAAAAATTTCTTCCAAATTTATCATCATTTTTTCATTCACTGATTGACACCAGCACATACATTACAAAATGCTGGGAAGGAAGCAAAATGGTGGAAATTGGTGGCCAGCTTCCAACACCATTGCAGTTGTGAACATTTAGAGTGGCACTGCAAAAAATAAAAAAAAAACACACAAATCAAGCAGCCAACAAAACAGACAAACAAACGGAAAAAGAATAAACATTTATTAGGGAAAAGGGTGCAAACAGGACAATAAGCACTGCTGATTGGTGAGTACAACCTCTGAGCAATTGTTTGGGAATCTTCCCTGGAGAAACTAAATGAAATTGCCCTCTTCAATGACTTTTATTCCATGCAGGGTGGATAATTTGTGCACAGTTACAGTGTTTTTTAATTGCATTGTTCTCAAAATCCTTTTGGTTGGCAGATGTGCTCATATTCCCTATAAGTTCATTCTTATGCCCAAAGGACAATTTCATTGTGATATGATATCGTATAATTGCTTGTAATCCTTAGCAACCTAAAATGCAAATGAACATTCTTCTTTTTAAAAATAAAATATCTTTCTAAAAGGCCTAAAGATTCTTCTGTGGCCTAATGGGGAGTGTTAATGTGCAAGAGATTCCAATAGCCAAGCTAGATCATTCGTCCAAGAAATTACGTGCAAGGAAAGGAAAAGCAAACCTCTGTCTCAATCTCCTGCTGCCCAAATTTGGACTCTCCTTCCCCTCAAATGGATGCAGATGTTCTTCTGCATGCAGATCCATTACTTATGTCCCCCCTGTTTGTTGCCATTTTTTCACCAATAGTAAAAGTGAGGAACATATGTAGATGAAGACAGTCTGTTTGGATTTGTTCTAATGGAATGGATACCCTTGCACAGCAGCCACTGCATGTCAAGATTTGCTGCTCCTGCTGCTCCTGCTGCTCCTGCTCTAAGTCCTGCCAGACTGGGACCTTCACTGTGCTGCAGCGGCTAAATCCCACTTGAGAATACTGGGGAGGGTTCTGGACTTTCATATGCTCCACCTGGAGCCCCTGGGTGGCTTAGCTAAATATGAACTGGCCCTTCCTCCCAGAAAATGTTTCAGCAACTGAAGTCAACAGACTTACATTTGCTTGGATCTCTTTCTATGTTCTTGCTTTCTAGAAAAACTCCTTCCTGGTTTCTAGAAGATATCCTGCTTTGTTCCAGATTCCTGCCTCCAAGGGCTTCTGCCTGGTTCCTGTGGACTGTTATTGTGCCTGAGCAATGAAGGTCAGCAGACCTTCAGTTGCTTGGCTCTTGGATTTCTTGTCTTGTTTCTGGAAGATCTCTCACCTTGTTCTTGGTTCTGAAGATCTTCTACCTTGTTCCTGATTTCTGGAAGATCTGACTTGCTCCAGATCCTAAAAATACTCTGCCTTGTTTGTTTTCCTGGTTATCTGACTTCTGTTTCATTTGGACTAAGCTTTCGCTATCTGGTCTAATCCTGATTCTCTGGCTTCATGTGGCTTTGGACTCTGGGCTTAGATATGGTTACTGTTCAGTCTGTTACTTGGTTATACTTGGTCCTGGAGTTCATGTTGCCTATCAGCTGCCCACGTCCTGGACCTTGACACTGCATCTCTTTATCTGCAGTCTAGCTAAGGATGGAGGGAATAGTTGGTGAATTCCTTGTGCTTATTAATTTAGATTGTCTCAACATGATAAAATATTTAGATGAGAATTTTCAAGTCCTGTGAAATTCCTCGCTTTAAATGTGAGCATAAAACAAGGGGGTTCTTTAAGTATTCTCAATATATGCAGAATGTCTGAGTGCTTTCTATCTTGAATAAACAATGTATGCATACATAAACACACTAAGGAAAAAAGGACTAGTTGATTGTTAAGCAAGAAGCAAAACAACATAAAGCCATCCAGATCACAGCATCAAAAAGATGCTGTCTAAGATGCTGTTTAAAGATGTTTTAATAAGGTATTTTTTAGCTGTTTGGGTTTACTGATTTTAGCTATAATGTTGTGACTCCATTTTGTACTGTGATTGTCTTTTTTGTTGACTGTAAGCTGCCTTGAGTCGCCATAGCGGGTGGGCGGCGATATAAGTCTAAATAATAAATAAATAGAGCAGAGACTATAAGCTGGCATGAAGTTTATACTTCATTAACAGTTTGACACTTACATTATGACTGGTAAAACAATTAATGAAGAGCCCTGCCCTCTCCTTAGCTGCTGAGGCTGTCTGGAAATGCCTCTTGCTAGATGTTGGAGCCCATCTCTGTGAGTCAGCAGAGTGACTCCAGTTCCACCTACTGTCTGCTTCTGTTCCTGATCCAATTCCATATCCAGACATCCATCCCCCTTTGTTTGATTGCCTCCAGCCTGTTGTTGCCTGGCAACAAGTCTTTGCAATTTCCTCAAAGACAAAAGTTCTGATTTCTGTCATATAGCTGTGCTAATCTTGTTATTTAGAGGGCACTGAATGTCATCAAGGGCAGAAAATGTCAAGAGGATGGGAAAAGGAACTAGGCTATGAACGTAAGTGCATCATGGACTTTGGATGGCTGAAGGTTGTCTGTCTTTTCTGTAATTGTGCAGAGGAAACAGACAATAATGATGATTTAAAGGATGGAGAAAGAACACATGGCTGTCCCCATGTTGCTCAACTGTCATCTCCATTGTCCTGCACCATTAGCTCTTCTGGCTAAAGCTGATGGATGCTGCAAACCAACAATATTTTACAGAGCACATCTGGAGGACCCAACTGGAAGTCACAGCCTGATGCCTTACAAGTCATACTATAAAACAAGATTCTGCTTTGTAAATTATTGTAAACCAATCCAATCAAACTATGAGGTGGATGAAGGAGGAGGAACATATGGAAAGGTGGAGCTGTAGCTGTACATTTCAAATATAATACTGTTACATTTCGAATGCCTTATCATTACAGTTTAAAACTAGTCCTTTTCTCTAAGAAAGAAGTCATTGGGAAGGAGAACCCCTACTTAATTGGTGTCCTGGATTCCCTCCATGCCATGGCTAGTTGTTGAGTGCTAATTGGTGCTCACCAAGTGACACCACTCCTGGTTAGAGGTGAAAAAGAACCTCTTCGGTGACTTTGTGCCAGGCAGAGGGATCCACTGTAAGCACACAACATTCCTTACAACAATAAGGGCTGTCTTGATGCACAATCTGTTAATGAGTAGCAGACTTGTTTGGATTGTTGGCACCTTTGTGAGCACTCACCCTATCTTTTTGCTCTTGATACATATATGTATGCATGGTTTGCATTGCAAAGACTGGAGACATTTTGTGCAAATTGTAAAAAGAGTGACAAAACATGTCTAAATCATGGCCAAAAGCAAGATATCTCTTGAGGGTTCAGGAACCCTCAGCAGCTTCTGCCTTGCCATATAGAGACAAGAATAACCAGTCATATGTCTTATATATCTACACATAGAAAATTCCTAAAGATGCAGTTGTAGAGAAGCATAGTGGCTAAGGCATTAACTTGAAAATAAGGAACTATCTCAAATTAAGGTGGAACATCTTCATTGGATGATGCCTGTGGGTGCATGCCCACTGGTGTCCCTTTGCCCCACCTCTCCCAGGAGGAGGAGGACTTGGCTTGCATGCAAGCAGGGGGGAAAGTTGGGAGTCAGCCCTTATTAGGGCTGGCCCCTCACCCCCTGGCCCTTTCTAACTCACAGCAGGAAGAACAATGCCCACTCACCCACCCCTGGTGGTCAGTGTGAGATTAGCTGGTTGCATTTGGGCCGGATGGGGATTTTTTTTGCTGTTATCCCTTATTGGCCTCTGGGACAGAGGTTTTTCGCCCATCCTGCACTGATGCACAAGGGTTGTCTTCACGGGCTCTCGTGTGGTGGTGGGCAGCTTGGTGACTGGCGGGTAATGCAGGAAAAGGTAAAAGATGAAGACCTAATTACATTTGGGTAAAGGCCATGGGGATGCCTGGAAGTGGTAAGGATCCAAAATGTTTGGAACACAGTAGTCAGGCTAACCATGGTCCTTAGTGCTCACTGGATCCAACAGCTCCAAAGCTGTCAAGCAGTGCTCTTAATGCCCAAAATAGTAGCATGAAGATTAGCACTGTTAGCAGGCATCTCCCAGCCTAAGGTATCATCATAGGGAGAGGATGTGGTGAGGCGCATCCTGCTCTCGGCCTTTGTTCTGTGCTATGTGGCCACACTGCAGCTCATTGTGGTTGGTCACTAATTGTTTCTTTGAATACAGTGGCCCAGATGTTTAAACCCACGTTCATGTGTCCAATGCTTCACTCGGGTGATGGTGGGCAATGAGTTTATGCAGTTACACAGGGGTGCATATCTTTCTCACTGCTGCCTTATGATGTGTTTTGTCTTGCACAGAACTGACTTAGAAGTGATGTAGGGAGGGATAAGAAGCAAGTCTGTGGAAATTGTTTAACACATTTGTCCATCCCTGACTTCCCTGAAGGAAAGCTGAAATAGTAATATTGACCTAATGGCAGAAATCCTGTTGTGCAGCTTTGTCTCTTCAGATTCCTACTCATAAAATACTTTTTTCCACTTTCAACTCTGCATTTTTCACATGCAATGAAACAAAGTCACTTGCATCTCAAAATTGGAAAAGAAGTCTTTAATCAGTGGCAGCCTTCTGTTGATAATGATATAATTCCAGTCAAAGTGGCAGACCATGCTCAGATGGATTTCAAACAATAGATGAGAAGCCTTTTGAACAACAGATAAATGCTCAGCCATCTTATTTGCAATAAATCCCAACCAAATAATAGACTGCATCCACATTTCCTGGAAAGCTAAATTGCAATATGAGACCTAGTGAAACTGCTTCACACTGTCAGTATAAGTGACAATAATAGATTAAATGAAATGTGGGTTTCTTCCTTTTATTGAACCTACTTGACAACAAGCTGTTTCTTCAGGCAACACCAAATTTTCTGCAAAATGTGCAAAAATATATTTCCTTTGCTACCTTATCTTGTTACATCTTTGGTATTAACACAGTTTGTTTACTTATTTGTTCCTCATTGTTGGGCATTATTCTGAAAATATGTTGGTGGAACATAAGTAACTTTGAGAATGTCTTTCCTAAAGGAAAAAAAGATGGAATACCACCTTAGTCAGATTTATGAGCTATAGCCTGAAATCCAGCAGGGTAACTTATGCTGTATAAAGCTGTAAATGTCATCAGCTGCTGTAGTTAAATTTTTCTGATTCCCCCTTTGAAAGTCTTAGGATATTCTTTGCATATTTTCACCATGGGGAAGATAAGTTTTTAATTTCAGATCATTGTCACTGGTGGGGTGATTTTAATGTCACCATCACTTTTAGAAATTGAAGATTTCTCCCCTTCATCCTGCCCTCTCCAATAAATGTCCTCTGGCCTGCAGGCCTAATTGAGCCCATGCTTATCATTAAACTGGCCCACAATGAGAACCTGGGCACCTCTAGACTTGCCCCACCCCACCCACCCCAGCTCCAGAAGCTGTGTTGCATCACTTGCTGCACTGGCACCACTGGTGCCGATTGCACCATTTTTGCAGCTTTGTCCACAGTCTCCATCACTTCCCAGAGTGGTAGAAAGCTGTTTTGAGCAGTTTTGCTCTGTCTGGGTGATTTTCTGATGCTTGCCCACATTGCTACAGCCATTTGAATGCACTGCTGGGTGACTTCCAGTACCGGGCAGTGCTTGGTTCCTAGCATGGAACCAGGAAGTTGACCAGCAGCACATTCGAGTGGCTGTAGCAAAGTGGGGAAGCATCGGAAAATCATTCGGACAGAGTGAAATTGCTCCAAAAAGCCTTCCACCACCCTGAGAAGTGGTGGAGTCTGTGGACAAAACAACAAAAACAGCACATTTGGTGCCGTCAGTGCCATGCACCGATGACAACAGAAACATTCATCCCCCGCCCCGTGTAAGAGGGGCATGTCTGACCCATGGTGTGAAAATGTTTAAAACACCTACAAGAGAGTGTTGAGACCTTGGGGAGGGGGCATGGAAATTTCCAGTATCTAAAAAACCACTATGGCTGGTGACATCATCAGTCATAATCAAAATAGATTATATTACAGGATTTCACCCTATAACTCATACATCTGCCACCATAGTGTATTGATGTATATTTTTTTCCCCTCAGAAAACACATTTCTACCCAAGGTAAAGAAAACCATAGTTTTCTATATGCTATTCCTACTCTCCATAATCAACTTTGGTAAAAGGAATCAGCAAAGGTTCAAACTTCCAAAACATGGCAGGAGGGGGGGGGACTGCACAATCAGTTAATAATACCTGTAATAAGAAGGCTAACCAAAAGAAGAAACTGGAGAGGGAGAGGGAGAACAATCTTCACTGTTCTTTCTATGGAGGAGATGTCCTGGAAGCATGTCATCAACAGAATAATGCAACATTGTTATATGTTGTCTTGATCCATGTATACTTTAGGGTTTTTCATTCCATAAAGAAGTGCCCAAGGTGTCCAGAAGCACTGTGCTGTGTTCATGACTTTTGTTTTATAACACCTTGCCTCTCTGTGAAATTTTTGGAAATATTCTTTTCAGTTTAACCTCACGTTTGCCTTATAACTCTATTGAAATTTGAGGAGCATCATAGCAAGTCCTGCCAGAAGGAAAATAACCTAATAATTTTTTCCCTCTTGCTTACTTACAATCAATCTTTATTGTGTGCTGCTTTTCTCAGGTGCTGGTATGCAGAACCTGGTGTGCAGGAAGAGGATTAAAAAAAAAAAAAAGCTTCTTCTACACTTGCAGAACAGCAACAATGGTGCCAACGTAAGTTCTTTACAAGAAAAGGGCAAGTAGCTGAATTTATCTGAGAAACAGTGACAGCTGGGGCTGCCAGAGCTTCCCAAAGAGCCTTCGCAGCAAATGGTCTAATTAAGGCAAATGATAGGAAGCTCAGCCAGCTTTGCTGTCTAACTCATTCTAATCTTTTACACCTCAAATTAATTCCAAACTGAATACTGTTAAATTCTTCAAAGAGGTACAGAAAAACAATTCTTCTTATCTGCCCAGTATATGTTAGGTGTATATTAAGCACTATCAAGTCGCTTCTGACTTATGGGAGCTCTAATACGTTTTTTTAAAAAAATACGTGAGATGCTCAAGGAATGGTTTTACCCTTACCATCTCAGTGAGTATCCACAGCCATATAAGGATTTACTCTGGGTTTTCTGAGTCCTAGTCTGATTCTTTATTCACTACACTAGTGATGGTGAATCTTGGCACTCCAGGTGTCCTTGGACTTCAGTTACCAGAAGCCCAAGTCAGCACTCCTGCTGATCAGGGCTTCTGGGAATTGAAGTTCAAGGACATCTGGAATGCCAAGGTTCACCATCACTGCACCACACCATACTGGCTTTGGATCTACAAGAGCTAAATTCAACAAGTATTATTATTCCTAGCATGGTCAGGGCCAAGCTGTATCAGTCTGCCATGTGACAGAAACCCTAGTAAAGCATTAATATGCCTGGAGATGCTTCTGTTGGGAGGCTTCACTGCTTGGCTAAATGCACATATTCTCAGTTTGGGGTGTGGGTATTACACCCCTTCTGGCAGAACAGGTTCATAACTTGGGAGTTATTTTAGACCAGGATCTTTCAAACATCAGTTATGGTCAGGAGACCTATTACCAGTTTACATGGATTGTCCAACTGCACCCATTCCTGGATCACTCACAACATTAGTTCATGTAATGACAATTTCAAGAACTGATCACTATAATGCTCTTTACATAATGCTACCCTTGAGATTAGCACAGAAATTATAACAGGTTCAGAAGATAGCTGCTAGATTTAGTACGGGAACTAACAGATTAGTTTCCATTCCCCCAGTTCTGGCAGGCCTGCACTGGTTGCCTCCTGAGTACTTTGCCAAGTTCAAGGTTTTTATGTTCACATTCAGTGTCCTGAATGGTTTAGGACTGTCATACCTCTTGGAGCATCTCTCCCAAAAGGGTATCTACCCAGCCCACCCAGTCCTCACGGGCACTGACTTTGTGGATTGTCATCCCAAGAGAGGTTAAAAGAATATTGACAGCGAATTATGTTTTCTCAGTGGTGACACCACTACCATGAAATAAGGTACATATTGAAAATTTCCAGGCCTATTTTCTCCAGGCATTTAAGAGAGGAATAAAAACTGGACTCTTTATGGATGTCTTTAAAAAATCCACTCCATGAGTGAGGGTGACTAATGTTTTTAATTGGATTTTTAACTGTTGCTGGTCTGTTTGCTTATGTGTCTATCTAGTCTTTGCTGATTGATATTGATGTTATGCTTATTGTTATCATTATTATGGGCTGGATTTGATTATTGAGAATATTACCTATATTTCATCACCCAGATTAGTGCTAGTCACTAAATTAGGCAAGATATAAGTGTTATACGCATAGAAACAGAGGAATCAGTGACTTTAAGCTTATAACCTTAGATTTTCCATTTTCATTATGAAGACATTTGAGAATATTAATTAAAACAAACTAGAGTAAGAATGGTGTAGCAGTAAATATCAGCAATCAAATGCCTACCAAGCCAATCTATTTATTTATTTATTTATTTATTGTTCACACTTGATATCCCGTCCCAATCGGGTATGCTGCATACAGACAAAGTTAAAAAGAATACCAGTTGATTAGGACTGACATGACTGTAGCCCTCTATATAACCTGAAACTGAGCTCCACTGAACTTAATTCAGCTTGTAAAACATATGGGACTTTGCCCACCCATCCCCGAGTAATGAGTCAGACAACAATGCTTGGAGTTAAACATTAGGGACACTTTATTAACATCACAACAACAACTTGGAACACATCCACAAATTTCTGCTGGGGCAGACATAGTGTGGGACAAAGGCTGAGTGAAGGATGGTACCTCTACCCATTCTTGCTCCAGAGGTAATACATACCCTAGTCAGTAGGGGTCTTAACTAAGTCCCCCTACCTGATGTCGCTTTGGGCAGTTAAACAGCACTAGTGCCAGACCTGTGGCCTGAGTATGCAGTACCCTACCTCATCCACTGGCACATTCCCCAACTGCAATCCGAACCCAAAGGTTGATGGTTTCAGTTGTTGAATACCCAACGGACTTTCCCTGACAGTGATTGGGTAGTCACCTGTACCTTTTCCCGTGTTACCCGTCACAGCAGGGAGATCAGCATCTGACTCCCCCACCCCCACAAACCTGAGCACCTCGGCTAGAGACCCAGCTGCAATTCTGTAGGAAAATCAGCATCACCATAAGGAAACGTCGCCTGCAAGATAAAAGAGAAGACAGGTGCCACCAAGGAAAAACAAGGGACACACAGGAACCCCCTGACTGAGGAGCAAAATAATAAACTCATAGGCAGTGGAAATCAATTGGCTGAGACCCCATTCTGAGTGGCCAAAGCATTGTGGGTTGTGCTCTCCACCCCACAAATGCCCTGGCTGCTCCCACGGCCAGGGACTTGTGAAGGGCAAGAAGAAGTAGCATGAGGGTCAGAGCAAACTGTGCACCTGTGGCAGAATTTGCAGTGTTTGCACGAGCACCTGCTGTGTGCAGAAAACTCCCAACACCCCAGACAGGACTGAGAAGGCTGCTCAGCCAGTAGTTGGGGTGCAGCGTTTTGCTCTGGGCCCTGTGCCAGGTGGCCACAGTCGTCTATCCCCCAAGGCAGGACAGGGCAGGGTCATGAACTGCAGCCAAAGTTGGGCATCCGGTTCATCCCAGCGTAGGTTGGGCCAGATAGCAGACTGCATAAGAAAATTTTGGTCATAAAACAGCCCAGCCTGCCTAGGGAAATCAACATATGCTCTATAGACAATGTCTAAGTACTGTACAAGGGGAAGGGCCAGTTGAGGCTGGGCTCTGATGGTGACCCTGGCATAAATTAAGTATGCTACCAACTGGCCCATCTGCACTGAGGTTCTTTACATTTTACCAAGTCCTATTCATTGTCATTTATGTCTTTTTCCAACTTCTTGGAATTCCTGTTTAACAGGGAGAAAATGTCCACATATTTCCCCTGGCAGATTTTGTCCTGGGTAGCCTGAAGAAGGTGATCACCAAGCGGCAGGGTCACATCCCCATATGGAATGGCCCTGCCAGGAACGGAACTGTAGCCAGGATCCACAAGGTGTGAGTAAATGGACAATGGGCCAATGTGCGGGCCCACAGGAAGTGGAACTGGAGGACAAGGCTGTGGGTACAGGGCAACCCATGGGAACCTGGGCACTGTAGGCATTGTCCCCTTATTGATATTAGCCAGTTAGGTTCAGTTCTGATGCCATCAGACACCAACTATTTTAGTATAGTTTAGTTTGTGAGGTATTTGTTGTAGGCTTTAATTTGTTACAGATATTTCTGTTATTGTTTTCTCTGCTTGTTCACCGCCCAGAGTGGGTAACACCCAGATGAGCAGTATAGATATCAAATAAATAAATAAATAATGAGAGACTTCCAGATACTTAGCATTATCTCCCTTCCTCCTAACTTAGATTGAAACAAAATATTCCTTTCTTCACTGGGGACTGGGGTGTCACAACAATGGGCAAATCTCTTGACAAACATTGGGATAAAATTTATTTTCCTCACTAGATGAGCCAATTACTGCAAAATGCATAGTAGTGTATACTGTTGGGGGAAGATATTATCCTGGAATCCTGCTTGGGCAGCAATAGATGCCTTTGCTTGGTTGCAGATGGTACCTTATGTGGCTGTTCACAACCAACTTTATTGTAGTATAATAATTAAAATGCTGACATGTAATTATTATGCTACAAATTGGTCCACAATTCCATAGGACAGCTTCTTCTAAAACCTTTTCCTTAAAAAAAGTTTCCCAGCAGATTTATCTCGGTCTAAGAGCTGAAATAGATTTTGGCAGAAAAGATCACATTAACCATATTCATATTTCAAACTTGCATACAATCAGGAAGCTCAGAACTCTGAATTTTGAAATGTGACATTCGGATGACATTTGACTGTCAAGTGACTTCTTCCTAATATATCACATCATTCAACAGATGTCGGTTGCTAATGAAATACAGCTTCAAGATATTAGACACTGGGCTCAGAAGGAGAAAAGAGAAAGAGAAAGGTGAATAGCAGATAGATGCTTGGGATGCTATATAAATGTGATTGCTTTGCTTTTTGCTTTATAGCCTGAATTATATTTTTTTAAAATTACATGTCCATGAGTTACTTCTTCCCTACCAAGGAAGATGGCTATTTTTCAAATGCTTTCTATCCTTAAGGGTAGAACTAAGAAGTATCAGAAACTACTTAAAAGTTGTTGTTCAGTTGCACAGTCAATTCTGACCTTATGTGACCCCATGGACCATTGCCTGCCAGGTACCTCTGTCCTCCACCATCCTTCTCAATCCACCCAGCTCTGTGCCCATTGTGTCTACAATACCATCCAGACATCTCATGACAAGTATCAACTGACAAAAGCTGTGAAAAAGAGGAATGAAATGCATGCAACATAACAGTTAAACATTTTGGATTCAATTCAGAGAGTATTGATAAACCCCACTGAAATCAATAGAAGTACATAGTTGAGTATTTAAGTCTCATTGATCTACATTGTAATTAAATCTGCTTAATTTTCCTCTAATTTGTCATCATGTTTTAGACAACAAGTATGACTATTTTAGTAGGATTCATTGAAGCTAGGAGTGGTGTGAGATTTAGGACAGACAAAAGAAAGTGTACAGTCAAACCTCGCTTAGCAAGTAACTCGCTTAGCTAAAAACTCACATAACGAGCGGGCTTTTTGCAAAGTGATCTGACTTGCATAACGAAAATTTTCACTACGTGAGTCAGACTTTCCCTATGGGAGAACTCGCATAACGAGTGTTTCTATGGGGAAAACTCGCATAGTGAAAAAATTTTGCTATGCAATTTTCACCCTAGAAACACTCGTTAAGCAAGTTTCCTGATAGGAATAAATTAAATTCGTTATCTGAGGTTTGACTGTACGTTCAAGTACCACACCATTAAATGATGACATTTTTAACCAAAATATGTTCTACTGCTACTGCTACTACTGCTGTTCCTGCCAATCTAGCATTTTGAAAGCAAGAAATTGCAAGTAGATAAATAGGGACCACTTCGGTTGAAAGGTAAACAGGATTCCATGTGCTTTGGTGTCTAGTTATGCCTGCCACATGACCACAAAATGTCTGAGAAAACAGACAGCACTGGCTCTTCAGCTTTGAAACAAAGATGATCACTGAACCCTAGAGTCAGATATGACTGGCTTTCAAGCAAGGGAAACCTTTACTACTACTACTACTACTACTACTACTACTACTACTACTACTACTACTACTACTACTACTACTACTACTACTACTACTACTACTTCTGGATGTCTTTATAAAAGCAAATGCAGGAGGAAGGCAATATTTTTTATTGGATCACTTAAAAAGCAAACATTGTGTGACCTTTCATGATTCAAGATCACTTCTTCAGTATGCATCAATTTCACGTGCATAAGGTAGGAACATTATAATTGCAAGTCCCAAAGAGTCATGGCAAGAGCAAAGTCTATTTGACAATATTATTTGGCTAGTAGCAGGGGACTTCCAAGTGTAAAGTCATCTGGGTGACATCATAAACCATGTGCTGGTGATCACTAGATCTTCTCTGCAGAACTTACAAGGTGATTTCCTCTCTTGTTCCTTTTTCCAAGGCCATATAGTCCAACTATTTCATACTCTTTACACTTGTCATACTCTTTACCATGGCCGACTTTAGCATTAAAGCTATGGTAATAGAGTAGACCATAGTGCCAACAACTCAACTCCGATCATCAGGTGACAGTTAACTCACCTGACAACCATGAGGATTAGTGGTCATGGGTGACGAAGTCCATGGGTGATCATCCTCAAGTGAATTAAATCCTACTTGTATCCATCTTCATGGAGGGCAGCAGCTTCATCAGTACTGGCCTGAGACTGCCAAGGACTTTTGTCACTAAAGGGCTCAGGACCAGAAAGTGATTTGTGGAACTGGATCAGTGGTACAGGTGTCATGCTGTGATAGGGAAGGCAAATGAAAGGTCACTGCATTGTATTGCTCTCTGGACAATCTTAATGGCTGATTGCCATAAGGACAGCCAGTATTTGGAATCAGATATGGCACTTAAAGAAGAAGAAGAAATAAAACCTGACTTATGTGGTATGGATTTCTTTACACCAAGTTGTCATTCACCTCTATGAAATGGTGAATTGACAATAATTTATACTACAGTTGCATAAACCTCAGCCTTAAAAAGGCAGCCTTTGACTAGGCAAATTTATTCTGGATTGAAATCATTTTATTTCAAAAGCTGAAAGCAAATTCTGTATTTTCTGTTTGCTCCTTGTTGCAATTTTAGTCTGTGACATTTATGTTGGCTTTTCACTACCACAAGCATTTAGTAAAATGCAAATAGAGAGACCGTGTAATACCAAAGCCAGCATGGGAAGATAGCATCAGTTGTTTTAGTCACTGATTCTTTTTGGAAAATAGTCTTTGTTTACTTTGTTTACTACAAACTCTTCTGTGCTAAATTATTCAGTTCCATGTTCAGAAGTAAGCTGTAACAATGGTAAATCATTTACCATAGCTCAATTGCAATTGATTACAAATTCCCATCTGTCTTTCTGTGAAATTGTTGCAAACAAACAAACAGGCCTTTGCATTCCATTTAGAGTCTGATAGAATCACACAAACTAAGGTCTCTTCTCTCTCAACAGAAAAGATCTGATGGGTTTCTTCTGCCAATATATCTACTTCTGCCATACGAGCTGGGACTAGGCAGTTCCCCTAACTCCAGTAGCTACCAATTTAAGCTCTTCCATTGACCAGAAGTGTATTTCTAGCACCAGTAAAAGAGGGTCAGACCCCTTATTCCAAACCAGCTATAGAGTAATCCTCCCAAACACTTCAAACTAGAGAACTATAGTGCTCATCCATCCCAATCAATGCCCAAAGAAGGAACCCCAAACTGATGACCAACCCAACACCCCCAGGCCCTTTTAAAGGCCTCTGTTGCTGGAAAGCCAGTCATATCTGACTCTAGGTTGCAGTGCTCATCTCCATTTACAGCCAAAGATCCAGCACTGTCTTCATCTGCAGATGTTTCTGTGGTCATGTGGCAGGCGTGACTAGATGCTGAAGCACACAAAATACTATTGCTTTTCCTGCCAATGTGGTACCTCTTTATCTACTTGCAATTTCTTGCTTTCAAGCTGCTAGGTTTGCAGGGCGAAAAACATCATCATAAAGGCCAATCAGTGATGATGAAAAATTCCCCTCTTGGTTCTGAAGCGACCACAAAATTGCCATACTTAAGAAAAGAGAGGGAGGAAGAGAGGGCTTTTGCCAGATTATGAAAAAGAAGAGAGAGGGAAAGGTGGGAAGGAGAATGCTCTTACAGAGCATAGGCTCCTCCCTGAAACACCGAGGCCTCTGGGTGCTTGCTGCCTTGGGGTGGATGGGTGGCAGAATGCATGCACATGTTAATTCACGTGACGTGGCCATTGCCACCCAATCCACCCCATGAAGCAGACAACAAACATCTATTGGTCAAAACATGGGCCACTTTATTGATAAGATAACAATATAATATTAACATGACCTGCAATGGGGCATCCTAGTGGGTTAATTGGTATGCAGTGGTTGTATGACGTACCCCGCTCTCTTGACCACCCCTCCAAGGTCTTAATGATCCTGAAATCAGCAACCATATCAGCATGTCCCATCGCTTTGGTATAGAATTTTAGGGCAGATAATTTTGACCAGATGGTTAAGGGGGATATCCCTAAGCAGCACAAGTGAACCATAAACTGCAAAATATGCTCCGCAGGTATGGGCCTGTCTGGCTGCAACAGCCAGGTGCAACAGAACCCACAGAATTCTGAAACAGCTGTGGCATAACTGAGGCAGTTTCTAGATGCTATGGCTGTGCTGATGGCGCGGTCTATCTCAATCCGCCAAGGTTCCATATCTCCAGCAGCAGTACATCCAGGTCTATTGCAGCATTTGGGGAGAGGGTGTGAAACCATTGCATCTGCTGCCGGGATAAAGTAACAGCAACTTGGCTATCTATGCCAGGGACATGTTGGGTTTTGAACACTTTATTTTACTCTAGGTATTTTAAAACTAATTTGCAGACCAAACACATGACCCTCAGGGATTGGGATGTCATCGTGTTGACAATATGAACTACAGCCAAATTGTCCACCCAAATTTTTACTGCGGAATTTGCCCAGGTCTCTCCCCATAAAAATACAGCACCAATCATCGAGAATAATTCTAAAATTGTAAGGTCTTTCACAATGTCCAATGCTCTCCAATGTGTGGGCCACGTACTGTGGCACCAACGGTCATGGTGACATAAACCAAAACCCCAACTGCCTGACGCATCGGTGAACACAGCCATAATTTTGGAATGCCAAAAAGAGGCACCATTGTAGTGTGACAAAAAAATACAGCCATAGCTGGATGTCTTCTCTCAAAGCTTGGGTGTCCCTGGCTCAGTAAAACGGCTGGGTAAGCCCTCTCATGGCATCACACAGGCAGTGGGCAAAGGCCCTGCCCAGTGTGACCACTTTGCAAGCAAAGTTTAAGTGACCATGCAAAACCTGTAGCTCTTTCACCTTGTGTCTCGACAACATATTACTCAGATTATCTTGTAACTGTGGCAGGTTATCGTGGGGGAGACATGACTGCTGTCTTGAGGTGCCTAGCAGGACCCCTAAGAAAATGGGGGAAGTGGCTGGTCCCTCTGTTTTGTCATCTCCCAAGGGGACTCCTAATTCGAGGGCCAGAGCCTGAAACTCCTGCAGGAGACTGGCACATTTAAAAGATTGTGCAGGGCCACAAAAGAGGAAACCGTCCAAATAACGGAGCACGTGGCTGGAACCAGTATTAGGTGAAATTGGTGAAATGCCCAATCAAAAAAAAATGCTAAAGTGCTCAAAGGCTGTACAAGAAACAGAGCAGCTGAAAGGCATGGCCTTGTCTACAAAATATTGGCCATCGAAAGCAAAGCAAAGCAGTTTGAAGTCCTGTGGGTGGACAGGCAATAGGCAGAAAGCAGATTTAATATCACACTTTGCCATAAGGGCATCCTTTCCACATGATTGGACCATTCAGACCACCTGGTCAAAAGAGGAATACTTAATACATAGCTCATGTGGTATTGAATCATTTACTGACCCACCCATTGGGTAAGATAAATGGTGGATCAAATGGAATTCCCCAGAACCCTTCTTGGGAACCAAACCCAGAGGTGACACTTTCAAATTATGGAAGGGTGGCTGATCAAACGGGCTGACCACCTGTCCTGCAGCCAGCTCCTTCCTAATACTCTGTCTGACCACATGCTCTAATCTGATTACTGAACAGAGGTTTGGAGCCATTTGCGGAAAACGGGTCCCCAAGGCAGGGATCTGGAAACCAAAAGTGAAACCTTCCTGAAAAATAGCATGCCGCCTCCACAGGGTAACCTGCAAGCCAGGAAACTAATGTATCAAGCTTGATTGGGCCAGGCGCCTTTTGCAGGCTGCAGCAGATCAGGGTTAACTCTTTTTGCAACTCAGGAAACACATCCCATATGCCTCTGGGGGCCACTTTTTGTGCAGGAGGAGACCGGGTGGCTGCCTCCACACACAGTGCACTCATGATGGTATTAGCAGGATTTCTGGGAACAACGTCCCTGGCCCGCAAACTCCCAGCAAACCAACCGGGGTTGAACCACCTGACCCGCCAGCTGGTGGGCAGGAGGTGCCAGTGTGGAGTACTACACCAGGTGTCCATAGTCATAATGATCACCAGACATTGGGCGAGTAAGGGTCATGAATTGGAGCCACAATGGGGTATGCAGTTCATCCCAATGAATGGTCAGCCAGATAGCCGTGCGCATGTGGAAATTCTCATCATAAAGAACCCATACCTGTCCTGAGAAGTCTACATAAGCTTGGTAAATAATGTCCAAGTATTGAATTAATGATAATGCAAGCTGTTGCCTGGCACATATTGCCTTCCCCGCATAGATCAGATAAGCAGGCAGCCAATTAGCCCAGGTTCAAGGAGGCTTCCTCCTCCTGGCGGACTCCTTGTCCTTCTCATCCATATATTTCTCTGGCTTGTCCGAATCCCTGTTAAGCAGAGAAAATATACCAACATTGCGCTATGTTATCCCTCATGACTGAGAGAAGATGGTCACCCAATGGTAGGGACTGGTCGCCGAAAGGCAGTGCAGACACAGGCACAGTTGCAAGGGTCGACAAAGCCAAACACCCAACCTGTGCATTCGTTCCGGAATTTTGCAGGATGGTAGGGGAATAAACACTGGGAGGTGGATAAGGGGCCACCCATGGAAACATAGCTGTTGACTGTGTACCTTGGGAATTCATATCCTGCACAGGGTTAGGCCAAGGCCATGAAGGCAGCTTTGTAGGCAAAGAAAGAGGTGCCAGTGTCCCACACCAAGTTGCACTCCCCAATTCCACATACTCACCTAATCTCAGCCCCAGAGTAGATGACACCACTGCCACAGTGCTCTCAGGTTTGGTCGGCGCAGAAGCACCAGACAACTAGGCAGATTCTTCAACTTCCACATCCTGTGCAGATTATATGCAGGAGTTAAAGCTGAAGTCATGCAGGAGTTAAAGCTGAAGAGACTGCCAGAAAACAGAGGTTTGAACTCATCCCTAACATTTGAACACACAGAGGGCTGACTTTTAACCATTACCCAGCCATTTTCAACCTATGGCCTGCGGGCCAAACCCAGCCCCCAAAGCCATTTCACCCTCGCCAAACCCAGAAGCAGAAAAACCAGCATGCTGCACATTTCTGTGCATGCGTGGCACGTGTTTTACTTTTGCTTCCAGGTGGGTGGAACCACATGACCAGCCCGATCAGCTGGCCAGGAGGTGTGGTCAGGCCCGTGACCTGAAAGGGTTGAGAAAACCTGCATTAAGCACTCAAAGCCTTCTCAATGAATCTGGTCATTTTCACTTCTCTCATTTCCATTTAGAATCTCAAGTTCTTCCCATTTCAGGTAGAAACGCTTTTTTAAAAGTTTGTGTTAACTTTGTTTTTCCTGAAACAAAATTCTTACCCATCAAAATCCTTCCAAAACTGAAAATAAAATTTCTCTGCCATTTGGAATGTATACTAGTAAGGAAGTAGGTAAACAGAGAGTTGGGTTGGATTCAGACTCACTGAAATCAGTCATACACTTTAGCTATGATTACCTAAAATGCACTTGGTTTTGTTACTGCAAATTTAGAGCTAGGTTCGTTTCTTGGTGGAGAATTAATTAACCTCAAAAACTGACACCGAGACATGGTTTTGATTAAAACAAAATTGGTTTTATTGGCATTAAGGGTTCTGATCTACTTGACTGGTGTTATAGACCAGAAGTCTTTCCACCTCAAACGTTTTCATCTAAACCACACCCAGGGAGCCTCATCACGAGATTCTGTGACTCAGCTGCCTTCCTTCCATTGTTCAACATTTTTATACACTTCTTACTGAACAACACTTAACCTGGATTAATGAGTGTAGGGGTAAATTCTGTTTACTAAAATGGGGGCAATTAAAAGAGTCATTTACACTTCTTGATTGCATGTTACAAAAGCTTAAAAGTACACATGGCAGTTTACAATGGTTGATGATGAAATACTGTAAAAAGCTGAAATGTCTCTTTCAGTTCTTAAATTGTCACATTTCCTCTCAAGGTCAATCTAAGGTAAAGTTTCTATTGAACTGTCCTCTCTGGATCTTCAGGATGGGGAGATAAAGACAAGAGATTAGTACCATTGTTTCTAGCGATGAGTTAACCCCCCCCCCCCCGGAGGCCACCAACTCTTAATGCAATTGCTCACATAGATTTTTTGAGGCTTTTATATTAAGCCTTAAACTTGTTAATAATTAAGAGTTGGTTTTCCCCCATATATTCTCTGCCTTGGTCAGTGTATAGTAATGTTTTTAAATTAAACTTTATTAAGGAGAATCAAGCCAGATGTATGATCTTAAAATGCAGGCAACCAGCTTCTGTTGTTTGTGAAGGAATGAAAAGGAATTTCTGCTTGTTATCAGGAAACCAGTTTTGCAAGGATTTACACCCTTTGGCAAGCTTTTGAGCCTTAGGAAATGGGCACAATAGGTGACATAATTAGTACATTCCTTGCCAGAGTATAAGTGACTAGTGGGCTAATCCCATTTAATCCTCCCCCCTTGGAGAGGTTTCCAATTGTGATTTTAAATTAAACCTTGTATGATTTTATTTCTTTTGCTAGCCACTAAACGCTGGCCGCCCCCCCATTTTCATACCTTTTCCTATGTGTGTACAGTGCTTTTTCTGATTGTAACTTTATTAAAGAGTTAAATAAAAAGAGATGTGTTGGAATCTCAAAATTTTAGGTAACAGTTTCATGGGGTGTGCCTTACTTGGTCTGATATGGATACAAAAACATTTTATATTACTTTATTTAAGAAGACATACTGAAAACAGTTTATCATGTAAGAGATATCTTACCTCTGAGAGGGTTTGTATGTAAACCAATATCTAATTTTCCAAAAGTGATCTGCCATCTGAAACACTATCATTTCAGACTAGAGCAGTGTTTCCCAACCTTTGGTTTTTGGACTTCAGTTCCCAGAAGCCTAATTCAATTCCTCAAAGCACTGATCAGCCAATATACTGATTTAGGCTTCTGGGAATAGAAGTTCTCCTGTGGATCATGGGTCCCATGTTGGAAAACACTGGACTAGCCTGTTCAAGTTGGACATCTGTCAAACTGAAATGTAAAACATTGATAAATATTAAACTAATTACATCTTCTCATGAGTTGACCAGCTTGACTGCTGAAACAACAAGTTAGTCAAAAACCAAATCTAAAAGCAACTGATTCCCAAGCATCAGCACCAGTGGCTTGTAGAAAAGCTGACAGAAAGTCAGTGATATTTCACCCTACTGGTTTAAAAGCCAGTGGGCTGGCAAAGAAGTTGTTGCTATTAAGGCTGACAAATGGATGACCAGCTGCAGCTGGAAGACTGGCAAGTAGTATTTAACCAGCCACAGCAGTGCAGAAGAGCAATGACCTCTTTATTTCCTTTCCAGCAGGAATAATTGCCAGGTTCTGCTCCACAAGTTTGATTCCTAGCAACCACACATCACTTCCATTTCACAGGGGAGAGAAGAAGCCAACTCTGTTTCATAAAATGAAATGGAGGGAGACTAATGAAGAGATGAATTAGGGTAAAGAGAAATCATTTGTTCTCTACTAGGGTCTGTTATACCTTCTGAGGATGCAGACTGTATACTCAGGTAACCTGATTCTTTTTGCAAACAAAATACAGTATTCTTGGCTGTAGCTTCAGGTGAAACTCAGTTAAGTTCTTCCACTGATAGAAATCATTTTACTTGCACCCTTAGTTCAAACCAGCAGCAGATAATTGGGGACCCTGCAGAATAAAACCTTTGAGAAAGGCTGGAGCATGAAATACAGAGGAAAACAGTTTCACTGTACAAGCGGCCTTTCTCTTGTGCAACTTGGTACCTAGAAATACCATAGATCTGACCTAGAAGCAACAAGAGTAAAAATTATACACTGGACTTTTAACAAAAAACAAAGAGAGATATTTAAACATTATGATTGACATTATTGTAGTTTCTATGAAAAAGACCAATGCTTGAAGAAGCAAAGGCTAAATTGGTGTTAAACACAAGCCGAATGCAGATGATGATGACAATGACTGCATACAAAACACAATCAAAGTAAACAATATTATAAAAGCAATGACTGATATAACAGAAACAAATTTAAATCAAAAACCTAAGTGTCAGATAAATAGTGATGTGATAACATATGCTGTTCCCAATGTCACTATTTTCTGTAGATCTGATGGCATTATTTCAGAGATTTTCAGCTGGTAATAATATTTTATGAAATTCCATTGCATTGTTTCTAGTGCCCCATTGTAGAGGCCACTGAAGTGAGTTTCATCCAAGTTAAGTAGTGGCAGGGCACTACTTAACCATCTCCAAAGTCTCATCTCTCCCCAATTTGAACAGGCAGATATTCAACCAGAGCAGCTCTATCTTTACCCAACAGGAAAACTTTCCCTCTTGTCTTCTTTGGATGGCTTTGCATTTTAAAAAAAGTTCATTTATTTTGAAACTTGCCTTCTCTTTCCTTCTCACTGATACCCCCAGTGATCATATTTAGTATCATATACCTCTGGTCTGTGTGATTATCAGTGACATTTTAATATGCTAGAATTTTAATGCAGTTGCTACTGTCATGCCCACAGTTTTTTATATTATACTAAATGTTCACTAGTATAATTTGCTTTCAGTTGAAGTTTAGAACTGACATTTCTTTTGCTCAGTGTCAGATGGGGTTTAGAGACAATAGGATTCCTCAAGGCTTCACAAGACTCCTGGTTAAGCTGCCCAACATGATCCACTGACTGTGCCAAAGGATTAACCACCAACTAGATATGTGGCATTGTTTAGGTATGTGGCGAATTACTGATGAAAGACAATTCAACTCCTGAATAGGGCCCTAGATACTTGGCTTATCCAGAATATCAACAAGAGAAATGGGAGGTTTATTAAGATTCACAAGAAACACCACCTCGGCATTTTCTACTTCGCTTCCTCTTGCCAGTCTCCCCTTTGCTCCATGGGAGAAAGTCTGAAAGACTTTGGGCAGCTTCTCCTGAGCTGCCCAAAGATCTTTGGACTTTCTTCCATGGAGCACAACAGAGACTGGCAAGAGGAAGAGAAGCAGAAAGTGCTGAGGTGGTGTTTCCTTTTAAGGTATGGGCTTTGCATAGCAGCATGTGCCCATCTGTCCCAATAGCTCAACCTGAAGTATTCTCAATGTTATTGAATGTATGTTCCAGACATTCAAATTAGTGTCTTGGATCCAGGTTTCAGGAGCCATGAGAAAACATGAGAAATTCTGTGGGTTCTCTTTCTTCAACTTAAGTTTCCAGGATACATGTACAAAGAGAAATTCAGGTGACTTTTATAGTATTTTGAAAGGAAGTAGGAACAAATTTCTGGGAAAGAGAAACAAGATTGTAAAATCCTCTTCTCTTCTATTTGATTCCCCAGCCATCAATTTGCAAGTTATAATGCACAAGGGATTTTCTGGGACATAGCTATGGAGCTTTGTAAGTTAAAACCAAAAGATTGAATTACTTTGGCTTTTTCTCAGTCTTTCTGATTCTTTCTCTTGATCCTAGTAGCCACAGATGGAAATTGCAGATAGGATTTCTATAAGAAGAAGGATTGGTCCTTATGCAAAAGGTTTTGGACAAATCTGAAAGGTAGTCAATGGCCTGGCATTCCTGAGTGAGATAAAAGTTCACCGAAACAAGGAGATAAGTGGGCTTAACTAGAACCAGACAGATTTGAGTAACCGATTTAAACAAAAACAATAATTGAAAAGCATGTGATGGGAAATGAACTAATTTACTGCTTCATTGCTCTTTAGCTCCTATAGTTATGCTAGAAACTGTGTTTTTATAAGAAACATTTATAGTATGGGGAAATTTATATGCAAATGTGAATGATACTCTTTTATTCATGCTATGTAATTGTGGCAATATACATTATCCATGCTGTATTTTAGGATGGTGTTAATGCCTTCTACTGTAAAAAAGAGAGAGAGAGAGAGAGAATCACTAAGGTTCATCATGAAAACTATATCTGGAAGTACAAAACACTGCAATGTGACAGAAAATCTGTCTGAAATTCCTATATTTCTGGAAGATTCTTGTTCAAAATAAACATGAATGCTTCACATAGTAAATGTTGTCTTATCTAATGTCTTATCTAATGTGTTACTCATGTTACCTATTTTACAGTGAGGCAAGTTCACCAGCTATATCATCTGGTTGACTGATATGGAAAAATATCACAATGGGAATCCAGTTTTTCTCACAAGGTGGGATGTGCTGTTTCAAGTAGCACTGTTTACATGAACAGTCCTTCTGTTATAAGAAGAGAGGAGGTGAAGACTAAAGGACTGAAGGCCGTAGAAAACATCCTTCAGAAATAGGATGATGCATTTGGGCATTGTCTTCATAATGGAATACCTGAGTCAAAGTGGTTTTCTCACATTTTGCTGGAGAAAGAATTGTGTTAAGGAGCCTCTTACAGCCTTCTAGTGCTGTAACCTATAAGGAGGTTAACCTTAACAGCACATTACCATATTTTACACAATGCCTCCAGTGCTGACAAAAATGACTAATTTTGTAAGCCGCCCTGAATCTTTGAATGAGGGCGGGATATAAATGCGATTTATGAATGAATGAATGAATGAATAAATAAATAAAAACCTAAATCTGTGGCAAGTGAACTTTGTAACTGCCATTTATTAGGGCCTTCAGCTGCAGCTATACCAGTCCCCCACTTGAAGGAAAAGGTCATATGTTGTCACCATAAAAGGAACTTAATATAATTTGTGTGTTTGAAGGATGAAATACTATAAAAGGAGGGCTTGTATTACAGGGCACCACAGAGTACACCTGTATAGTGAAAACAAGTTGATACCACCTTTAACTATCAGGAGTCTGCTCTCTGCAATCCTGGGATTTGGAGACCTCATGAAATACTTAGAGTTCTCTACAAAAAAAAAAAAAACCTGTCCTGCACTTCTCAGAGAAAGTGGTATCCAGCTGTTAAAACTGAATAGTACAAACTCCCAGTTAACCACAGCTATGGAGCATGTTGGAATCACCAGAAGTAATGCAGTCTTCAGTTCAGATACCGGACACTGCCAGTAGAATTAAGTTATTTTGTGGCTTTGCAAAATAGGCAGGATTTTGAAGTTCAGGGGATGTCAAGAGTCTGCAAATGTAGCGAATGTTCCTAGGACATTTGGGTTTCTGATTGCCTAGAAGTGCCCAGTGAGAGAGGAAGTGACACGCTTTCTCCTTTCTTCTCTATTCAGCATAAGAAAAGAGCAGCAGAGCCTTGTTTCTGGCAGATTCTCTTGAGGTGGTTGTGTGGTGGTCTTTAGCTTCCTGATGCCAGCTGATATGAAATATCACAAGAATGACATCCACAACATACTGTATTCAGGTCTTGTGCCTGAATACAGTAGAGGCAAATACAAAGTTGGGCCAGGTTGACATCAGGGCAACCCTTAAATATCCAGCTACTTTGTGCCAAGCAGAAAAGTCTTTGAGGGATTTCTACTGACATTTACTTCTTCTTCCGTGTCTAGGCCAGACATGAAACTGCCAAAATGACGGCACCTTTTGGTGATTCATTTTGTAGTTCCTTTTGCCTGACCTAGTGTGAGAAAGATTAGCCGGCACAATGTGACCAGTGCATGTAGTACACCTGACTGTGGTTCAAAAATACCACAATCTTCAAGAAAGCTCTTTCTGTGAACCCCCTCACATTTACTAAACACAGTAGATTATTTTGTACAATCAGGTTTTTGACAGGGTTTGCAATAATATAGTGTATATTTATATATTTGTTGCATATATTTTCCTCAGTGAGCTCAAGACATCAGCCTACTTTTCAGAGGATACCTTACTTCCTTTCTCCATGCTTTCCAGGTGCCTGAGAACTAATGGCCAACGGTAACCTCTTCATGCCATGCCACATTGGTTCTGCTGATGTTTGAACATTTAAACTGAATCCTTTTGTAGTCACACCTTCAATGCATGGAGATTGATGACAGCAGATAGGGCTTCTGTGCATGAAAACATTGACAGTATAGCTGCAAGATAAGGCCCTATCTTCCTCACATATATTGTTCTCTATTTCTCGTAGCTATATAAGGCTCTAATCACAGGTTTGTCAAGTGAGATTTAAAATGGACCTGAACATATTAAAGATTAGGTGAAAGAGAGTCAAAATGAATGATGTACATGATAATTTCAGCAAAGTGATGCATCTGCAAGAAATGGATCCTGGGTTTTTGAGGCAAGCAGCCATGATTGATTACATAGAAGCAGTGCATATTGTCTTCCAAAATCCAACCAAAAGAAGAGAAGGAAATGCAAACAAAAATTGAAAAGTGGTGTTGAGTAAATAAGGGTGCAATTATTTTCTTCTTTTTCAAGTGCCGTATCTAATTCTGAATATGTGCTATTATCATGGTGATCAACCATGAAGATTGTCCTGGGAACAATATAATGCAGTGGCTTTCCACAGCACAGCATGACAACCATATCACTGATCCAGTTCTACTAGTAATTTTCTAGTCCTAGGACCTTTTGGCACACAAAGTCTTCATCAGCCCCAGGCCAGTATTAATGCAGCTGCTGCCCTCCATTAAGGTGGATCCAAGTGGGATTTAATCCACTTGGGGACTATCACCCTCCCCTGTGGTCTTCACCACCCAAGGCTGTTAGTCCTCAGGGTTGTCAGGTTAATTAACTGCCACCTGATAATTGGTGTTGAGTTGCTAGCAGTATGGTCTACTCTAGTACCATAGCAAGATAACCTGGCCAGACTATCAACATTCTTCTAAAGCTACATATTTACATAGTAGAGGACACCAGTGAAATCAATTTTAATTTTCTTGTTTACACAACACACATGTAACATAGGCCTCTAATGCAGGTTATTGCAAACAGTCTTTAGGAGGTAGTTTATTTTAAACCAATATTTGTGCCATGTAAAGTGTACTGATTTAGTATGTGCACTCAGGTGATTTAGTGTATATTTTGCATCAGAGAAATAAAATAAGCACAAGTATAACACATATAGAATTGATTTAAAAAGAAAAAAATTGCAAAGCAAGTATAGTTGAAAGGATCAGTATACAGGAATTAAAAGAAAGCTGTTTACAAGACTTCATCATGGATGCAAATTTTGATTAATATTCCACATGACCACAATTTGACATAAAAAACCAGGTTATTTTTTTAGTTGCTTAATAACAGCCTTAGTTGGTGAAAAAGCTGAAGATACCATGAGGAAAGGAAGTCTTAGTTTAGGAGCTTTGTCTGTTAACTAAATTGCAGAACTATTGGTTTAATTCAGTAGTGAATATGCAGTTTTGCCAAAGAGAATTACTGGACCCTGGCATCGTTTCATCCTGGTTCTGATTCTTTCTGAAATTCAGTAAAGAGTCTCATGGAATATGCAGGACCTGCTTTAATCCAAATGGCACAATGACATTACAGCATTCTGCTATCCCAGAATGAACTTGATAAGTGCTGAGATTTATGTTTGTGTGTGTGTGTTGTTGTTTTAAAAATTGTAAATTACAGTCATTATGTAAATTCCAGTTATTATCAGAGAGAAGCACAAATAGTTGTTTCCCTGCCTGAATAAATCATACAATTCAGAATGAAGGTAATGAATGTTACGGAAATTGTTTATTTCAACCCCTTTTGCCTGAAATGTTACACATTGCTATCTTTTCTTACCTTTGCAGGTTATTGACAATTTTAACAAAAACCCATATTGATTGAGTAAAATTCTGAAGTTAATCTGCACTCCCATTAGTGAGAAGAACAAAGTAAGGCTTTCTCTTGCATTTCTTCCTTGGAAACAATTAGGAAATGAAGAATAATAGGCTGGGATGGATTTCTTTCATGCAGTATCATCCAAAAGCAACACTCATAGGTATCCATATGGCTGGGAGTCTGGATAAATTAGAATAATCAGGGTTAAATTGAAATAGACCTAATAACAGGGAAACAAACCATAGTACTGTATTAGGATTGGTGGAAATCTGTATTTTAGGCTAAATATTGTTTTAAATTGCCCTTTGTGCTTGAAAGATTTTACTAAGCCAGTTCTTCAATTAGTCAAGAAAAAGCTGGTGACAAGAATAGCACATGCAGGTTCTCTGCAATTTCTCCCACATAACTCTTCTCCATGCTGATGGGCTCTGGCCTTTCTGACTGTGGATTCCAGGTATACATAGCATCATCTAGTGCAGAAAATGAGGAAATGCACACAATGAAGCTAAAATAGCTTTATTCCCCTAAGAATGTACATATGGTTTGTAGGAGACATGTACACCAGCTAGGCATAAGGTTTTGTTCAAGTGCTTTCAGAAAGAGTCCACTCCAAGTCTTCAATTTTCAGCCCGTCCACATTGACTTGAATTCCAAATCAGGAAAGCCATGCCTCACTCAGACTGTCATTGGGAATCTGAAAATGTTCACATTGTTCAGAATTGGGTAGTGGGATGGTTCTGAATGAATGAATAAAAGCTATCTGATTTTGTTGTGGAAATATTCTTACATGAAGCAACACTCTTGTGTTGTAAATTGCCATTCTTTTTGCTCCTGTTCATTCTCAAAGAAGCTGCTACAGAGGCTCTCTTCATGCCAGAACTCTTCATTTTCTTACATTTTGACTATAACCACATGTTAACTGTAAATATACTTTTTCTACTTTAAAATACTTCTAGAATGACTTTTACTATGAAAATTAATGAACCAGAGACAGTGGAGAGACTGAAGCAATTTAACAGAAGGAATGACCAAATTCCTAGAAATCTTTTTACCCAAATCCTTGACATATTTCAGATGAATAACTGCAGATATTTTACAAGCTTTCCATTTGAAGGGCTATCCTTATATTTTCCTTGTGACACATCTCCGTGAAAATGATGGAACCTCAGATGTGACCTTAAGTAACAACCTGTTAAAGTGCAAAAACCAGACATTATGGTTTTTGTAGGACTGTCCTAAAACCTGGAGGGTGCTATGAAGGCTCTAGTTTAATACAGAATTTGTGATTCAATAGAAATAGTGCACAAGGCTAGTCCAATTCCAATGCCAAATGTAATATAATTCAAATTACACCAATAAAGAAAGTAGGACTCACAAGCTGAGGACCAGCACATTCTGTCAGTGAGGGTACTGGCAATAATCAAGACATCATCTTTCTCATTCATTCCCAACATTTTAAACCATATCTCAAAGCATACAATATGCAAAGGGCTAGACTCAGAGCCATAGGAGGGTTGTAACCAGAGGAGGTGATGCACCATTCCAAAATATCAAAGTGGGACATCCCCAGTTTACTCCATGAGTCACCATAGCCCAGAGTCATATACAGCTACTGGTTCATGTTGTGCCCACTGGAAGGATAATTAAGAACATCAGGATTTTCAGTGCTTTATATACCATTCACTTTCTCATGTTCTTGAGCCCAAATAATCAACCCTAATTTTTCATATGTAAATTTATTTCCAGTCTCTGTATGCCCAGTGACATACAATTCAAATATAAAGAGACTGTACACATTGGTATATTTTGGTACATTTTGCGAACTAATGTTATGTTGTACACATTTCTTTCTGCTAACTTTCTTTGAATTGAGATGTGGTCTTCACAAGCTTCTCATTAAGTTGAAAAGTGAGGCTTTTTAAAAATAAGTAAAATATATTTGAGAAAATGACGTTTATACCAGTACTTTGCATTTTCCTCCTGTATATGTCTCAATAATGGCACATAGATCAGGATCAAATTTGGTAGAAGCCTTCTGGGAAATTCTGTTATCTGTCTCTATGTCTGTGCTGTTGTTTATGTGCTTCTGAATCTCTGGAACACCCTTATTCCATTAGCTCAAATGGAAAAGCAGAAGTAATTATAGCAAGGGTACACAGTACCATGGATTTTAGAGCTGAGCCGGACAATAAACAAAGATTTGAGATGCTGGATTTTGGACACATACTCTTCTTCAGATTGGGGGGAGGGGCAGCTATTTCTCATGTTTGCTAGCCCAACCACCACCTTTAAAGTTGCTACTGCTGAATGATCAGTCCTACAGATTCAGCAATGGGTGTCCTTTGTACCAGAGGGTAGGTCAAGAGATCAACAACAGTAGTTTGCTGCCTGAGCTTCCAAATCTTTCTTTTTCTTTTTTTTTTTTTTGTATTCTCTTTAGAGGTAATACTGTTGCTTGACATTTGAGAATATTACATTATATTTCAGGGTATTTCCAAGTAAGAGTGCACTCAACCCCATACACAAGTGCAAGCAGTCAACAAACACAGAGATTTTAACTAAGTTTAAAAAATAGATAATTTGAAAAAGCCGCAGATCAAGGGAAAGCAAAAGAGCTCTGTTACCTGCATCATCCCTCACCTAGCAACATAAATCATTGCCCCGAAAATGGCCACTTGTTAATATACAGCCTAGTGACATTACTCAGAGACTTCCCAACTGTCAGAATGTCTGAACTGGGCTTCATTGGCAAGGGATGAAGCTGTCAATCTTATTCTCTGGTATTGTCCTCTCAGGCTATACCTGCATATTCCTTATGATGTACAGTATTGTCATTTTGTTCTTCCTCCTTCTCTGCTTCTCATCATGTGTTAGGAATCCTGGATTTCATCAGAATGATTTATAAAGCTGGTGACCCATGCTGTGGCCAGCCTGGGGCTTTTTGCTCTGATCTCTGCAAGAACTGGATAGTGTTTTGTCATTTGTCTTACCCTGGGGTCCAGTCCTAATCTGCATGCTATGTAGCCCTTCAGGGACTCGGAGTGGTATGCATGTCATAGGATTACTGAATATTATATTTACAAAATCCTGTACTGCAATTTAGGTCTAAAAGTGACTTGCCCATGGAAACCCTGTGAGCTTTTTTTTTAAGGTGAGAATTAAGGTCTTCTTTGCCCAAATCAGATCTAAAATAATACCTCGGATAACGTTTACCTCGGATAATGCTAAAATCGCATAATGTTAAGTAATCTGGGGGTGAGAATTTGATCGAATAACGTTAAGGTCCTATGGGATGCATCGGATAACAACCGCCAAAGCCTGTGCGGTTACAATGTATCTCTATGGAGCTTTAACGTTATCCGATGCATCCCATAGGATTTTAACATGCATCGGATAACACTAAAAATTGGATAACACCAAGACTTGTGGAACCAAGTTTTAGCGTTATCCGAGGTTTTACTGTACTTCCCACTACATTGGCTCTCCTATGGTTGGCTTGATAGTGATTCATATCATCATGGCCAGACTTGTTTAGTTTCATGCCTGAGTATAATTAAAATATCAGGCAGGAAGGATAATTTATTAGTGGTTTCACCATTGGGGGTTCTATCTTAACACAAAAGGTTGAGTATAAAAGTCTGCAAGATCTGTTCTTCCCTATACCATATAAGTTCTTTATGGGCTACATATCTTCCATTTAGGCAGCTCTATCTACACCCAAAGAGGTAAAAGAAGAGATAAAGAAGAGATTTAGACATAAAGACCTGCTAAAATTGACCACTTTAAATTCTGCCTTTTACACAAAAATTTTTCAGAAGCATATATATATTCCTCCAGTGAGTCTGTCTGACAGCTGAATAAATCTCTAACCCAGATTATCCCTTCATAAAAAAAGATGAAAGGCAGCAGGTGGTAAAACAAGACAGTTGACTGTTCTTCTAAGCTTTGCTTGAAGTCACAGTGCTTCTTTCCTGGTGATTAGTCAAAATATTCAAACTTTCCTTCCTTTAGTAGTAACCTAGCACAGTGTAGGGATTTGTGTCAATATACTTCAAATGTTTGGCATCTGAAATATCCCACCTTTTAAAATAATGGGACTCTTGTGTTGACATACTTCTGAAGTATCAGAAGGATATGACCTAGCAATAATCTTAAGGATAACCATTCCAGCCCATGAAATCTATATATTTATGAATGAGAACAGTTATCTTTCAGATTATTCACTACTCTGAATGTTATAGTGAAATTTTCAGATTAAACACCGCATATACAAATGTAGCGAAACATATATATAAAAGGTATTTGTCATACGTTTTCCACAAATGCATAATGTAAGTGTAATGGAGTAGACAATGTACATGATTACAGAACTTGTATAAGAAGCTGTATATGAATGTTGGTCTTTTACAGAAACTATATACATATATCAGAGAATGCAGAAGAATTGATGCCTTTGAGATATAGTATTGGAGGAGAGTTTTGAGAGTCCCCTGGACAGCAAGGAGAACAAATAGGTTGATCTTAGAAGAAATCAACCCTGACTGCTCTTTGGAAGGTCAAATAGAGAAGATGAAGCTAAAGTACTTTGGACATCTACTGAGAAGAGAGGACTCACTTGATAAAGCCTTGATGCTGGGAAAGGTCAAGGGCAAAAGAAGAAGGGGAGAGTGAGATGGCTAGATGGCATTTTTAACAAAGCAAGGTTTTGGATACAAAATGTGTGCATGTGTGCATGTGTGCATGCATGCGTGTGCAATGATAGCTTTTTGTAATGAATTTTTAACATTGTGATAGAATGGTTTTTTCAGTATATTGCTGCTGATGAAGAAAAATGATAATGTATTTAGTTTTATGTAGGAGCAAAAAAATCTTGCTATGATTGCCCTTTTTGTTGTTTTTGTTGTTGTTGAGTACAAGAAAATTTATGAGAGAGATCTGTGAAGCTGCCTATAAAATATGATTAAACTATCAGAATTTTTCTGGCTTCTTATGGAATTCCTGGTGTGTTAAATGTTGAGAGAAAATCTCCAAACTGAGTGTGAGTCTCTTGGTGAAATAGATTGCTATTTGGAACACTTGTGGAGCAATCCAAACCAATCTATGGAAAAGCAGGAATAATCCCTGCCACATATCCATGGAAACATCTGAAAGCGCAGACAGCACTGGCTCTTTAGCTATAAACATAGGTGAGCACTGAGTTGGATATGACTGTCTTTCGAGCAAGGGTGACCTTTACCTTTATCTTACTGAGTGGATAATTAGTTCAGTTTCTGGGCTGTGAAATCTTTTTCCTTGAGATGAAAGAACCTGATGCTAACCTACTTTCATTATTTTGGCCTGTGTACTACCTGGTCTGGCGGTTGTTAAGTTCCAGCCAGGAAAGCTTTTGTCGAGATTGAGAAACCTAGAGGAGATGACCCAGGAACCTAATTTCATGCACTTCAAAGCTGCAGGGAAAGTTTAAGGCTAACTTCAGCAAGGAGTTGTGGAGTATCTGGATTCACCACAGGTGCCCAACACAATTTGTGTGCATCAGTTGCTCATGCAGTGGATATCATGAGGCAGCCTTGTGGTACAACCAACATCTATTCATTTGAATTGGAAACTCCCAAAGAGATGCCTCCCCAATTGAACCAGTGGTTGATGATGCGCAGCACTGCACAAAGACTAGGGATTCTCCTGTCTGAGCAAGGGAGGGGCTGATGGGCTCCTCCTTCTCTAGTAGCAGGTTTATGCACTGCCACAGGCCCCCACTGCAGGTAGGGTATTTAATAACATTTCATAAAATGTGGTCCAAATTTTAATGCCAACTCTATGTGTATTGCCTCTTTATCTGCCAGGTCAGGGGACAATGAAAATGGAGAACTGTCTGGGAAAGTGATGTGTGAGGGGACAAGGGGAGAAGAAGAAGACCTAATATGAGATGAGATAGCTCAGTAAACTAATTGTCAACAGTTAGTTTGCAAGATCTGAGAAGAATTTACTTGAAAAGAAAATCTTGCTAAGAATACTCATTATGTTGAACTAGAAGCCCCGCTGTTAATTGCTTCAAAGTGAGGGAAAATACATTGAATCTGGCTTAGAAAAATGTATCCTAAACCCCTGAATATACATGACAAAATGTTTGCCTTTTAGAGGACAGTCACTCTGTTATTTTCTTTGAAGCAAGCCTTTAAAAATGTGTCAGATTTGGTGCTGATCTGAACCTGTTTCAAAGTTATAAATTTTTGTTTGGGTTTTGTTGTACAATTATGTAGCTGTGCAATTGTGAAATTGTAATTTAGTTCAGGCTGTGATTTACAAAACAAAGCAAAATAATCACAGGCACTGTTTACTACATTTTAAATACACTTGGTGAATTAGGGGCTTCTTGTATGCACACCAGCCTCAAATTTGATAACTAACAGAATGGGACCATGAACACAATCCCAGGTTTAGCCTTAATCTCTGTGAATTAAATTTTAGTTGGTTGTTTACAACAGTCTTTTTCCCCAGACCAAGGTGTTTATATTTATTAAGCACATATTCACCAGACATTTTAGGCATCAGGCAATCTCTTCTGTGTAGTTTTCATTTTATAATATATTAAATCTACAATGTTACAAGCTATTTCTGTATGCCTAACTCCACTGAACAATTGAGATTTATTGCTACATAAAAATATGCAAACCTGGATAATAAACATCCTTTCAAGATTCTCTGTTTTCTATGGTAAAATTCCCTGATGGGTACAATACTAACAAATAATCATCAGTATTCAATCGCTTTTTCCTAAATTAGCTAATTATCTCAAATTTGGTTCCTAGGATTCAAACCAACATTGTTTGAAGATGGTGCATAATAAGTATTGCAGTGGATAACAATGTTCCTGTCATGCTGTTTATGCTAAATAGAAACATTTCTCTTGGTAATGTTGGTTAAGTATTTGGAACTACTGTCCGAATATGGGTGACTTTTAAGAATGCAATAACTCATAATACTTCCTTTCCTCTGTTTTAATACTTAAAACACACTATCATGAATAAATATTAAATAGTCAATATACAATAGAACCCCGGATAATGTTATGACTTGGTTCCACAAGTCCCGTCGTTATCCCGTTTTTAACGTTGTGCGATACATTGATCACACAATGTTAAAAAAAGCCCTGTTTCCCTAGAGGCTGCAGGAAGCCAGAACGTCGGGATTTGAATCCAGGGAGGTGGGGGAACTTTGGAAACAGCTTGGATCGGGTCTGCCCACCTCCCTGGACCCGGCGGGGGGGGGGGGTCAGAGACCCCAAAATTGGTAAAAAAAAAAAGTCTGTTTTTTTAACCAATTTTGGGGTCTCTGGCACCCCCGCCGGGTCCAGGGAGGTGGGCAGACCCAATCCAAGCTGTTTCTGGGCTTCCCTGACGTCCTGAGCCAGTGCAGCAAGCCAGAATGTCGGGATTCGAACTCTGACATTCTGGCTTGCTGCACTGGCTCAGGATGTTGGGGAAGCCCAGAAACAGCTTGGATCGTGTCCCCTGCCTGCTCCAGAGAGATCAGAGGACCCGATCTACAGCTGCAGGGTGGCTGGGGAAGCTGACGGGGACTCCCTGTCGGCTTCCCTAGCCAGCCGCCCTTGCCTCCGCAGCTGTGGGGTGGCTGGGGAAGCCGATGGGGGAGCTCCCCGTCAGCTTTCAAGCCTCCCCACCCCTGCTTCTGTAGCTGTAGGGTGGCTGGGAAGCTGAACGGAGAACCCCGTTCACCTTTCCAGCCACCCTGCTGCTAAGAATGACTGTATCGGATAACGTTAAAATCGCGTCATTCGATACAAGATTTTTCTGAAAATCTTGTAACGTTATGCGGTTTTAGTGCTATCCGATACTCGCGTTATCCGGGGTATTACTTGTATTAGCATTTCTATCCATCCATATGCTTCTGTTTGTGTTCATTTAAAAAAATAACGTTTAAGGGCTTTTAGATTTCTAAAATCTTATTCTCTCTCTGTGTGAATGTGGAGAAGTACAAACTATCTTCCATATAATGCAACACACATGATGCCCCTCAATGTTCACTAAAGAGGACCTTATGTTGGCAAGAGGAAATGCTGTTGAAGTAGCCTGATATTGGACAGATGTCATCTAGCCCTTTTTAATTCTATTTTGTTTTTAGATGTGTTAATTTTAGCTTTGTATGTTATTATATAATGGTGGTGCATCTGACACAAATAAAGAAAGAAAGGCACCCCAACAATATACATTTAGAATCTATTATAATTTACATTTACATTGCTCTTCAGATTGCATATTAACTTCTTATGAGAGAATATTACTGAATTTTCTGTTCCATTGATAATGATAATGATAATGCAATACAGTACTATTATATGTGTGAACAGCACAGTATAACAATAACACCCTCGCTGCCAAAAAATAGTGAAAAATGCAATGAGTTCTTTTTAAAATGAAACTTCCACATTGTAAAGTTATTTATTAGCTTTATCTTTCCTTGTCAGTGGATAAATTCTGAAAATACAAAGCATTTGGAGAGCAACCTCTAGCCCTTGTGCATTTATATGCTTTTTCATATCAGTTGCAGGGAAAATCAATATTATTGATTGATGATAGTAATTCTCATATCCTGTTTTGGAATTTCCCATTGTCATCTGTGGCATTATTCAGCATGGCTCGCCTTTTATTCTTATGGTTTAAATGATTTTTCTTCATCTCAAATGCTGAGATTAAATACCCAGTTAGGTAAATAGGTCTTGAATCATAATCAGCAGCTTTTAACATTTAACTTAAGTTAGGTAGGAAATAAAATTTAACACTTCAGCTCATGGATGAATCAGCTTGTGGCATGTACTTCTAATTCTAAGCAAGAACTGATGCGAAGGCTTAGAGAATTTAGTAATGCAAGAGACCTGGTGTAATAAGAAGCAGTTTGAGACCTTTGGAATTTAAATGACAAGGGGTTGAAAGACTGTACTGTATAATGAATTGCCATCTTTTCACCTTTTGTTCAGCCTCTTCATTCATCAAAAGGAAGATTCATTTTTAATATGCATCAAAACAAGAACAAAAGGCAACATACTAAACATAGCAATGCACCAATCCTTCCATAGAGAGCAGGGGAGATTCTAGTTCTTATAAAGTTCCCCATCCAATTTTATATTATCTCTCTCTCTCCCTCTCCATCCTGTGCCAAGCACATAGGGCTACAAGGATCTTCCACAAATTTTGTACAGCCACAGTTGCTGCATCTCTCTACTTGAGGTTGATCCTTCTTAGGTCATGCTGGGAAGTTCCGTGTCAGATCTTCTTTGTTCTTCCTTTCTTCCTCCATCTACCTGATGGTATCCAGTTAATCACAATCATGGCAGTGTATTGTTTACCTGCATGGAGCACATATCCAGCAAAATGCATTCTTCATTCTATTATCAATTTGGAAATCAATTTGTAATTTGATCTCAAGATGGAGTATCTTTCTAAGGCAACATTGCTGGAAGACAATCTTCTGAGTGATTTTTGCTGTAGACTTCTAGGTCTCAGTGGTATAGAAGTTACAACAATGGCATTAAAATCTGCTCTTAAGTGCAATACCTATAGATGGCAATATCCAAATCACACACATTTGTTGGAAAACAGCATTTGCTTTCCCTATTTACATTTTACATCTGCTTCTGTTTCCCCATCTGTATCCATGATACTACCAAGAAAATTAAACTGCTCCATAAATTTTAGGAACTGGACTCCTACACTTACTACAGTATTGTCTTGAGTACTACCAACTTGCATTAGCTTGATCATTGACAAAGTCATTTTTTTCATTGATTCTTAAACCCACTTTACATGCCTCTGTTTCAAGTGCAAGTATCATGTCTCTCAGCTGTGTCTTAGTACTTGCGAATAGGGCAATGTCATAAGCAAATTCCTGGTTGGTCAAGTTTCCTTGTTTTTTCCACAAAATGTTGAAGTCTACATTCTTCATTGCTTTTTCATGATGTAATCCATGATGATCAAAAATAGAAATGGGAATAAGATACAGCCCTGTCTAACACCAGCATCAATAATAAAAAAAAGTCAGTCATGTCAGTTTCAGTTCTTACACACTATCTAGAATTGTTATAAAGTCTGCTGAAGTTGTTAACATATTTTTAGGAATACCATATATTCACAATATATTCCATTATGATTCCTTGTTGATTGAGTCAAATGCTTTTTTAAAATCAATAAAATTAATAAGCACTGGTTTTTATACTCAATATTCTGTTCAATAATATTTCACAGGGAAAAAATCTGTTCACTACATGAGTGGCATTATCTGAATCAAGTCTGCTCTTCATGAACAAATTGGTTGATCTTGTCCTGCAGGCTTTTAATTAGAACAATACTAAACACTTTTCCAGGGACTGAGAAAAGTGTACTACTTCTCAAATTATTACACTCAGTTAAATTGCCTTTTTTTGGGTACTTTAATGATGATACCAATCCTCCAAACATCTGGGACATATTCATTTTGCCAACAATTGTTGAATAGTTTACAAACAACCATGTTACCACCATATTTCAATAACATAGCTGATATTTGATCTAATCCAGGCACTTTACTATTTTTTTGGTGTGTATATAAGCTTTTTATAATTCTACTTGGATAAACAATCCAATGTCTACAGCCAAATCAATTGGAAGTGGACTATTGAAATTATACATTGTTGTTAGGTGGTGGTTGGTTTAATATCTCTTTGAAATGTGCCAAGCATGCATGGTGTTCTTCTTGTCCAAGAAGTATTTTCCCATTTTTATCTCCAATGAGTACATTGGCTTTAATTTGATAGTTAGACAAATCATGGGTTATGTGAAAGACCATTTTAGTGTCACTCTTCAAATCTGCTTCTTGGGCTTCCATTCTTTTTTGTTCTAGCAAATCCTTCTTACCTTCCCTGCAACTATGCTTCACTTTCTGTTCTAACTCTTCGTACTGGTATTTTATTGCTGCTTCTGCTGCTTCCCCTGATGTCCATGCTTGACCTCTACAATGTTTTACTATCTTCCTTTCATTGATCTACTTCCTTGCTTTATCTTATACCAATTTCTTTTTCAATGATCTTCTCCTCCTTCTAGTTATCTGTTCCTAGAACTTTATAACAGCTTCCTTAAATGCTCTCCAATTTCCGCTAATCCTTGTTGATCTTCTAGCTGCTGTATCCTGTTCTCTAACATCAGGTGGAATTACTGGGCAACAGCATGGCCCTTCAAACTTTCAACAGCAACCAATTTGTCTTCTGTTCTTCAATCTTCTTTAATTGAAGATGTATTAATGAAAGGAGTAAATAGTGATAAGAGGCTACATCTGCTTCTCTGAATACCCTAACATCAATCATAGGAGTTTTCCATCATCTGCTGATACAGATATAATCAATCCTATTGTAGGTTGGACCCATCAAGAATTTGTCAGATCTTCTTATGTATACACTTATAGACAAAGTAAGTGTTCCCAATGCAAAAGACATTCAGCCCACAGAAAGTCAGTAAATTATCTCCATTATCGTCCCCCCTCCCCTCAGGATCCATGCATCCAATCACGTGTTCATGACTGTGCCTGTCATTACTAATCTGTGCATTGAAATCATTCATTATCAACTTTAAGTCATAGGCAGGAATATCATCCAATATTGCCTGTAGCTGATTATAGAAATTGTCCTTCTCTCTTTCTTTACCATCTTCTGTTGGTGCATAGCTCTGAATAACTGTCAACCTGGTGTTCCTTAAATGGAATCTATCTGTGATGATACAATCATTAACTGGTGTCCAGCCAATTAGTGCTCTACTTTCTCTTTGCTGAGATAAAAGACTACACATTGGGGATGCTGATCTATATGCCTCAAGTAAATTATGTTCCTTCCTTCATCAATAAATTTGCCAGTTCCTATCCATATCATCTCACTGATTCCTAAAATGTCAATGCCATAGCTATAAAATTCTCATAAAAGTTGCTGTAGTCTGCCACATTGGTAGAGTATACATGCATTACTTGTTCCAATCTGGTTAATTAATTTCACACTAAGGATCAAATCCCTCATTGGGGCTTGAGTAGTCAAGTTCATCATTGAGGATGAGACCAGTCCAACATGCTGTGGTTTATCTCTTCCACTTGTAGTTACTATTGCAAGAATTTTTTTTTTGCTGGTCAATTGTTTTCTAAAAGGCCACATAAAAGGTTACTAAAAATATTGATCATCATTCTTGAAGCTCTACTATTATTTACTGTAACAGTCATTGACAACTTTGAAAATGGCACCTAAATCAGGAAAGGTATTAAGTTCAATAAATATGTTTTTGATTTGTTCCTGGTTCTTATTTTTATATAAATATTATTTTAAAAACTGTTGTCCATTTCATGTCTTCTAGATTGTCCAGACTATCTGTAGTTCACTTTCAGGTAAAACGCATTAGTTTTTAAAACACAGCAGGTTCATGCAAACTTTGTTTTACAGAAAAATCTCAGAAAGCATAGCGAGCAGGAACAAAAATTTCTGTCTCAAACACTCTGGAACTTAAACAAAACTAAAAATGCTAAATAAGGAAAAAGAGAAACCACTGCAAATAAATATGCCGTAAATGAGAAATGTTTAACAAAGTATAAACATGATATACAGTAAACTCCAAATTGTCAGAAAAAGTGCCACAAGGTTGCTAGCTCATTTTGAGCTTTATTGGCTTCCCACTATCAGAGGCAGAATATGCACAAATTATTTCAGAATTGCAGCTGACAATTGTCAACCTTGCAGTCATCTAAATATCTTCCTCCACTCACTTAAGAAACAATGATTCAATAATATATATAAAAATAGTGTTTTTAAAAAATTCAATGAAAAAGGCTACGTATCTAACTGATAAATTAAAAACTGAGATAAATAAAGATGAAATATAATCCCTATACTCCATGTACACAGTGAAAGAGAAAAAGAGAGGCATGAAGATTTAATGCCTAAAACAATTCTAAGAAAATCAATAAAGTAATACATAGGATATATTGGCCACTAAGGGACTGTGGTGGCTCAAGTGGTTAAGACACTGAACTTGATGACTGTAAGGTCAGAGTTTGATTCTTCAGTACTGCACTATGGAGTGAGTTCCTGTCTCTATCTCAGCTCCTGCCAACCTAGCAGTTCCAAAGCAAGAAATTGCAAGTAGATAAATAGGGACCACTTTCTGTGCACTCTAGTGTTGAGGCATGCCTGCCATGTGTCCACAGAAATGTCTGCAGATGCAGAGAGTGCTGGCTCTTTGGCAATAATCAGAGATAAGCACTGAACCCTAGAGTCAGATACGACTGGCTTTTGAGCAAGGGCAACCTTTACCATTATGTTATTTACCATTAATCCAGATGTAAAACAAAATGCAAGATATCAAATGGAGTGCTGCTCAGTCTCTAAACTTTTTTGTTGTTCAGTCACACAGTCAATTCCGACCCTTTGCGACCCCATGGACCACTGTCTGCCAGGCACTTCTGTCCTCCACCATCCTCCTCAACTCGCTCAGCTCTGTGTCCAGTGTCTCTACAATACCATCTAGCCATCTCATTTTGGGCCGCCCCCTTCTTCTTTTGCCCTCCACCCTTCCCAGCATCAATGTCCAAAGTACTTTAGCTTCATCTTCACTATTTGACCTTCTAAGGAGCAGTCAGGTTTGATTTCTTCTAAGATTGACCTATTTGTTCTCCTCGCTGTCCAGGGGATTCTCAAAACTCTCCTCCAACACCACATTTCAAAGGCATCTATTTTTCTGCGTTCAGCTTTCCTTATGGTCCAGCTCTCACGACCATACATTGCCACTGGGAATACCATTGCTTTGACTATATAAATTTTTGTTTGCAATATGATATCTCTACTTTTTACTCTGTTCCCCAGGTTTCTCATTGCTAGCCACCCAAGAATCAGTCACCTTTTTTATTTCATGGCTGCAATCACCATCTGCAGTGAGCTTTAGGTAATTTTTCCTTTTTGCTTTTCTTCTTTTTGGAATCTCCCTCTTTTTGCTATCAGACACACTGGAACCAAGAACTCTTGAAGCAACTGGAGAATCCTCAAGGTGTTCTCCTTTGTCATGCAGATACAAGGTCTCAACTAAAATTAAGGTAATTGCAAGATTTCTCTACATTCCTTATTTCTTTGATGTCAGTTGACGTTTGGGGAACTTGAGATGTTTGGACTGGGAAGCATGACACAGATATGAGGTCTCTCTCTGACAAGGTTTATTATGTTGAAACTGAATAACACTGACAAGGGTTTAATCTTGTGAGTCTGTTGTAGCAACAATAACCACCTTGGCTTCTGAAGACATGAGCTACAGGCCATAAAACTTATAATGAATAACACTTTCTAGTTTTAAGATTCCATAAGATTTTCTTTTTTAAAAAAAATGGTACCGTGAGTTGAATGGTTACTAAGACAGTTTTAAAGTCCAGTATGGGACTAAAATTGTAAACATCTAAATCTGAAGCCTAGAATGAACAACTTGCTTTGGAAAATAAAATTATTTTTATTCTAAGTCAAAATTGACTTACACTATTTATTTTGGCTATTTTCAGCCAAAAAAAGGCACTTTGATAACATACTTGTATCTATATTTGCTATGTGCTTAAGACATTGCATAAAGCTTCTGATACAGTTTTACTAGAATTCCATGAGGCCATGAAGAAATGATTGAATGAGATTATCAACAGAAGCTTGTAAATATTCTGGTTCCAAAGAAGGAAACAAAAGCTACATTAGTTTGTATCCTCCTCATACATGGCATACAAATGAACAACTGATGGGAGAATTAATTTTTAACTGGAAAAAGCAGATGAGGCAAGGGCACTGATTTTTTCTTTCCAGAGCAGAAAGTGTTCTGAAGTGTTCTGGTGATTTAAAAACAGCAAGGATGTTATAAACATTTGTGTTGAAGGAGATAAAAACCAAAAGGCAAGCTCCCTGTAAACAGTGAGTGCTCTCTAGTATGTGGCCCACATGAATGAGTTGCTAGAATTCTCTGATTCCCAATGGTCATGGATGTAGAAGAGGCCATGCCAGATGGACTGGCTGTGAAGGCGCACCTTGTCCATATCCTCAAAGCTGTGGCAGTCCATTGCAGTCACGGTGTTAAACCCTGCATGCCTCATTTCATGTGTGCTGCAGGAGATGGCTCTGAGATCATACTGTGTGTGGGTCACTTCATGGCAAGCTGTGATCCACCTTAAACAAATTCATGCCAATGACATTTTTCCTGCTTTAGGAAAAAAATGCATTCTCGGATATGAGTTGCATTCGACAACAACGTAGGGAGTATGACAGATAAAGGAGATTAGGAGGTTGCAAAAACCCCAGAACATCTTTTCTTTTGTCATTACTTTATTATTATTATTATTATTATTATTATTATTATTATTATTATTATTATTATTATTATTATTATTATTATTATTATTATTATTATTATTATTATTATTAGTAGTAGTAGTAGTAGTAGTAGTAGTAGTAGTAGTAGTAGTAGTAGTAGTAGTAGTAGTAGTAGTAGTAGTAGTAAAACTTTATTAGCATTAAAAATGGAGACAAAGAGAAGAATTAACAAAATGTTCACTTAGCTGACCATAACCTACACAACCGTAGCTGACCATAGCTTACACAATACAATATTAAGAATCACAGCTTCGGGGGCGTGGCTTGGATGGAATAGGAGAAGCACCGGCTTGTCCTTCCTCCGCCATTCAATGTGCTTATCAATGGGATATTTTTAAGTAAATAAGACAGATTTTGGTGGAAATAGGTCTGCTGCTGCTGGGTGAAAGTGCTCCCGACCAGAGGCGAAAAAAAATAAAAATAAAAAAAAGCGGCGGAACGGCGGAACGGCGAGAGCGGGTGAACGGGGCCTGGAGAGGCTGCGCTCCGGTCGTCGGGGGGGTGTCTGGATCTCGGAAGAGAGTCTCGGCCCCCTTTGATGCCCGTTGAGCCACCTCCGGGGCCGGAATGGGATCCTGACTGTGCCGTGGGGAGTAAAAGAATCGCAAGAGGAGAGGTGAGGTCGAGGCGGGGAGCCAGGAGATCGATGTAAAGAAGAAAATCTTGCCGGCACCTGAGTGGAGAGTGCGTCCCCGGAGTTTGCCCCGAGATTTCGAGGGCTGTGAGTGGAACTTTGTGACAGAGCCTTGGTGAGAGGGGGAGACGGGGGGACGCGAAAAAAAAAGAAGAGAAGAGGATTTGTTGTGGAGAGCTGGTCGGGGAGCTGAGAGGCGGTGTTCGGAGAGGAGAAGAAAAGGCAAAGGCAAAGGGAGAAGATCAGAGACTGGATAGTGTTGCAGACGAGGTTGGTGGGGTCTCAGGAACTTTTTGCTGTGGTGATTTATTGGCAACAGTATTTCAAGTAAAACTTTTTGAACTGCGATTTCGAGGGGGTGGATGAGAACTGCCGATGGCTGTTGGAAGGGACAGAGAGGAGAGCGAGAAAGGAGGTAATAAAATGGCGGAGTGAATCGAAACTTAAAAGCGAGAGCGGAAACGAAACTAAGAGGGTAACGATTTATGGCCCTATGTTCTCCGGACAGACCCCACTAATGAGGAGTTAATTAACTTGCTTATCTGAAGAAGAAAACAGCAGCGGTTTTAATAATACAATAGTCTGTTTGTTCCTCCCCCCCCTCCACTTCCCCCCTCCTTTTTTGGCTTGCATATAATAGATAACAAGTGTTACTCTACTAACTTTGTTGACATAACACGACATTGGATAATTGCAACTTTGACAACTTTGGACAATCTTGGAATTAAGTTTTTGTTTTATATAAAGTCTGGTAGAAGTATACAGGTATTTCTGGGCTGCTTGAAACTTGGTTTAGAGGGTTGAAACGAGACTAAGAGCAGCGGTGAAATAAAGAAGAGAAGAAGGACTTTGTTTAAACTTAATATTAGTCGGTTTTGGGTGATTGACTGAATAAAGATTATAGACTTCCGGTTTGATCATTGCTGAAAGAAGTGGAACTCATCTTGCCTTTTGAAGAAGGAAAATAATAGCGGTCTCAGTAACATTATATATTGGTTCTCCCCCCCTGTTCCCTCCTTCCTAACCCCCCCTTGCTCTTTGAACTATACGTAGAAGATAAAAAGTGTTTATTCTGATTTCATTTTTATATGTAACTATTGTTCTAATTATTAGGATATCATACTTCTGGATACAATTGAATATAGATATATCTGGGTTTCAGCTATTTTGAGGGGTTTGATAACTTTACAACTTTGAAAGGCAGAAATAAATAAATAGATAGACTATGCAGGAAGGGGAGGAGACAGTTAGATCAAAGGGGAGGAGAGAGAAAAAAGAAAAAGATCAAAAAGACAAGGAAAGGCATACACCATCACCAACAATGGAGACCACAACGGCAGCAATGGACTCTCAAGCAGGCGCTGGAGGACGATCAGTGGATGTACCGGATAGAATGGACAATATGTTTGCTATATTACAACAATTGGTTAAAAATGGAAATGAAAATCAGGTTGCAATGCAAAAATTGAATAAAATGGTGGAGAATAATTGTGAAGAAATGAAAAAAGACAGAGAACTGGCCAGGCTACAACATGAGAGCCTGGCCAGGACTCTGACAGATGTGCAGAAGGAGGTTACTGAGAATACAAAAAAAAATTAATATGATTACTGAAACAATGCAAAAGGATTTAGAGCAAGCAAAGATTTCTATGAATGAGATGTTGATCCAAGAACATGTGATTGCTTCAAGAGTATCTGTTCAGGAGAAAAGGATGATGATGGTGGAGGAGGGGCAGAGAAAACAGAATATTGTGATACGCAAAATGGCCGAACGAACGCCAGACAAGCTTAGAGATAGAGTAGTGGATTGGCTGAACTCCTTGAAAATGGGAAAAGATTTTGTGCCAGAAGATATTGGAGCTGTGTATAGAGTGGGGGGAAGGCGAGATAGGAGATCACCAAGGAATGTTTTGGTTAAGTTTGCAAATTGGGCGGATAAGTTAAAAGTGATGGCTTACATCAAACAAGCGGGGTCTGGCGTTCTAAAGATTGAGGGGGCTGATGTGGAAATCTACAATGACATCGCGCCGGAGGAAAGAAAATGGAAATACATGATGAAACCTGTGACGAAATTTTTGGCTTCAAAGGACATTAAGTATAATTGGAGATTTCCACAGCAGTTGAGATTTTTTTATGAAAAAAGATGGCATATTCTGGATGATAGAACAGATGTCTTGGAGTACTTGACTCAATTAGGGTTCATGAAGGTGGCTAGTTCAGAATGGATTGCTATGAGAACTGACTTGTACGCAGTTGGGGTGATGGGTCCGGTACTGAATAAGGAGGGGGAGGTGGAAGGTGCAGTGGGAGGAGCGGAAGTGTCAGGAACATCAAGTGCGGAGCTTTTTGAATAAATAAATTGCAGAATAAAATTATAATGGTGGAGGGAGGGGGGCTTTAGAAGAACATAATGCTTTTTTCCCCCGGTCCCCCCCTCCCCTCTTTGACTGATAGAGGCGACATCTTGGAACAAGATGTGGGGAGGGTAACAGAAAATGGAAGAGTAGGTAAGTTCTTTTTTCTTTTCTTTTTTATAGTGGTAGTAAGTAATTTTTTTCAAGTATTTTATTTCTTTGAGTTATTTTGTACTGAGAATGTACAATTGTTTTTTTTGTCATTATATTGTACTCGTTTATTTGTATTTTTTCTTAGATGTTTTTTTAGATTTTTAGTAGGGGATGGGGTAGACACGTCCGGGGAGGAATGTAAAGAAGGGGAGGGATTAGTAAATACGAATGGTTAAGACCTTAAGATTGTTAACATGGAATGTGAAAGGGACAGGGAATGCCGTGAAGAGGAGGAGGTTGCAGATAGCGCTCAATAAATCTAAATCTGATATCATCTTTCTACAGGAGACCCACCAAAAATCGGCGGATACTAACAAATTAGTTGTGAGAGGAATTGATATTTATGAAATGGCTTATGGGACATCAAAAGCAAGAGGTGTTGCAACCCTTATATCGGAAAAATTGGGTTTCACTGTGATAAAATCTATAGCTGACCCAGAGGGGAGATATCTAATAATTAAGGGGAGGATAGAAGATGAAGAGATAACTCTTGTAAACGTATACGCCCCGAATACCAATCAGGCAGAATTTCTAGAAAAATTAAGAATAATTCTACAGAAAGAAGGAACGAGGAATATGATTATTGGGGGGGATTTCAACTTGTTAAGTTCCGAGATTGATACTACAAGTATTAAGAAGAGAAGTAATAAATATATTCTAAGTGATTGGGCAAAATTAATGAATATAAAAGATGTATGGAGGGAACTTAAAGGACAGGAAAGGGATTACACTTACTATTCTCAAGTTTATGATATGTACTCAAGGATTGATTATATATTTGTAACGCAAGGGTTACTGAAAAACATAGAGGATATTAAAATAGGGACATTTAGAGAATCAGATCATGCCAAGATAAGTATAGATATAAAACTGGATGAAGGTGATAGGAAAAGATATGTTTGGAGATACGACCCAAAATTATACAAAGAGGATAGCATGAAAACACAAATTATGGAGAAATGGGATGAATATTGGATATGGAATGATAATAATGAGGTCAGCTCAGGAGGGGTATGGGACACAATGAAAGCGATTTTTAGAGGAGAATCAATAAAACTAAGCAGTTGGAAAAAGAAATGGAACATCAATAGAACTCAGGAATTGGAAACACAATTAAAACAACTTCACCGGGAACATATAAAGGGTAAAGATCAGAGGGTATTACATCAGATACAGAAAGTAAAGAAAGAATTGGAAGCCCAGGACATGGAAAGGGTAAAAAAAGATTTGATATTTTTAAAAAGAGAATATTTTGAGTATAGTAACAGAAATTCTAAGTTATTAGCAAAAGCAGCGAGGGATAAAAAGAATAAAGGCCAGGTAGAAGTATTGGTAGATGAGAAGGGGAAGAGATGTAATAAAAGGAAAGAGAAAGCAGTAATAATAGAGGCCTTTTATAAAGAACTATACTCAAAGAAGCAGGTAAATTTGAACAAATTGGAGGATTACTTTAAAAAGTACAATATATCAATAATAACAGAGGAGCATAGAAATAGGATGGAGGAACAAATATCGGTAAAAGAAATTGAGGAAGTAATTAACAAATTAAAATTGAATAAAGCACCAGGAGAAGATGGGCTTCCTGCTGAATTCTATAAGGATTTTAAGTTTTGGATTGTTCCAAGATTACAGAAACTGTTTAATGGGATTTTAGAGGGAGAATCAACACCGGAATCTTGGAATAGATCTATTATTGCATTGATCCCTAAGCCGGGTAAGGATTTACAGAAAATAGAGTCATATAGGCCGATATCCCTAATTAACCAAGATGCTAAAAATTTTTCTACAATAATGGTGACTAGGCTAAATAGTTTCATAGCCAAATACATAAGAGATGATCAAGCAGGGTTTGTAAAGGGCAGGTATATGTCAGATCTTACAAGGAGAGTAGTGGATTTATTGGATATAGCTGAAAAGCAAAAGGATAAAGTAGGTTTTTTAGCATTGGATATTTTTAAAGCATTTGATTCTTTGCAATGGGCAACGATACATGAGGTAATCAAATTGTACGGATTTGGAAATAAATTTCAAAAAGTTATTAAGAATTTATATAAACAGGGGATAGCGATAGTGAAATTCAATGATAGTTATACAGAAGAAATAAAATTGGAGGCTGGAACTCGGCAGGGGTGCCCTTTGTCGCCCACACTGTTTGTATTGGCTATGGAACTATTGGCGAATTTAATACGGCAAGATAAAGAATTATTTGGAGTAGAAGGGAATAAAATAAGTTTATATGCCGACGATACACTAATCACAATTAAACAACCAGTACAAGCAATACCAAAGATTAATGAACATCTGAAAACTTTTGAGGAAATGACAGGTTTAAGGGTGAACTGGGATAAATCCGAGATGATCTTAGTTAATGGGAGTAAGAAGGATGAAGAAGAAATAAAGCAAAAATTTAATATTCAAACTCCGAATAAATTAAGATATTTAGGGGTAATACTTGCTAAAAAAACTGGGGAACTTAAGGAATTGAATTATGGAAAACAATTGAAAGAGATAGATAAAAAAATACTACAGTACAACAAGCTGAATTTATCGTGGTTTGGCAGGGTCGCAATGTGTAAAATGATGTTGTTACCTAAATTAAATTTTTTATTTGATGCTCTGCCAATAAAACACACAGATAAAGAATTGGAAAAATATCAAAATATTATAAATAGATTTTGCAATGGGAAACGAAGAGCTAGAATATCTAAGTCTTTGTGGTACGTATCGCAAAAAGAAGGGGGACTGGGTATTCCGAATGTTAGCAAGTATTATAGAGCCTTCCAATTACGAAATGTTATTAAATTACTAATTAGAGAAGAATCAATATGGGGAAAATTAGAATCAAAAGAGTATTCGAGGAAAGGGAAGGCATTTTTTTATGTGGGGATAAAGATAAAAAAATGAAAATTCAGGGTAAGATGATAGGAGCAACAATAGAAGAATGGAATAAAGCAAGAAAGGATCTTATTCCAGGGATTTCATTGGTTACAGAATTAGAAGATTTTAATAATTTCCCGATGAAAATAAACGGTAGGATTAGGGATATCTTATTAGAAAATGGGGTCTCTATGTTGAAAGATTGGATCAAAAGTTGTAGGGATTTGGAGAGGAGGAAGGAGCTTTATCGGCAATTGGAGTTGGATTGGTTTAAAATCCTCCAGATGAACAATTGGAACAAGAGATTTTATTTGGAATTGGGACCAGACAGGGAGCTTACAGAATTTGAAAAATTGCTGGTCAAATTAAGAAAAGGAGACATAGGAATAAAAGGGATAGTTAGTAAAATATATAAAATATTAAATAAAGGGGGGAAAGCTCAACAAATATTGAAAGATAGCTGGGAACAGGAATTGAACACAAAAATCACTGAGAAAACATGGGAGAAAATGTGGAGGAGACGTATTATGAGATCTATGTCGGTAAGAGTGAAGGAACACAATTATAAACTAATTTGGAGATGGTATAGAACCCCAGTAAGACTGCATTTAATGTATGAAACTGTGAGCGAGAAATGTTGGAGATGTAAAAAAGCCAGAGGTACATATGAGCACATGTGGTGGTCTTGTGATGTTCTGAAGAATTTTTGGGGAGATATTGAGGATGAAATTAAGAATATACTGGAAGTGCAGGTTAAACTGGGGTCAAATACAGTCTTGTTAAATGAGGTGGATAAATATAAAATGAGTGAGGATAACAACGAATTGATGGCGATAATGTTATCGGCGGCCAGGCAATGTATAGCGAGAAATTGGAAAAATAATGAAAATTTACAAAGAAGGGATTGGTACAAGGAAATGTGGGAATTGGCACTCAACGAAAAGCTTACCTGGGAGTTAAATTTTAATAAGGGTAAAGTAACTGGTAATAAGTTCTGGAGGATTTGGAAACCTTTCATTGAATATGTATTAGATAAAAATAAAGGCATATTCCCTGCAGCTGAGCAAAATGGTTTTTGGAAAAAATAAGGAAACATTAATCTCCGGACAATGTATATATCACGAGGGTGTTTTTACAGTAAAGAATGATAGTAGAGTTAGAGAATTAAATATATTGGTTTTGAGGTGATATGGGGAGACATAATTTACAGTTTGAAGTTTTATCATGAGGTAGCAATATTTGAATGATGATACAAATGCAGTTTTGTTAATTATGGGAATTTTTATCTTCTTTTTTGATTTTTCTCTATATACATTTTGGATTTATGTAATGCTTTTCTTTTCTTTCTTGCTTTATGTATTTTTCTTGATTTGTATTACTTTTTATACCCAATAAAATTTATTAAAAAAAAAAAAAAAGAATCACAGCTTCCATGTCTGTTAATTACTTTATCTAGAAACTGAGCAACTTAGGAACATTCAGAAGAACAGAATTTGAAGGAATTAAATGTGCACAAACAATTGTTGACTTGTGTGATATGTACATTATAGACTTGAACTTATTGAGTAATGCTGGTGAACTAATATCTGTAATTCATTCTTAACAGTAAAATCATTGTTTAAAAGAAGGATTACAAGTGCAAATGGTATGAAACATGATTAAAAATGATGAGGAGCAACATGACCAAAACATGTAAAATCAAGGATCATCAATTCCCATTGAATAGAGATGATTTGAAGGCACCTGACATAAAGGCAGCCACTCGATCCATGTAATTGGTAGAGAAATTGTTTAGATGTCTCCGTGACCATAGTGTGAAATGTATGCTCTTGTCATTACAATACTGTGATTGGAAAAGCAATGTATGTTGAAATTGTGTGTTCTTAACCATAGGCCAAACACTGGCAAAAAGGATGAAGAAGACATCAAAGGAATAGGAAGATCATTTGAATTAATTGACTAAATCTGAAGTAGAGGGATGAAAGTGAGGCATATCCTGTAGAGTAATCATCTTGTGGATCTGGATAATATTGTGTCATGTGATTCTTTGTGAAATGTGAGAAAAATAACCCAGTTCATGGTGGCCAAAGACTTTGTTTTACTTCATTTTCCCCCTTCATAGTAAAAACAAATGGGCAAAGTAGGTAATAACTCAGTTCCATCCTAAATCCTAGTTTAAAGCAAGAACAATTTTGCCCCTGTACTATTCCGCAGCAGAATATGCTGATTATGTATGATAAAAATCACACATGCCAAACAAGTGAATGTAACTCTCAATGAATCATGTAGGATTATTACTGGCTGCCTGAAACATACACCCAATGAAAAAGTCTTTATTTGCCTGTCATTGCCCCCCTGAGCAACTGAGAAATGCTAGCAAATAATGAACAAAATAAGATAACACCAAAGCAAAGCTATCTTTCTGGACATCAGTTCTTTAGAGATAATGGTTAAAACCGAGGACACCTCTCAATCTCTGAATATTAAACCAGAAAAGGCTATGCTAAATCTGTGGAGAGTAAAAACAACACACGCAAATGAATGCTCACACCACGACAAGATGCTGGCTTGACCATGTGGAAGTCACTTAATAGACTGCAAAATTAAGGAGGAAGGTTAGTCAAGTAAAATGGAGATATTTAGATACAATACAAACTTTCTATGAATGTGGAGAAATTCAATCAATGCAACATTTTTGTTGTTCAGTCGCACAGTCGATTCCAACAGGCGATTCCAACAGTGCGACAGGCACTTCTGTCCTCCTCCATCCCCCTCAACTCGCTCAGTTCTGTGCCCATTGTCTCCACAATACCATCTAGTCATCTCATTTTTGGCTGCCCCCTTCTTCTTTTGCCCTCTGTCTTTCCCAGCATCAAGGCTTTCTCAAGTGAATCCTCTCTTCTCATTTGATGTCCAAAGTACTTTAGCTTCATCTTTACTATTTGACCTTGTAAGGAGCAGCCAGGGTTGATTTCTTCTAACATTGACCTATTTGTTCTCCTCGCTGTCCAGGGGAATCTCAAAACTCTCCTCCAGCACCACATTTCAAAGGCATCTATTCTTCTGTGCTCAGTTTTCCTAATGGTCCAGCTCTCACAACTATGCATTGCCACCGGGAATACAATTTCTTTGACTATATCACTCACCTTTTTATTTCATGGCTGCAGTCACCATCTGCAGTGAGCTTTGATCCTAGGAAAATAAAATCTGTCACTGCTTCTACTTCTTCCCCATCTATTTTCCAGGGACTGAAAGGACCTGTTGCCATGATCTTTGTTTTCCTTATATTGAGTCTCAAGCCAGCTTTTTCACTCTCTTCTTTCAACCTAACCAGGAGCTTCTTTAGGTTTTCCTCACTTTCTGCCATCTGCATATCTCAAATTGTTGATGTTTCTCCCAGAAATTTTGATCCCAAATTGTGATTCCTCCATCCCTGCATTGTGCATTATGTGCTCTGTGTATAAGTTGACAAAATGCAGCCTTGTCTTACTCCTTTTCCTATTCCAAACCACTCTGTCCTTCCGTATTCTGTCCTAACTGTTGCTTCTTGATTCATGTACAGATTTCTCATGAGGTATATAAGGTACTCTGGTATTCCCATCTCTTTAATTACTTGCCACATTTTGTTGTGGTCCACACAGTCAAAGGCCTTAGTGTAATCAATGAAACAGAAGTAGACTTGTTTCTGATATTCCTTTGTGTTTTTTCCCCCATGATCCAACGTATGTTGGCAATGTGGTCTCTAGTTCCCCTGCCTCTTCTGAAACCCGCCTGCACTTCTGGTAATTCTCTCTCCATGTGCTGCTGCAGTCTATCCTGTATTATCTTAAGCATCACCTTGCACATGCAATTTATTCCTTACTATGTGTACAAAAGATGATATAGTAAATGGCTGAGAGAACACTATTGAAGTAGCCCACTTCAAGTCAACACTAATCCAACTATTTTAACAGATTAATTTATTTTGAATTTTTCTTATATTTCCTATACATCCAATCCAATATCCAGTATCGATTTGTCATTGCTTTTAGTGAAAATCAGGTCAGCTCCAAAATGTTCTACCCTTTGCCTTCTGTTTTCATCTCTGGCCGTAAGTTCTTTCCATCATATACAGTACATTCATAATTTTAAAATGTGCAGTGCTCTGATATGAATAAAGAAAGAAGAACTTTTATTGTATTGTTTTTAACTCTCATTGGATACTTTTCAAAGAGAATACTGCTATCAATGAACGCTGAGAATTCAACATTAATTTGTATTCAATGTTTTAAATCCTTTGAATTTTTTATTGAGAGATCCTCTGTGTCAGTGCAAACAGTAAGTCATTTCTCACTCTGTCATCATAGTTTACATGCTTTTTAAAATTAAAAACTGATAAAATGCCAACTAATAGTGCAGGACACCTGTCGCTAGCCATGTATGTTCTCTTTTCCTTATGATTCACTGCTATGATTAGATGTCATCATGACATATTTCATGAACACAAGGTCTTTTCACTTCAGGTTTTTTTTTTAATGCTGCATCACAGGATTCAAAACAATGAAGACTGTAGAAAGAAGCACCACAGTTGAAAAAGGACAAATGGGAGCAGGTAGCTATGACCTACAGACAGAAAAAAAGAAGTGTTCTGCCATTTAATGAAATGCAATATACTCTGGCTACATCTGTGCAAGACAGTTAGATGCCATCAGATTAAATAAGGGCAGTAATGCTGCTTTGCGTCACTGAAAGTAATAGCTCTGTATCTGCTAAAATTGCTCAGTTTATTCCATTCTTCTTGTTAATGGGCAGCTTTATCTCTAGTCCAAGTACTGAAACCCTTGCTGGTGAGAATCAAGAAGTGATTTAAGATCTTTGTTAGTCAACTAGCTTGAACAGAGTGACTGTTTTTCAGAGAGAGAAAGAGAAGATGTGAGAGACATAGAAAGAGAGAGTAATTGTTGCATCTTTTTCAGTTGTTGCATTAAAAAATAGTACAGACCCAACTAAAAGCTATATAGTTTAAAAATTTACAAAATAAAATGTGCAAGTGGGCATGACCACTAAAATCAAAGGAAATTTCTCCCTCTCTGCAGTGTTTTCTCTGTGTTGAAAACACTATGTATTAAGTCATGCTGCTAGATTTTGAGTCAGTGTATAGATTAATAGCTTCTAATATGAACCAACAGTGAGAGTTCTAGATAACAGAAGTCTGTTTTTGCTATTAAAAATGGTTTAAAAAACTACATGATGTAGTGAAGGAGGTGTATATTTCATCCAGGACTTTAGACAGTTCTGAATGCTCCTCTGTAATCATGTTGATCTCCTTCAGACAATGAGATTACATTCTATATTCCTTCCTTAGGAGTTATAATGCAGTGAACACTCTCAGATGTTTCTCATCCTCAGAAAGAAGGGAGTCTTAAGTGCTGAGGGATTTTTCAGGCTCCTGCAAAGAAGTGAAAAGATGCATGCTTTTTTTTAAATCACCTTCAGTATTTTTATAAAAGGGGAGGAGGCATTATAAAGTTCTTTTCAAAAATAGTGAATTTTCTACACAAATTTTTGTTCAAGGGGGAGTCTTGAATTGTGAAAAATACACACAATATCCTGTAATCATGCCTATTGGGGAGATAGTTTTGAAATCTTTAATCTCCACTTACAAGTAAATAAGCAAATATTTATACTTTTTAAAAATCATATCAGAAGCACACAAAGGTGCTTTCTGGGTTGAAAGGATTTTGGCTGGAGGAACTCTGCTCAGGGCATGCCCAAATGAGGCTCCTTTCATGTCCCAAAGACATGTCCCCAGCCCCAATGTGGTCCCTGTTTATCTACTTGCAATTTCTTGTCAAGAGCTGAGACAGAGACGGGTGCTCATTGCATCATGCAGCACTCGTGTCTTGAACTCCCAACTTGCTGACCTTCCAGCTAATAAGGTGAGTTTATTAACCTCTGAGCCACTGCAGTCCCAGAATACATCCATACTTAGGATATAGCCCACAGCTTGCTACAGAGTAGAAAGTTTATAATTGCGAGATTGCACTATTATGGTTGGTTCTTACTAAATATTTTCTGCTTGGATATCCAATTCTATGCAGAACACCTCATCCCCTTCCCCAAACCGGATGCCTCAAAAAAAAAATAATTCCCAGGTGGTTGCTACTGGTTCAGCGAACCACCCGGGAATCTTGCTACTGGTTCGGGTGAACCGGTGTGAACCTGGAACATCCTAGCACTCCTGTTAGAGTGTCGATGGGCTGCTCTGCGTACTACCTTAATTGCTTTGTAGAATATCCATGTTGTCTGTGACAAACGGGGAAAGGTTACAAGATTGGGCAGTCAGTCAAGCAAGGCCTCCAAGGATCACTTATCATAGATACAGCAATGGGAGGCATTGTGGGTACCAGGTCAAGAGAAATATTGAGGGCATCAGACCAAATTGTCAAGAAAGATTAGTGCTGCTGCTTCCATATTCTTCCCCTTAATGTGCCTCCATCAGTCTTCCTGGTAGATGACTATTCTTCCAATTCACACTATTGCTGAGCATATAAAGAATGAAGGATGCTGCTATTTTTACAAAGACTTTTTAATATTCATGTCAGAAGGCGCATTCCAGTGTTAGGAAGACAGAGGAGGCTGCCACAGGCAACAGGCTGGAGTATGAAAATATTAGAAAATATACTATTCTTGGATCATAGAATAATTGAGCAGAGTCCAACCCCCTGCTCAATAGTACATCTGGCAGATGGCTGTCTAAGGTTCTCTTCAGTATATTGTATATTGGAGAGTTATCTGCCTGTTGAGGCAATTAGTTCCATTGTTCTACTGTGTTAACAGGAAAATTATCTCAATATTCAGCTGAAATCTGAGTTTCCTGTAACCTGAGCCCATTATTATGTGTCCTGCAGTATGGAATGATTGAAAACTGATCTTCTCCTCCTATGTATGACAACCTTTCAAATGATTGAAGAATGTCATCATATATATCCTCTCATTTTCCTTTTCTCAAAGCTAAATATGCCCAATTCTTTCAGTCTTTTCACACAAGCTTGGCTTCCATCCTACTTGCCCTCCTCTGATCCAGTTCCAATTTACATTCAACCTTCTTAAAATATGATGTCCAGTACTGAACATAGTGAAGATGAGGGCTGATTAGATACAGAGAGAACTAGTACTTCACATGATTTGGAGATTATATTTCTCTTAATGCAGCCTACAATAGCACTGGCTCTTTTTTTTTTTTTGCAACCACATCACAATGTTGGCTTATATTCAGTTTGTGATCTACAATCATTCCAAGATCCTTCTTGCATGTAATATTACTGAGCCAGGTATCCACCATCTTGTAACTGTGCATTTTTAAAATACCTGTTAAATTTTGTTTTGTTATTATCAACTCAGTGTCCAAGTCTGTCAAGACCTTGTTGAAATTTGTTTCTGTCTTCCAGAGTATTATCTATTCCACCCAATCTTTTTTCATCTTCATATTGTGCAAGCATCCCCTGCACCTCCTCATCCAAATCATTAATAAAATGCTGAAGAGAATTAGGACCCACGCATGAGCCCTATAGTACCCCTGCTTTTTTAGTACCAGGCAAAGTGAAAAATGTTTGTTGCTTCGTATGTCAATATATATTTCATTAATGCTGGGACTCAAATAAATAAATGTCTTGGACCAGTCCTGGTATCTTGTTGAAATGATTTCTTATGTTCCATTTTCAGAGAGAAAGGCCCCTCTCTATATTCATCTGCTATGCAGCCAGAAGAGAAGAGGGGCTTTCCCTGTTTTTCTCTAAGAGAGGCAAGGTTTAGCAGTAGGTGCTCTAGTGTTTCTGTTCACCAGCTCCAGGTGCAGGGCCATTGGGTGGTTTGTAAGCTCTGTCCTACCTGAGAGCCAGCCTCTTCTTTGCAATCTTCTGATTGAATACTCTGTGCCTCTGTTGGAGCTCAGCGAGTGTCCCAGACCTAGTACAGGTTTTTGCTATCTGAGACTAATTTCTTCTTTGTTTTTGGGCAGGAAACAGCCAGCTAAGAGGGCAGCTAAGGCTTCCTGTTGAAGGTGTTGAGGATTACAGAGTCATCAGGGGATAAGGACCAGGTATTTCATCTTCCTCTGAAGGTGGGTCTATATCAGATTTTGATAGCATCTTGGCATGCCTTACTGCACTTGAAAAGGGCATGTGGGTGCAGCTTCCATGCAAGACAGGCAAGCAGGCCTTGGTGGGGAACTAAGTGATCCAGCTGGACTAAGATACATGAATTGGCTAACCAGATTTTATCTCACCAGATGCCTAGGAAGCAGTTGAGAGATCATCTGCTGGTCTGGCAGCTAATAAGGCTTTGGTATTGCCCATTCCAACTGAAGGTGGTGAGGATTACACAGAGTCATCAGGGGATAAGGACCACAACCTAATCTGGCTGAGCCCAAGGGCCACATTTCCATTACACTTGGCTTAGTCTGTGGCCAGTGAGTATTCATTCACCTACACTGTTCCTATGGGGGATTTGACTGGTGCTCTGGGTCCATGGGTTTTTTACCCTCCTGAGATTCCAAGCATGACATCTAGTTTGTGCTCACCCACTGGTAGTCAAAATTCACCCTCTGATGTGCCTTATGGTGGTTATCAGCAATGGCTTTCTCGACACCAACTTATGTGGCTGCAGGGACAGTGACTAATTCTTATGGACAGTCTTAGGTTAACCCCGCTGATGAAGCTCCACATCTGGGAAAGGCTTTGACACATGGGAGGAGGGGATTCCTTTAGGACTGTGATGGCAAACCTTGGCACTCCAGATGTTCTTGGACTTCAATTCCCAGAAGCCCAAATCCCCATGAATCCACACAAATGGAGTTACTGCAATTAATCAGCCCTGTGCCACCCTCATCACTTCCCAGAAACAGAAGTAAGATGCACCCATTTTACTTCCACTTCCGGGAGCGATGAGGACGGCATGGGCTGGATGAATTGCAGTAAACCTATTTGTGTGGATTCACGGGGGCTTGGGCTTCTGGGAATTGAAGTCCAAAAACATTGGGAGTGTCAAGGTCACAGCTTTAGGATGTCACCTATCAGTTAAGGAAAAGATCCTTAAAGATGATTATGTTGTCATATTCTCCTTGCTTTTAGCAGAAGTAGAGGTGAAGGGTAAGGATTTACATCAGGGGTTCTCAATGTTTTCAGATCATGGGCCTGACCATGCACCCTGGACAGCTGATCGGGCTGGTCATGTGGTTATGCCCACCAGAAGCTGAAGTAAAACATGCCCGCACATGCATAGAATGCATTTATGGCAGTGCTCTGTGCATGCATGGGCGTGTTTTATTTCCGCTTCCAGGAGTGGTGAGGGTGGTGTGGGTCAGATGAATTAGCATCAGGAGCTGGGTCCGGCCCATGGGCCATAGATTGCAAATGCCTGATTTATATGATGAGAAAAAAAGATAAGAGAATCAAGAAGAGCTTGTAGTGAATTCGGTAGCTTCAGAGAAGATAAGTTGCCATCAGTATGGTCCGTACCTGTGAAATGCTGTTGTGTCCTTGAGGATTCAGAGTCTATGGCCAGACCTGATAATAATTTGCTCTGCCATATTGGCAAGGAGAGGGTTTTTTTTTTTGGGGGGGGGGGGACTGTGATCCCTGATGCGTATACTGGTCACACCATGGAGTTAATCGTGAGTTTAAGGTATGGATGCACAACAATGGCATCTTATATCTGGGTCACCTGGGTATCCAATTTGGGTATCTAAAGTTTTTTGAGGAGGATGGGATTGATTTGGTGGATGTTGGGGCTGAAAATTTTTCTGACCAACCTGCAGAGGGACGTTTCAACTGTCCTTGAAAGCAGTTGTGGCAAGAGAAGACAAGCATGAGCTGGCCCTCTATAGTGGTGAGTAGTGCTCAGTTAGAGTGGTAACAGTGGATCCCTCAGGGGCATCAGTGGACAAGGTAAATACTGGCTGTGTGATGCGATTCATGTGAATCATTTGGGCATACAGAGGCTATCTTCTGTTTGAATACTCTGTATTTGTGGATGTGAATAGAGTTGGCAAAGCCCACAGAGATACTTTCCCAACAAAACCAGCCTGGCAGCAACTGATTTACTTGATTAGAAAAAAGGGAGATAACCAAGAAGAGACAATTCCACCAGCCTAGCAGTAACTGGGGCTGCAGTGACTCAGTGGTTAAGGAGTTCACCTTGTTAGCTGGAGGGCAGGCAAGTCAGCAGTTTGAGATCTGGGTACTGCATGTTGGATTGAGTGCCTGTCTCTGTCCCAGCTCCTGCCAACCTAGCAGTTTGAAAGCAAGAAATTGAAAGTAGATAAATAGGAATCATTTTGGTGGGAAAAGATCTTGGGGAAATGAAAAGAGCCTCATTTGGGCATCCCCTGAGCGGAGTTTCTCCAGCAAAATTCCTTTCAACCCAGAGTAATTTCTGACACAAAATTATTAGCAGGAACTAACAAGGCACAGAACTGCACAGGGACTAGGGGTTTGCCTGTCCTGTCTAGAGAAGGAACAATGAGATTCTCCTGCTCTAGTACCAGGTCTATCAGTTACCTGGCCTGGCCCCTTCACAGGTCAGGGGTTTTAATAAATTTTAATAAAATTATGACCCAAGCTTAAATTCCAATTTAATGTGTCTTTCCTCCCTCTTAATTTGACAAAGGAGCGGGGAACAAAAGCAAATATCACTGTGATACCAAATTGGGGGGGGGGGCAGTAGCAAGGAAGTACGAGGAAAGATTTTATCTCTCCTCTTTTATGTACTTCCAAAATTCATCACATTTTTAATGTATCTCATTACAGAATATTATTTTTCTGTGTTACAAAATAGAGTGACTAAGGTTGGATACATAATTGGAGGTTTATTAGAATCCATGTAATTAAATAACACACTATTCTTGCCACACAGGGAGCTGTTTTAAATGCAAGTGGATGGAAGCTAGGCTATATGACAAGCTGGCTGGCTTCTTGTATGGCTACGGTGATTTCAGCAATGAAATGACAACTTCTTTTCAGTTAAAAAAAATTAGTCATGGGACACTCTTATATAAAGTAAATGTGTTTTCACCTTCTAAAATAACCCATCATTTCTATAGACATTTGGCTTCTTTCCTATCATCAAGAATGACTGAAAGATTGAACTGTGATTTTAAATAAGTGTTTTTCTTGGAGCAAAATATTCAATTCCCAGCTATGTAGTATTATGCTTTCAGCAGCATAATAGTGACACTTACTGACTGGTTTAGAGATTTTCAGCCACAATAACATAATGACTGAAACCCTAAAGCTTACTGTAATAAGTGGTACTAGAGTAGGTTGATTTGAATTCATGGAGTTTGCAGAGTGGTTGATTTAGCAAATCTCCACTGATTCAATAGGCCTATTCTACTGCAATTTATTACATCAATCAACAGTTTTTTAGAATATTTGAACCAGGAACCTGAGGTGTGGAAGAAAACAAGCATTCATTTTGATCCAATGGAAGGAAGGATGATAAAGCAAAATACTGTGTTCAATAGATTAAAAACAATGAAATATAAAAATAATAAAACCTCCTCATTAGGCTTAAAGATGCCAGTTTTTAAAAGGTTGAACACCATAGTGCACTCTGATGCCTTTGGAATCCCATTAATGACTATTCATCATTCCCAAATAATTACATATATTCAACTAATAATAGAGGACATGTTCCCTTTGTAAGGGTCATTTTGAGAACAATTATTCCATGAAAGGTTATGAGTCCTCATCATCATCGCCATCGCCATCACCGTCATCATGTTTAATTTGTATGCTGCCCACTCGACAGCATGACTCAGAGTGGCTAACAACAACAACAGAGCATAACACAATGGAATACAATAGCATAAAAAACATTACAATAGGGAAAAGGAAAATCATTCATTTAAAGATTTAAAGATCCAATAATAGCAACAATAAAAGTAACAATAAAAGTCCCAACAGTTCGGCATGAACCACACCATGGCACTACCCAAGCATTGATAGGGCCAGGCAGTCAGCGGCAGCTCCCTGTCCTCCCTGGCCATGGGAGGGGCCTGGGGTCAGCTGTGTTGGTGACTTTGGCCACCCACGATGCTCCAACAGTAGTTTCTTTCCCTGGACATGGAGTCTTTAAATTGGTTAAGAGTTTCTCCTTTGACAAACTTTGAGATGTGGTGTTGGAGGAGAGTTTTGAGAGTCCCCTGGACAGCGAGGAGAACAAATAGGTCAATCTTAGAAGAAATCAACCCTGACTGCTCCTTAGAAGGTCAAATAGTAAAGATGAAGCTAAAGTACTTTGGACATGAAATGAGAAGAGAGGATTCACTTGAGAAAGCCTTGATGCTGGGAAAGGTGGAGGGCAAAAGAAAAAGGGGGCGGCCAAAAATGAGATGGCTAGATGGTGTTGTGGAGACAATTGGCACAGAACTGAGTGAGTTGAGGAGGATGGTGGAGGACAGAAGTGCCTGACAGACAGTGGTCCATGGAGTCACAAAGGGTCGGAATTGACTGTGCAACTGAACAACAAAAAGCAACTTGTTGACTGCAACTCATATCTGAGAATTTAATTTTAATTTAATTTAATATTCAAATTTATGCCCCGCCCTGCTCAGACTAACCTGACTCTATATCAACATAACAATCATAAAATTCCACAACACCACAATAACAATCATTGCAGTATCAGTATCAGAAAAAAAATCAATAACACAGTAACTGTAAAAAAAATCAATATCACAATACAAAAAGTTTTACAAAAAAGTAAAACAAAAACAGCAGCAAAAATAATGTCACATTTACCGAGTCCACAAAGATTATTAGCAGAATCCTACCAAAAATAACTGGGAAAAGTTCAAAAAAGTCCACAAAAAAAGGAATCTAGTCCCGGTGAGACCTGTATGCCGTGGCAGTGTCTTTTTAAACTGGCCCAGGGTGGGACAGGGTACCAGCAATGGCACAGCCCCGGTGCTCACAGCCCCGGTGCTCACAGCTGTGGTAGCCTCTCTGCCTGGTTGAAAGTCTGAAGGCAAGGGCGGAGAGGTCCTGCCGTCCATCTCGGTGTCTTTTTAAGCTGGCCCGGGTGGGGAGGGGGACTGTTGGCAATGGAATGGCCCCAGTGCTCTCAGCCGAGTCGAAAGTCTGGAGGCAAGGGCGGAGAGGTCCTCGGTGGTGTTGGAGGCAGTGGGAGCGAGGCTTTTATGCCTCCCGGCTGCTCCACACAGCTGTGTCCCATTGCGTTCTCCTGAACACCGGTGAGAAAGTTCGGTCCCCCCCCCCCCCCCGAAGCAGGAAAAATGTCATTGGCATGAATTTGTTTAAGGCTAATCCTAGCTTGCCATGAAGTGACCCACACGCTATGATCTCGGAACCATGCCCTGCAGCACACACAAAATGATACATGCAGGATTCAACACCAGGACTGCAATGGACTGCCACAGTCTTGAGGATATTGACAAGGTGTGTCTTCATAGCCAATCCATCTGGCATGGCCTCTTCCACCTCCATGAAAATTGGGAACCACAGTTCCTCCTCTGCTCACTTTGCCGTTGTGCCCAATATGATGGTTTCCAGTGGAATTTCCTCCACTGAAGGGGAACATCACCCTACCCAAAGGGGCTTCTCCACCTGTAACCATTGGCCCCTTTAGGGAGTCAGGTTAGTTAACCACCACCTGACACTCAGTGTTTTTAAACAACTAACTGGGCAATAAACAGGTGAACATATATGCTGATCATTATTATTATGTGTGTTTCAACATGTTTTCAAGGTAATTTTCTTTTTTTCAACTGATTCTGTTACACTTTTATATGCTTTATAGCTTTAATTAGTTGGATTTTTAATAGTTTGAGAGTGGTCCCAAGTTTCTTCACTGGGGTAAAGATGACAGAAATTTGCACAAAATAAATAAAATAAGCAAATAAGTCTGACATTCTTGTCATTTGACAAGAGCTTCAGAAAATAACTCACCCTTTCACAGGATCAAGAGAATAATTTTGCTGGTTCCGTGTACTCACATGCAAAAGGAGAAGTGTGATAAGGAGGATTTGCCCCTAGTGAAGGAACTATAAAGATTCCATTTCCATATTTAGGAAATATAAAACTAAACTTTTAGAGTGGGAAAGGGAGAAATTAAAGGGTAGCCAGAAGTACTTCCATGACTGAAGCATTATTTGGTAACAGAGCAACACCTACTTCCTTCTATTTATTGAACAATTGATTGTGGATAAGGTCATTAAATTGATCTCATGACTTCGTCCACAAACCCCTGACAATTCATTCTCAGCTAACAAGTTTAGTATTTTAATCTTATCTTTAGTAATAATTGTGTGCTATCAAGCCAATTCTGATTTCTGGTTACCGTTTACAGGATTTTCTAAGTAATGAATACACAGAAATGGTTTGCCATCCCCATCTTCTGGAGGCACTTTAGGATTGTGTCACTTTGCCCATGACTGCAATGGCTCCCTCTTCTCTCAGGAGGTACAGTGGAGAATTGAACCAACTTTGTTCTGCCATCAGATACCTATACTACTGAACTATCTAAGTAGCAATCTGATTTTTAACAATGGAAAGATCTATGAAAAGTAGTGGATAAAATGTTTAGAACAGGTTTCATCTGGGTATTAATACTACTCTAGGGTAAACAGTTCTATGGTCCATGCTAACTTGTGAGCATGCCATTAATGTAAACATAAACTATTATTACATGTTGAGTAAAATAGCACAAAACAATCTCCCTAATTGAACTACCACATTTAATTACAATTTTGATCATTCAGCATTACAAACATGATTTATTCACTTGGAGGGTTGAATTCTTCCTGGAACATATGTGGAAGTCTGTTGATGTCATATCCATAGTCATCATCCCTTTTCAATAAATGTGCTAGTTGTACTATATAAAACCCTGAAACTCTTTGGATAGGCTTCATGGACTAAAATAGTTTATTATTTTAATCCTTTTGTGCAGAAATGCCACTTTACCCCCAAATTATGCATAAGACAATTGATGGAAAACAGGACACAAAATTACATCTCAAGAGTTCACAAGAGAGCCATTCCAGACTTATGACTGACCTCGATTCATTCTAAAAAGTCATAGACCAGATGTTGGCAATCTCTAATTTATGGGACCTATTCTTCTGTTTCAGTTAAATCAAGGGAAATTAATCTGGAATGAGTCCCCTGCTGATTCTCTTATATCCTGACACAACCCCTGTATTTTGAGTCTACTGTAGTAACTAATGAACACCGCCTAGTGAGAAATCCTCTTGCATATGCTGCAATGAAATGAATGGGGATTGTCAGGATACAACTCAAGACCTATATACCCCTCATTTTAGCGATATGAAACTTGGAAACATAATGTTCCTAGACAATCATGTCTAGATTCCCCCCTTTTGGGGGATGCATTGTGAATATGGGCTGATGTGTAGGACAACTCTTTTGTCACACTTTGGCGTGAAAATCAGGCTGAGGTTCAAGTTGTGAATTTCCTCACTTCCCATTTCCTGAGGGTTATGAGGCTAGTAAGGGCTTTCATTTTGCGCTGTTTGCAGTATAATATACTATTTAATGCTCACCATGTCCCAGGTTTGGATAACTCTATAGATAACACTTTGTCCCATTAACAGATTTCAAGATTCAGTGGCTTGGCTGTAAGGGCACACACACAACTGGATACCCTTCCATCCAAGGTATGAAATCCTTGTGGGTAGAGGTGGAAAGGCCCATTGGGATGGCCATGACACCCAAGACAAGGAGCAATTATGCTCCTCTGCTTCAGATGTTCACTGGTTTCAAGCAGGAACTAGTCTCCCTGACATATGGCCTGTACCTGTGGAGTACTTGTTGTAGTTTTCTGTCACCCTACATGGGAGAGGATTAGCACCCACATCAACTCAGGACAGATTTGCATTGTTGACCTATGCTAAGGCACAGGGTATTGAGGATAAAACAGGAGATTTCACAGCAAGGAAATTATTGGAAAGATAGTCTAGGGAGAAAGGTAGTACTCCTGACTCTGGGGCACCCATTTCACCTGCCATTCTATTGAGACTGATGGGGGTTTGGGCACAGGTATGTCACAATAGATTCAAGGTATTGCTTTTTAGGGTGGCTGTCCTTACAACCTTTTTGGTGCTCTTAGGATCAGTGAATTAGTTACATCATCCAAGAGGATTTGTTCCAGGGCTGCTTTAGAGTTGCAGGATGCACAGCTTCAACAGGGATCAGTAAATTTGAGGATGTGTAGGTCCAAGACTGATCACCTGTGTCATGGGACCAAGATTATATTGAGTCCATGTGCTATATTTGACTTATGCCCTGTGAGGGCACTTTCTGAATACATGCAGGTTCTGGATACCCACCATGGCCTTTTGTTTCAGCATCACCATTAACCAAATTGCAGTTCTGGAAGGTGACTAATCATGCATTGAAGGCTGTGAGGTTGGTTGGCAAGCACTTTGGCACACATTCTTTCCATATAAGTGCAGCATCCACAATGACAGCATTGAATTATGCACTGGAGGAAATCAAAAGAATGGGCCATTGGACATCAGAGAACTTTAATTTTTATGTTCGTCCATTCCCCAGATAAGCAGAACATATGATTGTATTTGTTTTTCAGGTTGACCCACGATTGAGCAGAGGAAGTGTATACAGTTGGTTGGCCATAGGTTTGTGTTTTGGGCTGCATGGTGGGCAATGGCATCATCTTTTGGTTCCCACTTGATGCTTGGCACAGTGGCCTCCCTCAAATGGATAGGCAAGTGAGACATGCTTTAGTGGTGAATGTTGGTTATACAGTTGGGTGATAATTATTTGGGGGCAATGTAAGGGTAAAGCCCTTATATTGAGAACCCTTTAAAACTATGTAAAAATAAAGCAGTGTTGGCCAGATATTTTGTTAATTTGGTCAGCCATAATTCCCTGAGTGTTTGGAGAGCATATTGCAGCCCCAGGTATATTGACTGCAGTTAACAGTATGGTGTAAACTGGTGTGAAGTTAACAGTATGGTGTGAACTGCAAAATTAGTAGAACCATGAGTAATGACTTGGGCTCAGGAATTGTCCATCTGGAGATTTGTGTTGTGCATCCTGAGTTGTACAAGGTGGATGGCATGCATCTGTCTGTTGCAGGTAACTATATATTCCTGATGGACCTGCAGTGGGGCATTTAGTCCAAGCTAGTCAGTCTGGTGGGGGGAAGGGGCTTATAATAAGTTAGCCCTCTTTCCATGGCAGGTAGAGAAGGAGAATAGTAATACCACCAAGGTCCCAAGATACTTCAGGAGTAGGTCCCAGGGTGCCCAGGATCCAAAGATTCAGTTTTGGGATCGGAGGATGCATGTCCAGTTTAACTTGAGTAGGCTGGGTGGGAGAAAGCTTTCACTAGATTCCACACTCTCAGGTATTGGGACTAACCCAAGTGGGAGCAGGAACCCTACACTACATAGGCACCACTGCAGGAAGGGAAGAGTTATTTCCAACTAAAGTTAACAGTTTATAAAGCTGTGGCCCTTTGTTAACCCCAAATAAAGTGTCTATGTCTTTGTTCCATGATTATTATTATTTTTTTTGGGGGGGGGAGGTTTTTTATTTTAATGGATACTTTGTTCCTACTGGTAACATGTAGTTTCACATGATGTGTATTTATTGTCATCTGTTTGTAGTCTTCTTTACTTCTTCTTAGTTTCATAAACATAGATATTGAGGAGAGATTTGTTTAAGCAAACACTTAGAAATAATTGGCTAAGTGCCAATATTGCTGAGGGGAAATACTCATTTCTGAACATGGCCAGTGCTTTCTAGACTGCTGTCATTGATAGTGTAAGTAAGCAAGTGTCACTTGTTGAACATAATAGTATCAGTAAGAACAAAGAAAGCCTTAACCAAAAAGACACTCCTTTTTAAATATAAGATGCTCAACTATTTTCACAGCAAGCACTCCCCGCTATCCACCCAACACTGCTGAATGGTTTTTCATATTTTAAATAGTGTTTGCTGTAACAGACTTTTTATCTCATGTGCTTTCTATGCATGCAGAGGTTTTTCTTCCTCCTTCTCAAGAGGTGAAATAAACCATCTAATGGGCTTTTATGATGACTTTAAGTGTCAGTAGTTCTATGGTGAAGGCAAGCAGTCCTTCAGATAGGGTTGCCATAATTCTCTCCCACCAAACCGGGATAGCCACATGACGTCATTGCATTCTTTGTGCATGCGTTGGATGGGGCTGTCAGGGAGACCACAGCTCTAAGACCCCACAAAATCCCTGTCCGGGGTGAACAGCCTTTGTCAAGAGGTTTTTTCCTCATGTGATTCTTCTTGCAAAAGACTATTCTTGATGATTCTATTTTTATTTTATTTTATTTTTTGAATAGAATTTCTTGGGCCACTCTAGAAACCACCCTTCCTCCCCCTGAGGTCACCCCACCCTCCCCTTCACACACTCCGGAAGGAGGAGTGGAGGAGGACCTTTGTGATAGAGGACTCTTCACTTTCTGTCCACCCTGTTCCCTTCTTCTCTAGGAATACTAACCCTATGTTATTAACCCTTTGTGGTCACGTGAAGAGGGAATCTTCCATCCCAGTGTATGGTGGAGGTTTGGCTTCTTAGATATGGGTATTTCTTGCTCCCTTCTGGCTTTTGAGGAAAAGGGCTGAGGACGAGCCAAGGGATTTTTGCAAAGAGTTATTTCACTGCCTCCATGCCTTTCTTTCAATTATCACACTTGCAAATGTCTCCCCTCCCTAGCAGGCTTCTCAGGGTGCTGTTCTGCCTCCACTGCTTTCAAGCAGGATAATTGAAAGAAAGGCAGGGAGGCAGTGAATTAACGAACCGGCTGGGACAGCTTGAATCCAGGAACATCCTGGAAAACTGGGACATATGGCAACCTTACCTTCAGATGTCCTTCAGTTATCCTGTAGTCCTGCATCCAAGGCATGAACAGCTCAAAAGTTGAAGACTTGTGTTAGCACTGTGTAAGCGACCTCTATCAATGATGTGCCCTGGTCTCATAGACAGCACCCTATAATCAGAACTATTACATATGCTGTGATGAAAAACATGTGCCCCTCAGATGTTCTTGGACTGAAACATCTGTCAGTCTTTGCCAGCACAACCAATATTGAGGGAAGCTCTACTGGCATCAGGAGGAGCACATGTTCTTTTCCACAGGAGTTAAAGGTTCACAGTTAGGTGATAGCCATTAAATATGTAGGGAACCTTTCAATGCACATTCTTACTTAATCAGATCTGATACAGCTAAAAATTAGAAATATGGCATTGATTCTTATTTTCTCTTACTCTTCTTATATATCAGGTCTCTACTGAAGCATTATAGATAAAAGAAGATGTATTTTACTTTAAGATGACCTTTACAATGTATGAATTGGAATTCATAAAGTTAAGAGCTACAGACAATCTTGACAGGTTTCTTTGTCTTTATGTTACACTTGGAACACATTTATCCTTCTCAGTGATATTTTTTCCATTTAAAACTAATTGGACCTTTTTATCATTTCCTATATCATCATTTTCTTTGTATCTCACTGAGGTAATGCAATTATGACAAAATGAATCCTATCAGAAGTATACATGGCTAGTGGAATCCCAGCAGTTTTTGGTACTTGGAATTTAATGCCTCCATGAAGGCATGGGAGTTAGTGTGGTGTAATGAGCTCCCAGGAGGTGACTACACTGGCAAATAATGTGATTTTAGTACAGTCAGATTCATTTTATTTTCTGCTTATTACACAATATGCAGTATGGTGCAAAAGTATTAGGCCACCACCAGCTGGTTCAGGAAAAATTCAATGAGTGATGGGGGAGGGACTAAGTCCAAATTTCATCACACTTGGAAAGAGTTGGGAGGAAAGGCCACAGAAGATCCTCTCCAATTTTGATATGTCTAGGTGGTACTTTTGAACAGTACTTTATATGAAAATGCAGGCTGAATGTTTTCCCCCAATCTGATTTATTTCCTCCAGTTATTTTTTCTAGTTGATGTATTTGCATTAGTTCAGGTGATATAGCAACTATTGCCAATTCAGAAAAGTATGCACACCTTGTCAGGGTAGGAAAAGAACAACAAAAAGGGACACTTGAGGGTTAATTTCTCTCAAATGGCACAAATGATCACCAAAGAGATTTTGGATCTTTGTTAATTTTGCCATTTCCTCTTGTGTTGTTAGGTTTGGTGCCAGCACATCAACAAAGTTGCACCAGGACACATTGGAAACAAATAAAACAAGACAAAACCCAGATAATGAGAGGGTCAAGGGAGAGGAAATTTTTAAACAGCAATTCTTTGCAGCTTGTTAAGGTAACTCTGTTGTAATTTTGCCTCCTGCAAATCTGGATATTTACAGAAGCTGGCTTACAAGTTGCAGACAATGGCTGATTGCCAAGTTCCTCAAGTGGCTAAGAGGCTGACTGGGAGGTGGGAGGTCAGCAGTTTGATTCCCGATTACTGCAGGATGGAATGAGCTCCCATCTTTGTCCCAGCTCCTGCCAACCTAGCAGTTCGAAAGAAAGACATTGCAAGTAGATAAATAGGGACTACTTCGGTGGGAAGGCAAGCAGCATTCCATGTGCTCTGGTGTCTAGTCATGCCTGCCACATGACAACATAAATGTCTGCAAAATCAGACAGCACTACCTCTTCAGCTTTGAAACAGAGATGAATGCTGAACCCTAGAGTCAGATACAACTGGCTATTGAGCAAGAGAAACCTTTATCCTGTTGGCAAAAGCAAATTCCCTCAAGGAAACCCAAAATTCTAGATGGTAGCTTTATGGTAGCTCAATTTGTATTCTCCTGTGCAGTTACACCAAAGGAATCAGTCTGAATACCAGCTAAGCCATGGACCATTCTTTCAATATCTCACATACCTTGAAAACCCTATTAGGGTCCCGACTGGCCAAATGTGATGTCACATAACAAAACATAGTAGCACACATATACATGGAGTGGCCATGCTGGATCTGTGGCCAGTTATCAGGTGGAACTCAAGGAACCAGAATAAACCCCTACCTGGGAGTTTGACCCTACATTTATGAAGACATGTGGACAGGAATCCTGGCGCAGTTTCAGATACCTACAGCCAAGACTGAAAAGAACCAGAATTCCAGAGTGTCTGAAAGCACTTATTAAAGCGTGAGTGAAGGTGGCAACAGTAGCAATAGCTGGCCAAAGGTCATTAATGGCATACAATCAGTAGGAAGAGGGCCTGATTCACTATCACTGAGCTTGTGGCTGCTGAGGACCCATGAAGGAGAAGAGGAACCCTATGGGCTTGGGGGTACAGTGTCCCCACTGTTGAGAGAATGTTAGGTTTCTGTATAGACTGGAGTTAGACCTTCTCAGTGATATTACCCAGGGGTGGCCTAGGAAAACTTTCCATTGGGATTGAGAGTCAGGGTAGAGAAGGCAACTCAACTTCTTAGTTTCGTTTTGGTAATAAAAGTTCATTCAGCGTAACTGATAGTGTTGGGTCATCTGCTCCCACCATGGATGAAAGTGGACTGCCGGACTGCACCTCTGATGTGAAACCTTCAATTTTAATTATGTGTTGGATGGATAGTTCAAAAATTGTTGTATACAATGCATAATGAAAAAAAGACTTCTGTACACAATCAGGAACAGCAGGTAAGAGATAGTGCTTGGAGTCAATAGAAAGGCTTTCAGCTTTATCTGAAATAATTATCTGAAAGAAAAGGTAAAAGAGGAGTGTTGGCCTATTCAAGGGGACCTACTTCAGCTAGGGTAAAATACACTTAGTTAAACTACATCTATTTCTAATAGAACAATTAAACTGAAAAGTCATCAACATTGTCCGTTTTCTCCCTTCAGAATGATGAACCCAGTAGCTGAATTAAATGGGCTTTCAATGGCTGTGAACATTATAGTCTTATTTATTGGAATAACCAATAAGAAGAGGTTATAGTAATGAAGTCAGAGTAAGAAAGTGCACCAATTACTGGGTTAAGGAAGATAATACTTCTTGTGGATTGTATGACATTACATTCACTGGGAGTATGTAAGGAAATTGAAGAGAGAATGACTATCAGCAATGAGTTATCAAGTAATACTTGTAAAATTACAATCTTAATGATGCCCATTTCTCCTCTAAATAATTGTACATGAACAATGGTAACAAATGCTCTTGTTCATCTTTCTTAAGAGGTTTAAAAAAGGCCAAGAAATTGAATAAAATGAAACTGGAAAAATATTTCTCAGACTTATAAATAGACTTCTTTTCACAAATTGTCAATCATGTTTCCTCTCTTTCTACAAAAGAATTGATTTAAGAAAGACAGAAATTGTTCCCTTAGGCTAATAATATCCATCAATGGGAAAGCTTTGCTCTTTCATGCCTAAATAACCTCACAGAATAAAAGAGAAAAGAAACAACATAATTATTGCCATGGTATGTAATAATGTGGGGAGAAAAAGCCGTGGGCTTCTCCTGGTGTCCAGACAGTGTTGCCCAGCTGACCTTAGGCCCCACCTTCCCGGGGCCGGGGAGAAAAAGCCATGGGCTTCTCTGGACAGCTGGACATCACCGCCCAGCTGACCTCAGGCCCCACCTTCCTGGGGCCAGGGAAGGGCCCACCCACCCATTGCCCACTCAGAGGGAAGTGACTATTTTGTAATTGCAATTGTCTTATGACATGCACTGATAATATTGATGTATTTGTTGTTATTTTGCTGCATTGTATTATATTGTATTTTTATTGTATTTTTAAATGTATTGTGATATATTGTGATTGCTGTTAGTCGCCCTGAGTCACATAGCCAAGTGGGCGGCATACAGGTCCAATAAATCAAATCAAATCAATACCTGTGATCCACATAGTCCATCCATCCATCTTGATTTCTTTTCTGCTTCCATGCCTATGGTAGACATGCCTCACTGTCTTAGTGAGGTTTGATCTATTGGTCATCTGTCTTTTTAGTGCCCTCACCACCAGCAATCACACCTGGAAAGGAAGGGGACCAAATGCACAGTTACAAGATGTGTGATACTAGGCTTAGCAATATTACATGAAAGAAGGATCTTGGAATTGTTCTAGATTACAAACTGAATAGGAGCTAACAGTGTGATGTGGCTGCATAAAAGGGCAAATCAGTGTTGGGCTGCATTAACAAAAGTATAATTTCCAAATCATGTGAAGTACTAGATCTTCTCTGTTCAACACTAGTTAGGCCTCTTCTACTACACTTTAAGAAAGATGCTAACAAACTGGAAAAAAGTTCAGAAGGGGGCAACAAGGATTATTAGGGGACTGGAAACCAAGTCCTACGAGGAAAGGATGAAATAATAGGGCAGTGGTGGCAAACCTATGGCACGCGTGCCAGAGGTGACACTTGGAGCCCTCTCTGTGGGCACACATGTGGTCGCTCCAGCACAGAGTTTGTCCCATCCTTCTGCCCAGCAGCCCAATGGGAGCATTTCCTCCCCCCCCCCATTGCTGTGTTGGCACTTTGTGATAAATAAGTGGATTTAGGGTTGCAGTTTGGGCACTTGGTCTCTGTTAGGACATTTTTCATTTGGGGGTATTGTACAAAGATTGCTGCCCAGTGGAATAGTATAACTTTAAGGCCCTCCATGTGTTTTGAACACAGGTGTCCATAATAGAGCCTCAAACTGATTGCCAGGTTGTGCATGCCTGGTCCACATGCTCATGAAACAGCCCAGCTGTGGCTGATTAGAGAATCTGCCCAGCAACACTGGGGTATAACTGTGGCCCTCTGGGAAGGGTCTAAGGAGGAGGTATTCATTCTGGAGGAGGCTATTAATCTGGAGGAGATTATCTGTGAGGAGGTTGTTATTCTGAAGGAGTCTATATACTGAGAAGGACTGAGACACTGGAGGAGGTGATGGTGTTGAAAGCTTTTCTTCAACTGAGAAGAAAGAACTGCTAAAGGATCACCAGAACTCTTTTTGAGTGCTCCTGGAGTTGGAGCCAACAGAGGACTCCAAGCTGTCTACCTACTGTGGGGCTTGGAGAGAGTGAGAGACTGTTGTATATAGTCCTGTGTATGTCTGTCTTCCCCTCACTGTAAGTAAAGCGCACTTTTCCACTGAATGCATATGTGTGTGTGTTACTGCACTAAGGCTTTCGCTGCGTAAGAGCTTAAAAGTGCTACTCTGCTATCGAGCCACACATATCGCTAGGGGAATCCCTGATAAAGGGTTATGGGCCCAGGGTGCGCCTAACAGCTACGCCCGACGCCCTAACTGCGCCCGTGAGTCTTCGCCTGTCAAGCCCAGAAGTGCTGTGTGCCTGGACTGGAGCTGTGGAGCCCTGATCAGCGTTCGGAGGAGCTGGGTTCCCTGGAGGACTCATCGCCTGCAGGACAACGTCCCCACGCAACCAGACGCCCCAACAGAGGTCCAGAAGACGTCCACTTCGCTTCGAATGTCCCTGCCAGCTGCATGTTTTGTGAGTCTGCAAGTGAGGGAAGAATGGCTGTTTCCAGTCTCTCACTGGTGCCCCTGCTTGATGACACCAACTACCAGACGTGGTCAACCAAGTGCAGTCTGCTTCTGCGCAAGGAAGGGCTCTGGGACATTGTTGAGAATCCCCAGAAGCTAGAAGCCTTGGATGAAGAGGACACTAACAAAAGGGACAGACTTGAGTATGATAATCAAAGGGCTTTGGCAATAATTGGGTTAACTGTGGCAGAGAGTCAGTTAACATATCTGAGAGGGGAGAATTCAGCTGCCGCATGTTGGCAGAGGTTTAAGCAATTATATGTAAGGGACTCAGTCGGTTCCCAAATATCTCTCACCAGACGTTTGTTTAGGTTATGTCTCCAGCCTGGTGGAGATATGGCTCAGCACCTCCATTCAATTAGTGATTTGCTGCAGAGTCTTGCTGAATCAAACTTGTTCTTTACTGAAGAACAAAAGGCATATATTCTCCTTTCGTCTTTGTCGGAAGAGTATGATGCATATGTTTCGTCCTTGGACATTTTGCCCAGGAGTGAGTTAAATTTCTCATCTGTTCAAGGTCGCTTACTAGAGCAGGACAAATTAAGGGGTTATCTGAAAGAATTCAGAAAACCAGAAGTTCTAACTGAAAGTGGTAGAAGCAAATCACCCCCTCCTCCCACTGTGTGTGTAGCAAAGAGATGTTTTAGATGTCAGAAGTCTGGGCATATTGCCAAGTTCTATAAGGCAAGGTCGAGCCCAGATAAGGACAAGACATGTAGAAAAGCTAATCTCTCTGTTGCTGCTTTTACTGATGTTGTACCTGGCACCTGGTTAATTGATTCTGGTGCATCTTTTTCCATTTGTAAAAATAGGAAAATGTTTACTGAAATGTCTAAAACAAACCAGACTGTCACGTTAGCCAATGGGTCACGTGTGCGTGCACTGGGTAAAGGCCAGGTAAGATGTGAAGCTTTGGGTGAAGAGCTAGAAATGCTTTATGTCCCTGAGATGAAGTATAATTTGTTGTCTGTGAGAACCCTACTGAAAATGGGTTACTCAGTGACATTCCAGGGGAAGGAATGTGTCATTAAGGGACGAGATAAGGAGCTAACTGTCCCGATACACAATGATCTGTTTGTGTTAGGCTCCCGTACACTGAGTGCGAATCTGGCTGATAAAGGTTTTAGCAACAAGCTCCCCCATGACAAATGCATACACTTAATGCACAGACGGTTGGGGCATGTCAATTTTCAGGATTTGAGAAGGACCATTGATTTGACTGAGGGCATAGCAGTGAAACCATGCAGCAGATTTCTGAGCTGTAATCCTTGTAACGAGAAGATGTCTAAGGTCACAACTGCAAATAGAGTGGGTGGTTTTAGCACTACCCAGCCCTTAGAGGTGGTGTCTGCTGAATTAATAGGTCCTATGAGCCCAAGCCCTGGTGGCTCAAGGTATGCTCTGAGCATTGTTGATCACCACACAAGTTATGGGTTTGTGTATTTGCTAAGGTCCAAGGGTGAGATCTGCTCAACTTTGACCAGATGGGTAAGGTTCGCCCAGAACAAGGCAAACACACAGGTAAATACCCTAATCACTGATGGGACACTGTTCTCGAATGAGGCCAATACTGATTTCCTGGCTAGACATGGGATAGTCCATCACAGACCTCAGCATAACTCAACTGTAGAGGGAAGAGGTCAAACTCTCCAGGCCATGACAAGGGCTATGCTAAGTGATGCAGGTCTCCCTTGCACACTCTGGGCAGAAGCTATGAAGTGTGCGAACCATCTGCTGAATAATGTTTATCACTCTGGGATTGGAGACATCCCTGCTTGCAGGTGGCATGGAAGGAAGCCAAACTTGGGCTATCTTCGAGTCTTTGGCTCTCCTGCCCTGGTACGCATCCCGGGGCAGCCTCGCCCTCGCAAACTGAACTTCATAGGGTATGAGGCGAACCATAGGGAGTATAGGTTTTGGATGACTGGATCCAACCAAGTTACAAGAAGTAAGAGTGCCAAGTTCCTGGAGCACTCCCGATGGGAACATGTGGAAAGTGTCCACATTCCTGGAATCCTGTTTGAGGAGGAGGAGGCAGAGAAGCCAGTTCCTCAACCCAGCTGTAGCAAGCATGTTAGCAAATGCCCCACTGATGGGGAAGCTGGGGTAAAGGAAGAGATAAGTGAAGAGTCAGAGGAGTCTGATATTTCTGGGGAGTCTGGGGGAGATAACACTGATAGAGTCCTGCCACGTAGGTCCAGTCGGACTAGAAGGTCACCTGATAGATATCAGGCCACTGTGGCGTTAATGGATAAAGCAAAGCCAGAAACCCCTGAGGAGGCAGCTGCATTGCCAGGTGCAAAGCAGGCAGAATTAGACAGGGAGGTACACCCCCTTGGGGACCTGTCTGAATGTATGCCAGAATCTGAAAGGCATAAGGTGTGTGGGTCTAGGAGACCAAGGTATTCCAAAGGTGCAAGAAAAAGTAATAAACTGTTTCCTCCTGGTGCCAATAGGCATGTGAAGACTGTAAGCTGATGTTGTAAATACTGAAACTGAGTGTACTGTAAAGAATCTTGTACTGTAACTGTGTATTTATATATTGCTTATGTATTCTGATCTGTATATTGTGGCATCCATCTTGTACAATAGGAGGAGCATGTGAGGACATTTTTCATTTGGGGGTATTGTACAAAGATTGCTGCCCAGTGGAATAGTATAACTTTAAGGCCCTCCATGTGTTTTGAACGCAGGTGTCCATAATAGAGCCTCAAACTGATTGCCAGGTTGTGCATGCCTGGTCCACATGCTCATGAAACAGCCCAGCTGTGGCTGATTAGAGAATCTGCCCAGCAACACTGGGGTATAACTGTGGCCCTCTGGGAAGGGTCTAAGGAGGAGGTATTCATTCTGGAGGAGGCTATTAATCTGGAGGAGATTATCTGTGAGGAGGTTGTTATTCTGAAGGAGTCTATATACTGAGAAGGACTGAGACACTGAAGGAGGTGATGGTGTTGAAAGCTTTTCTTCAACTGAGAAGAAAGAACTGCTAAAGGATCACCAGGACTTTTTGAGTGCTCCTGGAGTTGGAGCCAACAGAGGACTCCAAGCTGTTTACCTACTGTGGGGCTTGGAGAGAGTGAGAGACTGTTGTATATAGTCCTGTGTATGTCTGTCTTCCCCTCACTGTAAGTAAAGCACACTTTTCCACTGAATGCATATGTGTGTGTGTTACTGCACTAAGGCTTTTGCTGCGTAAGAGCTTAAAAGTGCTACTCTGCTATCGAGCCACACATATCGCTAGGGGAATCCCTGATAGTCTCTAAAAGGTTCACCATCACTGGAATAGGGTATGTTTAGCCTTGAGAAAAGGAGAACAGGAGGGGTGGGGCAATATGATAGCACTTTTCAAATACTTCACCATCATCACCATCATCATCAACCTTTATTGGCATAACAAAACAGGTAGCAAAATGATAAAATTATTGTACAAACAAGTAAAGCCAGATCTTAAGCTTGAGATTTGACCACACACAACCTAATGGCAGCCAATAAAAACATTGCTCCCCCCTCAGTCAGCTCTGGGTTCTGAATGTTCAGAAAAACAATACCTTGGCCTGGTCTGAAGTCTTAGCCATCATAGTTAGGAGAGGAGATAGTAGTTTGCTTCAGAACTTTTCATAAAATGGACAATATAACATAACATGTAGAACAGATTCAATACAATTTGATTCACAAGGACAAAATCTATTAGCAAAGGGAATATTATTATATCTCCCAGATAGCAATGCTGCGGGTAGAGCATTCAGCCTTGCTAACGTAAAAGCCCTTCTCTCCTCTGGTTATGTAAGATGGTAAAAATAAGCCGCTATACACTCCAACCTGGGTTGAATTCCTATGCTAAGTGGGGAACATGTTTTATCAGCAGCACAAGTTAATTCTTGCAGTTCAATATCTAGGATTCTGTGTTTAATTTTTCCATAAGTGGACCTGAAGGATTCCAAATACAAGATGTCTAAAGATATTCTTATGGTTTTAATTTATGTTCAACTATTTTTAACCAGTTGGAATGCCCATCTATAAGCATTAGGTATGTGAGGCTCGTTTCCAAACTGAAAAGCAAATGGAGCCAGAATTTAATGGTTAACAACCAGGCTTTAGTGGTCAAACATTTTTGGTTGAGTTCTAAACATAGTGCTACATATGGCACACAGTTTGGCACTCCTAGAATCTTTCGCAGAAAATTAGATTGCACTGATCCATATTGGGATTCCATATAGCAGCTAAGAGCAGGGTTTGACATTGAAAACCTTTATGGCTGTGGGCATGTGTTGTGCTCCTTTGGTATAAAAGAACCACGTTATTGCCTCAGCACTATTTTTTGCAATGTCTATGACAAATTTTCTATGTGTAACCCAGGATAAGTTGTACTGAAACTGAAGCCTGAGATATTTAAAATGTTTAACTTGCTCTAGCATGTCAGAAAGCAAAACAAAATAAACAAAACAAAATAAAAAATAAAATAAAAGGCACTGTAGCACTTTAAAGACTAACTGCTATATTTTTATTGTTAGCTTTTGTGGATCAAGTCCACTTCTTCAGACAAAGAGTGAAACTTACAGGCATGTCTCTTTGTCTGAAGAAGTGGACTTGATCCACGAAAGCTAACAATAAAAATATAGCAGTTAGTCTTTAAAGTGCTACAGTGTTTTTTATTTTATTTTTATTTAGTTTTGTTTATTTTGTTTTGTTTTCTGATATGGCTGAACCACAGACTAACATGGCTACTATTCCTAAAAAATTGCTCTAGCATGTTACCCACTATGTTCCAAAGTCAGGGTTTCCATAATATGGAGAAAACTAAGATCTTGGATTTCTCATAGTGCAGCAGAAGCTTGTTATCCTTGCAGTAATCTAGGCATCGATAAAGTAAACATTTCAGCGGTAGCTTAAAGGCTATGATGCTGAGCTTGGCAACATTTGAAGATTGGCGGTTTGGGGCCCATGCACCATGCGACTGAGTCTGTCCCAGCTACTGCCAAACTAAGCAGTTCGAAAGCAAATACTTGAAAGATAGTCAAAAATAGATGGGGGCAGGGTCTGTTCTTGATCATCCCAGTGTGTAGGACATGGAATAATGGGTTCAAGTGACAGAAAACTAGATACAGTACAGGCCAAATATCAGGAAAACCTCTTAATGGTTAGAGCAGTACGACAGTGGACCAACTGCCTCAAGAGGTGGTGAAACACTCCATCGCTGGAAGCATCCAAGAGAGAATTTAAACAACCATCTGTCTGATCTACTTTGATTCAGATTCCTGCATTGAGCAGGGGGTTGGACCACATGGACCACATTCTATGGTTCTATGAAAAGGAACAGTTTTCTTGCTTGAAAGGCTCAGTTTAATTCATGAAATGATATTTCCTACCTGCAAAGTTGTGGTCAGTAAAACTAAGATTATTTCTGTTCTGGGCATTTGAAGTTTAAATGCCTTCATATCTATGAACACTCATCAGAGAAAATAGAACTACGGTACTACAGACACAACCACACACAAGCAAGAAGTTCCTCTTCTTTGAGTAGTGATCTGTTATGACAACAGGTAGCTATCTTTAATCTCAGTTTACAGTTATTAATAATGTATTATATAGTGACATAGTGACTATACAATAAACTATGACAACATAGTGACATCTGGTGGCCATATCCAGGGCTGTAGCTGGGATTATAGATGGTGTGTGTGTGAATATTTTTTTCAGGAAGGGCAACAATCACACACACACACACACACACACACACACACACACACACACACACACACACACACACACACACACTTGGAACTTTGCCAGGGGTAGGGTGGGGGAGGCTGATCCCCCCTGGCTACCCCCTAGCTACATATACCTTCAGAAGTGAAATTATACTGTCTAAATAAAGTAAAGCCCTAGTAGCATACTTTGATAAAAGACATGTATATGTTTGTTACATAGGTTATCATGATTCTGGTACTGTTGAAGTGTTTTGCTCTATACCCACTGTCTGGCAGAATAGCTGAATTAGCACAAGTCATAGCCACCAATTTTCTATTTCTTCTTCCTTCCTTCCTTCCTTCCTTCCTTTATTTATTTATTTATTTATTTATTTATACCATCCATTTGTTCCTTGAAAATGATAATAGTTACCAGATGCATCAGTTACCTCTTTGGAAACTTGTAATATTCAGAAATATCAAAAAGATGTCACCTGTTATGATTGCAGGCACTAAGCTCTGCTCTTGATCAAATCATTAATACAAATTTGAAGATATTAATACATTATTGGTGTTACAGGGAATGACAAAAGACTGCTATTTGGCAGTACTGGCTCAATGGCAGCTTATTTGTAAAATTGATGGCTATCATTGCATGTCAATAAATTCCCTCAACTAATGTTGACCCGATCAATGAATGTTGTCCCAAATTTTCTGTACCCAACAACTCTGTTCAGCTCTTGTAAACTCAAATCTGTGGCTGCCTTTAGGAAGCCAATACCTCTTGTTTTGGTCTTGCTTTTTTCCTGATGCCTTCCACCTTTCCCAGCATTATTGTTTTTCCTTCCCAGATAGTCTTCTCATCTTATAATCATGTGAATACAGGACAGCCTCAGTTTCATTATTTTTGCCACCAAAGGTAGTTCAGGCTTGATTTACTTTAAGGTCTACTTGTTTGTCTTTCTGGCAGTCTAGGTTATTCACAAAGCTCTCCCCAAGCCCCTTAGTTCAAACAAATCATTTCCCCCCTGACTGTTTTCTTTATTGTCCAGCTTTCACATATACATATAGAGATTGGAAAAACAATGGAGTGTGGACAATCTTGGTCTACTTTGAAACATCTTAAATTTGATAGGTTTTTAAAATTCCTTAATTGCTGCCCTTCCCAGCCTCAGTCTTCTTCTGATTTCTTGGGTATTGTCTCCATTTGGATTGATGAGTCAACCAATGTATACACAACATTTCACTATTTTAGTTTTTTCATTGTTAACATTAAAGTTCTGGAGATCTTCTGTAGTCATGACATTTGCTTTCTTAATGTTCAACTGCAGCCCTGCTTTGGCATTTGCCTCTTTCAATTCATTTTAAAATATCTATAATTTTAAATCATTGATGCTTCCTGCCCATAAGATGTTATCAACTATATATATTAAATTATTGATGATCAGTTGTCTCTTCTCCCTCATCTGAATCTAGTCCAGCTTTCTCTGTGATGCAATCTGTGTACAGATTGAAGAGATAAGGAGATAAAATCCACAGGTCTGTCTCTCCATACTCTGCCCTCATGGTAGATTCTTGTCTACAAGGCAGGTTATGCATCAGGATGATCAAGTATTGAAGCATGCCCATTTCTTTCAGAACTGTCCATAGTTTCTCATAATCCACACTATCAAATGCTGTGTTGTAGTCCATACAGCATAGACTGATCTTCTTCTGATTTTTTTTTTGTATGTTCCAATAGCCAATGGATATTTGCAAGATGATCTCAAGTGCCTTTCCCTTTTTGGAATCCAGCTTGAACATCAGGCATTTCTCATTTCATGTAATGTAGAAGCCTTTGTTGTAACACCATGAGTATCACTTTGCTTTCAGGAGAAATAAGAGCACTCTTTGGCATCTCTTTCCTTGGGGTTTGGAATGTACATTTAATATTTACAGTTTGTGAGCCACTTTTTTCTTCTTGTTTTCCATACTTGCTTGGCATATTCTTGTTAGAATTTTGTCTTTGTGCCTTTGCATAATTCTGCCAGTATGTCATCTACCCCTAGTGAGTTATTTCTTCCTAGTGCTTTCAGAGCAGGTTTAGCTACAGGGTTTTTGTAATGAGATTCTTCTTCAAAGGAGTCTACCAACTTTTTATCTCATCTGTAAAATTCTTCAGTATATGTTGCCACCTACTCTTTGTTTCCTCCTTTCCACATAGTGTGTTTCCCTGTTGATCACTCATTATTTCTAATCTTGAAAAAATATTTTATTTCTTGGACCTTCTGGAAGAGATCTTTTGTTTTTTTCCTTGTTTATGTTCTTCCCTTCTTATCACTGGCTACTGTAATAGTTCTCTTTTTATGTGACAGTTGCTGACAATCTGCATTCAGGGCTCTGACCCTATTTCTGTCACCTTTTACTTCTGCTTCTCACATGTCCTTCACTATTTTTAATGTTTTTTTCTGTCATCCATCTAGGTTTTTCTTTTTTATTATTATTATTCCAGGAATTCGGAAGAAACACAAATATTTTTAAAGCCTTCATATTTTTGTAGCCTTCTACATCTAACCTCAGGGTGTCTTGTTGGTCTTTTTTGAAATGTCTCAGTTTCCTAACATATATACAGGGTATGTTGAAGTACCCATACCAATACAATCCACTAATTCAAGAGCTTTAGCACTTGCACTCAAGGAATTAATTAATTACAGGAAATTACTTAAAATTTACAAGTAGTGGTAAGAAATAAGCTACCAGATAAAATATACTGATGACTCCTCGATTGAATCTGCTGTCCTGTCTTTCTGATTGTGCATGTGGTGGGCAGCAAAAATTTCCGCTATCACACTGTGGGGAGAGCCTACATTGTGGGCAGAGACTATGTCATGGGAAGAGCCTACATTGTGGGCAATCTAGTCATGCCTGCCATGTGGCCATGTATACATCTGCAAACACAGGCAGCACTGACTCTTTGGCTGTAAATGGAGATGAGCACTGCACCTTAGAGTCGGATATGATTGGCTTTTGAGCAAGGGAGACCTTGAATCATTTGCAGGGACAAAATCTGATGGGGCAGGGCAGGGAGCTGAGCATGGCCACCCAATTTCACTACCCCCCCTGCCAAAAGGCCACCCAATTTTGCCACCCCCTGCCCAGAGGCCACCCAATTTTGCTTTTTTTTTCCCCTCCCAGGGGGGTGCGAACCTATTGCTGCCCACCACTGAGCTAGGGATAAGTAAGAATTTTGTTGGGTTTGTGTCATGTAATTTCCCCACCAAAATTCAAATCCCCCCCAATAATTTAGTGATAACAACTTGATCTTTATTAAAAATGAATGTAGAAGGAAGCAAAACTGACAGATTTGCACATTCAGACAAATATTCACTTTAAATAGTTTCCTCTTTGAATCCCTGTATATTTAGCCTTCTTTCTTGTCGTTCTCAGTTATAGATATAATCTCTTGCTTCTGACAAGCATGTCATGTCTAACTATACAATAGACCTGTACAACTTCCACTACTGAAATTTGCTACCACATATTTTGCTTGTTTGTACTTGACAATAATCTACATTTGGCAAAATCAATATCAAAATATTGAATCTGGGAGAAAGTGAAATTAACAGAAATATTCATGTCTAACAATGGCATCATTAATCAGTAATTTAATCAGAGAAATTATTTAAACCAAATGTTCCCTTCCCTATTTTCCCAAATTTGCACATTTCCATTCAAATAGATCAACATATAGACAAATAAACAGAGGTGATTGTATTTTTAAGTTTCTCTGTTGCAAATCTTAATGTATGACAGCTAGAGGTCTCTGTATTCCTAGAAACTGGCTGTTCTTTATCAAGAGAAGCTTATGTTTATATAACAGAACGGATTCTACATTCAGCAAAGTAATTTGAACTTGTAACTACTAAAATATATCACTGTTCTGGATAAATATTTTCATCCATGAATATTTGCATGAAAATTTATGTTCATCTAACCCAAAACTGTAGGATAGATGCAACAGATGTGACATTGCACTTTGTCAGTACTGTACAACAGTTTTATTTTACCATGAAAATTTGTTGGAGAAAATAATAGATTAGTATACCAAAGTCACTGGACTAGAACATTAACCCTAATAATAGTAATATCATCATAAAAGAGGTGGACAAAATAAGGACTCCAAAAGATAAAAGGCAGCCCTGAACAAGATATGGGTTGGGAGGTTATTCACAACAAGGAATTTTTTAAAATATTGATGGCAAAAGGGTTGGCTACATGATAGACAGAACAGATGGATTCAAAAGTCCTATTTAGGTACTGGTAAAGTAGTTAAAATCAACAAACAAAGAGAGGATCACACTAGTCAGGCTTTCTTCATTGTCATTCTCCCCATGTGAAAAGCAGTGGTCTAAAGAAAAAAGTCATTTCTGCTTATGGAAGCTTTCTGTATGATCTACCGTGTTTTCCCGAAAATAAGACACTATCTTATATTTTTAAAAACTCCAAAATATGCACAAGGTCTTATTTTCAGGGGGTGTCTTATTTTTCCATGATGGAGAAGAATACAGTACACATTTATTGCTGATACAGCGGATCGCCAGGGCAAGATTTAGGTGAGTGCCTTATTTTCGGGGAGGGGGGCCTTTATATTTCCGAGATGGGGAAAAATAGGGGGTGTGCCTTACTATAGGAGGAAGTCCTATTTTCGGGGAAACAGGGTAGAACACTGGAAATTCAGCGTTTCAGTTATTGCAAAAGGGTCTCCGTTTGTGGAAGAGGCCTAAATTTTCAAACCATTACTCTTTACATGAGGAAAAGGATGGCCAAGGGAACAGGGCCAGGACACTCCCATCCTTTGATCTCGGCTTCTGAATATTGGAATAGAGCTAGAGATATATCAAAGGACAGAGGAAGAGACAGAATCAAAGCATGTAAATGCATTTCCCTTGCCTCAGGTGAAGGCAGCATAATGAAATTCACACATACATGGGTCATCCTAACTTTTACCAAACTCTGGGTTTGTAATGGGATGATCACCTCAGACTGACGATATGTAATGGGATAATTGCCTCCGAATATGAGGTAATGACTACATCTCAGAGGACAACACATTGCAGTTATCAACCTCACTGAAGTCAGGCGGATTTGGAAATAATGGTGTGGAAACTGAACAGTGGATATAAGCCTCATTGGGAAACTTAGAACTCCACCAAAAGGTAGAAGTTCTGAAGCAAGTTTTTTGCTTAAATTCTCGTGCCTTTCTGAAAAACATGTACATGGAGAGAGGAAAAAGAACTTAGAGGAGAGGATGAGAGAAATATAATATGTATATTGCATGTCTGGGTTGTGTTTGGTTTGAGAATAATGTTCTAAGCTCTTCGCCTGACTAACTGAAGAATAAACTACAATGGCATCACATTAGCATTATTTTCTTTTAAACTGAGAGGCACAATTTCCTGGGGTTTGAAGAAGTACATAGATTTTGATGGCCCCAGACAAGTAGTCAAGTTCCCATTATGAAGGTCCGTGGATGCCCCAGATAGAACATTTGAACCTATACTGTAGCTGGAGGGTATCAAAGAAATGGAACACAACTAGAAAACCACAATGAATCTTTCATGGGGAAAACATTCTACCTGAATGTACCAGGCATTGCAGTATGTACTAGGGACTTTGGAGTTTTCTATCAGGGTGGAATCTTTTAAATTGGTTTTATTATTCCCATTTTGCAGTAGGAAGACTGAGGCTCGTCATCTTCCTGTTCCAAGGATTCCCAAAATAATGCTTCTGAGAGAGTTTATGGGATAAGAGATGGTTAAAGTGGTTAACCCTGGTATATCAAGGCCCACTGTAGCTTTATTTTTCAATGCTGGGAGATAGTGTAGTCATTGCACATCTGGGCATAAACACTCTTACTTTTCTGCTATGAAGAGGGAAGAAGGGAGATGTGTAAGAGGTTTATTGACCCTGACTCTCTCCTCTTTAAGACTCAATCTTGTGTGCTTTAAACAAGAAGGGACTGGATATACCTGAACATGAGTTTTGGAACTTTCTTAATTGCTCCTATCTCCCAGATTAAACCCATATTTATTTCCCCATTCAAGCAAGTGGGAAATTGGGTTTTCTTTCTTCTTCTGCCACATTCAAAGCAGAATATAGGCGATCATCATGGCAATCAGCCATGAAGACTGTCCTGAGAATGTAATGCCATGGCCTTTAATCTGCCTTCCCAGTGATGTGCATCAAAAAAATTACTACCACACTGTGGGTAGGGTTAACTCTGTCAGCATGACCAAATCTGTGGGCATGGCCAAATCTGTGGGCATGTGACTTGCTGGGGGTGGCCATGTGACTGGGTGGGTGATCTAGTCATGCCTGCCACATGGCCATGAAAATGTCTGCAAACACAGACAGCACTTGCTCTTAGGCTGTAAATGGAGATGAGCACTGCAGTCCTAGAGTCAGATATGACTAGCTTTTGAGCAAGGGAGACTTTTACCTTTACTAACCACTTGTTAGTAAACAAACAGGGTCAAAACCTCACAGCACATTTGAATACCAATCAGGGATTATTAGGTAAAGGTAAAGGTTGCCCTTGCTCAAAAGCCAGTTGTATCCAACTCTAGGGTTCAATGCTCATTTCTATTTATACCCAAAGAGCCAGAGAACCTGATCCACAAAAGCTCACATTAAAATACAGCTGTCGTCACCTTGGACATGAAGAACACGTTCAATTCAGCAAACTGAGAACATATTCTGGATTCACTTAGATTGATGGAGGTTTCAGAGTACATCAGATGCATAATCATGAGTTATTTCACAGATCGAATCTTGATGTATAACACTGATGCCAGACTTCGAACCTATAACATCACTGAGGTTGCAATTATGTTGGCTAGGGGGTGATCTAGCTGTAAGATAACCCATAAGAATAAAGCATTCGATAGAAAAGCTATACCCTCTGAGTTTAGCAGACAGAGCTTTCTTTCAAAATGATTGATAGTTGTCCCCTAATATTAGAGAATTTGAACCTACTGAGAGAGAAAAACTAGCTTCAGCCAAAAATTAAAGATAACTAACCAAAGCCTAGTTTCAGCCTTCAGATATCCCACCTCCAACTGTAGAGCTGTATTTGAGACCCTGTAGGATACCTGCAGAATAGATAGGATCTCTGCACTACCTGCTGCTCAGTTAAGAGTTGAAGCCTGTTCTCTGCAGCAGGTGGAGTCTGGTACTTTCTCTTGTAGCTATGGACCTTGGAAGTCTTGATTGGACTACTTCCAAGGGAGGAAAAGGAGAATAAAGCCCCAGCTGCGCACTAGAAAGAAGATGGCATTTGGCTTTAAACACTTTTAACCCTGATGGATTATAATGACCCCCTCAATATAAAATAAAATAAGAACAGCAGAAACAGATCTCTGTGCTGCTTGAGCAACATCGTTTGCATGTACCACACAAGTGCAATAACAAGTCAGTAACAAGTGACAGTCTATTGCAGAGGCCTTTATTTTATGTCACCATTTGTCTCTGGAAATAGAGTCAAAAGCAGATTTGAAATCAATAAAAGCTACTAACAGAGACTTTTTAGATTTGCTAGTCTATTTTTCCTCAATACACTGATGGATCAAAGTCTGATTCATGATGGATCATTCTCTTCTGAAAGCAATCACTGCCTTAGGTACATCCCAGCTTGCTGCTTTTAACCTATAAAGCCCTAATTGGCTTTGGTTCAAACCTAAGAGATCCCATCTCCCTTTATGAGCTTGCTCAAGTGTTAAGATCATCGGGAGAGACCTTTCTCTTTATCCAACAATCTTCACAGGTGCACTTGTTTGGGACACAGGAGAGGGCTTTATCTGTCACCACTCCCACACTCTAGAACTCCTTCAAATAGGAGGCTAGGCTGGCTCCATCTTTGTCATCCTTCTGCAAGAAGGCAAAGACTTTTCTCTTCAGGCATATTCCCTTACCATGGATTCCCTCTGTAACTGGCTGCCTGAGAGGCTTTTTAATGGGATTGTTCACATTTTGCTCTTTTTAATGTGTTGCTTTTAATTACCTACTTGGTTATTGGTTGATCCATACTTCACACATCTAGTTTGATGTGGCAGATCGAAGTGTCGTCTCCCACAAGCTTTTAGTAGGATCTCACGATTGGGACATCCTACTGCCAGCATAGCAGGATCTGATGGTGCACAGGTGATTGAGGCCCATGTTTCTGATGCTCCTTTAACAACCTGTGGTTCCAGAATTGAGAACTATTCCAGACCACTAGCCAACACCTTTGTGGCATGGTTGAACCTGTCAGGGGAATACACTCACTATTTTTAATATATTTGTTAAAAATTAATATTGATTTTTTTAAACCTTTAATATAGTTTCTCTTTACTGAAGTAAGCTGCCTTGGGTCCATTTTGGAAGAAAGATGGTACAGAAATATTTCAGACAGATGAACAAGCAAACAAAAACAAACAAACATTCCTTCAAATGGCTTTACTGGCTTGATAGAGGCTGGGAAAGAAAAACAAAGATAGATGCCTGCACATAGTAAATGAGCATGGCTAGATGTAAATGATACCAAAAATTTTGAATAAAGCATCATAATTAATCACAGCATTTATTAAACGCCACATATCACAACATTCACACACACATGGAAAATAAGGAAGAAGCCAAAAGTTTAAAATCACATAATTGGAAGCCTCTCCAGAAGGAAGGGGGATTACCCAATAGTCAATAGACTCTGGCAAGGAATGTAAAAATGATAAGATCACTGATTGCCTCCATTGTTCTTAGCTCCTAAGCCTCAGTGCACTGAGCCAAAGGGTGTGAAAACCGGTTTGTTGACTTTTCTGATAAGCAGAAATTCCTTCACAAAGGAAGCTGAATGACTCATACCTCTGGTTTGATTACATAATGATTCTAACTTTCTTTCTTTATTTTTGTACTTAAGAAACAGACAGGCAGTTACACTAATCCTTCCTGACCAGCAAAGCAGCTTTGCCCCAACTTGAATGCAGTCTTCGGCTGCAAAATGATGATTGGCTGACGATCCTACTAGCCCACCTTTCATTGGAGAAGACGCACCAGCCTCTGTTTCATTCAGCAGAGAACAAAGAGATACGTCGTTTCCCCCTTGTAAATTCCTGTCAACCACAAATATGCTCCTTTGACACAATGTAAACTCCCTGTAACCGATTTATCAGCAATAGCTGTAATCTGCTGTCTCTTTACATTCAAACCCCTTACCTCATACCCTGCTTTGTATTTTATGTTTACATATAATTAAAATATGTTAATTGCCCCTCCTCCTTCCCAGTTTCAGTCCCCTCTCCCTTGTCACGTAGAAGTTAGTTTAGGAAAGCAGATATAAGGCTCTAGAGGTGGGTGGGGGTTATCTTTGGTTCACCAAATTTTGTGAACTGAGATCACGAGCAGTATTTCTTCGAAACGATTGAGGGAAAGGTAGCTATAGAGTATAGGTCTGGCCAGTCTATATCCCTTATAGCTTTCCTTTGCTTTTGCTCCCAATAAATCACTTTTGTTTTGATTGATCTACCTGTCTCGTTGTAAGTTCTTGGGATTTTCTACACCTCAGCCAGAGAACGTACCTGGGAACTCAAAATTTTGGGTAACATAAACATAAAGTATTCTTCCCACAGACAGGCTGGTGTTCTATAAGTTGGAACTGCAATATTAGATTTTTCATTCAGGACTGAAGGTCAAAGAGGGTCTGAACCACATGCTTCTGATAATGTGAAAATTGCCTTTTATTTTAAAGTAATCTTTGCTTGTTCTTTCTCTCTGCAGTCTCCTGTAGCTAAATCACACATTCTTCAAGTGGCATATCGGCAAATGAAAATAAAGAGCTGCCATGCTTTCTCTGCTTCTCATGAAGCAGCAGGGTTCCCTGCTTTTTTGAGCAGAAATACGATTAAATTATCGTATCCATTAAATTATCGTATCCATCAACATCTTCAGCAATGGCCAAAAAGCTCTGCAAGAAGAAAGTCAGTACAAGGTCTAGCAATTCAGTTAAAATGACTTCTGCTTACATAATGGAAACAATCTCCAATTAATGCAAGTAACTTTCTTTTGGTTTTTTGGATTTGCTTACACCTAACTCCCAGCACGTGGGGGTGAATTTTGATGGTGTCTTCTTGTACCAAATGGTGTTCTTTCATTCTTTCACACTCTTTTTTGTGGCCTGCTTGGTGGATTATGGAGGTAGAAGAAGCACAGCCATTTGTGTTACAGATGAGCTAAAGTTAATTTATCCTTCATTTCCCCCAGAATAAGCTTTGAAGTATTGCATTCCAGTTTCAAAACAACTCTTAGTAAAACTTGTAAAACCATCCTAGAACTTTGTTAGTACAGCATGTTTTATGAGTTGGAGATCAGATGAGTCACAGCCACTAAGAATGGAATTAAAGTATTTCCATGATTCTACGTTACCTCCAGCCTTTTATCAATATTTCCATTTGTTCATCGTCCAGGCGATTCAAAGTTGCCTAGTAACTTGAATGAAAATATTGCCAAAGTGCTGCCATTACTGCTGCTTTGACAATGAAGCAAATTGTTTACCTACTAAAGTATTCTCTCAATTGGTAGATATGTATTATAATAGGAGTTCTTGGAGGTATAAAATTGAATCAATCTGTTCTTGATAAAGCATAGAAAAGAGGCCAGTGGTTGAACTTTGAGTCTTCATTTAAAAAAAAAATTCAGTCCAGTCATGGAATTGTCCTTGTTTCCTATGACAGGTCAGAGTTACCAGTCAACAATAATAAAAATGAGAATTCTTTTTAAATAACCTACATACTCTGTAGTTCTGAGATAAGAAATAATTCTTTGAGACCAACCTTTATGCATAGCTGGCCCTAGTAATAGACAAAGAAATATTCATTCATGTTGGAAGGTATTTTTAGAACCTATGATGCTTCCAGTAGTTGGAAGGTCTAGGAGGGACATTTCTGGGCAACCGTCTGTCTATCCAGCAATAATCAATCATTCTTTCTCACCTCTGACTTCACATAGAACCTCATCTCTCTCTGCTCTATTCTGGTTGCACTGCAAGATGACTTGCTCCAGGAGACTGACCAGGGGCTTCACCTATCCTGGTACTCCTGGACCTCTTGGCAGCTTTTGATACCATTGACTATGGTATCTTGCTGGGGCAATTGTCAGAGTTAGGGGTATGAGGTCCTGTTTTACAGTGGTTTTATTCCTTCCTTGGTGATCGCCCCCAGAGAGTCCAGTTTGAGGAATGTTTGTTGGCTATGTGCACTCTCCAATGGTGTTCCTCGGGGGTTGATTATTTCTCCAATGTTAAGTAACATCTATGTAAAGCCACTGGTAGGGGTCATCTGGAGATTCGGAGTATGGTGTCACCAATATGTGGATGACACACAACTCTATCTCTCCTTTATATCATCTGCAGTGGAAGTGGTCTGGTGCCTGGCCATGGTGTTGGAATGGACCAAAGCTAACAAGCTGAGACCGAACCTGGGTAAGACAGAGGTGATGGTGTTGGAGGGTTTGTCTGCCCGACTAGGATCCTTGATCCTGACACTATATGGGACAGTCTTATCCCCTAAGGACCAAGTATGCAACTTGGGGGTCATATTAGATTGCTATCTGACCCTGGAAGCACAAATTGCAGCAGTGTGTAAAGTTGCTTTTTTCCATCTTTATCAAATAGCTCAGTTCTGTCCCTACTTGGATGAACAGTCCCTTGTAACACTAGTTATCTCACTGGTAATCCCATGTATCAGTTACTGTAATGCTGTCTACATGGGGCTCCCCATGTTCCTGATATGAAAACTTCAACAGGTGCAGAATATGGCTGTCAGACTGGTTACTGGGGCAAAAAAACTGCACATATCTCCCCAGTCCTGGCAGAACTGCATCAGTTGCCTGTTTTGTTCCACGTCAGGTTTAAGGTGGGTGTCTTAACTTTCAAAGCCCTAAACCAGAGATTTTCAACCTGTGACTCATGAGCCAGATGTCCAGAAGTGCTATGTGGTGGAGGAAGGGCAAAATGGCCATCTGGCCCCTGAAGCTGTCTGAAGGAGCATGACCCAGCCCCGTGCTTACAAAGGTTAAGAACTCCTGCCCTAAATGGTTTGGGACCTTCCTACTTGGCAGAGCGTTTTCCCCTCAGAAATCAGGCCCACTTTACCCATTCTTCTCAGACACCACAATTCCAAGTTCTGACTGTCAGGTTGGCTAGAAAGTCTGCTACCTGCTTTAGGGCTTTTTTGGTGTCAGCTCCAGCTCTATGGAATGCACTGCCAGGGGGGCTGCATTTGATTGACTCCTCGGTGTCCTTTAAGAAACAACTGAAAACCTTCCTGTTTGAGGATGACACGTTTGAGGAGACCTTTAGCAGTTTGCTGAAGACCAAATGGGAGACCCTCCCATTGCCTTTCTACAGGGCTATAGCCAGGATTCTATATGTGGGTGGGTGAATATTTTTCCAGGGTGGGTAACAATGTGATATGTATATATATGTCATATATATAAGCAGCCAGGAGATTGAGGATGGGCAAACTGCTAACTCAGGGTGCGGAAAGCCCACCCTGGCCACACACTAGCTACGGCCCTGCCTTTCTGTAACAAGAGTCTGGGGTCCTCAGTTCTGTTTTTAATTAGGTGGGTAGGGTTGTCTTAATGGTGTGTTGTTGTTTTTTGTTTGTTTGTTTTTGCTTTTTTTAATGGTGTAAGCAGCTCAGAGTGGGAGTCCATCAATCAATAAATAAAATTTTGATAGTTACTAGCATGTGTGTGGAACTGTGGTGGCTTAGTGGTTAAGATGCTAAACTTGACAACTGGAAAGTTGGCAGGTCAGCAGTTTGAGACCCAAATGCTGCATGATAGAATGAACTCCTGTCTCTGTCCCAGCTCCTGCCAACAGTTTGAAAGCAAGAAACTGCAAGTAAATAAATAGGTACCATTTTGATGGGAAGGTAAGCAGTGTTCCGTGCATGCCTGCCACATGTCCATGGAAACATCTGGAGACACAGACAGTACTGTCTCTTTGTCTATAAACAGAGATGAGCACTGAAGCCTAGACTTAGATATGTCTGGTGACCAACCATGTGTGCAGTAAAGAAAGCAGCATGTTTACACCTGTAATTCAAGTAACTAAGTAAAAAGACATTTTTATTTCTTCTCCCACAAATTTTTCAAAAAGAGTTATTGAGACACGAGTGTCAGTTATTGAGAAAGCAATAGACTATGGGAGACATAGATCGTTCTGTGGATCACTGCATTTCTACTATGCAGCTAAAGGAAATTTTATCAAAAATTCAAAAGTCTGCAAAATGCTATGTGCACAGGAACCAGAGAAACAGCAGATTGCTAACCATTATTTTCCAGGGTTTTTTTTTTTTTTTTTTTGTATTCAAAGTGTTTGTGATTTGTTTGGCTTCTCACCTCACTCCCCCATGATTTTTTTTATTTTTAAAAAATCTCATAACTGACTGAAAAGAGTTATTTTTTTTTCTTTGTTGAGATTCCTAACTGGATGATGTCAGGAAAAAAAGAGAGAGAAAGAGCATGGTTCTTAATAAACCAAGGTATTTTGGAGGAACTTCTAGAGGTAACATCTCTGAATTTCTTTCAATGGGAAGAGTGGCTGCAGTTTATGCAAAGATGATGCAAAGGTCAAAGCTAAATGGGAAGGATTCTATAGGAAAATCAATAATTTCACAAAGTTTCTCAGATAAACAAATTATTTATATTAAACAACAAAAGGAATGATAGAATGCCCACTTTTGCCTTCTTACTTTTTTCAGCTTTTGTATCCAACTTTACAAGGATATGTAAGGCAATTTAGAAGTCATTCACATTTATTCATAAGCAAAAAGGAGGGTAGAGTCCAGTTGCAGAGTGATGCTGCTGCATTATATTATTTGTATAGTGGTCATATTATTTTTTTGCTTAAATGTTTAGCATTCTGCTCTTCAAAACAAAGCTATTCTAAACAATTTCTCACAACGACCAGAATCCTATTAGTGACCAGTATATATAGCAGCATAATTCCATCAAAGTAACTTTTTTAAAAGCTAAAATCTTATACAGTGACCAAATATCTATTGTTATGGTGGAATTAAGTACATAATACAATCATAGTGGTCAATTGACACTTGGAGACAATTTGCCAACTCATTCAAGTGAAAGGTGACAAGGGATATGAACGATCACTTGTCAACTACCAGCAATTTGCACTATTTCTTTTACACTAGTGTATCGAACCAATACAGTTCTGCTTAATACATTCCATCTGCACCTCTGGCAATTTTCTCTTGAATTTCAATAATATTGGTATTGACTCTCTAACTGATTGTTAAACTCTTCAGCATTTTTATAGTTCTGTGAAAAATGAATGACAAATCACCAGCTACATGTATACAGAGGTAATGAAAGCTTTTAAGCTCTCCTAAATCAATAATTGTTTTGATAGTAACCTATTCATTTGAGCTTTAATAGCATATTTATTCTGCTTTTCAGATGTATCTGTTTGTTAACCATTTGGTAAGCTGCCTGGGATCCCTCTATTAGGTCATGCTGTGTATCTGTGGGAGTTACAGTCCAAGACCTACAATTCAAGAACCTGAAACTGCAGATAACATGAACCCTATATTTTACAGAATAGTAGCCGTGTTAGTCTGTGGTTCAGGCATATCAGAAAACAAAAAATAAAAAAGTAATAAGACAAAAACACTGTGGCACTTTAAAGACTAACTGCTATATTTTTATTGTTAGCTTTCATGGATCAAGTCTACTTCTTCAGACAAGGAGTAAAACTTCCAGGCATGGTTTATATTCACCAAATGCAGGGGTCTAGATGTTAAAGAGATAAAGATTTACTCAAGCAGAATGACAGACAAGCAAGCATAACAGTATATCTTCATAGAGCTATCAGTAACAATAGATTTTTCAGATTAGTTTTAAATGACCCAACGGCATCACACACAACATTAATGGCAGTTTTACTTGTGCTTCTTCCAATGTGATTTATGCCATCTCTTGTCAAAAATGTCCTTCTGTGCTTTATGTAGGACAAACAGGACAATATTTATCCAAAGGAATTAATGGACTCAAATCAGACATCCGGAATGGCAACACTGAGAAATCTGTCTCAAACCACTTTAATCTACCTGGACACTCTATCCAAGACCTGAAAGTTACAATTCTGGGACATTATCAGATTTGATACACAGATTGCTATTTGCTGCTAGATATTTTATATATTATATGTTGGTGTATTATACAACCTTCCTGCCAATTCTCTTCTACAACTTGAGCAGAACAGGAAGTAACCGAGTAACAGTAAACAAGTAAGAGGTTAAATCAGAATCCAGAAAGGGCTTTACTTCACACCTTTGAGATTGAAGGGGAGACATTTAAAACTAATCTGAATAATCTATTGTTACTGATAGCTGTAGGAAGCTGTATTGTTATGCTTGCTTGTCTGTCATTCTGCTTGAGTAAATCCTTCTCTCTTTAACATCTAGACCCCTGCATTTGGTGTATATAAACCATGCCTGCAAGTTTTACTTCTTATCTGAAGAAGTGGACTTGATCCACAAAAGCTCACAGTAAAAATATAGCAGTTAGTCTTTAAAGTGCTACAGTGTTTTTGTTTTATTACTGTTTTTGTTTTTGTTTTCTGATATGCCTATATTTTACTTTACTGAGTCTGGCCTCTAGTGGCCAGTTCTGGTAATGCACCAGGATCAGGATTTTTTAAAAATTGAATACAGTACGTACTTTTAAACCTGCAGAGAACTGAAACCACAGATACTGAACCCTTAGATGGGTGTGTGTGTGTGTGTGTGTGTGAGAGAGAGAGAGGTGTTGTACATACATAAATAAAATAAATACAACTCTATTCCTGTACCATGGCCACAGAATGCCAAGAAGATATATGAAGTCAGCACATTATCCACTTAAGTATACCTGCTTGATTAACTCCTTCAGTATCATACTTTCACAAGCAAATTATCACAAATTAGGCTAATATTTTACACAACTTAAGTTACTGCATATTTTTTATTTATCTGTAGTTTTCCTCTTTTTTTATTGTCATTATCTCACCCTGATTTTAATTGCCTTCACATTTCTCAGTGAATCTTTCTGTTATGGTTTGTTAATGTTTTTCATTTCAGTGATTATCATGGTATCAATTTTTAAGGGGGGAGCAGCATGTATTCCCTACCTTAACTCCCAGACTGAGTACCCAGGAAAGGTACTCATTTCAGTTGTTGATTCAGGTAGGCATATGTGTTAATAGCCGACATTAATCTAGCATTTAACCACATCAATCTCAAATGAAAGGAACATATTATTTTTGGCTACTGATTCGTTCCAGAACAGAAAGATTAAACAGAAAGAAACTTTTGAGAAATGTCTGCTTTGTTGAATGGATGGTGGCTATTCATTCAGTACATTCAGTGTTATATCATCTCTGAATGTACTGAATGAATGGCCACCATCCATTCAACAAAGCAGACATTTCTCAAAAGTTTCTTCACTCAGTTGAGATTGCCCTCAGAAAGAAGTTTGAAAGGCAGATAATGTGCTGAGCCAAACTTAACCTACCATGAATCCAAAGAGCATTTTGGGACCATTATTTTGATGGTGGTGGGGGTGGAAGTAGCTTGATATGGCATAGTTTCATTCCAGACAGGCCAGGGAACAGCAGCCCTCCAGAAAGCCATTATAGTAATACCTCAGATAATGACTGCATCAGATAACGCTAACATCGGATAACGATGCAAAATTTCTAAAGAAATTTTGCATCAGACAACGATTTGTTAGCATTATCTGATGCAGTCGTTCTTAGCAGCAGGGTGGCTGGAAAGCTGAACGGGGTTCTCCGTTCAGCTTCCCAGCCACCCTGCAGCTGTGGAGGCAGGGGTGGGGTGGCTGGAAAGCTGATGGGGGGCTCCCCCTTTGGCTTCCCCAGCCATCCCACAGCTGTGGAGGCATGGGCGGGTGGCTAGGGAAGCTGACAGGAAGCCCCCGTTGGCTTCCCCAGCCACCCTGCAGCTGTGGATCAGGTCTCCCAACCTCCCTGGAACTGGCAGGGAGGCCAGAGAGGCCGAAATTGGTTAAAAAAAGGACTTTTTTTTACCAATTTTGGGCTCCCTGACTCCCCTGCCAGCTCCAGAGAGGTCAGAAGACCCAATCCAAGCTGTTTCTGGACTTCCCCCACCTCCCTGGAGGCTGTAACAAGCCAAAACACCAGGACTCGAATCCTGACGTTTTGGCTTATTGCAGCTTCCAGGAGGGTGGGGGAACTTCAAAAATAGAACGCATCAGCTCCAGGGAGGTCGGGAGACCCGATGCGCACAATATTTGAAGTTCCCCCACCCTCCTGGAGGCTGCAGCAAGCCAGAATGTTGGGATTTGAATCCTGATGTTTTGGCTTGCTGCAGCCTCCAGGGAGGTGGGGGAACTTCAAAAATAGCGCGGATTGGGTCTTCTGACCTTCCTGGAGCCAGCGGGGGGGGGGGGGGTCAGGGAGCCCAAAATGGGTTAAAAAAAGGACGCATCGCACAACGTTAAAAACCTGATAATGACGAGACTTGTGGAACCAAGTCTCATTGTTATCCGAGGTACTAGTGTATTCCCAAAATGACCCCAGAACAAATTATTTTTCATGATGGGACATCCTTTCAAGAAGACATGGGGAAGGGAGGTGATTCTCCCTCTGTCCTGTGTAAGAATGGTAAACCAATTTTAAAGGAAAAAACAAGAGTGGGGAAGAAAAACTATCCCCCCTCCCAACCAGTGGACTTGATCTTTTTGTCTTTTTGTTTTGTTTACTCTCTTATATGCTTGCACAGAATAAAACTTTTTAAACTGTAGCTGTGTTAGTCTGGGCAGGGCAGCGATGTGGGTGTGGCCACCCAATTTCACCCCCACCCCACACGAAGGCCACCCAATTTTGCTTTCTCCCCCCCCCCCGCCCAGAAGTGTATGTGTGAGAACCTGTTACTGCACACCACTGCCTATAATGAAATAAGGAAATCTAAATGAGTCCAATTAAATTAAGTGGGACTGATTTTCAGTCATTTGTGCATAGAGGATGGCATTCTAACTTTGAGAATAAAGCACTAGTTTGTTTTATCATGAATTTTAAAAATCCCCACTTCTCTTTTCTATTAGACATCCTTATCATTTCAAATATGTGACAGGCACATTACATACATTAAAGATGTGCATTTGCAACACAGAAAACACTTTTGGAGAAGTTGCTTTAGTGTGCTGATAGGTAAGTAATTGCTGAGCTTGAGAAGTCAAAAGCAACAGAATAATTTAACATACTAGATCAGGGGTTCCCAACCTATGACCTGCGGGCCAGCCCCGGCCATGGCATCATTTCATGAGGCCAATGCCAATGCCGCTATCACCACCACCAAAAGTGGAAGTGGACACATATATGACAGTCATAAATGTGCCCCCAGCTGTCATAAACACATTTACAACAGCCACTGACATGTTTTATGGCAGTGTTTAAGGCAGGTGGAACCACCAGTCTGGCCCACTGAGATGTCTAAGGAGGTGTGATTTGGAGGAGGCATCTGTCCCACAGCGTAAAAAGGTTGGAAATCCCTGTACTAAATAGTTCTCAAAATAAATGGGATTTACATTTTCAGTTGAGTCATATATGTTGAAAAGCAGCAAATTTATGGCCTCACTGAAATGCTCTTTCCTGGATCAGGACAGAGCTAGTAGCAGCCCACACAGCAAAATGTCCAGCTCTTATATTGGGATTAATCAAATCTAGAGCTTCCTCTGTGTCCTCGTTGCACTCAGCATTTTTGGTGGATTGGGTTTTGTGATGAATTCTCATCTGGAAGAGCCCCTCTGATGAGACTGGATGTATGCAAGGGGCATATCTGGTGACTGTCACTTCTGTCATGTTATTTTGCATTTGATAATTCTGCATAATCATATTATCAAAGTGTTTAGTATAGGAGCAACAGTCACCTTCCATCAATGATCCAACCATGAATATTTAATTTTAAGAATTATTTTTAGGGGGGAGGAGCCAAGATGGAGACCTGAGAGTTTGTTTTTTCTTCAGCTGCAAAAACGGAGCCACATTTTGTGGAATAAAAGTAGTTACAGTCTCTTTAAGAATGTAATAAAAGGATCATAAGGATTATAGAGTCAAGGGGAACTTTTTAAAAGCTGTTTTCAACCAAAAGTTTGTTGTGGCTGCTTCACCGGAGATAACGGAGATAAGGGATTCGAGCTGGCCAGCTGAACTGTAAGCATTTTAACGAAGTGGGGGTGGGGTGAAGACAATTTCAAGCCAATTTTAAGTCAAGGGAAAGTTTGGACATACTTTTTTCCTTAAAATTGTTGCCTTGAGTGTGTGGGAATGCGAATGCCGAGACGGAAGATAAGATATTTATTTTATTTCTTCCCGGCTGCTGCCTGGCAATTAACTTTTAAAAAAAGTCCTCACCCCTTTACTTACCAACCATAAAACTTCGATAGCAGCCAATTAAACTGTTTAGATTCTGTATTGCCTTGAATATTTAAAAGTTGTTTTTAACTAAAAGATTGCTGTGACTGTTTCACCGGAGATAATGGACTCAAGCTGGCTGGCTGAATTGTAAGCATTTTAATGAAGTGGGGGTGGGGTGAAGACAATTCCAAGCCAATTTTAAGTCAAGGGAAAGTTTGGATATACTTTTTTTCCTTAAGATTGTTGGCTTGAGAAGCAAAAAGTCCTCACCCCTTCACTTACTAACTACAAAACTTCGATAGCAACCAATTAAACTGTTTAGACTTTGTATTGCTTTGAATAATTGCTGGCAGAAGAATTGTTTTTTTTTCCCCTCTTGTGGATACGGCATACTGGAATAACAAAGTGAAATTGAGGATTGCTGTTGTTATCTTTGTTTGGTCTTCCCCTTCGGCTAAGTGATTTTTGGACTCCTGTTGCTGGATATTCATGGAACTTTAATAATTGTTTTCTGCTCTGGTGAATGTTATCTGGATGAGTAAAAGAAGGGATAAATCTTTGGAAGATAGACAAGATAACCCTGCTTGGGTAAGAATTGGACGTTTGACAAGAAGAGAGCAAGGAAGGGTGAAATCATTGAAGGAAGAAATTGATGAGGCGGAGGAATTGCAAAGATTAAGGGAGAAGGCTTATCATCAACAACAACGACGAGACCAGTTTCAACAACACAGAGACAAATCAATACAACGAAATCAAAAATCACATCAAGAGCAAGAAATGGAGTCAAAGGCTGAACAGGGGGCCATAAAAAAGAAAATAAGTGAAAAAGACAAACCTCAATCTGATTTAAGTGAAGTCTTGTCAACATGGATGAAACAACATGAAGAAAATGTTGAGAAAAATTATGACAAATTAAAACAACAATTGTTTGATAGACTACAGGCTGCAGAAACTCAACGAGTTAAGGAGCAACAAGAACTTATCGAGATCCTTCAAAAAGAAATAAAAGACTCGTCAACAAACTTGTTAAAAGGCACATCTGAAATAATGAATAAATTACAGAAGCAGATGGGGGAAATGAAAGAATCAATGGATACAGTAAAAAAGGAGGTGGTGGAACTAAAACAAGAAGTTGTGGAGGTGAGAGAAAGAGAGAAAGAAAAAGCAAATAAATTGATTGACCATGAAAAAAGAATGGCATATCTGGAAGATCAGATAAGAAGGAAAAATGTGATAATTAGAAAAATCCCTGAGAATAAACCGGACAATTTGAAATTAAGACTGTTGACATGGCTGAATGAATTGAAAATGGGGAGGGATTTTGCACCTGAGGACATTGAGAGTGTGTATAGACTGGGTCCAAAGAAATATAAAACAGGTTCTAGAAATGTGCTTTTAAAATTTGCAGATTTGAGTGCAAAATTAAGATTGATGTCTTATATTAAAAATGCTGGTCCGGATATTCTCAAAATGGAAGGAGTGGATATTGAAATTTTCAATGATATAGCATTTGAGTAAAGAATTTGGAGAAATCAAATTAAGCTTGTTACAAAAAAATTGAGAGATAAAGGAATTTTATATAATTGGAAATTTTCAAAACAGATGAGGTTTGTGCACCTGGGGAAAACCTTTTATATAAAGGAAGATTCATACGTGTTGGATGTGTTAGTAGAAGCAAAGATTCTGGAAAACGGAACACAAGAGTGGAAGGAGCTCAAAGAAGCATTATCACTGGCAGGAGCAAACACAGCAAAAAAATCAGAATCCACAACTGAAGAGGCTCAAGGAGCAACTGGAGGCGACTAAGATAGTGTAACATCTGCAGCTGAAGTACTACTGAAGAATGATCAAGTTTTGTAACCACATGACTCCCCTCCCCCCTTCTCTTATTAGTAGAGGTGCTTTTTTTTTTTTGAAAAAAGAAGGGGGTTATCAATTTTTTGTTTTTTATATGTATTTTTGTGTAATATATGTTAAATTGTGGGTAGTGGGTAACACGTCCTTTGAAGTCTGCCAGCTATTTCTTAAAAGGTTAAATAACGTTAAAACATGAAAAATATTAAGATATTGTCATGGAATGTGAAAGGGGCGGGGTGTCCTACTAAACGTAAATGATTGGAAATGGCCCTAAGAAAAGATAGAGCGGATATCATTTTTTTACAGGAAACGCATCAAAAAGCGGCGGATAAAAATAATTTTTATCTTGGTTGGACTCAGTACTATGAAAAGGCCTTTGGTTCTTCCAAGGCAAGGGGGGTGGCGATTATGATATCGAAAAGATTGGGATTTACGAAAACAAAAATGATAGGGGACCCAGAAGGCAGATATTTGATTATAGCTGGAAGTATAGAAGAAGAAGAAATATTGTTGGTCAATGTTTATGCACCAAATGAGAATCAAGACCAATTCTTGACTAAATTGAGTCATATTTTGATAAAAGAAAACTGTGATAGAATGATAGTTGCCGGAGATTTTAACCTAACAAGGTCAAATATTGATTGCACTAATATAACTAATTATAGAAAAGGATGGAAAGCTAAATTGTTGGATGAGTGGATAAAAAAGTTTGGACTGAAAGATTCCTGGCGAGAATTGAAAGGGGAAGAACGAATTTATACATATTATTCCCAGGTGTATAATTCATATTCTAGGATTGACTATGTATTTGTAACACAAAATATATTGAAGGATTTAAATGATGTAGAAGTAGGAATTTTTAAGGAATCGGATCATGCCAAAGTAATGGTGGAATTACAATTTAAAATAAATAAAAGTAATATAAGAATTTGGAGGTATGATCCGAAATTATTTAAAGACAAGGGGATAAAAGATCAGATAATGAAAAATTGGGAAGAAATTTGGAAAATTAACGATAACAATGAAACAAATTTTAATGTAATTTGGGATGCAATGAAAGGAGTATTCAGGGGTGAGTGTATTAAATTTAAGAGTTTAAAAAATAAACAATATAAAGATAGACAACTGGAGTTGGAAAAAGAGATTAAATTATTGCAAATTAAACATGCCAAAACAAAGGAGAAGAAGACCTTAGAAAGGATACAACTATTACAGAAGGAGATAGCAGGAAGGGATATTGAAAAAATTAAAAGAGATTTAATTTATCTGAAAAGGGAATATTTTGAGTATAGTGATAAAAGTTCAAAAATGTTAGCAAAAGCAGTGAAAGAGAAGAAGGAAAAAGGGGAGATTGGAACTTTAATAAGGGAGGATATGAAAAGGTGTAATAAAATAGTAGAGAAACTTAACATAGTTAAAATTTTTTATCAAAATTTGTACACAGATAAGAAAATAAATTTAAGCAAGTTAGAAAAATATCTACAAGAACACAAGGGGGAGAGTATAAAAGCAGAACATAGGGCTAAAATGGAAGAACAAATTACAGAGAAAGAGATATTAGATGTTATAAATAAATTGAAAATAGGGAAAACTCCAGGAGAAGATGGATTACCAGCTGAATTTTATAAAGAATTTAAACAAATTATTATTCCTAAATTAACCAGGCTATATAATTATATTTTGGAGGGGGGAGAATCTCCAAATTCATGGCTTAGATCTATCATAGTATTAATACCAAAACCAGGAAAAAATTTAGAACTGGTTGACTCATATCGTCCAATTTCTTTAATTAATCAAGATGCAAAGATTTTCACAGCAATTATGGCTAATAGGTTAAATAGTTTTTTGGGGGAATATATACATACAGATCAGGCAGGTTTTTTAAAGGAAAGATATATGTCTGATTTAATAAGAAGGGTGTTAAATTTGTTACAAATAAACAAGAGAAAAGAAGGTAAAATAGGATTATTATCTTTAGACATTTTTAAAGCTTTTGACTCTTTACAATGGGTCACTATTAGGGAAATAATTAAAAAAGTAGAATTTGGGGAAAAATTTAAAAATGTAGTCAATCAACTTTATAAAAGTAGTTATGCCAAGGTAAGAGTAAATGACTCATTTACAGAAGATATTGAAATTAAAGCAGGAATGAGACAAGGATGTCCTCTTTCCCCCATTTTGTTTATAATGGCTATGGAATTATTGGCTAGAGCTATAAGGAGTGATACGAACATAGAAGGGATAAATGGAACAAAAATAAGTTTGTATGCAGATGATACTTTAATTATAATGAAAGATCCTATAAAAAATATGGAAAAGATACAAGATCATTTGCAAAAATTTGAAGAGATAACAGGCCTGAGAATAAATTGGGGGAAATCAGAAGCAATCTTTAGTAAATTAAATAAGGAAGAGATAGGGAGAATTAAGGAAAAATTTAAAATTCAAATTAGGAAAAGTATAAAGTATTTAGGAGTTAACATAGCTGACAATGTAGAGGAATTGAAGAAACTAAACTATGATAAAGTGAAAGAGGAAATTAAGAAGAAAATTGTTCGATATAGGGTATTGAAGACCTCCTGGTTTGGTAGAATAGCAATTTGTAAACTGAGTTTATTACCCAAGATTAACTTTTTATTTGAAGTCCTTCCAATTAAACAATCTGAAAAAGAACTAGGAGTTTTTCAAAATCTATTGAATGATTATTGTAATGGAGGGAAAAGAGCAAGAATACCTAAAAGCCTATGGTATAAATCGCAGAAAGAGGGTGGTTTGGGATTACCTAATATTAAATCGTATTACAGGGCGTTCCAAATTAAAGGCTTGGTAAAACTTTTAACGATAGAGGACCTCATATGGAGGGAGATAGAAATGAAAGATAGTAATGTGTGTGCAAAGGGAGAATTTCTGGAAAATACAGTTTTTGATTTAAAACCAAGAAATAATGTCCTAAAATCTATGATAAATGTTTGGATAAAGTTGAAAGATAAATTGGCACCAAACACCTCTCCAATATTAGAGTTGCAAGATCTTAAAACATTTCCAGTTAAAAATTTAGAATTAATAAAAAATATTATGTATAAATATGATATAATCTTATTAAAAGATTGGCTGGATCGAATTGAGAATGAAAAAACAAAAAAAAGAAATTTATAAGGAATTAAAACTGAACTGGCTTCAGATACTAACGTTGGATAAGTGGAATAAACAATATAAAATGAAATTACAGCCAATAAGGCAGTTGACAGACTTCGAGGAGATGGTATATAAAATAAGAAGAGGTTCAATGGGGATAAAAGGAATAGTAAGTAAATTATATAAAATGATAAACAACATGGATGAATCCCAGGATACCCTTAAAAGAATGTGGGAATCGGACTTGAGTATTACTATTACAGATAAGAACTGGAAGAAAAAATGGAAAAGTAGGATGATGCGAAATTTGTCTACAAAAGTTAAAGAACACAACTACAAGATGTTGTGGTGATGGTATATGACGCCAGTTCGATTAAATCAAATAAATAGTAGCAATTCGAAAAAATGTTGGAGGTGTCATCAGGAAATTGGGACATAGAAACATATGTGGTGGGATTGCAAAATTATTTCCAATTTCTGGCATAAAATGGAACAAGAAGTAGAAAAATTTTTAAATATCCGTTTAAAGTTGAATGAAAAAATAGTATTATTAACGGATTTAGAGGATTTGAATTTAGAGGAAAATATAAAAGAGTTATTGTCTATTTTTTTGACATTGGCGAGACAACAAGTAGCCAGAAATTGGAAAGGTGATATGAATTTAGAAATTGGTAAATGGTATGTTGATGTTTGGGATATGGCATTAAATGAAAAACTTACATGGGAACTAAATATAAAAAGGGGGTTAATAAAACAAAATAGATTTTGGGACATTTGGAAGCCTTTTTTGCAACACACATTGATGGATAATAAAGGAGAAAAACCTGCTCCGAATACAATGTATTTTTGGCAGAATGAATGAGTTGTAAAAGGAGTGGCTGGTAGACTCAAGGACTGTAGTGCACTGGGTGGTAGGAACCATGTACAAAATATTAAAGTTGTAATATGGTGGTTAAAGAGGAGAATGGATATAAGGATGAAAATATATAGTATAGCAAATGTATAAAAAATAACGTTTGATTACATTATATTATATTGACATGTATTTTTTTTTCTTCTCTCTTCCTCTTCTCATTTTTTTTTAACGTTGTAGGATGTACGTGGGAACTACTTTTTTTGTGTGTGTGTAATTGTTTCTTTTATGTTTTGTAGACTGTTTTGTTGGTTTATTTTTAATATTGCAAAAAAAATAAAAAATTTTTTTTTTAAAAAAAGAATTATTTTTAATTTTTGGAACCCCACCTCCTCAAAGATTGTGGTACTTTTGCACCACAATTGGGCATAACCTGAGCAACAGACACCTTGTGCCGGCTAATCTTTCTCACACTAGATTGGGTGAAAGGAACTGCAGAATAAACTCACTAAAAGGTGGCTTCATTTTGGCATTTTTGTGTCTGGCCTTGACATGGAAGAAGAACTCCTTGAGTCCTAGCCCTGGACCTAAGAGTCAGTTAAGTATTGCCTGATAATATACCTAGTACCTAGTAGTGATACTCTTTGCAACTGCTCTATCATGATCTTATCAATACCAATCACACTCATTTTTTTTCAACCCTTTTTGGGATTGCTCCCAGTTTTCCTACCACTACTGCTATCACTATTGGTGTTTTTTTCGAAGAGATGTTGTAGTTCAGTTCTCACATTTTTTCAGTCTCATTTTCTTCCACCTAACCGTCACCTGGAATCACCACATCAATCAGCTTAACCAAATTATTTTCAACCACAATAATGCCTGGCATGTTGTGTTTGAGCTTATCAATTTAGAACTTAAGTCCCACAAGATCTTAACCATCTTGTCCTCATTCTCAACTACCTTTTCAGGTTTCTATTCCCACCCGCATGTCAAAGATGATATTCCATAATTCTTGCATAGATTCCAATGTAACAATGCTGCAATTCAGTTATGGCATCCTTTGTAGTCAGTCTGTGTGAGCATACTATATGCATTGATATGTGGTCCACTATTTCATCGATTTATTTACAAAGCGTAAACGTATTGTCAATTCCTCCCCCCCCCCCAATTTTTGCTTTAATTATTTTGGTTCATAGTGCTTGTTCTTGGGCAAAAAATAAACAGTAAAACCGTTTGTCTCCTTTTTTCAGGATACCATATTTTGGGCCTACCCAATAGTCTGACATGCTTTACCTGCAATATTTTTTATATATTGAGCATGTAATGGTTTATTATTCTATCCCTTAGCACCTCTTCCCTGTATGCATCGTTCCAATTCAGCAATCTTGATACCTTCCCTAGAAGCTTCAACAGTTTTTCATTACTACTATGAGTGTATCCACCAAGAGACCTTTTTCCTAGTGCACTGTTTGTTTGACTTGCAGAAGTCATCCTCCTTCCTCCTGTGGCATATATAATCTATCCACATTGCTTCGTGGATGAACACCATGATTTGAAATTATCAATGTCTTTGTTTCTCTACTCCAAAGCAACCGAGTAGGGCGGTATAGAAATTGGAGTAAATAATAAATAAAATAAAAATAAATAATAACTCAGCCACTATCCAATCTATAATAACAACAACATATCTTATCACCCAGGTATTTATTGCTTTTATGATATTTCAATTCAGTCTCCATTTCAGGAATTTTCTTACCCTCCTCAAAAATCTGTCTTCCTTTTCATTATTTAATGGTTTATATCATTTGCTTGTAAAATTTCCAAATATTTATAGTTCACATCATGTCCAAGATTCTGTCTGGTTCTTTCTCTGCCAGCTGCATTTCTTCTGACTCACCAGATTTTCCTTTCCTTACTGAGTGTGGTTATTTCTCCTTTGCAATTTGCACATTTAAAATGTATGACAAATATTTTTGTAACTGAACAAAATTCACCCTAATACTTCAAAGCACTCAGTTTGCATTTTACTTCATTGGTAGCTAACATTCATACTGTGGCCTGAATCCAAATTCAATATGTTTGATTGATTCAACAGGACTCATTGTTCCACTGTTGATTCAACAGGTCACTTTTTGAGACTAGCAATTGATCCTGATCTCAGTGAAAGTGAGTGCTTCTATAAACTATGAGGCAGGTAATAACAGTGATAAATGTTTTTCTTCAACTCAGACAGACATTCTGGTTACGAGGGTCATGCTTAGTGTCAGCACTCACACAGAACAAGACTGGAAAGAAAGGTATTTTATGACATTGCTATCTGAAGAGTTTTCTATATCGTTGCCAAGTTTCAGTTACTTCCCCTCTCTAGTTTTTTCAATAGACAAGGGAAGAGCTGAAGGGAAAATTGCCTCAGTAAATCTATTGTTCTTTGCCATACCAAAATAACAAAATAAATTCTGATTGTCAGAAGCTTGGACTTGGAGAGTGGGTGGCTGATTGCAATTCCCAGTGAGTTCAGGAAGGCCAACATGATACATCAACTGCTAACTATTTGGAAATCTGATGGGGTGAGAAATGCTTCAAAACTCACTCATTCAAGTCCCCCCCCCCTAAAAATATGAATCCTGGACTTAACTGGCACCCCATGCATAATGCCCAGCATGTTAGACTCTGACCACTGAGCTATGTGGGGATCTTAGCTTCCATATTAATGTCACAGCATGGCTGACCAATCAGTTTAAGATGTTGTTTCTTTTAAGACATTGCTTCTGTCAGCAATATGATATGATATCTTAAATTACTGTTGTTTTTTCCACCAACGTGCCCTATACTTTCATCTAAAAACAGAGGGGAAGCAAGCAATAAATACAGTAAAATACAATAGAATTACAAAACAGTTTAATAAGTATGAAAATAACTTGTTTTGTTCCAAATCTTTCAGCATCTACAAAATGCATAGATATTTTAAAGATAAGTTTATTCTACCCTTCACCATACTTCCCTTTTGTAAACTAGAACTCCTCAAAGGTTGTCAACTTTCTTCTCAGTTGAGTTCTATGTAATTTTATTTTGTTTTCAAAAGATATACAATTGCATTACATTTAGCATAAAAATTCCCAAAAAAATGAAATATAGGTATGTTGTTAAGACTACAAGACAAGCAAGCTATCACAAAATTTGGTAAAATTTCCATAGTAATGTTTCACTAAAAGTATGGTGAGCATGATGAATAGTGAAATATGTCTTTTCTGAGGATGTGATGTTGGAAGGGAGATTTTCTTGTTTTTCTTGTTAGTGTAGATAAGAAAATAGTATCATTGTTCAAAGGAGGCTTTGACATATTTATTGTATGATTAGGAAACATCAGCTTATTTCATTAAGACAATTTTATAATTTTAACTGCTCCTTTCTGCTTATTTCCCTATCTATGCGCTATATTTCTTCTGTTAGTTCCATAGCACCAAATACTTTTCCTTTGAGTCTGACAACACCACCAAATCTTTCAGGATTTGTTTTGCTTATAAAATAGGTGAATTTGATTCATTTTTAAATGTGTGTAATACACTGTGTATGACACAAAGGCTGATTCAACTCTATCCAGTTCCTTTTCCTTCCAATTCAACTTGTTCTATGTGTTGCTGGAAGACTTCTTTTTTCATGTTGGAATGTTTTGAACAGACTTTCCCCCATGTGGTCCATTGTGATTCCTTCTTGTGAAGAGGGGATGGAGCATGCATCTATAGGTGATGTTTCAGTGACATAGGCATTTTAGAGTCTTGTTTAGAATGGAAAGAACATGTCTCCCCTCTTTGAGATTAGCACTATGGCAGCTTTTCACCTTATCATTGTTCCAGTAACTAAGCAGTTCAAGAAGGAAAAGGAAATTAGAATTTTTTTGACGACTTCTCTCTTTATCTGGAAAAAAAATGCTTCTGCTTATATGAAGGGGAGGCAAACCCAATAGAGTGCTATTTGTTCAAATGACACACTGTTTTCCCTCTGCCACCTCCCCAAGAAAGGAGGAGGAATGGGACTAAGTGTTTTGTCATACCTTTGGCAGTGGAGAATTTTGAGAGTCCCCTGGACAGTGAAGGGAACAAACAGGTCGATCCTAAAAGAAACCAACAACAACAACGGCAGCGGTTCAGATGGAGAGAGACATCCAAGTCACACATGCTGCAAATAGGGAGAAGTTTAGTGTGATGTCCTTGTGTGTATATGTTTTCTTTTTCTTTGAGTGTGACATTTCCTAACATTCTTAGGCTGATATTGAGATCACATAACTCTTCATGCAAAAGAGGAGAAACACAAATCCATAAAAATTTAGGCAGCAGTGGAACAAAAAGAAGAAATGATGGGTAGAGGCGGACTAGAAGAAGGAAGGGAGCTGCAATGCAACTTTACAAATGGTGAAATCCTGAATCATTCTGGAGGCCTTATGTAAACACTGGCTGTAATTTCAGATGTAATACTGATTGCAAATCAATTTACAGGAAAGTCAAATTGCTCTGATTTGCCTTTCCAGTGTAGTCACACCCTTTTTAATTTGTGCTTTATTCAGCAGTGAAAGAACATGTTGCTTAACATAATACATTGCACAAGAGTAGTCCCATTGAATCAGTTAGGACAAAATATGAGTACATTTTGCAGTCATTTAGGCAGCTTATTTTGAAAGGAAATGCTTTTCAGTGCTTCCAGAAATGTTTCCAAAACACAGTGTCATCATACCCTGAGTCACCCCTACAAATTCTCATTTTATTCATCATTTGTTTCTATTAACTAATCCTCTTCTTGGCATTTTAAGCAAAATTAATCTGGTTCCCCCTAGGGAGTACTATTAAAAAAAATAAAGGAACTTATTTGAAGATTCCAGTTAAATGCTATCTTCATCAAGGTTAACTGCTCTATTTATATAGTAATCACTGCTATTATCATCTTAACCATAAAGCGATCTTTAGCAGCAGCTCAAGGGCAATAAACAGTGGTTGAGAAGTTCAGGCTCATTGGTTCCACTTTACAAAAAAGGTTGTAAATTGGAAAATTATCCCAGATTTTTCCATTTTAGTGGATATTCGGATGACAAATCCAGGACTTCACATTACTTTTAATTATTTTGACCTTCTGATTTTTCCCTCTTGGTTATTGTTACAACTTTATTTTTTATTCTACTATGTGGTGTGTGTGCGTGCATGCGTGCGTGTAAAGAACAGACCTGGAGATACATGTTCATCCAAAACAGCACTGGTACCATGTAAGTAGAACTCCAATGCAGTCATCTCTGTCCTCATCCAAATATCTTTTTCAATTTTGTGGGTTCAAAATTCCTTGATCTTGTTTTTTTTGGAATCATGTTTTTAAAACAGAACATACATGTACAAATGATGCCTTTTTCATAATTTTTTAAAACTACTACTACTACTACCACCACCACCACCACCACCATTATCATACTTGTATGCTGCCCCACTCACAGAGCGACTCTGGGCGGCTAACAAAGATACAAAATATACAGTTACAAATTGCAAGGTTCCACATTATCATAATAAGGTTTCACATTATCATACTACAAGATTTCAACATATCATCATCACAATTCATCGCAAATCACAGTATCAAAAAGTATCAATATCACAGTATCAAAGCATTAAAAAAACCTTGTTTGCTAAATCCCACTGCACTCATATTATAAGTCCCACAGAAAGTCCAAAAGCAACAAAAATAAAAGTCAAAATGTCACCACTCTTGTCCTTCTCCTGGCCTGTGGAAAGGGCCAGGAGGGCGCAGCAGTGCACCCAGTGTTTTCAGCCTCCCATGGCCATGGGGGCTCTTTATCCTCCTGGCTGGTGGGAAGGGCCAGGAGGGTGCAAAGGGTGTGTTGGTGCAGCTGGCATTTTCAGCCACCTGTGGCCACAGGGGCTCTTTATCATCCTAGCTGATGGGAAGGGCCCGGAGGACGCGAAGGGTGTGTCAGTGCAGTATCTTAACCACTCTGAGCGTTGCCTAATGGTTCCACCCTACCTTCACACATACACAGTACCTTATCATCCAATTGTCACTTTCCCCTTTGCTCTTATTCAGAAATACTGCTGCCTTTCTTCCTTTAAATCAGCAGTTCTTCATGCAACTGCACAAGAGGTGTTCCCACTGCACCACCAATGCTCCTACACCATACTGGCTCTCATGTCACAGTAGACCCAATCAAATCAGTTGGAACTTCAGTAGTTCTATCCTAAACATATGTTAGTATTTTGAATTAAAATCCTGTTAACTTCAACAAACTGCTTCCAGAGATCCAACAGTAGAGGCCAATGTGCTTATCAGTCACAGGATTGTTTATAAGTAGTACCTTGTCAAGATTGCTAGGGAAGCTTCTGTAGTTGGAAATTCCATACTAAAACACAGGTCAAGGAAATAACTTAAGGTGTGATGAACTTTTTATATCTCTTGTTTCTTTGATGATAATAATTCTGTGTCAGAATGTTAATGGCAGAAGCAAGCATATTAGTAATGTTTAAAATCAAGAGTGCACACTTGTATGACTTTAACACAGTTTTGTACTTTGGTATTGGAAAACTACCAGCAATGAATAGCATAGGTGCAGATATTAGAAGTGGTGCAAACATTCATACATACCAAATATCAACACACAGTAGTGATGACCTAAGCATTTCTCCATGGTATTTCCTAAGTACAAAACAGCTTCAGCACAGTATAAACTGGTCAATATGTCACAGCAAATTTTAAACATGAATTTCAAAGACTGGATACCTCACTAACAGATTTATTTCTGCATGTCACATAACCACCTTCACTTTGCAGGACAAAAATTAATCTGGGAAATGGCACAGCTATTTTGATTCTTGCCTCTGCAGTGAAAAATGTCCAGGTTCCCCATCATACAAGTATCCATCATTAAATGATAGATGTAGATACTTGGTCTCATTAAGTTCGACATCCGTTCTCCTTAATAGTCTATGTAACCAAGAACATGAGCATTTTTCAAGCTTGTAGGAGGATTAGGCCTCCTACAAGATTAGAAAAGATGTAGGAAGGGAAAGGATGAGGTCACTGTTGCTTGTTAAGAGCTTCTATTTGGAAACTGTTTTCAGTGGTTCACTTTAATAGCAGCATTGATAGTATAAACAAAGACACAAAACAACTACAACCCTCTTCAAAAGGAACTGTACCTCATCATGTTGGAGAGGCTTATGTGTTCTAATGATACTAGAAGCAATGTTCTCTCTCTTTCATGTCCTGATCAGACCTGACTTGTTGCTCATATCCATTCAGATGGTATTGAGGGTCATTCTCTTGCTTAGTTCTCTCAGCATCTGTTGCTACTTCTCTCCTGATTTTAGATGGAGCAGTACCATATATCTTCTCAACTGGTGTAGGTTTAAGGCATCCTGTCACTATCCACATGGCTTCATTAACAGCAATGTCAACTTGTTTTGTGTGTGTGGATGCGTTCCATACTGGAGCAGCATACTCCACTGCAGAGACACTCAGGGCCAAAGCTGATGTGCGCAGTGAGGATGGGTGAGTTCCCAATTTATACTTTGTGAGTTCCCTGATGTTGTTGTTCCTTGAACTAGTTTTGGTTTTGGTATTCAGGCAGTGCTGCTTAAAAGAGAGTGTCCAGTCAAGCATCACACAGAGGTATTTTGGTATTGAACAGTGCTGTAATTGGTTCCTTTGCCACGTAACATTCAACTTAACCCTTGCCTCTCGGTTTCAAAGGTAGAAATAACATACTTAGATTAAGCTTTAAATGGTTGACGTTGTAATACTGTCCTAATTCTTCAAGTGTTCCAGTAGGTTTTCCAGCTACCTCATTAAAGCTTGACCTTTGAACGGCCAGTACTGTGTTATTTGCATAGATGAACACTTTTGTGTTAGGACATTTTTCATTTGGGGGTATTGTACAAAGATTGCTGCCCAGAGGAATAGTACAACTTTAAAGCCCTCCATGTGTTTTGAACACAGGTGTCCATAATAGAGCCTCAAACTGATTGCCAGGCTGTGCATGCTTGGTCCATGTACTCCTGTAACAGCCCAGCTGTGGCTGATTAGATAATCTGCCCAGCAACACTGGGGTATAACTGTGGTCCTCTGGGAAGGGTCTATGGGGGAGGTTATTATTTTGGAGGAGGCTGCCATACTGAAGAGAAGGACTGAACTGAGAGTCTACAGACAGAAACTGCTGAAGGAGGTCCTGGACTCTATGCTTGCTCTTGGGATTGGAGCCAACAGAGGAATCCAAGCTGTCTACCTACTGTGGGGCTTGGAGAGAGAGAGAGAGAGAGACTGTTGTAAATAGTCCTGTGTATGTCTGTCTTCCCCTCACTGTAAGTAAAGCGCACCTTTCCACTGAAGGCATATGTGTGTGTGTTATTGCACTAAGGCTTTTGTTGCGTAAGAGCTTAAAAGTGCTACTCTGCTATTGAGCCACACATATCGCTAGGGGAATCCCTGATAAGGGGTTATGAGCCCAGGGTGCGCCTAACAGCTACGCCCGATGCCCTAACTGCGCCCGTGTGTCTTCGCCTGTCAAGCCCCGAAGTGCTGTGTGCCTGGACTGGAGCTGTGGAGCCCTGATCAGCGTTCGGAGGAGCTGGGTTCCCTGGAGGACTCATCGCCTGCAGGACATCGCCCCCACACAACCAGACGCCCCAGCAGAGGTCCAGAAGACGTCCACTTCGCTTCGAGTGTCCCTGCCAGCTGCATGTTTTGTGAGTCTGCAAGTGAGGGAAGAATGGCTGTTTCCAGTCTCTCACTGGTGCCCCTGCTTGATGGCACCAACTACCAGATGTGGTCAACCAAGTGCAGTCTGCTTCTGCGCAAGGAAGGGCTCTGGGACATTGTTGAGAATCCCCAGAAGCTAGAAGCCTTGGATGAAGAGGACACTGACAAAAGGGACAGACTTGAGTATGATAATCAAAGGGCTTTGGCAATTATTGGGTTAACTGTAGCAGAGAGTTAGTTAACATATATGAGAGGGGAGAATTCAGCTGCCGCATGTTGGCAGAGGTTTAAGCAATTATATGTAAGGGACTCAGTCGGTTCCCAAATATCTCTTACCAGACGTTTGTTTAGGTTACGCCTCCAGCCTGGTGGAGATATGGTTCAGCACCTCCATTCAATTAGTGATTTGCTGCAGCGTCTTGCTGAGACAAACTTGTTCTTTACTGAAGAACAAAAGGCGTATATTCTCCTTTCGTCTTTGTCGGAAGAATATGATGCTTATGTTTCGTCCTTGGACATTTTGCCCAGGAGTGAGTTAAATTTCCAGGGGGTCCAAGGGCGCCTCCTAGAGCAAGACAGAGTAGGGGCAGTCTGAAGGAGTTCAGAAAACCACAAGTTCTAACTGAAAGTGGTAGAAGCAAATCACCCCCTCCTCCCACTGTGTGTGTAGCAAAGAGATGTTTTAGGTGTCAGAAGTCTGGGCATATTGCCAAGTTCTGTAAGGCAAGGTCAAGCCCAGATAAGGACAAGACATGTAGAAAAGCTAATCTCTCTGTTGCTGCTTTTACTAATGTTGAACCTGGCACCTGGTTAGTTGATTCTGGTGCATCTTTTTCCATGTGTAAAAATAGGAAAATGTTTACTGAAATGTCCAAAACAAACCAGACTGTCACGTTAGCCAATGGGACACGTGTACGTGTGTTGGGTAAAGGCCAGGTGAGATGTGAAGCTTTGGGTGAAGAGCTAGAAATGCTTTATATCCCTGAGATGAAGTATAATTTGCTGTCTGTTAGGACCATACTGAAAATGGGTTACTCAGTGACATTCCAGGGGAAGGAATGTGTCATTAAGGGACAAGAAAAGGAGTTAACTGTGCCACTACACAATGATCTGTTTGTGTTAGGCTCCCGTGCACTGAGTGCGAATCTGGCTGATAAAGGTTTTAGCCACAAGCTCCCCCATGACAAATGCATACACTTAATGCACAGACGGTTGGGACATGTAAATTTCCGAGACTTGAGAAGGACCATTGACCTGACTGAGGGCATTGCAGTGAAACCATGCAGCAGATTTCTGAGCTGTAATCCTTGTAACGAGGAGAAGTCTAAGGTCACTCCTGCAAATAGAGTGGGTGGTTTTCATACTACCCAGCCCTTAGAGATGGTGTCTGCTGAATTAATAGGTCCTATGAGCCCAAGCCCTGGTGGCTCAAGGTATGCCCTGTGCATTGTAGACCACCACACAAGATATGGGTTTGTGTATTTGCTGAAATCCAAGGGTGAGATCTGCTCAACTTTAACCAGATGGGTAAGGTTCGCCCAGAACATGGCAAACACACAGGTAAATACCCTAATCACTGATGGGACACTGTTCACAAATAAAGCCAGTACTGATTTCTTGGCTAGACATGGAATTGTCCACCACAGACCTCAGCATAGCTCAACTGTAGAGAGGAGGGGCCAAACTCTCCAGGCCACGACAAGGGCTATGCTAAGTGATGCAGGTCTCCCTTGCACACTCTGGGCAGAAGCTATGAAGTGTGCGAACCATCTGCTGAATAATGTTTATCACTCTGGGATTGGAGACATCCCTGCTTGCAGGTGGCATGGAAGGAAGCCAAACTTGGGCTATCTTCGAGTCTTTGGCTCTCCTGCCCTGGTACGCATCCCGGGGCAGCCTCGCCCTCGCAAACTGATCTTCATAGGGTATGAGGCGAACCATAGGGAGTATAGGTTTTGGATAACTGGATCCAACCAAGTTACAAGAAGTAAGAGTGCCAAGTTCCTGGAGCACTCCCGGTGGGAACATGTGGAAAGTGTCCACATTCCTGGACTCCTGTTTGAGGAGGAGGAGGAGGCAGAGAAGCCAGTTCCTCAACCCAGCAGTAGCAAGCTTGTTAGCAAAAGTACCACTGATGGGGAAGCTGGGGTTAAAGAAGAGATAAGTAGTGAGTCAGAGGAGTCTGACATTTCTGGGGAGTCTGGGGGAGATACCACTGATAGAGTCCTGCCTCGTAGGTCCAGTCGGACTAGAAGGCCACCTGATAGATATCAGGCCACTGTGGCGTTAATGGATAAAGCAAAGCCAGAAACCCTTACTGAGGTAACTGCATTGCCAGGTGCAAAGCTGGGTGCACGGCAGGCAGAATCAGACAGGGAGGTACTCCCACCTCGGGACCTGTCTGTGTGTATGCCAGAATCTGAAAGGCATAGGATGTGTGGGTCTAAGAGACCAAGGTATTTCAAAGGTGCAAGAAAAGGTAATAAACTGTTTCCTCCTGATGCCAATAGGCATGTGAAGAGTGTAAGCTGATGTTGTAAATACTGAAACTGAGTGTATTGTAAAGAATCCTGTACTGTAACTGTGTCTTTGTATATATTGCTTATGTATTCTGACCTGTATATTGTGGCATCCATCTTGTACAATAGGAGGAGCATGTTAGGACATTTTTCATTTGGGGGTATTGTACAAAGATTGCTGCCCAGAGGAATAGTACAACTTTAAAGCCCTCCATGTGTTTTGAACACAGGTGTCCATAATAGAGCCTCAAACTGATTGCCAGGCTGTGCATGCTTGGTCCATGTGCTCCTGTAACAGCCCAGCTGTGGCTGATTAGATAATCTGCCCAGCAACACTGGGGTATAACTGTGGCCCTCTGGGAAGGGTCTATGGAGGAGGTTATCATTCTGGAGGAGGTTGCCATACTGAAGAGAAGGACTGAACTGAGAGTCTACAGACAGAGACTGTTGAAGGAGGTCCTGGACTCTATGCTTGCTCCTGGGATTGGAGCCAACAGAGGAATCCAAGCTGTCTACCTACTGTGGGGCTTGGAGAGAGAGAGAGACTGTTGTAAATAGTCCTGTGTATGTCTGTCTTCCCCTCACTGTAAGTAAAGTACACCTTTCCACTGAAGGCATATGTGTGTGTGTTATTGCACTAAGGCTTTTGTTGCGTAAGAGCTTAAAAGTGCTACTCTGCTATTGAGCCACACATATCGCTGGGGAATCCCTGATATTTTGTATTGTCAGGAACTGGCTGATCATGTGTATGTATATTATACAGTGTTGGAGACAATACACTTCCTTGATGCAGACCATTCTTCCATACCCTCCATCTGCTGTTCTTTCCATTCATCGTCACATAGTATCTCCAGTTCTGAAGGAAGATGCCAATTACCCTAGTAAGCTTCTTATCTTTGGTAATCTTATATTTTGTGGAGCAGAATCCTATGATTGACAGTATTGTATGGTACAGTTAGGTCAATGAAAACTACTCCAGTAGTCTGCTTTCTTTCAAAGCCATCCCCAATGTGTAAGGTTAAGGATTTGACCACAACATGGTCTGCCCAGCCTGATGCCTGATTGCTCCTTTATAATTTTTCATCAATAAATTCAGAGTTGCCAATGTGACTCACCCGTTTCAATGCCTTATAAAGATGGCAAAGGAGTGACTCTGGTCAGTAGCTTTTTGGATCACCTGGGTATTTGCCTGGTTTCAATAAATCAACAACTCTAGCCTGTATCCACAATTTAGGAACCTTAAGTTTGTCTATTCAGTTGTTCATTATTTATTGGTCACAATTCTACTGCTACCCCCTCGCTGAGGTGACTCTGGGCTGCTTACAACGAATAAAAACTTACAAAAACATTAAAAATAGCATTAAAACTAAATTATTTAAAATGAAGAAATGTAAGGTTTTTTTTAAAACCCTCCCAATACTGCATACTAAAACTGACAGCCTGAGCAATAGTTAAACAAGCCAACCGAGGGTGGCTATTTCCCCAGCCGTCCCCCACACCTGCTGCTCCAGCCAGGTCTTAAGACTCTTGCAAAAAGATAAAAGTTCTGCCTGGAGGCAAAATTCAGTTGGCAGGAGGTTCCACAGGGTCAGAGCAGACACAGAGAAGGCCCTCCTCGTGCTAGAGAGATGAGCCTCCCTAGCGGATGGAACTATCAGGGAGCCCCTCTGGTCTGCTCTAGTGGGACGGGCAGATGTCTTTGGGGTGACGTGGTCTCTTAAGAACCCTGGTCTACTACTATATAGAGCTTTAAAGGTAATCACCAGCACCTTGAATTGCACCCAGAGGCACAGTGGCAACCAGTGCAGCTCCTGAAGCAGTGGTGAGGCACGGGCATACCGCTTGTATCCCATCACCACCCGAGCAGCCACATTCTGGACCAGTTGCAGCCTCTGAATGGTCATCAAGGGCAGCCTCATGTAGAGTGCATTGCAATAGTCAAGTCTGGTGGTGACCAGAGCGTGCGTGACCATGAGCAAGGAGTCCCAGTCCAGGTGCAGGCATAACTGGTGAATCATACAAAGTTGTGCAAAAGCTCTCCTAGCAGGAGCTATTCCAAAGTACTTTATCTGTTCTGTTCTAACATCATCAATACCTGCTGCTTTATTCAGTTTCATGCTGTTTATAGCTTCCTCCAATTCATATGCCACAAAGGAGCTATTAAGTAAACCTCCCTCTTCTTCATCTAGTCAGATAGTTTCCCCCCACACCTTTTTGCTTTGTGTTTTTCCATCCTTTAGCAACTGACTAGCTATTTTGTCTGCTGTCATTCCACTATAATTTTTCCCTGGCTGTATTAACTTTCCAACTAAATTTTTAAGGCGTTTCCAAGCTTGTCCACTGTTCTGCTTCATATCCAGGTTCTTGACTAATGTGCACCATTGTAATTTCTGATGCAGCTAGAGCCTGCATTCAGCTCTTCCGCAGCTTCAACTGTATCTTCTTGAAATGGATCCTGGTTGTAGAGTGCCTGATACCTATCTAGCAGAAGTTTGATGTCATCAGTCAGTCCCTGGATGTACTGGGTGTGGCATCCCCTTGGAATATTTTCCCTTGATAATCTACTGATTGCAAAATTCAGGTTTAGGCTAAAGAAAAGAGGGGAAACAATTAGGCCAGACAGGTATGACCTAGACAACATCCCCAAGGAATACACGGTGGAGGTGTGGAACAGATTTAATGGCTTAGACTGAATAGACAGAGTGCCAGAAGAATTGTGGACAGGAAAAAATCAACAACTAGACAGCTCTGAGTTTAGCTGAACTCCATAGATTCTGGCTAAAATCTCCAATGAACTTATATGCAAGGTTGGCAAACCAGATGAATCAGGTTTTAAAACCACCAGTAGGTGAAAATTGGTTAACAATGGAAGGACACTTCTAATTCAGAAGGATAAAGAAAAGGGAAGTGAGTCTAGAGACCAGTACAAATTACTCAAGACCTAGTTTATTGATGTTGCTATACCAGGGGATGCATGAATTGAGGACAAACAGCAGGACCAGTGAAGAAGGAGTTACTTCAGTGGTGGGATGTCAAAAATTTTACTACCCCACCGTGATGTCATCACAGTGTGGGCAGAGCTAATGACATGATGTCATGGGTGGGGCCAAAGAAAAAAATAAATAATAAAATAAAAATAAGCACACACACACCTCAGCCCACACACACACACACACACACACCACAAATCCGTAAATAAATAAATAAATAAAATAAAAATTACATTAAAATACACCCACCCACCCACCCAAACCGGCCACCAAGCCTTTTAGGAACTGTGGTAGTATGTCAATATAGGTAAAGGTATTAAATACACATTAAAATACACACAGATACACCACATCCAAAGGTGAGTAATGTTATAGCAATTTTCAAGGACCAAAGAAATTCAGCACTCCACGACTCAGAATCAGAAAAGCTTGTTTATTTTCTGATCAGAAAAGATTCTCTTGGTCAGTGTAGTCACTTAACTGAGAATAACTTCCATTGAAAGACAGAGCATTCTTATACAGTTTCCTCTCCCTCATTCTTATTTACCCAAGACATCTTACATGATTACGGTGACCCTTTAATGTCAGGTTATACAAATTATTACTCCATGCTTTCATCATTACATTTGTTGACTAATTAGAGGTCTCAAAAGGATACTTATGCAAGATTTTCTATGTGCAATTGGAATATATGTATTTCTTATGACCCATGAGCAGGTCATCTTCTGGTCATGGGTTGTTTGTATTACATTTATATAACATGTTGTGTACCCCAAGCATACATAAGTTTCAACATTGTCCACGCAGGGACTGTGCTAGCAAATAATACTAAGTTCAAGCTAACCTTTTGATACTTTGCAACATTACACATGCAATCATCAGGACCTTACACGTAAGCATTATAATTGTCCTTAGTAAGCAGAATTTCTGAATTGCCACGTTGCCTTAAAGTTAGCCTTAGTTTCTGTAGCAGCAAGCATTATTTGATTCATGTTTTATTCTTATTAATTTTACTCCACATCAACTCCCCCCTTTGAATCTTTTCAACACGTAAAGATTCATATTTCCTCAGTCTCCATGTCTCCTATGGCGGCTGGTGCGTAAGTCCAGAGGGCCAGCAAGGCCTCCTGTTTTGCACTTACTTCAGCCAATTGACGAACCATAGTTATTACACAAGGTATAACACAGGGTATTATTAGGCATCCAAGTACAATAAGGCATCCTATTGCAAAAAGGACTTGCAATGCTGGAAACTTTGGCAACAGGGTTCCAAAAAATTCCTTAGCATTGAAGGCTGTACTCCAGTGTTGTTCTGGATTGTATGTCAATTGCCTTATTTCCTTGGTTAACTGAGCCACCACTCGTCCTGATTCACCTATGTGCAAACAACAATTAGTGAGGTTAAATTTTCCACAAACCCCTCCTTCTTTTGCCAAAAGGTAGTCCAAGGCTAGTCTATTCTGATACACCGCTGTCCGGAGCTTATCTGTGTTCTTTGCCAGTATTTCTAAAGCCCGATTTATTCGAACCCCGGCCATGTCCAAAACCGCCTGGAGTCGAATTATTCGGTTTAGCATATAAATGGGGGTCCTGTACCCTGGGGAGCAGGCTAGCAGCTTCTCTTCCTCCTCCCAACTTAGGAGGACAGCAAGTAGGCCATGCATACGAGCCAAGCACTGCAGGTGTGTATGCAAACCAAGTGCTTGACACACAAGCGCAGTGGAGGAACCAGTGAAAAGGTAAGCCCCAAAGGTGGTTCCCCCCAAAAGCTGCTACTGGTTCTCCGGGACACTGGGAAAAGTTACTACCGGTTCTGGAGAACTGGTGAGAACCTGTTACATCCCATCACTGGGTTACTTCAACTTCTGAATTTCATCCACAGGAAAGAGAGATGAAGAAAATGAACAAATAATTCAAACTTCTGGAGCATGGTAAGAAAAGGCAGTTTGTCAAGCTGTCTTTGCTGATAAATGATTAAAGAATTACAGTAGAACTTTTGGCACTAAGCGAAATTCAGTCAGAAATGAGGTTTGCGGATTAGCAATGTGTTTGTTTTTTGTACTGCTGTATATCAGTGGCAGGTCTGTGTGTGTGTGAGAGAGAGAGACATAACATTTGGAATGAATAGATTAGCTGTCATATTTTTTATCTTCTCAACTTATTTTACTTCCTCTGTTCCAGCTATTGATGGATATGTACACAGATGCACACAGTGAAGAAAAATAAATGAAGACCACATCAATATTGAAAAGGATGGTTGAAAAAAATATTAATTAGGTAAAATATTCAGTGTTAATGTACTTCCATAAGAACAGTGCCTGACTTCTGGTAAACATGGTTTTTCAAACCTGTGTCACAACACATGATTAAAATCAGGGATGTGCACTGATTCCCCAACCATGCTCATGATTGCTGCCACACTCACCCTTGTTCCTGTTTGGAGACATACTGATTCAAATCTTGTCCAGATCTATATTAGCGTTCATATGTGTCTGGGCCTGTGAGGAAAAATAAAATTCTCATCAAATGAGAAAATGCAGATTGAAAGGTTGGTATATCGACTCAGTGGTGCAAGCAAAAAATAAGGATATCAGGTGAAGATCACTGCTAAAAGACACAGTAACGGAATACCTGATAAACAAATTAAGGTGGGCTGGCCATGTTGTATGCACAAGTGACAAGAGATGGAGCACCCAAATAATGAATTGGTATCTGAGAGATGGCAAAATACCTAGGGGAAGACCACAGGTGGAAAGATTTTCTCAAGAAAAACATTGGATCAACATGGAGAAGAACTCCCAGGGACAGATTATTGTGGACAGAAGTTGTGCAGAATGCCATCCACTCATATGAGGACTCCTCACTGAATAAAAACACCATGGTCAAGGTGCAAACAAGAATGAAGGGCTTCTGACCAGGCAGTGACTTCCTGCAGAACTGTTCTATATCACCTTTACCTTATATATGCCATTAGATTGGTTCCACCTTATAGCAACGTTAACAATGTTTTCAAAATATGTGAGATATTTGAGTGATTCACCATTGCGACTAACCAGGAAGTTTCCATGGCCAAGCAAGAATTTGAACCCGTGTATCCCAAGTACCTTTTCTGTTCAATCTGTGTGCAGAATATTTCAAATGGAAAGTTGGACTAGATTCAGATGAAAGTGGAGTAGAAACATCAGCAAAATAAGACATGCAGATGACACCATCTTACTATCAGAAAGCAGCAATAACTTGAAAAGACTTTAAAGATGAAAGTGTTAAAGCAGGACTGCAGTTGAACATTAGGAAGACAAAAATCATGACTACAAAAGAACAGTACACCCTTTTTGGATTCAGAGGCAGATGCCAAGAAAAGACTGAGGGACTTGAAAGACAAATTGTGTCAGAGACAAAGTTGTTAGTGGTGTATCTGGTTAGCACAGCTGCCTTCTAAGCAAATAGGCATGGCCATCTTATATTTATTCTTAAAAGGGCAATGCAGAGAACCTGGACATTGTTATACCTGCTGTTCTTTCTCACCACCCTTCCTCCTCTCTTGATATGAAATCAGTAGTGCTGTAGAAAGAAAACAAACTCTGAACATTTCATCCAGTACTCTGCAGCAGGAAAAGGAAGGAAAAATGATTTATAAGGTGAACAACACAGTTTCAAATCCTTTGCCACCTACATAGCATCATCCTGAGATTCTTTTTCTCCATTTCTCATTGATGTTACAATTAACATGAGAGATCCATGGATATGTCACTCTGCTCCGTTAAAACATCTGGGTTCTGACCTGTGGTCCCCCTGGCAATGGAAAAATGCCTGTGATTAAGTTCAAGTTACAGATTTACTAAAATTCAGTGTAAACCTCTGTCAGTCCAGGATACAGCTAGTTGACTAGCAGTACAGGCACCAAGACCCAAGGCAACCAAGCTGAAAGTCAAATAGCAAACTTTATCCACATCCAAATACAAGTACAAAGTCAAAGTCAAGAGGAGACAGAGAAACAAAACTAAGCTAGCTGACAAGATGTAGTCCAAACAGGCCAACAAAAGAAGCAACCAAGGCAAGGTACCTTTAGGTCTGGAGCAAGAACAGGCAGTCAAACAACTGAAGCATGAGCTTGAGCAAAACCAGAAAGGGGTTCACTCAAAACTCCACAACAGATCCAGAAACCTAAATTACTAAAGCAGCTTCTCAGGGAGAAGAGATGGTTCTTATATAGCTCTTCCTCAAAGGCTCCCAGGTGGAGCTCATGAGAGTCAGAGCAGTTGCAGCAGGGTATGGGTCTCATCTTGCAACTACCAGAACTGCTTTCCTAGCACATGGAGCCCTGAAGCTGCCTCAGATCCTGACAATCCCTAATTAAAGTTATATTTCCATGCTCAGCAAAACAGATGGTGACAAATTTAATTCTGTGATCATTGAACCTTCCTTCCGCAATTCTTGGAATGCATTCAACAGCTGTATATTACTTCACTTCCCTATTTGGTGAACTCAGGAACCTGAGAGCCTCATTCCAACCTCCCTCTGTCCAAACTTTAATTTGAAATTTGAAACATTGTAACCTGGAATGAGAGAGTCTTTGGGTCAATTAGAAGACTTTAACAAAAACCTCAGAGTAGTATAGAACTGTATAAAACCTTTGTGGCATTAGTTTTTACAACTACTGTACTGTGAAACTTAGATTTTCAATCTTGGCATTGGAATCTGTCATTCAAACAGAAACAGAAGGATAGCCAGAATTGCCTGTACATGAAGAAAGCTTTGGGATAAATAAAATGAGATATATACTGTAGTATAGTATGCAAGAACTATTGGTGTCAAAGCATTAGCATATACAACAACTTCTGGGGAGTCATAAAATAGGTAGGTAGTCTTAGTCTCCCTTCTATCTTTTCTAATTTACCATTAGTTGACCTGTCAATTGCTTTCCTCAGACTTAAATTATTTTTTCTTTGTAGTCCTGGCTAGAGAGGGGCAGACTTTCTCAGTTTTTCATAATGTCTAAACAGAATTGTTCAAATAAAATAATAAGGGGCTCTGTAACTTTGTGATTCCTTCTTCTACATTGCCGCAGAATGGATTTCCTGAAGCAATAAATATGATGTTCCTTTTTCCACCTAATAATCAATTTCTTGGGTGATTACTCATCCTAAATTAGCAAAAGTTCTACATTAGTCTCATGTGCTCTTCTACTTACATATCAAATATTGTTACAAAATTCCTGCTTCCAAAAAGACAGATTATCAGTTGCAGTGACAGTAATTTGGTCATCCATGTCTCTAATGGGAAGGGATTGAGCTTTGTCATAAAGAGAATTTGTCTGTATCTAGAAATCTGTAAATGTTTCAATGGGCCTAGTAGACTGATCATCAACCCTTGACTGTAAGCCAAAACATAATGATGAATTAACATTTCTCAAAGCAAACTGTGCATGTTCAAATAAAAGGGTAAAATCACACATTAGAGGGAATTGCTCTTTCTATTTTTACACTTTCTAAAAGACAGGCACAAATATAATGCAATAAATTAAGTTATCTTTGGGAGTGATTCACTTCAGTAGAGATGTTTATATGGAAGTTTCTTCAGCAGTAAGTCAGGATTGCTATGAGTCTAGGAGGAGAAGGTGTGGAACAACCAAGTTGCTGCCACAATAGCAATATTGATATTTTGAACTATCAAAAGGAAGAAGCTGTGGCTATCTGGAAAGGGAATTAAAATTCAGTGTACAGACACTTCAGCTTTACTGACATATTGCCAAGCTAACTCATGACGTTTCAGTGGGATACACTGGCTTAAGTAACTGAATCTCCCCAACTCTGTATCATTTCTAAAAATAATGAAAGGGTCAGTCAAAATCTGATGTGGTAACTTAGGACAGATGATGAAACATACTTTTAAAAACGTGTTTCTTTGTTGTAAAATAAAATATCATTAATGTTGTGGACTGGGACTCAGAGAATCCAGGTTCAAATCCATGAAACTCTCTCAGTAACCTTATGCCGTTTTCAGACTGAGCTAATGACATTGGGAGGTAAAATGGGCAGGAGAGCCACGACCTTGGACCTATCCTGGGGTTCGAGAGGCTGGGTACAAACATCTTGGCTGCTAGATATTCCTCTATTTTTCAAACTCCCCCAGCAAAGATGTCACCTCTCCTTCATGAACCACAAGGGCAAGTCGAGTTCTGTCCTAATACTGGGAGTCTGCTATTCTTTAGGTTTGGTAGCATGTAAGGCAGAGAGTTATATAGTACCTGTATTTGCCTATTAAGATAGACTTCAACACAGACAGTTAGTAAAACTCATAAAAGAGCTTTATTTTTCCATAAGGATTTTCATAGAGGCAAAGAATAATAGCATACCTTAGACTAGATAAGAGTCCGACAGAGTTTCAGATTTCCAAGATAAGATTGGCATGGCATTCAGTCCTTTTCCATCCTAGCCCCGAGGGGTTCATATTTCCTTTCCATGAATAAAAGTTCCCCAAGGGGAATAGGGGTCCATGCTAATACGAACTGGGTTGCTCAGCATTAGAGGGCCAAATCTCTGTCTAAAAATTTGCAGGTTATATATGCAAGATGGGTTATCCTCTCCCCTAAGAAATTTCTATCATCTCATCTTGATTACCTCATTTGGAACTTTCCACTAGGTTCCAGTGCATTTTAGAAGCAGGTAGAATAGAAACTTCCCTGACCATAAGAATGCATGATCTAATCTGTAAGGCATCTAGCTATCAATCTCATCTGAGTGGAATCTGAGATAAGGGTTTTGTTAAGAAAGCAGTTTTCAAGAATACAGAGGCCTTGTTACAGAAGCCTTAGTTACTGGCTGTTAGACCTAAAATTAATGGCATGCATTGCCTTCAGCTCCGTGGGAAGATGACATATTAAGATAAACAGCAACATTAAATTGTAGCAAGAAATAAACTACTTACCTTTCCAAGTTGCAGGTATGTTATAAAGCAGGGATTCTCAACCTGCAGTTCACGGCGCCATTTCATGTGCCCCCCCCCCCGGTTCCACCAGACCTGGAATGTGATGGAGGAAATGCAAATTGGCCATCCAGCCCCCAAAGCTGTCTGAGGGAGTGTGACCCAGCCCCCGACTTTAAAAGGTTGAGTTCCTGTTATGAAGATTCAAATGTAAAATCCTGTTTTATTTGGTGGTTGATCTTTGAAGTCTAATGAAGGAAATATATGTGGTTTGATTAGACTTTTGGACTGGAGCTTGGCTAATGCCTTCATTACTGCACTAAAATAGTACTAAAAAGCAAACTTTCAAGACCCCTGGCTGGGCATTACAGAGCATAGGATAAGTGAAGAAAAACAAAAAAAGGTTGTGATCTGAGAAATTCAGTACATGACATAATCTCCAGGACTTTTAATATGAGTACAGTAATACCCCGTATAACGTGAGTATCATATAGCGCTAAAACCGTATAACGTGACAAGATTTTTGGAAAAATCTTGTTTCAAATAACATGATTTTAACGTTATATGGAACAAGCATGTGCGGGGGTGGGTGGGAGTTGGACTGGGTAGAATATCTACCCAGTCCAACCCCCCGTGCCCGCCCGCCGCCTGAAGTTCGGAAAGGGGTAAGATCCTTACCCTTTCCGGACCTCGGGAGGCTTGGAGGACAGCGCAGCTCTGCGGAGGTTAGCCGGGCATCCGAGGGATTCCCTTAGATGCCAAGCTAACCCCCACAGAGCCATGCGTGCACGTCCGAGGTCCAGAAAGGGGTATCCCTTCGGAACCGCGGGCATGCACGCGCGGTGCGGCGGGGGTGACAGGAGGAAGCGAGGGACCTTCCCACATCCTCCTGTCACCCCCGCCCCACCGCGCAAGCCTCCGTGCTGCCCGAGGTTGCAAAAGAGTAAAGATCCTTACCCGTTTGCAACTTCGGGTGTGAGCGCGCGGAGCGGCGGCGGTGACAGGAGGAAGTGAGGGACCTTCCCGCATCCTTCTGTCACCCCCGCTGGGCCACGCAAGGCTCCGTGCTGCCCGAGGTTGCAAAAGGGTAAAGATCCTTACCCAGCGGGGGCAACAATGTCACACTCACATATATAACATTGGCACTGGAGGATGGGTTGGGGAGAGGGCTGTTAGCTCAGGAGGGTTTTCTGCCCCCTGCCCCACCCCCTGGCTATGGCCCTGCCTGGAATTGAATTGTCTCCTCAGCCAATTACTCAACTTCGTGAGCTATTCGATGTTGGCTTACTATTTGACAATTAATTCATGGGGCTGTTCTTAGTTGGAGATACCAGGCATTGACTTTTGTGTTTCTTCTCTCCTTCCCCCCTCTCTTTCTCTCTCACACACTCACCTCACTGCACTGTCAAGACTCATGAAAAGTCTGGGGGAGGGGTTTATAAAGGAAGGAAGTGGGTAACAATATTATATTATAAGGGAGTGAGAATGCAAAGCAAGGAAAGGATGCTTAGTAAAGTGGATGTTCAAAAACTCAGATAACCATTTCTTTCTTTCCAGTCCTCAAAACAAGGAAAGAGAGCAGAAGACAAAGATGGTAATTTTCATCTACATTCTGGTATCGCTTTTAGTCAAGTACTGTGACATGGCTTTAGACAGCAACTTAACAGCAATTTAAAATTAATGTGAACATTGAAGGCATCTTCATTTCAATGTAAACATAATTAATTTTGATTTCTAAGCTTATGCTGTTTTTCCACTATCTTCCCTTATTTGTATTTTCTTTTCACCATGAAAATTCTTCAAAGCTCGTGCCTGAAACATGGCATATGAAAAACAAGTCCATGCTATTTCCTTACAAAATTAAAGGCAGCTAATTTACAAAATATGAGATAGGGCAAGTTTGTGTTGGTAAAAACCAGGGGTCATCAAACCTAGCTCTCCAGATGTTCTTGGACTTCAATTCCCAGAAGTCCTGATCAGCAGAAGTGCTGATTTGGGATTCCAGTAATTGAACTCCAAGAACACTTGGAGAACCAAGTCCAACTAACACAGTTACCAATTTGAAAACTTCAAACTAATAAGACATTTTCACAGCAAGATACCACAGTTAAAATCCTCGCCTTCACTCTGAACTCCTTATGTATGACAAAGCGTCTCCAAGGACACTATGTACTGTAAATTATCAATACGAAGCTGAGTAGAAGGCAATTTTAGGAGTTGCAAGGCAAAAACACATCTTTCTCCTTCAATGTTTTGCTTCATCCTTCAATGTCCTGCTGGGGCAGTTCTTCAGTCTGCCTAATGATAGGGCCAGTTCTGTTTTGTTTCATATTCAAAGTCTGAAGGTGTAAGATTTCTATTTTTTTTTTAAAAAAAAAAACAGTCCCTTCCAATCCTTTCCATTCTGACTCTCCATTGCACACATGCATGCTTGCTTGGTGTATACCTGCATGCCTCCAAGAGTCTTGCATTTTTATATGTGGGTAAAGCTGAATTTTATGAATGTTCTTAGGCAGAGCAAAAGGGTTTCAGACAATATTTGATAAGTGACAAATTTGTTTTTTCTTGCAAGGAAAACACTAAGGAGGTAACAGAAGTGTAGCGAGGGGGCGGCCCACCCCAGATGCCACTTTGCAAAGGGTGGCGACACCACTGCCCCAGACTTCCTGGCAGCCGGGGCGGGCGCTGCGACCCTCTGTCACCGCTGGGCTGGAGGGCATGGGCCCTCCGAGCCTGGCAGCGACAGCTCGGCAGCAAGGCCAGCAGTTGCCGCAGCCCAGTGCTGGCCAGTCCAACACCTGGCCATTACTGCTCTGGCCACAATGACCACCAGCCTCGCTTCTCGCCTTCCTGGGCGCTGCTGCTGCTGCCAGGATTGGAGCAGAAGCATAGCGAGGGGGCAGCCCACCTCGGGCACCACTTTGCAGGGGGCAGGGGTGACGCTGTCCTGGACTTCCTGGTGGTCAGGGCAGGTGCTGAGACCCTTTGTCACCGCCAGGCTGGAGGGTGCGGGCCCTATGAGTCTGGCCATGGCAATTTGTCTGCCTTTGGTGGCAGCAGCACCCAGGAAGGTGGGAAGCGAGGCCAGCTGTCGCTGCAGCCCAGTGCTGTCCAGGCCAACACCTGGCCAGTGCTGCTCCAGCTGCAATGACCGCCGGCCTCGCGTCCCTCCTTCCTGGGTGCCGCTGCCTCCACCAGGCTAGGAGGCAGGGTGGCCGTGCTGCCTGGGACCCTGACGCCAAGGGTCTGGGGTGGTGCGGCATGGGCCCAGTGGTGAGCCCACCATCAGCATCCCAGGCATGCAGCTGCCCCGCCTCTTAGCCCAGCGGCAGCAGCTTGTCTGCCTTCAGTGGCAGCGGCGCCCAGAGGGACAAGGTTGGTGGTCTTTGCAGCCCTGCAGCCAGAGCAGCGCCGGCCAGGCCTTGTGGGGGGAGGTCCTCTGGCTCTGCGCACTGGGCCACAGTGACCACCGGCTTCGCTTCCTGGGTGCCGCTGCCACCGAAGGAGGACTAGCTGCCACCGCCGAGCTCGGAGGCAGGGCAGCCATGCACCTGGGACACTGATGTTGGGCTCACTCCTGGGCCAGTACCACACTGCCCCAGACCCTGGGTCTCACCTGCACTGTCGGGGTCCCAGGCGCGCAGCCGCCCTACCTCCTAGCTCAGCAAACCCCCTGAAGTTAGGACTTTCCTACCTGTGTTTGTGTGTGTGTGTGTATGTGTAGCAAGTTTGGCCTGGGGCTCCAGGCACCTAAACCCACCCTACACCACTGGGAGTTGAGTAGCCCAGCAAGTTTAGATTTTTAGCCAAGCTTACTGGCTAAAAATAGGACACAAATGTGTCCTATTTATAAAACACAAATATGTCTATTAGTTCTTGTGTGAATATAATGATGCTTCTTATTTAGTACATTTACCCACTCTCTTTCCTACATTTCTCTATGAGCAGAGAAAGGTATTGGTGGGTTTTTTTAAAAAAAATAAAAAATAAATGCACACTTGTTTAAATAAGGCAGCAAAAAGGAAGCATAACAGGCACAATCCAGTGTCTATGGTTATTACAGATCAATTGCAGAGGCAGGTGAGTATATAGAATTGCACAGTAATGTAGTAAGTAAATAATAGCAATTGCAATTATACTTATATACCACTCCATAGTGCTTAGAGCACTCTTTAGGCAATACATTTTGTGTCAAAAATTATGCTGGGTTGAAAGGACTTTTGCTGTAGAAAGTTTGCTCAGGGGATGCCTGAATGGGGCTCTTTTCATGTCTCCAAGATCTTTTCCCACTGAAGTGGTCCCTGTTTATCTACTTGAAATTTCTTGCTTTTGATCTGCTAGGTTGGCAGGAGTTGGGACAGAGATGGGCACTCAATCCATCAGGCAGTACCCGGGTCTCGAACTGCCAACTTGCTGGCCTTCCAGCTAACAAGGCAAGCTTCTTAACCACCACAGCCCCTCTGGGCAATTTATAAGGTAATTAGCATTTTGCCTCAGACAACTTGGGTACTCATTTGACCAGTCTCATAAGAATGTAAGGCTCATTTAACCTAGATCCTGTCAGATCATGAGCAGAGTTTTGGTTGCAATCCTGTTCCATGGATAGTTTTACCTACGTAGTAGTAAGGACTGTTGTGGTTAAGTTTTTTAAGTCTTAGGATGTGGGTTCTCAACCTACAGCCCCGTGGCTGGATGCTGCTCACAGCACCACTTCATGTGACATGCACACACACCCCACTGCCTCCACTACACCACGAAGTGCCATGTGTGGCAGGCAGGGCAAAATGGTTGTCTGGCCCCTGAAGCTGTCTGAGGGAGCATGACCTGGCCCTCAGCTTGAAAAGGTTGAGAACCCCTGTCTTAGAATAAGGGTTTCTTGTTTAAAATGTGTGTGCTCAGATCTCCTTTTCAAAGAGCCATCCTGATAAGCTTTAGCCTGGTGTTTCCCAACCTTTGGTTTGGGGACTTCAATTCCTAGAAGTCTAAGTCAATTCCCCAAAGCACTGATCAGCCAATGTACTAACTTAGGCTTCTGGGAATTGAAGTCCCCCAATGGGGTGTGGGGCCCACTTTAGGAATCACTGCTTTAGAGTATTCTTATCAAGGTATTGGCTCCCATGGTAATGTAAAATAGTAAAGGATCACTGAGAACAGGATTAAATTAATGTCTTTATTTTCAAATGTCTTGGAATACCGTATATACTCAAATATAAACTGAGCCAAATATAAGCCAAATATAATACCTAAGATAACGATTGCATCAGATAACGCTAGAATAGGATAACGATGCAAGTTTTTTGGACAAATCTTGCATCGGATAACGATTCTTTAGCATTATCCGATCCAATCGTCTGCGGGTGGGGGTGGATTGGGTAGAACATCTACCCAATCCACCCCCCACCTGCAGTGATGGATCGCTACTACTGAACTAGGGTTGGAGGAAAAGCATGCATGTGCCTTTCCCCCGACCATAGTTCAGCCGCAGAGATTGCTGTGACTAAACTAGGGTTAGAGGAAAGGCACACGCATGTGTGCCTTTCCCCCAACCCTAGTTCAGTCACAGCAATCCATCACTGCAGGGTGGTGGTGTGTGGATTGGACCCAATCCACACACCCCCCCCACAGCAATGGATCGCTGCATCTGGGGGGTGGTTTGGGTAGATGTTCTACCCAAGCCACCACCCCCAGATGCAGCGATCCTGGACTCAGTTTGACTTCAGGGACAAACTGATAAGCACAAATTTCCTTAAGCTTCCTCAGCAACCCAAAGTGGGGTACACAGAAAGAGCCCCCTCCAATACTGTGATATTTTTGAACCACAATCGGGCATACCCTGGTAACAGCAACCTTGTGTTGCTGGCTAATCTTTCCCACACTAGGTCAGGCAGAAGGAACTGCAGAAGGAACTCACCCAAAGGTGCCTTCATATTGGCAGTTTCACATCTGGCCTAGACAGAGAAGAAAAAGAGGAAGAAGAAACAAAAACTGGAAATTATTTGTGACATTGTGGGCAGGGATAAACTTTCTGTTGTATCCTCTGAAGTTCTGTATGGATGAACAGATTCTAAAACTGAATGTTTCTTTAAAAAAATAGCAATGAAAGGGATTGGAGCCTTTAGTATTCATGCTAGAGTTATCACAAATTTTATCTAGATGACCTATTTTGATTGCAATTTCTGTAATCCCTCTTTTTCTGCAGTCTTTCATATGTTGTTCTGTTTAGCACATGTTGGCACACTATAGTGCAAAGAAAGCTTTGCCCCTTTGGGGGAGCATATTTTGTGTTGAATAATGGAAACCAGTGTATGGCAATTTACAAAAAAATAACAAAAAACTTTATTTGACCAGTAAGGGCAAGAATAATATTTCCTGAGTAAATTGCAAAATCATATTCTTCCAACTTCCCATCTTTAGGCATCTATTACAAGAGCAAAATAAAGCAAAATTATACAAACAGAAAGTTCCAAGTGTGTGTTCCTACAGTCACTCTTACGCAGGGGGAAAATAAAGCAGTGGAAATAGGCTCAAATTACATTGGAATCCAAATTCTAAAATCCTTGCCAATTTTGCTTCCTATTTGTTTTAATTGGAGGCAGCAATTTCTGACTAAACGGGCGATATTCTGTGCATCCACTAAAATCTGGTATGTGTTGGAATTGGAGCACCTCTCTCCAAAATACCGACAAACACAATCAGAAATTGTATCCACTAAGAAGTGACCTTACGCATCTTAACACTGGATTTTCTTCTGCATTTAAAGATCTTTGATTGTTGGGTTTCATCTACAGCTAAAGAAGGAAGGAGTGCTTGCTGAACTTTGGCTGAAGGTGAGGATGGAAGGATGCATTACTTTTGCTTCTGCTAAACATCCACGCAGAACAAAAATCCATTGCTTCCATTGCTTATTATATGACTACCTTCTCAGTGACTCAAATCTCTTGAAGTTCTGTTTTATCTTTGTTTGCTTTGTGATCGGAATTGGAAGATGGCTGCCACAAATCCTTGAACTGTACCACCTGCTTGCTCTTGTGTAGTATAGTAATAAGATACTTCTGTTGAATTTCAACCTGAGAAATCACAGCTACAAACAAAGCCATATTTGTTTCCCTGTGACCCATTACAAAACAAAAGGTGGCTAATTTGTTGAGTGATGTCTGAGGTAAGTTCATGATAAAATAAAGTTGTTTCCACTTAAGGGAGCTCTGCCTCTAATGATGCATTAATTGTTCTGTCTCATATGACCCTTGGTTTTGAGGATACCAAGCCTTACTTCATTAAGTTTTCCTAAATCTGCTAATCTTATCATCATGGTAATGTGACTTGCAAATTGTCAGATTTCTGGTTTTCAGTGGTGTTTTATGTTTATTCAGGTAAAATGCATGAATAATGTATTGATTATTAAATATTAAACTCAGGCATGAGCAAAGTGAACACAAATTTTTCCCTAGAAACAACTGCTAGCAACAGCTATTTGAGGGAAATAATAAACTGAATGCATCTTTGCATTAATTCAGTTCAATTGTGTTGCTGTATTATTTGATTAACTCTTCTGGTGAGCTATGTAAGAGGACCTCACAAGTCCACATAATGTGAATCCCCTGTCCACAGGAGGTCCCATTTAATTAATTAAAATCTTTATTGTTTTTGCCAAAGTTTAAGCCAGACAGAATTTTGTTAATCAAGTTTCAAACCTCTAAATTATTCTGATTTCTAGTCCCCCATGATAGCTCAGGTACCTATGTTAGTAACGACCTGCTTAGCTGATCCTGCTCACAAAAGTTTGAACTTGAATGATTTGTTAAAACTTCATGATATATTTATTTAGGTTTTGTGGCAGTTTAGTAGGGAAAATGAACCACCTATGGGTATTGAAAGTGTGCTTCAAAATGAGTTTATAACAGATGTTCACTGCAGAAATCAATTCCACCAGTTTTTTGGCCCGTAAGCTTCGGACAGTGTAGGATTTTGTTACTGGTTTTGATTCATCCATTTTGTTGTCTGAGATTGGCTTGGTTTCTTGCTCTTACTTATTTTACATTGTTTTTTTCAATTGAAGATGAAGACATGCTCATGGAAATTATGATTTATTAAATGTGTAAGTTGCTTCTCCTTATAAAAACCTAAGTGATTATCAATTAATATAAAACAATTTTTTTAAAAAAAATCTCATTTTTTTAAAAAAAGTTGTTCAGTTGCACATTCAAGTCTGACCCTTTGCAACCCTATGGAATTACAAATGCATAGACTCACATCTGAAATGTCTGTAATTGTATTTTTTAAAATAAAAGCAATATGAGACAATGTCAAAGACTAATGGAACACTAGCATATTTTCTGAAAATCTGAGAAGTAGGTATCTTTTAAACTGCAATCTGAAGGGCAAATGTGTGGGAGACACACAGATCTCTGATAAAAATGTCCATAATTTAGGCTGCCACCATTGAGGAAGCTTAATGGCCCTGCAGTGATAGCAAATCTTGGCACGCCAGCTGTTCTTGAACTCAAATTCCCAGAAATCCTGATCAGTAGGAGTGTTGACTTGGGTTTCTCGTATTTGAAGTCCAAGAACACCTGCAGTGCCAAGGTTTGCCATCATGAGTAGTATTCTTGGGCAGCACACACTGAGATATATTGTAATTGTGTTAAAATTTGTAGCTATACCTTAGTATACAAAATTTTATTCAGATTGCTATTCTCTTCTGTCCTCTTTCTTTTTATTATGTACTTTCTCTGTTGATGTGGCATGTAAATGGCCACTTAATAGCTCAGTGGGTTGAAGTCCACGTAGGATCTGGTGAATTTCTCATGGTCAGTGTTCTTTAAAGGGAGGGCAGGAGATATCCAGAAGGTGGGCAGTACCAAGTGCATGTGTGTGTGCACGCACACACATGCACACACATACTTATGGATTAGGGGCTCATGGAAGACTCAGCCTTCCATCTTTCCAAGGTCAGTAAAATGAGCACCCAACATGTTCGGGGCAAAATGCTAATTTTGAACCATCCAGAGAGTACACTAAGCACTACAGGGTGGTATATAGGTGTAATTGCTACTTCTGTAGGATCCAGGAAAGCAACCAAATGCCATTTATGCAGTTTAAAATAAATAGCACCATTTTATAGAGACTAATCCTGTGTTGCATTTCTTGATCTGCAAATATCTGATTACCACCTGGTCTTCATTGGTTTTATTAGAAGACATAACACACTGAAGTTAATACTATTAATACTGTGTTGGTTGTAATACACAGAAGGAACCATGGCATTATTGCATTGATGAAAAATGTGACAGAAGTACAACTTTTTATAAATGGTGTAACATTTTATAACCACTTTTTTACTACAGAGTTTAGAGTTTCTACATAACATTATTATGAATTCCATTTTTCAAAAAAGTAGTCCCAGATAATTAAAAAACATATCCTGATACATGAGACATTTTCTACACCATAGTATTCCTGTTACTGGTAGATTCTGATAGCATGTCAAAATCTCCCAGTTATTTAATATTTCCAGCTGCTGGTCATAGCTGATGAGTTATTTCATTACTTTTGACGTGAATTAATAACACCCACAGTTTTTCTAAGTTTGATAATACTACTGTCAAATAACATTTCTGTATCTGTGGCATGACACCAAGGGAAAGCCAAGGCTCAAAGATGGGCCAAAGGGAACAGTATGTTATTACTAGCTGAGATAATCAGTCTTATTAAGTATCTGTATGGCGGCATATTCAACATGCTTCAGCTTTTTCTTTTTGTTATAAAAATTGTTCACATTAATCTTTTGGTGGAAAGTAAATTGATAAAATGAATGTCTTAGCATTAATGGTGTACTTTATACAGCTTTTAAGAATAAACCTACAATCTGATTAGAGACAATCAGGTAAAAAAAATTCTACAGTACTGCAGTTATATGAAGGAAGCTGCATAGAATGCTGTTGCGTAACCCAAGTTAATATTGCACTGTGACCAATTTGGGCAGATTACCTTTTGGCAGTCATGGGTGGGATTTACTCGCTTTGCAAACATCAAGTTATAGCCATTGGTCCAACATTATTCCTGGATATCCAGCTGGCTGCTGTGAATCAGACATGTTTTCTTTAAGTTAGGCTTATGTGTGAGGTACACCTAGGGCCATGATGGTGAACCTTGGCACTCCAGCTGTTCTGGAATTTCATTCCCTGAAGTCCAAGTCCCTGTGAATTCATATGATGGGTTTACTGGCACTCCAGCTATTCTTTGACTTCAATTCCCAGAAGCCCAAGTCCCTGTAAATCCATACAAATGGGTTTACTGTGTGTATGCATATGTGCAAAAAACCCATTCGTGTGGATTCAAAGGGACTTGGGCATCTGGGAATTGAAGTTCTAGAACAGCTGGAGTGCCAAGGTTTGCCATCACTGTCCTAGTCATCACTTACCACATTCCTGTTCTCCAAATCTAGATAGTCCTTTAGGACAATAAGGATATCACAGGAATTTTTCACCAGTGATAAAGTGTAACCTGATTTTCAGGGGAAATCCAAGGGATATTGATGGTAAACTGTAGAAATCAAGGGGGAAGAAAATAAGATGTCAGTTTCTTCAGAGATGCAAACGAAATAGTTTATTTGGGCAAGAGATTCATATCAGTCAGAGTAAAGTCAGGACAGTCATAAACCATATTGTCCTGGATACTCTGAATATGTAGTCCAAGAAAGTAATGGCTTTTTGTAAGCTATATCAATTTCCTACAACAACTGGCTGAGATGTGATTTAGTAGTACTGTATGTATATCTAAAGAAATAGTTCAGTATCAAGATAAACTCATGTAAAACGAGTCCCTAAATTAAGATTTGCAGCAATTATGAACTCAATAATAACAAGATTTTCTTACCTCTTTTGTGCGGCCACCCTCAATGTCATCATTTGGGTGCCCCAGCTATTATTCTACAGAAAGAGGTACTCCTGAAGGTAACATGGTCCCAAAACCATATAGAGTTTGATATGTTAGCTCTTAAACCTGGCATAGTATTCAACCTGGCTAGTTAGGACTTGGGTAATATGATCATAATATTGATGAATACCCACAGTCAATTTGACTGCCACATCTGAACCCTTTGGAGTTTCTGTACCAGCCTCAACAAGGTGTTGCAAAAGGTAAGGGAAAAGTACAGTGAGAAAGACAGGAGGACAAAAAAGCAGAACAGACTTCATCTTTAAGCCCTTGGCCTAAGTCCAGCTGTCTTGAGTTATGATGGAGGTGAAAGAATCAGCTCAAATGCTGCTTTGTCAGGTGATGCATTGTTGTCAGGTTTCAAACTGGAAAGAACAAGAAGTGAGGATGCTGAACAGAGACATTGACACAATTATTCTAGGGTCAAAGCCTTTATTAACTATACCTGGAGTTCTCAATTTTTTAAAGCCGGATGCCGGGTCATGCTCCCTCAGACAGCTTTGGGGTCCGGAAGACCATTTTGCCCTTCCTCCACCACATGCCACTTCTGGGTGTGGTGGAGGTGGTGGGAGGACCACATGAAATGGTGCTGCGGGCTGTAGGTTGAGAATCCCTGAACTATACCATCTAGCCATATGGAAGACCTAACATAAAACCAGGAAGCACTATATGGTAATCCAGGTTACTGTTATGAAATAAGATGAACTGTGCTCTCAGATACTTGGAGGAATTAACTCCTCTACTAATTATCATTAGTGCCTTCATTTCCCAGCTTTTCTGATTTAGCATTCCACCAACCCAACCCCAGATATGTATAAAATAGCTTATTTAGGCAGACCAGGAGACCAGGAAATCATTTTCAAGTCCCTTATGTCTCATCTCTCTCTTATATTTCAGGTCTGAGCTTCACTATTATCTGCTTTCATATGAGGAAAAATCAACATGCTGTTTAATCTATTAATTAACATGTGACCATGACTTCTTTTTTGGAATTCACATTAGAATTCAACTCACTGATCATTTGAATGAATATCATTTAAAAGTGCTACTGAGATTTCAGATGCTGGCCCCAATTTCTACATGAGCTGCAAAAACAAGAGCTTCACCTTCAAATAATAAGGACTTTGAATGCTCTGGATAGAAATCTATGTATAATAGACAACTGCTTTGCATTAACAAGCTCTCCTGCTGAGTGGAGTTTGTTTTTTGGATAAGCTGAACTGTGATGATGGCACATGAGTCTGAAGTGTGTGTTTTTCTCTCTCTGCACTACATGACAAAGACTGAATGTTCAATAAAATGCATTTTCTTTTGTTGAGTAATGAATGCAAAGATCTACGGCACTGTTTTTAGCAGCACAAAAATTACTAGTAGAATAAAACGTGAATGTATGATGGGTATATAGACCATGTTGATGTTCATCTAATTAGTCCATCATAGGTCTAAACTAAGGCTCCACTCTTTCTGATTTCTGTGATTAGATTTTAAAAAGCTTTTTTTAAATGTTTTCACAATTTTAATAATGGGAATTTATGGTGTCAGACCCACTACTATCTGTGGTCATTTATTTCAATAAAGAAGCAAACAAACATGCACACACACATCCTGCAAAACACCACTGCAAAACACCAATAAGGGTGTTATTTTTCAGCTGTAGGTAAAGTTATATATGAGCTCTTCTGCAAGTATCTAAGACATCAAGAAATTATAGTAGCAGCTGGGTATCCCAGAGCTATATGAAGAACAATCACATAATATGTGAGGAATGCAAATTTTGGGGGAAATGACATTAAAAAGAAATAGAAGGGAAAGAAGTCTTACAGCAAAGGTAATCACTGAAGTTACTTGGAATGTATGAGGTATGAAGTTACCTGTAAGGTAAGAGTACAGGAAGCTGCTGTCAAAATAGTAGTGAGTCAGACAATTGATCCATCTAGTTGTTTCTAATATACCAGTGTTTCAGATGAGATTTCATCAACGAGATCTTTAGTATTATGCATTCCATCCAAGCAGCAGTCAGGCTGATCCGACTTAGTTTCTGAATCAGTTGCTAGTAAGTGTGTTCAAGAAGCTATGATAGCATCTCATCATCCTATGCTTGTATGCAGTAGAAGACCTGGAAAAGAGGTACTAAAGATGCCAACCACATTTTCAATTCTTTCCTAAATAGTAGCAAATGGGCCTGGAGGTGTAGTTCTACCGGGAGGAGGTTCCATAGTGTGGGGGCTACGACAGAGAAGGTCCTTTCCCTTGTGCTGGAGAGGCAACACTCCTCAACAGATGGTACCCTCTTGGTTTGCTCTCGTGGGATGGGTCGATGTCCTAGGGACAATGTGGTCCCTGAGGTATCCTGGTCTGCTACCATGAAGGGCTTTAAAGGTGACAACCAGTACCTTGAATTGCACTTGGAGACATATAGGCAGCCAGTGCAGCTCCTGTAGCAGTGGCGAGGTGCAGGCGAAATGACTACACCCCACCACTGTGTGGGCCACCACATTCTGGACCAACTGCAGTCTCTGGATGGTCATCAAGGGCAGCCCCATGTAGAATGCATTACAATAGTGATCAGGGCATGGGTGAGCATGAGCAGGGCCTCTGGGTCCAGGAGTGAGCGCAATTGATTAATAACATGCACTTGCCCGAAGGCCCTCCTGGCCACGGGCGTAACCTGCTCCTGCAACAGAAGCCAGGAGTCCAGAAGGTCCCCCAGGTTGTGCACTGGGTCAGATTGTGGCAACAATGCCCAATCCCAAACTAGTGGTGATAAATCCTTATGAGGACCGGGTTCCTTCACCCACAGCCACTCAGTTTTGCTGGGATTCAGCCGTAGTCCATTGTCCTCGATCCAGAAACTAACCTGTTCTAGACTTCTTAATGCCAGTGATGTAGTTTACTTAACATTTTACTGGTATACAGTAATACCTTGGATAACGTTTACCTCGGATAATGCTAAAATCGCATAACGTTAAGTAATCTGGGGAGGAGATTTGGATGGAATAACGTTAAGGTCCTCTGGGATGTATCGGATAACAACCGCTAAAGCCTGTGCGGTTACAATGTATCTCTATGGAGCTTTAACGTTATCTGATACATTCCATAGGATTTTAACATACATCGGATAACACTAAAAATCAGATAACACCAAGACTTGTGGAACCAAGTCTTAGCGTTATCCGAGGTATTACTGTATTTGCATACACCACTCTGTGTTTAAAAATAAAAAGGTAGTATATATTCTCTATATGAATAAATGACTCAAATAATGTTGCATAACTATGACTGTGTGATTTGAAGTTGCACAAGCAATTGCAAAATTTTCACCAAAGAAAAAGTCATAGTGTGGAATGTGAACCTCCAGAACAGTGTGAGAGGTGACAAATGAATGATGCAGGAGAAACAAATTAGAATCAATACTCAAATCCTGTCTTTCATCAGAAAGACTACTAAAAGACAGAATCCTGGTTCATTTTGCCCTAAAAGAAGCCCTTCCTCTTGCAAAAAAAAAAATCCAGTCTGGATTCATCTGCAAGTTTCCATTACCTGCAGGATGGGGATTATTGTTGTATATCTTTGCTAAAATGAGGAACTGAGTTTTCTTCTTACTTCCTTTCAAAAGTGCAAAATATTTTCTGGTGCTGTCAGTTCAGGGGTTCACACATTTTACAAGTTTTGAAACACTGCTGCTACTGCTGCTGTCTTTATGCATGGACATTGCAATTCTGAAGCATTTAATGGGCTCTGTGTGTGTTTGTGTGTGAGTGCGTACTCTTCTTCTTCAAAAGAAAAGACATTGGTTTTGCATGGACCACCCTAGAAGCATATCATGTAAATTACATATAACTTAGTTGGAATCAAGGAATCAAGTGGGGCTTGAAATTTTGCAATCTAAGTTAAGACATCAACACTTCTGATTTATGGAGACCATATGAATTAGGATGGTTAGTGTGATGTAATGAATACAGTGATAAACTAAGACTGAGGAGACCTGGATTAAAATCCCCATTTGGCAATAATAATTTGAGCAGCAATAATAACATCACTCCTTAAATATTTATATTCCTTTTAAAACAAAAGAAAGGTGGCAGGTAGACATCAAATGAGAAAAGAGGATTCACTTGAGAAAGCCTTGATGCTTGGAAAGGTTGAGGGCAAAAGAAGAAGGGGTCGGCCCAAGATCAGATGGCTAGATGGTATTGTGGAGACAATGGGCACAGAGCTGAGTGAGTTGAGGGGGATGGTGGAGGATAGGAGTGCCTGGTGGACAGGGGTCCATGGGGTTGCAGAGGGTCGGAATCGACTGTGCAACTGAACAACAACAACAAGAGTCTAAGGACACTACCATCAGGGATTTAGTGCCTAAATTCGATGTGTTGAATTATGCTCATTAGTTCATTTATTTCTTTTATTTCATTCATTAGTTAAGGGTGATGTTTCAAATGGGGGAAAATAAAGACATTATGTTCATAAAATTAAGGTATTCATAAAATGTTCATAAAATCTAAGGTTTTCTGAACTAAGGTAAAGGTCACCCTTGATTGAAAGCCAGTCCAGGTTCCAGTGCTCATCTCTGTTTATAGCCAAAGAGCCAGCGTTGTCTGTGTCTGCAGACATTTTTGTGGACATGTGGCAGGCATAGAACACTGTTTACCTTCCCACCAAAGTGGTCCCTATTTATCTTCTAGCAATTTCCTGTTTTTGAACTGCTATGTCCATAAGCAGCCCACTGTACAATCAACAATTCACCACAGGTGAATAACTGCAAAGGATCTATTTTTAATAAATATTTCAATAGTCAAACTGTAAAGAAAAAGGTTTTCCTTCACGTTTCCTTGAAGGCAGTTCTTCAATAAGAATGAAAGCCCAAAAGAAATCTGGTTATAACTTTAATGGAGAATCTTCCTACAGTGTATCCATTCTCACACCAATGTATCTATTCTTGAGTGGAGAGATTCTTTTTTTTTTTTTTTGAAGAAAAGGTTAGAAAGTGTGTTTTTTTGTTTTAAACCTTCATAGAAATTGTTTCTGAAGTTCGATCCAAATTGTATGAGTATCAAAAGAAAAGTTATTCTGTCCTCCTTCAAGTGCACTTTAGATCACTTTGATCAGTCGATCGGTTTTTTTGTTGGATCACTGCCAAACACCCCCCCCCCACAGAAATGTCATTTCATTACGTCACATTTTTCCTCAATCTCTTTTTTTAATTCCTGCTTTTGATGTCATTTTTATCCATATGTTGTATGTGAACTGTATCCACCTCAGGAAGTTGTCATATTCACTTTTTAAATTGTGTTCCCTCCTTTTTTGGGATTTGTGTGACCTCTTTTTAGTGGTTTTTTATTTTTGTAAAATGCTTAATAGATTATGTTCCCAAAGTCCAATTCCAAATCTGAAAGTGTCCCCACAAAGGTTAATCTTTCCTCTTTCAAATGCACTTTGGATGATCTGAATTGGTTAGGTAGTTTTTTTGCTGAACCCCTAACAACTGATGCCCCCTAGCAAAACTGTCACTTTACCGATGCTACTTCCGAAAGCAATGACGCCATCACTTTGAATTTTTGGCTTTTGGTTTCTACAAATTCTTAAAGTCTCTAAGATGATCTTTCAAATGACATAACCCTTATTTTCATGGGTGCCTTAGTTTTGGTGTTCCATCTTCTCAAAAGTACATGATTTCCATTACATGGCAAGAGCTGCCAGACCAGCCAACCGAAATGTAAGACGTTCATAGAATTCAGGTACTCTTCAGGTACTCTTCAGGTACTCTTAAATTAGAGCCTCTGCAAAGATAGTGGGATTTTTGAACCACAATTGGTAATGGCAACCTTGTGTTGCCAGCTAATCTTTCTCACACTAGGTCAGATGAAAAGAACTGCAGAATGAACTCACCAGAACTCATCCTGCACCACCACCTTTAAAAGTGCATGTCAACTAAGATTCAGAAGGGAGGCCATCCTGCAACCCACTCATCGGGCTAAGTGGACACATTTGCTTTTATCTTACTTTCTATCTAACTCTGTGTGTGTGTGTGTGTGTGTGTGTGTGCACATGTGCATGTGTGCATATATGTGTACATGTTTTACAGTATCCTATTGCTAAGTCCAGGGGAAGGAAGCTATGGCCATGTAGAAGTATGGTGGGAGGAGTGGGGAAACCACAGAAGCTGCTGCTTTCTCTGCTACTCCATACCCCAACCACTCCCTGATGACTGGAAGGTTGGCAGGTCAGCAGTTCAAGACCCAAGTACTGCATGAAGGAATGAGCTTCTGTCTCTGTTCCAGTTCCTGCCAACCTAGCAGTTTGAATGCAAGAAATTGCAAGTAGATAAATAAGTACCACTTCAGTGGGAAGGTAAACATGCTGGCTCTTTGGCTATAAACAGAGATGAGCACTGAACCCTAGAGTTGGATACGACTGGCTTTCAAGCAAGGATGACCTTTATCTTCACCTAGTAATAAATTAATTAACCACTTTAACCTATGATAATTACTGCTTAGCTATTTCTTGAAAAGTTTAAAAAAGTTAGCCAACTTAGCCATGTGTCTCCTACTTTGATCATGCTGTCTAGAGTTGTACAAAGTAGGATGCTACCAATTGCACAACATGGGATGACAAAATAGCCCTCTGAACCTGTTCACTCCTGTTATAATTTGCTACTGGAAAATCTGCATACAGTATATATATGCACTTGTATTGTACAATGGAACCTCATACAACAATTGCCCCATATAGCAACGAAATTGCATAACAATTAGGGGTTTTTTTGGTGGGGGGGAATGGCATCCCGCATAACAATTTTCCCTATGGAAAAAAATTGTACAATAATTTTTCAATGGGAAAAACACTTAGAAAAAAAAATCATTGTACGATGCATCCCATAGGGAAAATCGCTCTACGATGCATGTATCGTATAGCAATTGTTTCGTACAACGAGTCCCGTGGAACAAATTGAAATCATTGTAAGAGGTACCACTGTATTTGGATATGTATATGGAGATATGTAAAGTTTAGATCTCAAGGTATCCTGACACTTCTCCATTTCACTCATAACAAGAATCATGGCACACTTGATTCTTTTCTAAACTGGAATTTGAGAATTATTTGCTGCAGGGCCATAGATCTCCCTTGTGAGATAAGCTGGTAAATGTCAAGACACATGGGAATATGAAGCAATTACTTGGGCTAAATCATTTAGTAGGCACCCCTTTTAGAAAACATTTATAAATATATTTATCACAGTTTTACCTGATCATTGTGTCTGAGATCAGCTGATTTCTGAGAGCTTGTTTTTTTTTTAAAAAAAAATTCCTTTATTAACCATTTGTCATCTAAGACTTGCTCTTAGAAGGGAGCCTGCATACTTAGAAGCCTTCTCCACTAAATTCTGCTGTATTTCACTTCTGTTTCTGTCCTTCTTCTCAGGACCCAAGTCTGCTGGACTATGTGTATGCCCTTCCCCTGTTCTCAGAAGGGAGTACACACTGAAAAGCAGGAAGAATCTTATCTCTTCGGTATATTCCTCATTAACCTTGATCCTTGCAATACTCAGTTGATACAATTTAGCCATTATTCCTTGAAATTTATTCCCAAATCCATATAGCCGAATCAATTCCTGTATTGTGTCCCACTGTAGAGAGTCAAATGCTTTAAATATGTCTAATGCTAGAAACCCAATTTTTTCCTTCTTCCTTTCAGCTATTTCCATCAAATCCAATACTTTCCTAATTAAATCTGCCATGTGTCTGTTTTTTAAAAAGCCTGCCTGATCTTTATTGATATAATCTCCAATAAAAGTATTCAATCTTTTTGCCATTATCATTGTGAATATTTTTGCATCCTGATTTATTAGAGAAATTGGCCTATATGATTCAATCCTTTCGGCATCCTTTCCTGATTTTGGTATTAATGTTATTATTGTTCTATTCCATGAATTTGGGATCATTTCTCCATCTAGAATTTTATTATATAATTTATGAAGTTTTCCTATCAGGATTCCTTTGAAATCCTTATAAAAGTTTGCTGATAATCCATCCTCACCTGGGGCTTTATCTAATTTCAATCTTCCTATCGCTTCACTAATTTCTTTTTCTGTAATTGTTGCCTCCATTATGTTTTTATGGTCCTCTTCTATTCTCTTTGTTCCTTGCCTTTCAAATTGTGCCCTGAGCTTGTTTAAATCTACCTTTTTTTCTGAATATAAATCTCTATAAAACTTCTCCACTATTTTTAATTTTTCTGCACTTTTATTACATCTCTTCCCCGAATTATCTACCAATGTACCTATCCAGCTTTTCATTTTCCGTTCTTTCGCTGCCCTCGCTAATAATTTGGAATTCCTGTTGCCATATTCAAAATATTCCCTCTTTAAAAAAATGATATCTTTCTTGACTTTTTCTATATCCCTAGCATCCAATTCTTTCCTTATTCTCGTCATTTCCACTAATAATCTCGGATCTTTACTTCTCACATGTTTATTTTGAATATCTTTCAATTGTAATTCTAACTCTTGGTATCTCTTTGTTTGTTGTTTTTTCCTTATGCTTGCTAATTTTAGAGATTCTCCTCTAAATATTGCCTTCATGGTGTCCCATACTGTACTATATCTAACTTCATCGTTATCGTTCCACACCCAGTATTTCTCCCATTCTTTTATCATTTGATCTTTAGTAATCTGATTTCTAAACAAACTGGGATCGTATCTCCATTTAAAAGTTTTTTTCCAGGGTCCACCCATTCTTATTTCCATATTTATTTTTGCGTGATCTGATTCCTTGAAAATACCCGTTTCAATTTTTTCTACTTTGTCAATTAGATTTTTGGTGGCCATGAAGTAGTCAAGTCTGGAATACATATTATATGCTTGCGAAAAAAAAGTGTATGTTCGCTCTTCACCTTTAACTTCCCTCCAGACATCCTTCAGCCCTGTTGAATTAAGCCAGTCAGAAAGCATTTCTTTTTTATTATCCCTTCTTACCCCAGTGCTGTCAATTTCTGACAGCAAGGATGTCCACTGTCGCCAGTAATATTTATTTTGGCAATGGAATTGCTGGCAAATATGATAAGACAAGATAAGGAAATAACTGGTTTAGAAGGTAGTAAAACAAATTTATATGCTGATGATACCTTATTGATAGTTAAACAACCAAAGCAAGTATTGGATAAAATTTTCCAACATCTTAAGGAATTTGAGGAAATTACAGGCCTGAAAGTTAACTGGCAAAAATCGGAAATGATATTATGCAACATGAGGAAAAATGAGCAAGAAGAAATCAGTGCAAGATTTAAAATTCAAATAAAGTCTTCAATTAGATATTTAGGAATAATAACAGGTATTTTTAAAGACCTTAAAAAATTAAATTATGGGAAAGTTAGAAAGGAAATTGAAGAAAAAAAATAAGAAAATACAAAAATTTGAACCTGTCATGGTTTGGAAGAATAGCCCTCTCAAAAATGATGCTTTTACCGAGGTTAAACTTCTTGTTTGATGCTTTACCAATTAAGCACAGTGTTAAAGAGCTTCAAGAATATCAGAAAACGATAAACAAATTTTGTAATGGAGATAAGAGGTCGAGGATAGCTAAGGCACTGTGGTATTTACCCCAAAAGGAGGGAGGATTGGGATTACCAAATATTCAAAACTATTATAAAGCGTTTCAGATTAGGAATGTTGTAAAGATATTAATGAATGAAGAAGTAAGCTGGGAAAGAATAGAAATGAAGGAGTTATCTCAAATGGGTAAGGCATCATTTTTGAGTAAAGGAAATAAAAAAGTGGACAACAAAGGGATACAAAATAGGTTCTTAAAGACAACAATGGAGGAGTGGAAGAAGGTTAAAAAACATATAGCCCCGGGCACTTCACCAATTTTAGAGATAGGAGATTTTAATGATTTTCCGATAAGATTGGATCAAAGGATTAGAAATGTGTTAGCAAACAAAAAAATACAATTACTAAAGGATTGGATCAGAGTTTGCACAGATAATGATGAAAGAAAGGAATTGTTTCAACAAATGGAATTAAATTGGTTCCAAATTCTCCAAATAAATAAATGGAATACGAAGAATATGCAAAGATGTGAGTTAGACAGGGATTTGACAGATTTCGAGGAAATGTTAGTCAAAATAAGAAAAGAGAAAAAAGGTATAAAAGGGATTATTGGCAAACTATATAAGATCTTTAATAGTAAAAGAAACATACAAGAGATATTGAAAAATAACTGGGAGCAAGATTTAAATGTTATAATTTCTGAAGAAAAATGGCAAGAAATTTGGCGAAGAAGAGTAATGAGATCAGTTCGGGTCAAGGAACACAACTACAAATTGTTATGGCGCTGGTATCTGACCCCGGTCCGGCTGCATCAAGTAGATAATAAGAAAAGTGATAACTGTTGGAGATGCAAGCAAGAAAAGGGTACATACTTACACATGTGGTGGAATTGTAACAAGTTAAAGAATTTTTGGGGTAAAATTGAAAAGGAGATTAATGGCATATTTGAAAAGAAGCTTGTACTGGGGCCGGAGTCAGCTCTATTAACATGTATTGAGGACTTTAAGATGAGTAAAGAGGAAAAAGAATTATTGCTAATTATGTTGTCAGCAGCTAGACAATGTATAGCTAAGATGTGGAAAAACGAGTTGAGTATAAAAATAGAAGACTGGTATAAAGAGATGTGGCAATTGGCATTAAATGACAAACTGACATGGGAACTGATGGTTAGAAAAGGAGCAATTCGGGAAAATAGATTTTGGAGAATCTGGAAAAAATTTGTTGAGTATGTAATGGTGAAAAATCAAGGGAACAAACCTGTACCGGATCAAGCTGATTTTTGGAAAAACTGAACTGTTGTACTCCTGGACAATATATATAGCACCTGGGTGTAATTCGGATAGATTGTTTAGACTAAAAATAGATAAGGGTTGAACAATAGCTAATTAGAGTATATATATTAATTTAGAATTTAGTAAGATAAGTTTAACTTTTTCTACCTCAAGTACAAGTTGAGTAAAATATTTAGTTTTTTACTGTTTTTTCTTTTATTGTCTAGTAATATCCATAACCATAAGTGTAATAGTAAGATTGTTAAATAATGAACTATTGTATGGGATTTGATTCTGTTTTTTCTCTTATAGTTATTGTAGCATTTCTTTTGTGTTATTGTAGTGTCAATTTTTTGTATTGTGTAAAAATTATAAAAATTAATAAAAAAAAAAAGAAAAGCAGGAAGAAAAAAGACTTCCCAGCAGCCAAGCAACCCACTTCACTTTTGCTTTTGTGTACCCTTAAGCAGTGGTAAGCTCAAAAAAAATTTTACTACCACACTGTGCTTGTGGTATGGTGGCCATGGCCAGGGGAAAATTCCTATATTGCACCCAAATTAGGACTACTTCATTTCAAAACTTGGAAGGGCGTGGCCAGGCAGAATTTCTGCTACCGGTTCTGGTGAACTGGTACAACCCTGCTGATGCCCACCACTGCTCTCAAGACTGTTTCTTTTTGTCATAAAACTTTAATGATTCTAATTAAGTTCTTGTTCACATCATTGCTTTGTTTAATTGCTTTATTCAGAAACCACTGTTGATGCAACTGTGAATGGGAACAGATGTAATAAACAATATGAAGAACCCAAAACCAAAGAGGGGCATGATTAATTTTCCTCTCTTGTGAAACCTTGACTTCTTGCCTGTTGTTTTCCAAGAAATGCCTTTTTTAGAATCAGTCACAAGTGCTTACATGTAAATGCTTTCTTAGCAAATCAATATGCCCTGCTGTAAAACAGCTTTGAAATTATAGCATTTAACATCTTTTTGATTTACCAAGAAATACTGGTGGCAGAGTGAATTTTCACAGAAGTTGTTCCAAAGATAAACAAGTTAGTGCTATCATCTGTTCAGCCAAGAGCCCCGGAGCATTCAATGGAATAAGGTGGTAAGAACCTCCAAACTCAATCATCCTTCTGAGAAAATATTAGTCAATCTTCTCTATAACACACCCAGAAATTTCATCCCCCCCCCCCACACACACACACACTTGAAATGAAGAAGCAAGACATGATTGCTTTGGTATACAACTAAGGCTACTTTTATTGAAATTTACAAACCCTAGACATGCAGAGGAGCTGGTAGTGCCAAATCTGGTACCATAAGTAAAAACAAACAAACAAATCAGCCCAGCCTCAGCTAATCCTGAAGCTAAACCCAAAAATCCCTATCCAACCCCGAATTGTGACCCATTAAGCGATTTAACCTGCAGAGGGCGGGGTGACTGAAAGAAGGTGAATAGAGGCTGAAACTATGCCAGGGCAGGCTTTGAAAGCCTCCAACACCTCCTTCACCCAAACATGTGGTGATGCCTTAATGTTGCCTGCACCATTGCCTCCTTGCACAGGAATGGGAAATTCCCTTCACCCCATGCCATGCAGCAGAGGTTCAGGGCTTCAAACACCAGTAGATTCCCCTCTCAATTGTGGTGCTTTCTATATTGTGGTGTCCTGAGGCAAAGCCCCTATGTAATGACAACCTTTCCATTTCAGGATTTTGTTTCTCTCAACAGAATAAGGGGTTGAACTAGAAACTGAACTTTGATTGAAGTCTCCCTACCTATAAATTGTGTGGAGATGGGCATTTTAAAAAAGAAAATAAGATTTCAGTTGGAATGATCCCTGTCTCCTCTAAGCCACCACCTGCTGAGGATGGAGGCTCTTCAGAGAAGGCTTTTGTTCAAGATCTAAACAGCTGGGTTGATTTGTGACAATGAGTTCTAGAAAAATAACCTAGAACCACTAAGTCTCTGAAGAAGAATATTTGCATACTGATTTATGTAAGTTGCCATTAAAGTAGGCCCACTTGAATAAATGGAACACTACAGAAAAATTAACTCACCAAATCCCCAATTAAATGAGCCTACTCTAGTGAAACTTACTATGGTTACTGATGTTGTTACATCTGACTCATGGTGACATTTTAAGTGATGGATCTCTGGAATATATTGTCCTCAACTCCTGCAAGTTATAATTTGTGGTTCCATTAGGGAATTAATCTATCCTTCCTTCCTTCCTTGATTTCTGCTGCCTTCCACTTATACCAGCATGATGGTCTTTTCTGGGGTACACAGAAAGATACTCCTCAAAGATTATGGTACTTTGAACCATAATCAGGCATACCCTGGCAATGGCAACCATGTGTTGCCAGATAATGTTTCTCAGACTAGGTCAGGCAAAAGGAATTGCAGAATGAATGCACCTAAAGGTGCCTTCATTTTGGCAGTTTCACATTTGGTGAAAAGGTAGAGGATCATGGCCCGTTGGGTTTGCGGCCCTCAGGGACCCCTCCATCTCTCCTGGACTGCTTCTGCTACCAACAATCCAAGACTTTTGCCATAAAAGAAACACTCCAGTCACTTCTTGAAAGTTTAAAAATGTATTTAAGGAATGGATTGCATGCAAACACTCTTTCAGGAGGGGAGGGGGCCCTAAGGACTCCCCCCTTCTGGCTAATCATCTATATTAAGGTGCTTCCCTCGGAACCAGCAAAGCCAAACCTAACAGTGTAGAACAGAACTCAGCAGAATAGAACCAAACAGCAAAACATGTTGCAGTAATTTATCCCCTCTCCTGATACTCCATCACCCATGATGCTGGACCAGCCACCCATCAAGAGCTAAGCCAATCAGGGCACAGTATGGACATTAGGGAATGACCCTGTTGAATGTTAAAGCACCCCTCTGGTGTTAATCCCCCAGGAATGTACACCCTCCCTTGGAAAGTGTGGAGGAGCGCTGAGGCCTATGTGTACTTTCTAACCTGGCCCAGACAGAGAACAGCCAGGCCTGTTATCATGAGAACAAAATGCAGGTCTTCTCAAGGGAAATATATCTTCTCTATTGCAAGGGCCCGAAGAAGAAGAAGAAGAAGAAGAAGAAGAAGAAGAAGAAGAAGAAGAAGAAGAAGAAGAAGAAGAAGAAGAAGAAGAAGAAGAAGAAGAAGAAGAAGAAGAAGAAGAAGAAGAAGAAGAAGAAGAAGAAGAAGAAGAAGAAGAAGAAGAAGAAGAAGAAGAAGAAGAAGAAGAAGAAGAAGAAGAAGAAGAAGAAGAAGAAGAAGAAGAAGAAGAAGAAGAAGAAGAAGAAGAAGAAGAAGAAGAAGAAGAAGAAGAAGAAGAAGAAGAAGAAGAAGAAGAAGAAGAAGAAGAAGAAGAAGAAGAAGAAGAAGAAGAAGAAGAAGAAGAAGAAGAAGAAGAAGAAGAAGAAGAAAAAAAAGAAAAAGAAAAAGAAAAAGAAAAAGAAAAAGAAAAAGAAAAAGAAAAAGAAAAAGAAAAAGAAAAAGAAAAAGAAAAACAAGTATTTTTTTCTAGAGAGTCTTGGTTTCTCATGATGTCACCGTAGTTGGACAGTTTCAATTTCATTCTTTTTGTCTCCTGAGAGAGTTCATACTTCATTCACTGTAGGACCCACTTGTTTATTTTGCCAATCCAGGGTATACACAAAGCTCTCCTCCAGCACTGCATTTCAAAAGAATCATAAATTGTGTGGATGATCTGAATCTTTGTCCCCAGTGATACATTCTTACACTTGATCTTTTCTAATTCCTTCATTGCTGCCCTTCTAAGTCTCATTCTTCTTCTGATATCTTGGCTGCCATCCACATTTGGATTGATGATTGAACCTAGGAATACAACATCTTTCACTACCTCTATTTCTTCATTGTCAACTTTAAACTTGTATAGTTCATTATATGAATCTCGACCAGCTTTCAATGTGGCGTGTTCCCCATACAGATTGAACATAAAGAGATAACATGCATCCTTGTCTGACACCTTTACCTTTAGAAAGCCAATCTGTCTCTCCATATTCTATCCTAATGGTAGCTTCTTCTCATAGTATGTTACTCATCAGGATTATCAAATGTTGAAGCATTTCCATTTCTTTCAGAACCACCCACTAAGAATCTACTTATTCATACAGTCAAATGCTTTGTTGTTGTCTATAAAACACAGACTGGCTTCTATTTAAAAAAAAAAAAAAATTGGTTTGTTCCAGTATCCATCCAATGTTTGCAATTAAGTTTCTAGTGTCTCCTCCTTTTCAGAATGCAGCTTGAACATCAGCATTTCTTTTTCAAGGTAAGTGAGATATTTAAGGATTGGTTTTACCAATGTTAACCCTGTGCGTGCACGCATGCATATATACATGCTCTTGAGTCCTAATCTGGCATGTAACCCACTATATGGCTAGTAGTTAGTGTTCTTTAGTTAACGTGATGTTATGGAAGTCACAAGGACAGAAATAAGGTGGAGCTCCCAAACATTTCAAAAATATACTTATTATTTGATGTTTTGCAGGGAAAAGCTTGACATGGAAGTGAACGATAGAATATGAATCTCCACTTATGCCAACTAAAACATTGCTTTGATTGCTTAATAATTATTCTTCAGCACAATTCTTTAGCAAAGTTTCCGGATAATGAAATAGAATTTGAGAAGTAAGAATTATAATAGCTGCTCAAGATTAATTTTACGAAGTTTCCATATCACCCTTCATGAATTGAATTCTGATCCTGGTGGACTGCAATACTGGGTTTTAATAAGATATAACATAACCTCCGAGTAGTTGTTCTTTTAAAAATCCTCTGTCTTAGTCTTTCAGTTATTGCTTGAATGATTATTTTTTTCCAAATGAGAAATTGTAAATTGCCATAAATTTAGCAGTTTTGCACTCTGACTGACTTAATTGTCACAGTTATTTTAGAGTTTTAAATTACAAAACCTACCTGATTTATGCTTCTTATGATATCCTTTTGAATGCATTCAATTACTGTCAGCAATGTTTCAATGCTTCAGTTAAGTGCAATTTTCTTTTATATTGTCGAAACATCTGTAAACATGAATATGCATATTCTTTTTTTCCATATTACAAGATGATTCAGATATTCTTGCATTACATCCATTCAGTCAAATAAAATGTTTGTTTTAAAAACTGACCTAGAAAGAATATACTAAAGAACTATGAGTGGTAAATTGCCAGATGCATAAGATTAGGTTGGATTGAAAAAACATCTGCCCACTCAGGAAAGTAGATTTGATGTAGTCAAGCTTCCATGAAGGAAGGAGGTAAATGTTTTTTGCTAGTTTTCCATGTCCTCTGCACCTGTGTGTCTCCCTAATTCTTCCCCACAGTGTCAGGGATCCTTTGGATCAGTATATGGGGTAATGAGGCTACTATAGAGGAAAATGTGGATTTGCAGAAAGCACCTCTCCACCCACACACATAGCTTGGACAGAGATAGGCACTCAATGCAGTAGAGTCATACCTCGGATAATACTAAGACCTGGTTCCACAAGTCTTGGTGTTATCCAATTTTTAGTGTTATCCGATGCATGTTAAAATCCTATGGGATGGATCAGATAACGTTAAAGCTCCATAGAGATACATTGTAACCGCACAGGTTTTAGCAGTTGTTATTCGATCCATCCCATAAGACCTTAACGTTATTCGATCCAATTCTCCTCCCCAGACCGATTTTAGCGTTATCCGAGGTAAACGTTATCCGAGGTATTACTGTACCCGGGTCTCAAACTGCCAACTTGCTGGTCCTCCAGCTAACAAAGCAAGATTCTTAACCACTGAGTCACCACAGCTATATTAACTTAACTGAAAACTTTCCAGACTGGTCTCTCCACAATTTTCTCAATTTAATTTGGAAACCAATTCAATGCTTATACTAAACCTACATTTTCCCTTCCACTGAGAGAGTTCTGCATCTTCTAGGATCATGTTTGCTGCAGCATGTCTGTATTTTTTTCAAAAGTCAGGCTGAGAACCTGTGGTGCCCAGATGTGCTGAACTCCAATTACTATCAGCTCTAGTAAATCTGGACAATCATTTCATATGAAGGGAGTAGCAGATCATTAATATATAGAGGGCTAACGAATTCTCAGTCCTGATCCTAAATAAAGTATGATATTTATTTTGTTCACAGTAATTGTAATTTATGACTTTAATTCTACATATTTTAAAATAAACCAAAACTGATTTTTTTTGTCAGATAGCCATCAAAAACAAGGTTGTAACATGGCATAGAAGCATGCACTCAAAATTATGTAACACAAATAAACAGGACCAAGAGCCTTACAATCAAAAGAGGAGAAAGCGTTTAAAAACTGGGAGCCTTACTGTGATTTTGGAAGCTTTGTGTGCCTCGGAGACTCTGGGTCGAGGCCTGAAAAGTGGCGGTGTTGAAAGCTGCAGTGGTGAAAGCTGCAGCCGAGCAGATGATACCCTAATAGTAATGAAACAACCCACGAAAACTTTGGACAGGATACAACTACATTTAAATATATTTGAAAAAATTTCTGGCCTGAGAGTGAATTGGGACAAATTAGAAATGATAGCATTTAATAGTAAAAAAGAAGATCAGGACAAAATTAAGGAAAAATATAGAATACAAGTTAAAAATAACTTGAAATATTTGGGGATAACCATTTCAAATAAATTGGGTGACTTGAAAAGTTTAAACTATGATCAGCAGAAGAGGGAAATTGAGGACAAGATAAAACAATACCAAAAATGAATTTATCTTGGTTTGGTAGGATAGCTCTTTGCAAGATGATGTTGGTACTGAAGGTAAAGTTCTTATTTGAAACACTTCCGATTAGAATAACTGAGAAGGAGTTGAAAGAATTTCAAAGTAAATTTGATAATTTTTGCAATGGGAAATGCAGAGCAAGAGTTTCAAAAAAGTTATGGTATGTACCACAGCAAGAAGGTGGGTTAGGACTGCCAAACCATAGAAATTATTATAGAGCCTTTCAGGCAAAAAATGTTGTAAAGATTTTGATGAGAGAGGAGACAGTATGGCAAAGTATTGAGATGAAGGAATTGAGACAAGTGGGAAATTCAATCTTTTTAGACAAAGGAGTTAAAACAAAGGGAATTAACAATAAAATGATAAAGATAACATTGGAAGAATGGAAGAAATTGAAGCAGGATTTGGCACCAGAAACATCCCCAATTTGAACTCCAAGACATTAAAACTTTTCCTTTAAAGATTGATGCAAAAACTATTAACATCTTGGCGGAGAATGGGGTAATACTGCTAAAAGATTGGATAAAAATATGTAAAGATAGGTAAAAAAAACCCTGTTTGCCCAGTTAGAATTGAACTGGTTTCAACGTATAGTTGTACAGAAATGGAATAATAAATATTTGCAAGAATTATCTCTAGAAAGACAGAAAACAGAATTTGAAGAATTTATATTTAAATTAAGGAATGGGGAAATGGAAATTAAAGGGATAGTCAGTAAAATATACAGGATGTTGAACAATGGAGGTAAATCACATGAAATTTTGAAAAATTTATGGGAAGAGGATTTGAATGTAAACATTTCGAATATTGATTGGAAAAAAGTGGAAGAAAAGAATTATGAGAACTATGTCTGTAAGAGTAAAATAACATAACTATAAACTGCTATGGAGATGGTATCTGACCCCAGCAAGGTTGCACCAGATAGATGGGAAAATAAGCAATAAATGTTGGAGGTGTACACATATAACAGGAACATATATACATATGTGGTGGAGTTGTAATGTGGTAAATGTTTTTTGGGGGAAAATAGAAAGGGAAATAACAAACATCATGGGATTGCGACTAGAGCTGGGGCCAGATATGGTCTTATTGACTGATGTTGACAAATTTAATGTGGATAAAGATAAGAAGGATTTGATATCAATAATGTTAACATCAGCTAGACATTGTATTGCAAGGAATTGGAAAAAAGAAGTTATTTTAAGAATGGAAGACTGGTATAAAGAAATGGCATTAAATGACAAATTAACATGGGAATTGAATGTTAGGAAAGGCATAGTTCAAGAAAATAGATTTTGGAAAGTTTGGCATCCTTTTGTAGAACATTCATTGTATAAAGGTAAAGGTATAAAGCCAGCACCTGATCACATGAGTTTTTGGAAGATATAAATGAATTTGGGTCAATTGTAACCTTTCTCTGGATATTGTAAATAGCACAGGGTGTTGAAATGTGAAGAATGTTAAGAAGATAAGGACTGTACTGGAAGCAAGCTGTAAAGGTTGTTTATGAAACTGGTATTAAGGAAAAACTGTGTGAACAATTATGTACTCTTTATTTGTATTTGTTTTTCTTTTTTTATTTTCTTTTTGTATTTGATAAAATTTTCAATAAAAAATATTTTAAAAGAAAGAAAGAAAGATGTGGCTGAGCCAGCTGCTCTGCAGTCAAGTCAGGTGGGACCCAAGAGAGGAAACGAACAAGAAGAACAAGAAAAGGCACAAGATCGGAAGAGTTTGAGCATGGCAGCAGTGGCAAATGAGGTGAGAGAGGAGGTAAATTAAGCCTGAGGTGGTCCGAAGTAAGTGGAGGAGGCGAGAGGAAGTCTGGAAGAACGGAAGAGTGTTAATGGCGGTGGTAGGGAGGGAGGAAAGTTGGTAGAAAAGTTGAGTGGAGCTGTGTGGTTCGTGAGAAGGAAGACGAGAGAAGCTGAGAGGGATTAAGTTGGAAGATTTGGATAGACTGAAGGAGGATCGGAAGAGAGAAGAAAGGAGAAAGGAGAGTGTTATTTTTTTTCTTTTAGTAAGCTCAGAGAGGTTCAGACGGGAAGAGGAGGAAGAGTGGCCACCAAACAGCTGCTGATGCATTTTGTTTTTTGCAGGATTAAAAATTTAAAGAAGACTTTATATAATTTTTTAGGAGCTGGACTGTGGTTGGATGAATCAAATTTGAGAAAATTAATTTTTCTGCCCATTTCTTTAATTTTTGTATAGGTAATTTTTCCCCTTTTACCATTTCATTGTTTGTTTTGTATTGTGCTTTACTGTCTCCTTGTTTTCCCTGACGACGACGGCGGCGGCGGCGGCGGCGGCGGCGGCGGCGGCGGCGGCGACGGCGGCGACGGCGACGACGACGACGACGACGACGACGACGACGACATATATGTACACAACATAAAATAAACACTCAATGTGCTTGTCACTGCTGAGATAGTGAAGACTGTGCAGGCACACATGCACACAAATATACACTTTCATTATGTGTTCTAGTTAAATATAGACTAGCTAGTAAGCCATGTTGGCCTTGAGTATGAAAACTAGTTCTTCTAACAAATCTATAAGTCCTTACCAACTACTTCCATTCTGCAAAGTTCTGATTCAGCCATGAACTAGAATTCTCTCATCTAGCCTTAAAACAACAATGAATCATCACAACCTATCTTCAAGTGCACTTAAACGATTCTGCCGTTGCAAACCTACACAGAAGGTCTTGAAATCATTTCACATACTGTACCCTCTCCAATTGCTGATGAAATTTCAATAGCATGATGAACAAATCAGTGAGGACCATGGCTGTGAGAATGGCAAAGTATCAAACTTACAGTGATCCTATAAATGAGCGAATTCCAAAATATCCTCAATGGCCCTGCTCAGCTCATGTAAACTCAAGCCTCTGGCTTCCTTTAGGGCAGTTCCCAACTTTTTTTTTGCCATGCCCCACCTAAACATCTTTAAAATCCTGATGTCCCCTTCCCATGTGACATATAATTCTTATTACTAAAAAAGTGAACTCCTATTCACGTGGAGGATGCCTAAAAAACAATTAACTTGGTCTAATTCAGTGATGATGGCAAACTTTGGCTCTCCAGCTGTTCTTGAACTTCAATTCCCAGAAGCCCTGATCAGCAGGAGTGCTGACTTGGGTTTCTGGTAATTGAAGTCCAAGAACACCTGGAGTGCCAAGGTTTGCCATCATGGGTCTAACTCATTTTCAAATTGCCCCCTTTAAAAATCAAATCACCCCCCCCCCTCCGTGGGAAACCACAGCTTTCGGGAATCAACTCATCTCACTTTTATTCTTCATCTTTTCCATCTGTTTTGTACTTGCCTCAGAATTACTCCCAGAGAATCCTGCCTTTTCATGCTGCGCCCAAACTAGGAGAACCTCAGGCTTCATCAGTTTTGCCTCCAGACACCGTTGAAGCTTGATTTCTTCTAGGATCTGTTTTTCTTTCTGGCAGTCCAGGATATCTGCAAAACTCTCCTCCAACACCATAATTACAAGTCAATCTTTATCTTGTCAGCTTTCTTTACTATCCAACTTTTACACCCACCATGTATGGATGATCTGAGTCTTGGTCTCCAATGACACATCCTTATATTTATTTCTTTTCTCATTCTTTTATTGGTGCCTTTCCAAAGCCTCCGTTTTGTTCAGATTTCTTGGCTCCATATAAATTGATGCTTGAACAAATCAACCTGCTATAAATTATTGAAACACTCTTTTCATCATCACTTTTCAGTATGTCTAATATCAAAACACAAGCGATAGCATTCTGAAACAAACCTTGACCCTGCTCTGGAATACTTGGACAGAAATATTTTTTTACTGCTTTGTTTCAAGATGAGGATTGAGTTGAGATAAAGGGTGCTCATTCATTGAAAAGTTAAGACTGGATTCTTGTCCACTGCTTTTTGTAACACTGCTATTAAATCCTTTGGTCTGTGTTTGAAAAGTCGTTGCTTATTCCTTGATTTTCTTCTTAATGGAAATGTTTTCAAACACAATATGATTAATTCAATTTTAAATGTATTTTATTTTCTCCTGTGTTCCTTCCAAAAAATGAGGTGAAGTTAAACTCATAAACAAAGACAAACTGTGTACATCTTAAGTCTTTCAAATTGCTTTCCAAACTAACTAATCTAATGTTTTAAAAATGTCTTGGGATGCATGAATTATTATGCAGAAAATCTAATTCACTTCCAGTCTGAAATCATAATAAAAGATTGTCTAGGCCCAGGGAGTGATGCAGGAAGGGAGTGTGGAATCAGTTCTATCTGTGTTATCTCTTGTTTGCCAAATAATTATTATTATACTATTGTAAGGGAAGTTTTATTCAGAAGTATTTGAAAAACCCGATCCTTAACCCAACAATAGAACCCTAAATTGCATCCTTTAAAATACTCCAACGTGTTCCTTCTGTAGACTCAATTCAATATTGCAGGAAATCCCATGCTATGTCTTGTGTTACTGTGCCCACATTCCTGCAGGAAAAGGATGCCAAGTGTTGCATAGTATAGGCTAGCCTGAATGTTAATGATCCCAGTGTCAGCAGTTAAAATGGGGCCTATGTAGTGCAAAGTCCTGGCCAGGACTAGGGGATTTCACCTTACCTCCAGCTCTGACTCCCACCTTGGGTGAGTCTCAAGCCCTGGAAGTGTAATGTCAAAGAACAGCCCACTCTCAGCAAGACAATCTGGGTTAAACTTGACCAGTCACCCCTCCCCAAAGGCTCAGGACCTTAGGAGAACAACACTTTCATCTGGCCAGAAGTGCACCCCACAACTCCAGGACTGTATCTTAGAATCCACATACCTTTGATGATGAGACCTGCTCCCAAAGTATCCTGGGTCCTCATGGATGGTAGCACACACACCACACTACCTGCCTCAGCAAACTGGCTATCCTGTGGTAAACCCCTTCTCCCCCCCCCCCAGCAGGTCCATCATGTTGAGTTCTCGAGCAAGGGATACCTTTCCTATAGACTTAGTGGACCTATTCTAATGAAATTTACTGTGCTAAGCACAGGACTGTAACCAAGATTCTAGGTGGTTGTGGGTTTTCGTTTTTGTTTTTTTTAGGGGGGGGGTTGAAAAAATTTTCAGGAGGGGCAAAAAAGATTCAGGAAGGGCAGCAATGTCACACTCACATAACGTTGGTCCCATTGGGTGGGGCGGGGGGCAGATTGTTAGTTCAGGAGGGTTTTCGGGACCCCTGGCTATGGCCCTGGCTAAACAACAGGGTTTTAGCCATTAGAGACAAGGGCAGATTAGGCATTATTCTACACAAGCCAATAGGAAATCCTCTGGCCTTTATTCTTCTACTTTAGTAGGCAGTCACATCACTTACAGTTGCACCACTTACTATTTTCCCTTTTCACAGGGATAGTATTTGTCTTGGAGGTTTAGAAACACATAAATGTTATCCTATATCTAGGTAAAGATAAGCTTGGATTGTCTCCTACAAAGACTGAGTCAGGAGACCAGTGCACATTTCAAATATTAAGGAAACAACGTGGCTGGAGGTGAGGGGCAGGGATATACCTCTGAAAAAAAGAGTATGAGAATTAAAGAAAGAAAAGAACTGGATAGATTTTCAGTTCTATCCTTCCAAGGAGAGGACTCTTCTATTGTTCCTCAGTCCGCACAGAATTTTTAAAAAATTAACCAAAGATATTGTATAGTTCCTTTTCCTTTCCTGTTAATAAAAATTATATATTCAAGGTTCCCATATATTCTGGGATGGGAAAATACTTCATTGGGCTGGAAAGTAATGTTTCCCATCTCTATATGTGCTGGCAGAAAATGTGGGTGTGTAAAGCCTGGCTATTCTCTTCTAATCTGTCACATTTTAGGCAGGCATTCACACACACAATTCTGCAAGTAGAGTGCCCTTTGCCATGCCATTCCTCTTCAGATGGAGTTATACCACCTTGTTGGAGGCCAATCAGGTTTGGCATGGTGACAGGGGGGGAGTTTCATTGATGGTTATTTTGCAGGTCAGCCCTTCCCCTTTCCTCATGCATATAGGTTCTCAGTGGTGCATGTACCATTCTGCACTGCGGGGATTTGGGCAATTGGGTGTGATGTGTTCCTTTAGATCACCTCTGGTGGGTAGTGTGGTCTAATTCACCCCAAGGGGTCCTAGGGTTGAGGGTGGTAGGCCTTACAGTTTACTTTGAATTTTTCAGGGAGGGGTTGATCTGGGTCACTGGAAGTTCTCTTTGCCTCTTCTGGACTGTGCGTTGCACAGGGAAGCATCTGCTTCATGTAGGATCACTGGAGGATAGGTAGATGGTGTTTCTCCTTCTGGGGGGGGGGGGGGTTCACTGATTTCATTTCCCCAGACCCACAATACTTCAGGCTCCTTCTTAGATCCACAAGGGAAGAGGTTGTTGTTTGATAGTTGCATTGTTTGTTAATAAAGGTGGACCTAGTTAAATCCGCTCACATATCCGGTTCTTCATTTGAGGTGGAGGGACAAAGGTTATAAAGCAGGCGTTCTCAGAGGCTGGCTCATGCTTGTTCAGACAGCTTCAGGGGCCAGATGGCCATTTTGCCTTTCCTCCACCACATGGCACTTCCTGGTGTGCGGGGGGGGGGGGAGACATGAAATGGTGTCATGGGCCACATCCAGCCTGCAGGCCGTGGGTTGAGAATCCTTGCTATACAGTCATCACTGGACAGCTCCAGGAAAAATCTACAAGTGCCATGAGATCCTTGATATCATATCTCTTATGCAGCATGTCAAATAATATACTTCATGTTCTGTGATAGAAACAGCAGCTCTTAAAAACTGTTTTATTTGTTCAATGTAGAAGCAGTGACTAAGAGTAGTGCTAATGGAAAACTGGCAGATTGTCAGTACCTTTGCAGTTCACTTAATGATTTTAATGCCAGGATTCACCCACATATTTTTTAGTATTTCAAGACAGAGGTTCTGACACATTCAAGATATCATCTGATGGTAGTTCCTGAAGCTTCTTTTAGTTATTATTTTGAATGTGAGAGGGCATTCTTTTCCACAACATTTCCAGCTGTGAAAAAAGACAGAATCCAAATGTGAGCCTGCAGGACAGTACACAGAAGGCAGTGAGGATGCTGGAGTTTAGACAGAAGAGTGTGAACTATTGCACAGAGTTATATTCCTTGTGCACAGGAAATTTCCTCAGCAGAAATAAGATAGGATTGAAAATAAATAAATAAACATCTCTTGAAAACAAAATTGTTCATGTATGTATGATATGTTTATCGGAATCATATCTTAGTCCTCTGCAAACAGATGTCATGAAGCCTTTTCCATGGTTTGATATGCAATTGAGCTAGAGGAAAATATTTCTCCCTAAAATCTAATAACAATTCAGCATATTATGAGACTGTTTGCCTACATAGTCAGATACTATGGGATTTGTAGCTAATCAAATGAGTAATGTTCCCAATATGGTAATAAGATTACAAGAGCTGACTTGGGGAGACATTGAATTATATGAAAAGAGATATAGATATAATGACAGTTTTTTTTACAAGAAGGTAAAAAGATATAATGTATTAAAAATCTATTAGGTAGCAAAACTCTTCTGATTTGGTGCAAATACAGTACAAAAACAACAACAACATCTTAGTCCATCATTGATTCAAATAGAAGACCTGGAGAAATTCCCAGAGAATCTTAAAGCAGAATTAATAAGAGATTTTGAGAGAGCTAGGGTAATAAGCCTAAAAGACTGATTAAGTATCCAATAGTCATCCTATAAGAAGAATATTTGACGATGCAAACGATTTTGAAACAATATAGTACAATTGAAGAAATGGATTAGGATTTAGGTAAAAAACATGGTAATTATAGACAATTAACAAAATTTGAGGAATTGGTAGTACAGATAGTAAGAAATAAATAAAACAACAAGGTAGGACAACAAGGTCTATGAATGAGTTGGGAGATGGATTTAGAAGGTAACATTAAAGAGGAGAGATGGGTTAAGATAGGGAAACAAAGAATTATGATTTTTTTTAATACAGTAGCTGTGTTGATCTGTTTCAAACATGTCAGAGAATAAACAAAACAGTTGATCCATGAAAGCTCACATTAAAATTTGACAGTTAGTCTTCAAGGTGCTAAAGAATTACAATTAATGTCTTTATGATACAAAACATTTTAAAAATTGTTGGCGATGTAAAAAAAAGAGGTTGGAACATATCTACATTTATGGTGGGAATGCAAGACTGAAAAAATATGAAAAAGGGTTTTGAAGAGATGGATGAAACAGTGTTTTTGAATTTGGCAATATGGATATGACTGCCTTTTGAGCAACGGTGATCTTACTAGTATTATTATCTAATTTTTGGAATATGCAATTAAAAGGACAAAATAAATGATTACAATATTAGTCACAGCAGTAAGATGAATTATAGTAAAAAATGGAAAGTATACTTTGATTTTGAGCTTGATTACTGATTTAAAGAGATATGGAATACAGCTATTAGCAATAAATAAACATATGACATTAAGATAAAATAGGGTTTAGTGGAAGAAATGACTTGAGAGATAAATGGAGAGAATTTTTTGACTACGTCTTAGAGAAAGCTTCTTCCAGGATGACAGCCAGAGCCTCTTCCTGCCCCTCTCAGGAACGTGTCAGAGGGAGAGGGATAAATCAAAGTGTGACTCTCTGTTCTCTTGAGATATCACAGGTTGGATAGTCTGTCTGACAAGGACATAATGAGTGATGCATTCATCCATCCTGTCCTGTCCCCCAATTCACTTCACATGCCACCAGGCCACCACACAGAAGGGAACAGAAGTTTATCTCACTGCTTTCCACCCTTGTCTGCAGTCAGCATTAAGGGGAAAGGTGAAACAGAGGTGGTAGCTCAGCTCGATCTTTGGTTGCTTTGTCATAATCAGCCCTAAGACATTGGGAGGAGAAGGAGGGTAAAATAGTGGTGAGGAGGGCAGGAAAGTAAGAGGAGGAAGGTGAGGCGAGGAAGACCTCCTTGTCTTTTCCACAGCAGGTCTGATCTAAAATATAGTAGGTGGTGCTACTGTTAAAAATCAAATTGGAGCAATTTGGTTTATGGGGTCTGATTCAACCTGCAAGCCAAATGCCAATACTCATTACTCCTTGCTCATGATCACCCATGCTCTGGTCACCTCCAGATTAGATTATTGCAATGCGCTCTACATGGGACTGCCCTTGATGACAATCCGGAGGCTGCAGCTGGTCCAGAATGCAGCAGCCCGGGTGGTGTTGGGATGTGGGCATTACTCTCATGCATCCCCACTGCTCCGGGAACTGCACTGGTTACCAGTTTGCCTCCAGGTGCAATTCAAGGTGCTAGTCATTATCTTTAAAGCCCTACATGGTAGTGGGCCAGGATACCTGAGAGACTGCATCTCCCCAAGGGTATCTGTCCGTCCCACCAGAGTGAACCGGAGAGGTGCCTTAGTTGTGCCATCTGCCAGAGAGGCTCAACCCTCTGGCACCAGAAAGAGGGCCTTCTCCTTGTTCACTCCAGCTTTGTGGAATGGCCTGCCTTTGGAGTTGCGCCTCCAGATGGAGCTATTGGGTTTTAGGAAAGGTGTGAAAACTTGGCTGGCGGGAATGGTGTGGGGTAATGATGGCTTACTGACCTCTCCCCACTGGCTTATTTAACATCTTATTTAACATTTTATACTTACCCTCCTTCTCTTTTACTCCTTTACTTAAAGGAATGAGATGTTGTTTTAAATGGTTTTTAATTGTTTTTAGAGTTTTAACTGTGAGTTGTATGTTTGTTGATTGGTTGTAATCTGCCCTGAGTCGCCTGTGCGAGTAAGGCGGAATATAAATTTAATTAAATAAATTAAACAAATAAATTACAATTTCAATTGTAATTGTGGCTATGAATCAAATTGCAGCAGAACTGAATTGTTTCCATTCAGCTTTCCAACATAGTCATACCATAATGGTGATTCAAATTAAATTCTCTCTCCCCCTCCTCCAATGGCATGAGCAGGACCATAACTAGGTCTACTCCCAACTGCTATGCTCCATCAGGTTTTCTCTTTCCTTAAACCCGCTAACTTAATTTACCACTGCTGCTGAGGAAAAGAAGGAATTTTTATTTTTCTCCTGGTACTCAGTGTGCTGCACTGTTAGCAATGCTGGAGTCAGTCGCCTAGAAAAGCCAGTTTTTACCAGAGGCAGTGGTGGTTTGTATGTGCCATTAAGTTGTCTTTGACTTATGGTACTCCTATGAATGAGAGATGTCCAAAATGTTCTATCCTCAATAGCCCTGCTCTGCTCTTGTAAACTCAGCTTTGTGGCTTTGCTTGTGGAATCAATCAACCTCATGTTCTGTCTTTTCTTTTCCTTATTTCCTTAGACTAGGGGTTCCCAACCTACGGCCCATGTTTGCCCATGTTGCTGCCCCCACTGCACTGGAAGCAGAAGTGGACACATTTACAGCAACTGTAAATGTACCCATGGCTGCGATAAATACATTTACAACAGCAGTAAATGTGCCAGTGGCTGTGGTAAATGTGTTTTTGACAGCTGTAAATGCACCTGTACATGCATTTTATGGTAGCATTTACACAGGGGGAAACCACCAGTCTGGCCCACTCAGCTTGTCCAGGGAGCGTGGTCTAGCCCACAGTGTAAAAAGGTTGGAAACCTTTGCCTTACATCTTTCCTAGCATTGAGATATGGACACTGATACACCTGAGAAAACTTTCTCTCTCATCTCTCCTAGTGTCATGATCCAGTGCTCAGATTCGGACAGGAGCCTCAGCCTGTTTCCAGCCCAGTTTTGCCTCCCCACAATCATGATCTGTCAGTCCTGGACTCCACGATCACTGAGTCAGCATCTGACAGCAATGAACCTTCAACCTCAGAGCATTGCAGGTACCTCCTGTGCAATGATTTACAGCTGCTCAGAGCATTGCTGGCACCTCCTGCGCAATGATTTACAGCTGCACTATAAATCAGCCAGAACTTGCTGCAAAGTAGGCTGCCAGCTGAGAATCCTTGACTGAAGAGTGCTCTTAAGGGAGTTGGCTACAATTCCTACCGTACCTATTGGTACAACTTTGTTGCAACCTGACACTCTGCCTTGTCCCTGTGCTATTGTGACCTTTGTCTTGACTGACTGCCTTGCTGGACTTTGGACTTCTCTTTGGACCCTGACCATGCTTTTGGACATCCCTACAGGCTGCTCATTCTCTGAATTGGTACACCTAGTGCTATGCTAGGGAATCCCCTAGCATAGCAGTGCGACAGATGATAGTGGAGGAGATTTTTTTATGTGAAACAGGCATATGGACAGGAGGCAGATAGAAATGGGTGGGTAGATAGTAGAAACTCAGATGATGGCATCTGTAGGGAATGGAAAAAAGTCTTATCTGGAAACTTGGAGTGCTGTTATTCAGCAATGGTGCAAAATGCTAAGCTACAGAGACCACCTGGTGAGCATCTTCTTTGATCAAGTCCATTTTCTTGATTGCTTTGTGGAAGCCTTTCCTTTCGTTGCCATGTAATACCTAAGCCTTCATATCATCTTCAAGTATTTTTACGTGAAGTGCAGGTAGAAAATGTTTCCTAGTAGCACTTGACTATGACTGGTACTATTTGTGAAGCAGGCTCAAATGAGGTAAAACCAGATTACAATTTTATATAAATGTGTATATGCACATTGTAGTCAATGTGTATAACCATTATCATTCCCCTTGCTTCCCAAAAATTTACATGAACAGAACTGCTCCTGAGGTGGTTTCACATAGGGCCAAGAGGACTTCAATCATCTTTTCTTGTGCATATAAAAAAGTAAAACACAAATATGTGGCATAGCCAATAGAAGTTTCTAGTTACAGCTCCAGTGTTTAAGAGTGAGTGTTCAAGGAATTTTTCCAGGTGGTAGAAGGCACAGCTGCATAGCAGTATATTACCATAATTTATGCACATAGTGTGTGCCATTATAATACACTGTGTCTGATTATGCCTATTAAAATAAGGCACACCTTTCTGCTTTGGGTCAGCAAGTGCTCGCCTGTCCCCCATGCCAATGTGGATTATCCATGCTGTTAGAAGTGATAAAGTCTTCCATGATTGAGCCAACTGGGTTGGGCACTGATGTTGATCAAGGAGACACATTTTATTGGGCCAAATCTATTTGTCCAATTTAGCCAGCCCCCATTCCTAACTTAGCATTATTAATTTTATTTATTTTTATTTATTATTGCGATTTATATGCCACCCTACTTGGCGAAAACCAACTTAGGGCGGCTCACAACATACAATCAAATACAATATAACAGCTCAACAATACAATATCACAGCATCAAAAATACAGTGCAACAAAAAATATTAACACAATTTAATCAGAATAGAGTCCATAAACAATATTCAGTACCGAATGGACAATAAACAATATACTCACAATACAATCCATACCCAGTACAAAAATAAATAAATACAGTAATCGATTTAACAATGTACCATACAAAATACTGTCCCAATGTTAATATACATCCTCTACCACAACCGCAATTTAGTCCTGGTGCAGCTGTGGCAAAATCCTACCCTCTATCTCCAGGTGGTCTCTGGGCGACGGCAGGGCAAAGTCCAGGTGTTCTGGCTTCTCTCAGCCCGACCGGCCAAGAACGAGAGTAGCAAGGGACCCCGGAGGGAGGGCGGGAGCGCCCGTCAGCTGGCTCTTCTTATCGGCCTCCTGGCCAGGCTGGCAGGGACCCAGAGGTAGGGCAGGAGCCGACGACCGCAGATGTTACTGTGCTGCAGCCACCTGCGTGGCTGGAAGGCATTCTTTGGCCGAGGCTCCCACAGGCGGTCCTTTTTCAACTCCCCTGGACAGGTGTTTCGAGTCCGGGGGAGGCAGAGATGTCTGCGCAGCTGGAAGGCGTTCTCTGACTGAGGCTCCCGTGGGGCCGCCCGGCACAGTCCTTGGCTTTATCCTGGTCCCGGGAGGGTGGGGTCCGAAGTTGGCTGGGCAGCGGTGTTGGGGGCGCCCGGTGCAGTCCTTGGCTTTATCCTGGTCCTAGGAGGGTGGGGCCCAAAGTTGGCTGGGCAGTGGTGTTGGGGCCGCCTGGCGCAGTCCTCAGCTTTATCCCGGTCCTGGGATGGTGGGGCCCGAAGTTGGCTGGGGAGCGGTGTTGGGGCCGCCCAGCGCAGTCCTCGGCTTTATCCCAGTCCCGGGAGGGTGGGGCCTGAAGTTGGCTGGGCAGCGGTGTTGGGGCCGCCCGGTGCAGTCCTCGACTTTATCCTGGTCCCGGGAGGGTGGGGCCTGAAGTTGGCTGGGAATAGATGAATTCTTCTTCATGTAATTCTTCATATCCCTGCCTCCCAGGAAGACTCCTAATTTCCAGGCAGATGCCAACAAATGAACCATAGCAATTTTTGTGATCGTGATCTAGTCCAGTGTTTCCAAATCTTTGGGTTTTGGACTTCAATTCTCAGAAGCCTAAGTCAATTCCCCAAAGCACTAATCAGCCAATGTACTGCCTTAGGCTTCAGGGAATTGAAGTCCCCCCTGTGTTCCATGGAACATAGTTTGTGAAACACTGATCTAATCTACAGGAAAACTAATGGACCTTACCTGCCCTCCTGAAGCCCAAGGCACACCCAACACACAGGTACTACAACACAATAATTTCCCCCTAAACTTCTCTGAGGGTTGTTCCAGAGAAGAGAATGAAGAAGAAACCCTGCAGAGGGTTTGATGTAATATTTTAAAACTCCCTGGCTTCATAAAGATGAATCTAGAGTTAGAGGAGCAAGGATTCCAGAAGCAGCTACCTGGAAGGTGAGGAACCAACCAGGGGCATGCAGGCTACCCTAAAAGGGCACTGGAAAGGGTGTGATTAGGGTGTCTACCCTAAAAACTTATATATGTTCCCACTCGCCTTCTAATTTCAACTCCCCTCTAGGTATTTGAACCAACAACCTCCTGCTTACAAAGCAAAATTACAACCTCTAAGCCAAGGTGGCTCCACTATCAACAGAACTGCTTTTGATAATCTTATAACAGAGAACTCTATGTTAACCAGAGAGGATATCATTGCTTTAAAAAAACAGCTTTAAAGAGAAATCCTTAGTGAATAAGTGGTTAGTGTTTTTGGTAGTGGAGACACCATGCTTAGAGGTTGAAATTTTCCTTGTAAGAAAAAGTCAGGGTTCAATTCCCCAGGAAGGATGGTGGGAACATGTATAATGGCCAGAGTCAAGGTGGGAGGGAAACACCCACCCTGCTGGTGTCACCGCCCTGCCCCTGCTTCCCCTTGAGTTAAGCCCTGTACAGTGCTGGATTGGCTTCTCCCTTCCCACCCTTTGGTTAAGAAAAAAAATTCTGTCTGCAGGGGCAGAGATTGCTGGGATGGAGTGGGACATTTCCTGATTGCCCAATACCCCAGCACATCACTGGAACCAACCCATACCATGGCATCATCTGCACACAGCAAAGCACTTGTGAGGAAGGAAAAGAAAAGGAGACAATAAAACAGGGAAGCGAAGCAGCCAACAAAGCCATTTTTGGCAGACAGCTTTGCGGGAAGCTTTAAAAAATAGCAATAACAACTTGGAACACTGTGCCTGAAAGTTATGAATGTAAAATGTGATGTGTTTCATCCCTCTGCCAAAAGAAAAAGCATAAAACAATCTCTTCCTGCTACAAGACGTTGAGATTTTTGTTTAAATGTGGCATGATTGGTCCACCAAACCCTTAGCAAGTTTGTAAGATGCATTTTTGTCCATTTCTCTAAACACATAAAACCTAGAACTGTGGCAATTGTTCTTGTGCTCCATTATGAAATTATGACTGGACCCACACAGATGATATAACTGTACACTTCTTTGTCCTTTCAAAATCATTTCCTTTCAAAATCTTTCCCTTTCAAAATAATTTCCTCCCTTTCAGGTGCAGAAGTTTATTCCCCTACCCCACCCTTCCGAACACTGGTCACTTTTTCCATGCAATTTCTTCCACTTTTTGCAGTTTCTGTGGAAATGGCACAATGAGGATCGTGGCTGATGGCAGCAAATCAGAGGGAAGACATTCACAGAGCTATTTGTAAAACCAGGTCTCCAAGCAGCAGGGGGGCAATGAGCTACTTAAAGCATTCACACAGAACTCCACACAAAATGAATAAAGGAATAAGAGCCTGATTTGCTTCAATCAGGCACAAAAGCTGAAAACCAGTCAAGGGTTAGCATAAGAATGAGAGAAGGTATCTCTGTTTACAGAAAACAGGATGCAGCTATTAAGTGATGGTTGCAAAGATGTTTTTGCAGAGATGAACTGAAACTAATCAGCCACGCTGTTCAAGAAGAATAGAAGGACATAAGCAGTGAATGCAGCTATTCCTTCTTCTCTATCAGCAACAAAATGCCATTTTTCTCTCCTGCAGAGACTCATTCTGTAGTATAGGTAAAATGCCATGTGTTGCTACCCAACCAAGGACACATGCTTAACAGGTATCAAGATATACTAGTTTATGCAAATGTGGAAAGGATGACTGTGAAAGTAAACAACAAGGTATTTGCAGAGTCAAGCTTAAGACATCTTTTTTTCCAGAGGCAAAAAAAAGGATAATTGTCTTTTCTCCCATTCCAAATACTGTATAGACATTTACTGGACTATCAGTTCAATCTTCAGATGCCTATGTCTCAGGGAAGTGGATTGGATGTTTTCCCTTTAGCAATTCCTTCCATGGCTTCAAAGCTCCATGACTGGCCACTTAACTATCAGTTCAGGAATTTTAGGCTTCCTTTAACCTTTGTTTTCCTGGAGGAAGAACATTAGTTGGTAAGGGAGTTTGGAAGCAAATTGAGAGTTGATTGTTTTTCATTTTTTATGTACAGCTGAGTCCTGGGGAAAGGAATATATCCAGGTCAGGTTGGAGAGGGGCCTGGATGGCTCATTTGCTCTTATTCCTAGGTTCATGCACTACCTGAGACCCCACTACAGGTTAGGAGATATAAATGGTCAATAAAGCTGGCTGTTGTGGGTTAATTTGAGTTGCTTGAGATTGCTAGACAAGCAATATGCCATTTGGTATAATCCTTAGCTCCAATTAGCACTTCAGAGCTCAAGTGGCAATGTTTTGTCTGACTCCTTCCAGTTTGAATTTCCTATAAAAACATCCTATACAGCAGAGGTGCCCAAACTTATTGGGCCGCAGGTCAGTCACGTGGTTCAGTGGACCGGTTATATGGTTCATCAGAAGCGGAAGTGAAACGTGCCTTACAATCTGTTTTAAAACAGATATGTTTTGCAACATGATGAGATAGATTTTAGGCTGCCATTTTTTCTGCTTAAACCAGGGGTACCCAAACTACAGCCCATGGACTGGATCCAGCCTCCAAACATCAATTCATCTTGCCACAGTGTTTCCCAAATGCTGGTGTTTGGACTTTAATTCCCAGAAGCTTAAGTCAATTCCCCAAAGCACTGATCAGTCAATATACTGGCTTAGGCGTCTGGGAACTGAAGTCCAAACACCAGCATTTGGGAAACACTGATCTAGCGCACACCACCCTCATCTCTGCTGGAAGCGATGAGGGCAGTGCGGGCTGGATTAATTGGTGATCGGGGCCAGATCCGTAAGACCATAGTTTGGTCACCCTTGCTATACAGCATGACATGATATATTTTTTTGCCTGATGAAGTAATCTTTGAATTATGAAAACCTGCAACAATGTGTAATTTTTTGAGTGACCCTATAAAAGGCATCACCTTCCTCCTGCAATATTGTGAACTGGTTTAATAAGCAAGCCACCTTTGGGTGGGTGGGTAGGTGGGTATGTATGCACATTTTGTTTATTTGTTTGTTTTCTTGCTTGCTTCCATTCTGTCCACAGAACAAAAATACCTCCCCTCCTTGGTGGAGGAGCAGAGGAAGCATTTTTAAAAGACTGTAATAGACTATCACTGCTGCACTTAATCAGTTATATTTTTAAAATCTTTTATTTTCCTCATTTTAAATGGCTGGCCAACAAACTGCCAGCAGCAAAATCCACAGTGATAGATTCAGCTACCAGCAGTTTCTTAAAACTATTCATTATAGCATCCGTTGTCCATTTAAAAAATTCACTTCCTCTGTGAGGATCAGAGGAAGTGTTCAATTGCTGATACCCTGAAGTAACTCTCTTATTAAGGCACTTCACACTACTGGAAATTCCAACATGAAAGAGCCTTGACACTTTGTTTTGGGTCAATTCCCAGCTGGAAACAGAGCAATACTACCTGTGCCAAAAGAATAGAATCCGTTGACCCCTTGATCAGTGACTATGTTGTGTGATCACTGGAAAAAGGATCAAACCAACTTGTTGCCACAGTGGATCAAACAGTGGTCTAAATACCTATCTGATCATGCCCAAGTTGAAACTAATCTCTTGTGTCTCAAATTTTTATTTACTGGTGGAGGGTAATTACAGTGTTTCTTGGGGACTGATGGGCAGGTGTGTGTGGAAGTGGGAGCTGCAGTATTCCTTTGTGTTTGAAAAGTGGCAAACATCATTATAGGTGCATAAACACTAACCTAACATTGTAATTATCTGCATCCTCAGGTGGAGAATACAAGCAAAGTCAATGATAATCAACCATGAATTTTGGACCCAAAATAAAATGGTAAGCAAGTACAGATTTAGTGTCTCATAGCTTGCTCCTGACTTGGTACCGATTGTTTCCCACCAGGGACATGTTCAAAAAGAACATGTCCAGAGGGCTCTGTTCTTTGGGCAGGCATTCAGTGAAATAAATAGTCTCAATCTGTACTGCTATGTTGGTGTTACAATCCAGGAGCACCTGGACACCTTCTGTTGTTCTGCCTTCTAGACTAATGGCATTTATTTATTTATTTTGGAATATCATGAACATACTGCAAACCCAAACTAATGCTGATTTTTAAAAATAATATGGGCTCAATAAGCTGGTTGACCAATTAGATTCAATGGCAAAAAACTTATCAGCATTTGGGGGGCATGCTTGTACCTCATTTCCCTTGAGTTATGCCATCCTGTAACAAGCACTGCCAGATGGAGTTATTCTGGCTAAGCCAGAGTCATGCTTTGTTTTGTGTAGTACTGAATTTTGTCTTTACATTTTTAAAAGCAGATCACACGTGAGCAATAGCAAAATATAAACTGCAAAGGTGTTTTATGAATCCATGTGGCAGAATGGTTTGAATATTGGACTGGGGCTTGGCAGATCCAAGTTCCATTTGTGCCTGTTTATGGTGTACCTTCTATTTATTGAAGGCACACCATTTCAAAAGGGGCACTGTGTTCTAGAAACACCTGTTTTTAATTCTTTCGCTTGTCACAGCAACATAAAGCAGGTTTTCAGTAGAGTTGCTGTGAAGTTGGAGATACAACAGGCAAAAGTCTTTGAACCACCAGAACTTTCAAACAAAGCAAACAAAGCTTAGAGCTTCAATTCTGGTGCTCACTTTGGAGTACCATTTCTTTTTGTCCAATATTGAACGCTACCTTTTAGAGTCCTTAACTTCATGCAATTTAAGAAGGAGTGGGAGGAAAAAAACAAGGACAACAATAAAGAACATGGTGGAGAAGATTGTGAGCATACTACAGTCATACAAAACCTACTTTATTTTACTAGAACTTGGCCCTACCAACTAGAACCAGGTACTGTTATATTCATTTAGTATTCATGAACATTCACTTTTGATTTTTTGGAATAGTAGCTGTGTTAGTCTGTGGTTCAGGCATATCAGAAAACAAAACAAAATAAAATAAAAACAATAACACTGTAGCACTTTAAAGACTAACTGCTATATTTTTATTGTTAGCATTCGTGGATCAAGTCCACTTCTTCAGACAAAGAGTGAAACTTACAGGCATGTTTTTTATACACCAAATTCAGGTGGTCAAAGGGAGAAGGGTGTAGTCAAGCAAGATGACAGACAAGCAAGCACAACAATACAGCTTCACACAGCCATTAGCAACAATAGATTATTCAGATTAGCTCTAAATGACTCCCTCTCAAGGTTGCTGAGAAAGCCCATTCACTTTTGAATTTGACTTTTACTTTTGTAGTTTTGTTGTTGTTGTTGTTGCTGAAGTTTTGCATTGCTAAAGAGGTGAAGAATTTGCCTTAGTATCAGGTTGTGCACTACCAAGGCCCTCCACATGGAGTTTTTATTCAAAATTCCACAAAGTTGTGTGACCCAAGATTACATCAAAATTTTCTGTGTGCCACCTCTTCATTTCAGAGTTGGGAGAGAATTAGCAGCCAACCTGTCTGCCTGCCATTTTTTTTCACAGAGATTGAAGCATGGTGTACCTGGTACTCATAGTGTGCTATTTTCTCTTGCTTCAAGAGGACTTCAAGGAAGCCCAGTAGGGTTAGGTTGACCTTAAAGTAAATAAGTTTAATTTGTTTTCTTGAGTTTGATAGATCATTGCAGCAGCAGAACACCAATCATCTAGAAACCTTAAGAAAATGAATTATACTTCCCTGATCATGGATGATAGCTGCAAAGTAAATAATTCATGTTGTTGTTAAGGCTGTACGATTGCAGCAAATTAAAAACCACTTCCTTGTCTTTTCTTGTTCTCTATTTTGCTGTGGCAGCCATCTACCAGACTTAATTGGGAGGGGGAGTTACACTTACCCCTGATCATCCCCAATTAATCAAGGAAAGTTTTTAATTTGACAGCATTGAATACCAGCCCATGAACCGATGAATGATACCAGATATTTACACTGGAAGCAGCTCTGACTGCCGCTTCCATCTGTTTTGTCCCATTTCCAAGATCTATATGTACTGTGAATGGGATAAAAGACAACACCATAAAATAGTTGAATCCACTTATTTATCTATTTTATTTACATTTCTTATGGGGAATTAAAAGTGGTTTGTGGCAAATTGCTGCACTTGAGCAGTAGTCACAGGGGTAGAAACCAGGACAAACCCCCACAAAAATGCCCTTAAGAACAAGATATGAGCTAGTTCAGAAGCCCATAAAAGGGAACAGCTACATTCCAAAATATATATCCCAAGAGATCTCAAGTAGGTAGGTACATATGGGAAGAGATCATCTATCAGATAGCCTGGTCTATGGTGTTAGGTTATTACAGCCCATAAAAATCACTTGGGCCCAGAAATATCTGGGTATTGAAAATGTTTTGTCATGATGTTTCTATTTCCACTGTAACAAGTCTGGTTAACAAGTTGGCTACAACGTATTGGACATACTGAATTTACCAAATGAAACAGAAGGCAGATCCATGTAGAGTGGATTATAATAATCTAAAGAGAATGCAAGGAAATTCTGTGAAACCTTAGTCAGATCAGGGATCTCAATGCACAAATTTCGCAACAAAAACATTTCTTGTTGTTATGTGCTCTCAATTCACAGAGTTTTGCTAAAGTACTGTACTTAGATCAATTTTTAAAAAGGGGAGGTGGAAATTTCCAATCAGCACTCGTTAGTGCCTTACTAATCTGGGTTTCTGCTGCAGCCATCCAAATTTGCAGGAGTGAGCAAGGGCAAGGACAAATTCATGTTGAGAACCCACATTCTCCTCTTCTAGACCCCCACCTCAGTCTGATCTCCCACCCCCACTGTCACCATCACACCACCAAACCTCTTTTAGCTGTTCCTCTCTTCTTTGCCTTATTCCATATACAACAATCTATTCTTTTCCCAGTGTTCTCTCTTTACTCCTTGATTTTTAGTGTACTGATATTGTTTGGGTGCTAATTGCCTGAAAATACCTTTACAGTGAGCCCTGGCTCTAGCTGAGAAACTTTGCATCTTTCAGTTACTTCCACACTGGTCCCCTTGAAATTTATCTCCCTGCAAGAAGATCAACAGAAGAATAACAACACTCCAAGAGACATCAGTTTCTGGTCTCTACACACCAATGCCAGTAACCCTACTTATCGTAATAATGGGTGGGATTCTTTTACCTCTTCATTAAAATCCTGTTTAAAGTGTGTGAGTTACACAAAAATGATAGGATTTGCAAAGCAGCAATGGGTGTTAATGGTGCCAAATGTCTCCTGTAATTTTGTTATCTTGAAGCTTCCTCATTGCAAGCAGCAGGCAAAGACCAATCTCCTCTTTAATACTTTTGGCTTTTAATACCAAGTTTTTTTTTAAGTTTTTAGAGTTTTTAATTTTTTAAAATGATTTTATAATTGTTGTAAATCGACCTGGGTCCCTTTTGGGAGGAGGGCGATAAACGAATTTAAATAAATAAATATGTAATGAACAGCAGTAATTTCTCAGTGTAGGTCAGGGACCAGCGATGGGATGTCCCCGGTTCCAGACGGTTCCCTGGAACCGGTAGGACCAATCCCGGAGGGTTCTCCGGGAGGGGAGTCCACTTTTGAGGCGTCCGGTTCCGGACGCCTCACCGAAAGAAAATTTTTTTTTTTTAATTGGAGCAAAAATGGCTCCAATTGACTGCGCATGCGCAGAAACTCAATCTGACGCATTGCGCATGCGTCAAATTGAGTTTCTGGTCATGCGCACTAAATTGGAGCCAAATGGCTCCAATTTTTTAAAAAAAATTCTTCCGAAGCTGGAGCCGCCCCTTTTTAGAGTGGCTCCGGCAGCAGCGGCAGCAGCCCTCAGAGAAGGGCACCTCCCCTAGCCGGCCACCGAGCTCCCACGGGCACATTGGTGCCTGCCCGGGCCGTCTGCCCATGCCACGCCCTCCTAGGGATTTGGCCCCGACAAACCCCCATGCCCTGGGTAAGCCCGGCAGGGCTCGCCACCGCCGCATCCTCCTCCGCCGGGCGCCTGCAGCTTCCTCGGGCTGGTGCCTTTTCGGCCCGGCTCTGGCTGCAGCCACGGGTGGCCAAGGCCTGCGGGCTGCGGTGGCTCCAGCCCCTGGCCGCGGCTGGAGCCGCCACCATACCCACTGCTGCCCGCAGGCCCTGGCCGCCCGTGGCCGCAGCCAGAGCCGGGCCAAAAAGGCACCGGCCTGAGGAAGCTGCAGGCGCCCGGTGGAGGAGGATGCGGCGGTGGCTAGCCCCGCCGGGCTTACCCAGGGCATGGGGGTTTGTCAGGCCCAAGTCCCTAGGAGGGCACGGCGCGGGCGGACGGCCCGGGCAGGCACCAACGTGCCGGTGGGAGCTCGGTGGCCGGCCAGGGGCTGCAGGCGGCTGTGGCGGCCGTGGCCGGTGGCTGCAGGGCCGGCCGCAGCCTTCGTAGGAGGAAGCGGCCGCAGTCGGGGGCAGCGTGCCTTGCCGGGTGGCCCCGGGCCACATGGAGGTTCGTCGGCGCCAAGGAAGGTAAGTGAGGCTTTTATTTTTAGGGTGGGTGGGTGATTTATTTGTGTTTTGGGTGGGTGGCTGTATTTTATTTAATTTTTATTTTATTTATTTCTTTATTTTATTTCTTTAAGTTATTTATGGGTCTGTGTGCGTGTTTATTTTTTTATTTTTATTTTATTTTTGGCCTTGCCCACAACGTCATGATGTCATGACGTTGGCTCCGCCCATGACGTCATGACGTCATGACATTGGTCACGCCCATGACGTCATGGCGTGGTAGTAGAATTTTTGACATCCCATCACTGTCAGGGACTGTGCTAAAGAGGACAACATAGAAATCTTGATGGTGAAAGTGGATGCATGTACAGTAATATCAGCAGGCTGTAGGTTGGTTGTTCCTTTCTTTTCTTCTTTACTTCCTCTTTTACCCCTTCAGGTGTCAAAAGGAGATACACATTTTTTGGTGTTCTTGTAATGTGTCTTTGATGTTCTCTCTCCACCTTCCTCTGGGTCTGCCTCATGCTCGTCTTTCTCCTCTTTTCACATATGCCTTGCTTGCTATGGCTTATATGACTCCTGTCTTAGGTAGTTAAATGAGCTGGAACGAGGTCAGTCCCAAGGCCATTCTCATCTGGGCATTCAAGTCTTGAAGGTTCACTATCACTGTATGATTTGTCCTCAGAGATATCCCAGGGACCAGAACCTGCTGGATATTGCAATTCTTCACCCTCAGTGGACTTGCAATGTTGTGACTCACCCTCACTGAAGACCACATCTGTTACATTTGCATTTCTTATTCTTTTCTTTTAAACCCCACAAGTGGGAAGAAAATGCAAGCGATTATAACTTGGGATGGAGCTATGCAGTGTCCTAAGTGTGTAACATATTCATTCAAAGCCTATGAAAACGATAATCCTTCCACAAGCACACATGCACATTAAATACTAATAATGCAATAATGTTTCAGTAAAGCTTAGTAAATGAAGCTCGGTGGGAAAATAAATAAAAGTAGAATATTCCAGGATGTAAAAATGCTATTCTCTTCATCCTATAGTCCTCACAAAATGACTAGAGGTATGGCAAGGATATATATACATATCACACAGAGACCTTACACTGAGGCTCCTGTAGTGTCTCAGTGACTAGAATTTCTGGGAAGATCTGGGCTTTATTGATGACTTTATTATTACATTCTCTCTTGGTCCCAGAAGTTCGGACTGTTGATTTAGTTACTGTTGATTTTCCCCCCTTTCCTCATTTCATATCCCTGACCATTTTGAAATCCTATTAATTGCAAAATAGGTTATGAAGGATACACTGTGATATGCTCTGCTACAGAACTGGACAGTGGCTCATTGCTCTGCCCTGTGGTTAATCAAGATTTACAGTGGTACCTCACTTAAAAAGCATAATGTGTTCCACGGGATTGCTCTTTAAGCAACTTTGCTGTTTAAGTGAAACACCATTGTAAGTGACCAATTGTGGCTTCTGGTGGTGGTGGTGGGGATTTGTCAACATCAATTTAGTTGTTAAGCAAGTTTTTGGTTGGTTTCAGTTGTTAAACGAGGTGACCATTCAGAGAAAATTCTGCTCTTTAAGCGAGTTAGTCTCTAGGTGAGGCTCTTTATGGGAGGTTTTACTGTATTTCAATTCAGTTCATATTTTTTTCACATTTCTCTGAAGACAGTGCACATGCCTCATTAAAAGCATAGCTGAGAAGCCATAAAAATGTATTTAAAATGTCAGGCACAGCAGTAATGGAGGAACTTTTAAAATTCCATTAGACAGACACACATTTTCTCAGGCATCAGAATAAATGTTGCTGCTTTAAAAATATTAAAATGGTTCCAGTTAAATTCTGATTTTTAAAAAGATACACAACAGGAATACATCCCTACTAACATCCCTATGGTATTAAAAAAATTCTTGGTACAAGTCATACCAGAGATGAGACATTTCTCTGGGAACAATGTTCCTATTGCTTCCATGACATAAGCCACATTCAGGCATTAATGCAAGTGTTTCTTTTAACCTGTAATCAAAGGAATAGGCTAGTCCTTGTTAGGATACTCGAGCTAGTGTTTGCAACAAGAGCAAACCAATGACTGTACCTTTAAGGCTCTGCATGTTACCCCAGCCAGGTGCTATCATTAAGGGTTTGTAGGTAGCATAAATTCAGGCAACATTCTCAGACACTTTGCTCTTATGCCATTTTGCCTGAATGCCGTTGCATCGCTTCGTGCCATTGTGTGCTTCGTGCCACTGCTGTTGCTGTTGCCTGCCTGCTGTCTGACACTGCTGTTGCCATCATTGCCAGCCAGCTGTTGGACTGCGTTCGTCGTTTTCCTGGTATGTTTTGCCTTGCCGGACTGCAAGACATTTGGATAACATACCACTGCCACATTGTGGTGCCTTGATAAAAGACTCTGTGTTTTGAGGGAGAGCTAAAGGAACTGCTAACTATCTTCAGAGCCGACCTTGAAGGAACAGATAAGGTTTGGACTGTGTTTGCTTTGCTTTACTGAAGATAGACGTTTGAAGCTTTCCAAAGACTGTTTATAGACTTTGTATAGACTTTGCTGCAACACATAGTCTGAATAGAAGACACGTGTAACCTTGCACATCGTGCAGTGTTTTGTATATAGTGTAAATAGAAAATTCCTACAACCCAAGCTGAAAGTTTGTTTTGTGCTTTACTCAACCAAACACTCTCACACTCTGGGGTGTGGCCATAGTCAGCCACTTCTAGCACTCTGCTATATCTATTCCATCTCAATGGTTATGGGCCCAGGTGCTGCTAATTGACCGCGCCCTGTTTGTAGCAGATACTGTTTGCCCCGTCTGCTTGGAGGAATTTTTACACTAAAGTAGCAGCAATGACTTCTGGAGGCTTGAGTTTGGTTCCTCAGCTCACTGGCATGAACTACCAGGCTTGGGCATTAAAATGCTCTTTATTGCTGAGAAAGGAGGGTTTGTGGAGCGCAGTGTCCACGCCCGTGGACTTGGCAGCGTTGGACCCCAATGATGAAAGGGACAATAAGGTCATTGAACAGAACTCTCAAGCTCTGGCAGTGATTGGGCTCACTGTTGCAGACTCCCTCTTAGTACATATCAGAGGGGAGACTTCTGCTGCCACCTGTTGGGAGAACCTGAAGAGACTGTTTGTGAGAAAAACAGTGGGTGCGCAGATACAGCTTGCCAGGAGGCTTTTCCGCACTCACCTTGCTCCAGGTGGGAGTATGGCTGAGCACGTACAGCTCTTAACTACCCAGCTCCTGGACCTGGAGGACAAAGGTCTTGGGTTCAATGAGCAGCAAAAGGCCTGTATCCTTTTATCTTCCCTGGATGAGAGCTACGAGGATTTTGTGGTTTCCCTTGGGGCTCTGCCAAGCCAAGACATGGTGTTCGATGAAATCAAGCCTCGGCTACTGGAGGAGTCACAGAGGAGGCTGGAACGGTCCCTACTTCGAGAGGCCAGCACTCCCCAGTCCCAGAAAGGCAACGAGCAGCAAACAACAGTGGGAGTCACCCGGAGGTGTTTTGCTTGTGGGAAACCTGGGCATTTTGCCAGGTCTTGTCCCACCAAGGCTGGGAAATGCCCAAAGAAGCAAAGGTGGAGTGCTTCATCGAAGCCAGCTGGTGTATGTTACTCCTCGACGCCAGAGGAGCTTTGGGTGATTGATAGTGGGGCGACAAGATCAATTACATCCATAAGAAAGAGCTTTAAGAATTTAAAGGAGACAGACACAGTTGTCTCACTGGCTAACAAAAAGGATGTGCCTGCTAGGGGTGTAGGTGAAGTGTATTGTACCCCATTGGGGACAGCTTTACAAATGTTGTACATCCCTGGGTTCCTAAATATACTCTCAGTGAGAGAGTTGGATAGGGCAGGGTATGAGGTAACCTTCAAGAATGGTGAATGTGTTATCAGAAAGGAGTCGAAGTTTTTTGTAGCCCACCACAAGAACGGGCTATATGTGTTAGAACCCCAGTCCCCACCTGTTGTTAGTGTTGGAAATTACAACAGGCCTGCACACTTTAACTGCATCCACCTGTTGCACAGAAGGTTGGGCCATTGCAGTTTTAAAGTTCTGGGGCAGACTGTGTCCCAGGTAAAAGGGATACATCTATCGCCTTGCAATAGATTTTTGCAATGCAATGTCTGTGGAGAAGAGAAATCTAAATCTGCACCAGCAAACAGGATGCAGGGCTTCTCCACAGAGCAACCGATGGACCTGGTCTTTGCAGATCTTATAGGACCAAGAAAGCCATCTTTAGGGGGAGCAAAATACATTCTGAACATCATTGACCATCATTCTAGATATGGGTTTGTAAGGTTACTGAAACGGAAAAGTGACTGCCTGAATCAGTTTGCTCAGTGGCTTAAAGCCACCGAACGTAAAACAGGGAAACGCCTAAAAACCGTGGTCACAGACCAAGGGGGAGAATTTGTTAACAAGGCTTTCTCTGATTTCCTGACAAGGAGAGGGATCGAGCACAGGCTCAGTGCGCCATACCGCCCACAGCATAATGCTTATGCGGAACGCAGGGGTCAGACTCTACAGGGTATGGTATGGACTATTCTAAATGACGCTCAACTACCTGATGCCCTTTGGGGGGAGGCAACCCTTACTGCCACCCATTTGATAAACCTTACAGTGAACACTACCACGGGGCAGGTACCATATGTACTCTGGCATGGACGTCAGCCGGACTTAGGTCATTTAAGGGTTTTTGGTTGTCCGTCGTGGGTCCACATACCAGCTCAGCAAAGGCGCAAGGGACAGCACCGTGCCCGCAAGTTGATATTTGTCGGTTACGAAACCAATCGAAAATGCTATCGCTTTTGGAAGCCGGGTACTAGGGAAGTGTTTAACAGCGCCAGCGCAAAGTTCTTAGAGAACGTAGGTTGGGATAGGTTGGAGCAGGGCTCCCCGCCTACGAGGACTAATGGTTACCCAGTACCTAGTGACGTAACCAGGGGATCTAGGAATTCAGGTCCCGGACTGTCCAGACCGGACAGGAATAATATCAAAAGCGAGAGTGAGTCCGATAGTGATCAGGATCGGGTCTCTGACCACTCTAATAGCGAGCAGAGGGTAATGGTAAAGTCAGAGGATTCTGATACAGACTCCCAGGGTGAGACACCTAATGTCTCCGGACCACCTGCCATCGTCAGGCGGTCTACTTGGGAGATGAGGCAACCTGACAGGTATCAGGCCTGCTCAGTAATCATAGAACCAGCCAGTTTCGCTGAACTGGCTGAATTACCTAAATCAGACCAAGAGCCATGGAAGGAGGCTATGAGTAAGGAGTTAGCTTCAATGAAGAGCCTGCAAGTCTTCCAAGAGGTACCCATACCTGCAGGAAAACAGGTCCTTGGGTGCAAGTGGGTTTTCAAGGTCAAAAACTGTGCTGATGGAAACAAAATATGTAAGGCTCGCTTGGTCGCTCAAGGGTTTAGGCAGAGTGAAGGGGACTACGATGAGGTTTTCGCCCCATCACTGAAGGCTATCACGTTGAGGGCTGCACTAACGTGGGCAGCTAAACACAAGCATGTGGTCAAACATATTGACGTGGCCACAGCGTACCTCAATGCGCCCTTAAGGCATGAAATATATTTGAGGAGGCCACCAATGCTGACTAGCCCGGAAAGCAAGTCTGTGTGCTGGAAACTAACGAAGAGCCTGTATGGCCTTCGACAATCCGGGTACGAGTGGAATATGTGCCTAGTGGATTTTCTTAAGAGTTTGGGTTTTAACCAGGGTATAGCAGACCCATGTCTGTTTAAAAAGGGGTCGGGCAAAGCAACAATGTTGCTCCTGGTGTACACAGACGACATTGCAGTCATTTCTCTGGATGAGAAATCAGCTGCTGAACTGATAGAAAGGATTAAACATAGGTTTGATATCAAAGACCTAGGTGATATCAAGTCATACGTAGGAGTGGATATAGAAAAGACAGCGAGGGGTTTTAAGCTGTCGCAGGTTGAGAAAATAGCACAGTTACTCAAACGGTACAAACTTGATCTTGCAAAACTATGCAACACTCCTATGACTCCTGGATTCCTTCAGGAGGTGAATGAAGGGCCAGAGTTCGATAAGGGTATTTATAGGTCATTAATCGGGAGTTTGACTTATATTGCTACATGGTCCCGGCCAGATATATCTTTTGCCGTAAATCAGTTAGCCAGGTACTGTGAAAACCCGAGAGAAAGACACTGGCAAGCGGCAAGAAGGGTCCTGAGATACCTTAAGTATTCGATCAGGAGGGCACTATATCTGGAGCCAAAAGGGAGCCTGACATTAGCAGTTTATGCCGACGCAAGTTTCGCATCGGACCCAGACACCAGAAAGTCCACATCAGGGATGGTTGTCACGTTAGGGGGTGCACCGATAGACTGGAAGTCCTTGCGTCAGAAACACATAACCTTATCAACTATGGAGGCAGAATTCTCTTGCCTGTCATTGACATGCACTGAGGTAACCCACCTAGTACAGCTTATTAAGGACCTAGGGGTAAGCTGTACCGAACCAATAGTTGTATATGAGGATAATCAAGCAGCAATAACCACTGCTAACAGTATAGGGGTAAAGAGCCGGTCTAAGCATACTGATCTCAGATACCTCAACGTTAGAGAGTCAGTTCGGAAAAACATCATTAAGCTAGAGTATATTCCCACGGAGGAAAACATGGCAGATGTTTTTACAAAGCCTTTACCAATGTTGAAACATAAATACTGTATTGAAACGCTTGGGATACTGTGAATGTGTATTCTGTATCTCTGTATGTATCTTTGTTGTAACGTATCAATCATCGGTTGAGTGCTCTCGTCGCAAAGGGGGAGTATGTTAGGATACTCGAGCTAGTGTTTGCAACAAGAGCAAACCAATGACTGTACCTTTAAGGCTCTGCATGTTACCCCAGCCAGGTGCTATCATTAAGGGTTTGTAGGTAGCATAAATTCAGGCAACATTCTCAGACACTTTGCTCTTATGCCATTTTGCCTGAATGCCGTTGCATCGCTTCGTGCCATTGTGTGCTTCGTGCCACTGCTGTTGCTGTTGCCTGCCTGCTGTCTGACACTGCTGTTGCCATCATTGCCAGCCAGCTGTTGGACTGCGTTCGTCGTTTTCCTGGTATGTTTTGCCTTGCCGGACTGCAAGACATTTGGATAACATACCACTGCCACATTGTGGTGCCTTGATAAAAGACTCTGTGTTTTGAGGGAGAGCTAAAGGAACTGCTAACTATCTTCAGAGCCGACCTTGAAGGAACAGATAAGGTTTGGACTGTGTTTGCTTTGCTTTACTGAAGATAGACGTTTGAAGCTTTCCAAAGACTGTTTATAGACTTTGTATAGACTTTGCTGCAACACATAGTCTGAATAGAAGACACGTGTAACCTTGCACATCGTGCAGTGTTTTGTATATAGTGTAAATAGAAAATTCTTACAACCCAAGCTGAAAGTTTGTTTTGTGCTTTACTCAACCAAACACTCTCACACTCTGGGGTGTGGCCATAGTCAGCCACTTCTAGCACTCTGCTATATCTATTCCATCTCAGTCCTTACTTTCTCCATCAGAACTTCTGCATGGGGCTAGCTAAGTTGAAAATGACAAGAGGTTCCACACACAATTGTGAAACAGTCCAGACCCCTGATTTTTTGTTGTTGTTGTTGTAGGTGTTTTTATTGTGTTGAAGGCCTGGATAGATAGAAACAGCTCTTGTCTTCAGATGTATCAGTTGTCACAGAAGAGTAAAGTGCCACAGTGCTGTCCTTCCCTTCTTTAATCAAGGGTCATGACTAACCCTTCTATGGAATGCATGGACCAGAATCCTGTTTGTACTGCATGATTGTGAAAGTGCAACAGGATTGTGTCCCAGTGTTCTGCTAATTGTGCAGTTGATCACATGCCCAGTTGTGCAGTTGACTGCACAATGGGCTGCCTGGGGGGTGGAAAAGCATAGCCTTTACATAAATAGAGAAAAATTATAAGAATTTGGTCCTAAACAAGACTAGACAGATTCCTGCTTCTGTTGCTTATTTCACATCAACACTGGAACATATTAAATCCAATTCTATTCTGCATACGAATTGCTCCCCACTAGTATGAGGAAGAGGGCTTTTTCTGTGTCCGCCCCACCCCTCTAGAACCTCCTCCCGACAGAGCTGCGCCTACAGACAGAGCTCCTGCCCTTTCGGAAGGGCTTAAAGACCTGGCTGGCGGGGCAAGTGTGGGGACCCAGGAATGCAGGTTCCCACGTAGGATGGCTGATTTAAGGGCAGCCACCACCCCCTTTTATCTGTATCTGTATCTGTTTTTTATCTGCTTTGCTGTTTTAATGTTTTAAATTTTTTTATGAATTTTTAAGGTTTTAGATATTGATATGACTATAGTTTATCCATGACGGTAATTTACGCTGTAAGCCGCCCAGAGTCAGGTCTACCCGATTGGGGCAGGATACCAAATGTGAGCAATAAATAAATAAATAAAATTTGAGGTTAGGGAGGTAAGCACTTGTCTCACACAAACAAAATACAGCAAAGGACAGCATAATCAATCTTCTTGCATGATGTAGATTTATTTTTGTATTCTCTGGAAAAGAGACTGAGATTTTGTACAGGTCAAGCAAAATTGCACAAGAACAACACTTTGATGCAAATTTTAATGCAAGCAAACTTTAATGCAAATTTTCATTCAGCAATTATTCTTCTACAATCACATATACTCATTCAGTGCCAATAGTGTATTAACATTCTAGTAAACCAAGCTGGGTGACAGAAGCGTAGCGTGCCTTGGCGGGGCCCCGTATAAAAATTTGTTTGGGGGCCCTTAGGAAGGGTAAAGATTTGTTTTGCTTACGCACGTTGGGGGCCCCCGTGGCCCGGGGGCCCCATATAATTGATATGGCAGATACGGCGGTAGCTACGCCTCTGCTGGGTGAACAAATAAGCAAAAGCAGAATATTCCAGAATGTTGAAAGGTAACCTAAACAGTGAAATGAATCTGTTTAGCTTAAAGCTCCCAAAAAAGTGGTTAAAAGAATGGCTAGAAGACCTACATTTTAAACCTCATGCTGGCATCATTGAGAATGATGGGAAATGGTGAATATTCTTGATATTCCTATTTGATGTCAAAATTATAGAAGGGAGGTGGGAAATGAAGAAAAAATCAAGGAAAAAATCTTGTGATACTCTATAGCTAGCACATTTGCTTCAGTGTTAGCTTACACTGATCAAAATCAAGTTTTTCAGACACATGGAATAGCCATTTTATACTTTCTAAATTCATAAATGAAAGGTCTTGAAAAGGTTGTGGGGTGTGTGTGTGTGTGTGTGTGTGTGTGTGTGTGTGTGTGTGTGTGTGTGTGTGTGTGTGTGTGTGTGTGTGTGTGTGTGAAAACAGTAGACAACGTGACAATCCATTGCTGTCAGAGGTAAGCTGTTACTCAGGAACAACACACTGTGCTAAAGACCACCATTAATAGCCACCTATAGCTCTCAACTGAGATCATGCTAAAAGAGACTAATGTGATTTACATTTTTGGAAATCCTTTTTTGAGTTACACTTCAAAGATACTTGATGTTGCAGATGATAAAACTGATCATTATTTAAATGTACAAGCTCCACCCCACCAGGAAAATTGGGGGGGGGGGGGGTTAGATTTTGCTTTGTTTTTTTAAAACATCTTAAAAAACAACTACGTACTTAATTTGTAGCAAAGGGGGCTATCTGACTAGACCATTGCCATGAAAGAATATTCATTTCATAGTTTGGTCTATAATATGAAGCCTTTAGATCTGTAAGGGCAATGAGCTCATACACAGCAAGCAGGATTTTTCTTTAAAAAAACTTGACTTGTTTAGCTGCCCCTCACTGAGGTGACTCCAGGCAGCTTACAACATAAGAATTGCCTTCCCTCCTCTTTTTCCAGCAGAATGAATTCATCTGGCTAGCATGACTTTTGCTCAAGCTTTTCTACCAGCTGCGTTCTTTCCCCAGGAGTTTCAGCCTCCCAAAAAGATCAGAATTTGCAGGTGTCCTCCTTTCATCAGATAAGTCAGATTCAAAGCTCCGTTTCTTCTTTCCACCTGCACAACTTGCCACATCTGTGTAGCTGTCAGGAAAGCCGATGTGGGTAGCCAAAACCAGCTTGATCAACATTTAATTTGATTCACAAAACTAGCCAATGAGTACAGGGGAAAGGAGGAGCTTTGCTGTTGAAAGGACTCTTCATGAGGGAACAGCTAAAACAGCAAAGGCACACACACACACACACACAGAGTTTCCTCAGTGCATCTATGCTTTCAAGTCTCAAATGACATATTTTTGCCCACCCTTTCCCACTTTTCTCTCTCTTTCTCACTTTGACTTGGAAAAGTGAGCAGTCTGGAACAAACACATCTTGCACAATCTAAGTATCGGACGTGGGAAAGAGATTGTTCTTCATACTGCCTACAATGGACTGGATCAACATCTCTCAATGTGTTCACCAAAGAGAGGAAGCAGAAGAAGTAGGGGCACTGCAGAGATATTTGAACAGTACAGAGGACTACCTTGCCTTCTTATATGGACCCAGACGGAGCCACTTGTTCCTGCCTATGTCTTGGGTTTATGCACTGATTTTCCTTGTTGGAGTATCTGGCAATCTTTTAGTGTGTCTGGTGATTCTAAAGCACAGGAACATGAAAACTCCTACAAACTACTATCTCTTCAGCCTGGCTATTTCAGACTTGCTAGTCTTGCTCTTTGGGATGCCCTTGGAAGTCTATGAAATGTGGAGCAACTACCCTTTCTTGTTTGGACTAGTTGGCTGCTATTTTAAGACAGCACTCTTTGAGACAGTGTGCTTTGCCTCCATCCTAAATGTCACCATGGTGAGCATCGAGAGGTACGTGGCCATCCTGCACCCCTTCCAAGCCAAGCTGAAGAGTACAAGGCGTCGTGCACTGCGAATCATCATTACCCTCTGGCTTCTGTCTGTCCTCTTTTCAGTTCCCAACACCAGCATCCATGGCATTGTGCTTCAGTACTTCCCAAATCATACAGAGGTCCCAGGCTCTGAGACATGTGCTGTGGTCAAGCCCATGTGGATCTACAACTGTATCATACAGCTAACTTCTTTTCTCTTCTATGTGCTGCCCATGAGCATCATCAGTATCCTGTACTGCCTAATGGGGCTGAAAGTGAGTCCAGATTTATCTCTGTTCTCATCTTTTAAAAAACACTAATCCATCTCATTCAATGCCATCTGTTTTTCTTTGTACTTTTGTTGTTCATCTTTCTTTTTATCTTTTTGGCAATGTACAATAGAAGTAAGGATTTCAAATGTTGCCACGTGCAAGTGGTGCTTCAAATGTGCTCCTATAATGTTTAGTGTTACTGACCTTTTAAAAACATATTTCTTAATCCTCTTTACAACACTAAAGTCTGCCCAAAGGGGACAAAATCTGCTGCCAAATAATTAAAGAAACCAAGTTGTCTGATGTCTTTATAGAATGATGTGATTTCATTTTTAAAGTTTTGAACCTTGCTCTAACACCTTAACAGAGTCTTACTTCAATGCCCTTTTCTGCATTTGCTAATAATCCACAGACAGGATTTCTATGGGACTGTAAAATCCACATTTCCACATTTAAGCTATGTACTTGTAATTTTTTAAAACTGAAACAATATTGTTTGTCCTGGCAGTGGAATCTTGTTTCAGCACTGGTGATGTGTTATTTAGCCTCAGGAAAGCAGGCTCACTCAAGGAGTGTAGGGCAGGTACAGTGATGGGATGTAACAGGTTCTCACCAGTTCTCCAGAACCGGTAGTAACTTTTCCCAGTGTCCCGGAGAACCGGTAGCAGCTTTTGGGGGGAACCACCTTCGGGGCTTACCTTTTCACTGGTTCCCCCACTGTGCATGTGCTCCAAGCACTTGGTGAGCATGCACGCCTACAGTGCATGGTGCGTATGCACGGCTTCCTTGCTGTCCTCCCAAGCGGGGAGGAGGAAGAGAAGCTGCTAGCCTAAAGCACCATTGGTTTGTGTTGTGTGGGTGGGTGGGTGGGTTGAGGAGTGTGTGTGTCCTTATTTTTATTTTATTATTTTATTTTATTTTATTATTTTATTTTTCTTTGGCCCCACCCATGACATCATGATGTCAGCTCCGCCCACACTGTGATGACATCATGGTGGGGTAGTAAATTTTTTTTTTTTAATTTTTATTAGGTATTAAAAAAAAATAATACAAGGATACAAAAGTACAAAAGTACAAAAATACAGAAATACATAACAAGACAATTACAGAAATATCTAGACTTATGAAGATCATGTAAAGTATTTTATGCATAACGATATTACGTGTTACATTTACCACCTTTTTAGACATAATCTTCTACACCTTCTTTTCTATTAGCCCATTAACACCACCCTCGTGCTATATACACTGTCCAGGGAGTTCTGTACCTTTACAATTTCCAAAAGTCATTCTGTTCTTGTACAGGGGGTATGCCCTTTTTTTCCTCCAAAGAATAACTTATAAAAGGTTCCCAGATCCTCCAGAAATTATTACTTTGCATTTTTCCTTTCCTACAATTTATTTCCCAAGTAAGCTTTTCATTTAACGCTAAATCCCACATTTGTATATACCAATCTTGAATATTGATTTGTTCATTACATTTCCACTTTTTGGCTATACATAATCTTGCAACGGTCAACATTATAGTCAATAACTCTTTATTATTCTTATTCATATCATAATCTCCTATATCTGTTAACAAGATTGTATCTGACCCCATTCCGATCTGCACTTTTAATATATTCTCTATTTCTTTTTCTATTCTTTCCCAGAAAAATTTTAATGCCTCACAGCTACACCACATATGCTCATATGTTCCCTTCATTTTTTTGCATCTTATGGGATTTTGCAGTGGTAGTAAAATTTTTGACATCCCACCACTGGGCAGGTAACCTGAAACCTACAGCTGTGACACACACACACCAAGTGGAAGTCAAGGTGTAGCTGTTGATGTCTCATAGATCCCACCCAGCATCAGCTTGTCCCTGCGGTGATCACCTCAGTCAGTCTGATGGTCAGGCTGATGGTCAGGCTGGCCCTGTCTAATCTTTCACCCAGTTCACGCTAATAAGTATTTGGAACTGTTTTAAAAGAACAAGGATTTTTGTCCTTTATTCCCATGTTTTACATACTTTAATCTCTCTGGGAAATATCCTTCTATTGTAAAATATTGAGCTTTCTGTCATATACAGGAAACAATGGCAGTCAGATCATTTGAATGGGAAACTTCAGCTAGAATTCTTGACCATCTGCCATGCTGGCTAGGGTTGCTGACTATTGGAACTTCACCTCCTTTACCTCAGCATTACATTTAACCTAATTGTAACCTTTGGTGTAAATTCAGGATAGTGTAGTTTATGCTGGTTCATTTCATTTCATTTTTAAAAAAAAAAATGAAAATACTTCATGCTAAATCCAACCTAACTGCTAGCTAAATCAATCAGACTCAGACCTGAAAGAGAACATGATGACTTGATTGTGGAGGAGATAATCAGACTGACCGCCAAATATGTTTTGGTTACTGTATTATGTTCTACTTCAAGGTGCTGTGTGTTTAAAAATATATTGCAAGGATCTGAATGTGAAGAAATCATACAGAATAAAGCCTTAAACAACATTTCCTTCAGGGACTTCTGGATTTTGTAAAGATATACTGTATTGCACACACAAAATAAAATTCCTCATGGCTGTGTAATTTGTTATTCATCAGCTTGCAAACAGTAGTCAGAGAGGATTAAAATGATAGTATTTCGGCACAAAGAAAGGTTTCTGCAGCATGCCAAAAATAACAGCAATCAGAAACAAAATCCTGAATGCTGTCAATAACTGCTGAATCTTCTTGAGTTAAAATATTTAAAGCATCCACACAATATTTACATTTGCCAATTCTGAGGTTTGCAGATCTCCTAAATGATCCCAGGCACCTGTTTCTCCTAAATAACTGATTAACTCCTTCAGCAAGTCAAGAAATTGGGTCAAATGTCTCAGTTGTTATTAAAACAAATCTCAGTTTACCTTTCCATGTGTGGGACAATAAGTTATTTAGCAAAATGTGTTATTTAGCAACTGTGAGAGAAGTGGAGTGAGACCATTTCAGAGTATATTTATGTGATCCTCCAAAGTTTTAGATTAAATCTCATATAGAACCACACCGGGGTTTTAAATTAATGATGACTAAAACAATGTTATTCCAGATGGTAATGTATGGTTGTGAGAGCTGGACCATAAAGAAAGCTGGGCACAGAAAGAGACACCTTTGAAATGTGGTGTTGGAGAAGAGTTTTGAGAGTCCCCTGGACAGCGAGGAGAACAAATAGGTCAATCTTAGAAGAAATCAACCCTGACTGCTCCTTAGAAGGTCAAATAGCAAAGATGAAGCTAAAGTACTTTGGACATCAAATGAGAAGAGAGGATTCACCTTTCCCAGCCTTGATGCTGGGAAAGGTGGAGGGCAAAACAAGAAGGGGGTGGCCAAAATGAGATGGCTAGATGGTATTGTAGATGCAATGGGGACAGAGTTGGGTGGGTTGAGGAGGATGGTGGGGTTGCAAGGGGCTGGAATTGACTATGTAACTGAACAACAACAACAAAACAAGAAGACAAAACAATAAATGAGATCCTGAATGAATCAACTGAATCGAAAGATCATACGGATTAGTTATTTCAGGGCTTCAGTGTCAATCATACTTTCTGGAAATTGTTTCTCTTAAGACTACTGCCATAATATTCTGAACACATTTTCACACATATTGGTCCAAATTCTATACATGTTTGTGTTCATGTAACCACATTTATATACACTTTACATCTTGGGTGTGAATTGCCACAAATTAATAAATTAGTGTAGGGTCGGCACTTGCTATTTCAGTTGAATGACTTGGTGTGAAACACAGCAGCTGAATTTATGTTGGATTTACTACAAATGCAATTTCTTAACATGCAGGAATTTGCTAATATAGTTTATACTAATTCTGTTATGCCAGCAATTAGCAGGATTTTAGCCAGTATGAATAGAGGCCAACTATTTAGAAAATCAATCCTTCACTAATTAAAAGCTTCTCAATCTGTAGAAAGAAGCATTGTACCTCTCTCAAGATCCATTATTACAACAGCATGCTTTCAAGTTTGCTGGTATGCATATATCAAAGCAGGTATCATTTTGTAAATCAGCATCTACATTCTTGGATCAACAGCTGCATATTTTATTCCTAATAACAGAACAGTTTATTCACAATTGAGAACCACAGCTGATACTATCTTCCTTTGAGGGTGGTAATATATATTAATTGCACAAATCAGCAATAAAGTTAGATTTGGTGACAGCTAGAGTACAAATCACTGCACATTGGAAAAATATTCCAAGACCCCTAATCAGAAAATGGTTCGACAGAATTAGGAAAGATACATTGACAGAGGAATGTTATTCTTCTGTGATTTGAAAAGTACAGGAAACAAACTCGACAACCCCCAACTACAGTAATACCTCAGATAACGCTAAGACTTGGTTCCACAAGTCTTGGTGTTATCCGATTTTTAGTGTTATCCGATCCATGTTAAAATCCTATGGGATGGATCAGATAACGTTAAAGCTCCATAGAGATACATTGTAACCGCACAGGTTTTAGCGGTTGTTATTCGATCAATCCCATAGGACCTTAAAGTTATTCGATCCAATTCTCCTCCCAAGATTACTTAACGTTATGCGATTTTAACGTTATCCGAGGTAAACGTTAGAGATATTACTGTATTTTGGATTTCTGTGAACTGAAAGTCCAAACGTTCTGGAAGGCCAAAGTTTTCCCATCCTTGCTTTTGTTTTCTTTCTATTTATTGGGATAAACCCTGAATTGCCCCTGGCAATGAGCTCCTGATCAATATGTGACCAGCATACTGTCGGTGGAAATGGTACCAAAAGAGTTCTGGAAACTGAACTTGCAATGGGATAGAATTCCCACAACTCTTGTATAAATCATTAGCATCAAATGCTGACCCTCAAAGTGTGTTCTGTACCGTGATGGGCAGCCAAAACTTTTACTACCACACTGTGGGCAGAGCCAACATCATGGGTGGAGCCAATGTCATGATATCATGGGTGGAGCCAAAGTAAAAAATACATAAAAATACAGTACACATAAAAATACAAATTAAATACACATTAACTAGACATAAAAACACATAAAAATACAAATTAAATACACATTTCTTTTTATGGAAATTTTTAAACTACTGCTGTTATTGATGTTTATTGAACTTTTTGTTACTGTTTATTGAATTGCTTTTACTGTAATGATGTTTATGTGCTGACGTTCTGTGATACTGATACTGACTATTTATTGACTATTTTCGTTGGATATTGACTATTGATTTATTGATATGTTGTGACTGTAACTATACATGTGTGTAAACCGCCCTGAGTTGGCTCTGCCAAGTAGGGCGGTATAGAAACCCAAATACAACAACAACAACAACAACAACAACAACAACAACAACAACAACAACAACAACAACAACAACAACAACAACAACAACAACAACTAGACATAAAAATACATAAAATACACATTAAATACACATTAAATAGACATAAAAACACAAATTAAATACACATTAAATAGACATAAAAACAGATAAAAATACACATTAAAATACACATTAAATAGACATTAAATAGACATAAAAACACATAAGTACATAAGTATAAAAACACATAAAAACAGATAAAAATACACATTAAAATACACATTAAATAGACATAAAAGTACACATTAAAATACATATTAAATAGATATAAAAACACATAAAAGTACACATTAAATACATATTCCACCACCCTTACCCCCACCCACCTCAAAATGGAGGAATGCATGCATCAATTGGTATTTTAATGCATGTGCACTGACACAGCAGCCATTTTGGGCTCAGTGTCGGGCAGCCGGATAGGCGACCAAACCGGTAACCTAAAAAAAAAAAGGTAACCACCCCAGGTGGTCTCCCGGGAAGGTTACTACCACCCCCACCCCTGGGAGACCACCCATGATTGTTACTACCGGTTCTGCCAAACCGGTCTGAACCGGCCCATGCCCACCACTGGTTCTGTAATTGAAAATCATTTGCCTATATTAGCTGTAGCCTCAAAGTCTCTAATCAGGGTGGGAAATCTCCAACAGGGCTGATTAGCTAAAATGATAAAGTGAATTGATTTTACAACTTTTCTTTCCACTTGTCCATGGGGGACTCAGTTTTTGTTTTCCTTTTTAATCTCCTTCCTTTGAAAATCTAAAGATGTCTGATGTGCATAGATCAGATCATGTTTGGACTTTAAAGAGGAGTCATGGGGCTGCAGTTTGGATTGTGATAGCAGCATGTAGTAGAGAGCAAGGCATTATTTAGCCAGATTATTTTCCCTACCTATGTCTGGGAGGGAGGCTTCTATTGTAGGCAGTGAGAACTTCCCTTTCACAGTTCACAGGTTCTGTGAGGGCCAATTTCCCCAATGACAGTGGTATAGGAGATGGGTTAATGAGGGTTCTAAAAGTCAATACAACATAGAGCTAACATTGTCATCTGGTGCAAGCCATTGTTATTTATTATTGTGCAACTCATGTTTGTGTGATTTAAAAAAAAATCATGTCAAAAGCACACAACAGTTCTTTCTGGGTTGAAAGCTGGAGGAATTCTTCTTAGGGGGCACCCAAATAAGGCTCATTTCATGTTCCCAAGATCTTTTCCCACTGAAGGTGTCCCTATTTATCTACTTGCAATTTCTTGCTTTTGGACTGCTTTGTGCTCAGACAACCTTCTTTGCGTCTTCTCTTTCAAAGGGAATAAAGTACCTTGAAATCCCCTGGGGTATGGAGAATAAATTTTCAATTTCTTATTCTCTTATGTACGTCCCTAGTCTAAGATAAAACAAAAGTCAAAAAGTTCAAATGCTCCTTGTAAATTTGGCTTCTTGTTGTTGTTCAGTCGCATAGTTGATTCCAACATTTCGTGACTCCATGGACCACTGCATGCGAGGCACTCCTGTCCTCCACCATCCTACTCAACCCACCCAGCTCTGTGCCCATTGCATCTACAATACCATCTAGCCATCACATTTTTGGCCACTCCCTTCTTTTGCACTCCACCTTTCCCAGCATCAAGGTTTTCTCAAGTGAATCTTCTCTTTTCATTTGATGTCCAAAGTACTTTAGCTTCGTCTTCACTATTTGAACTTCTAAGGAGCAGTCAGGGTTGATTTCTTCTAAGATTGACCTATTTGTTCTCCTTGCTGTCCAGTGTACGCTCAAGACTCTCCTCCAACACCACATCTCAAAGCCTCTAATCTTCTGCACTCAGCTTTCCTTATGGTCTAGCTCTCACAACCATACAATTTGGCTATTCTCTTGAATCTGCCTACTTCATTGTATGCACATTGCATTGCTTTATGTTGTATATTTATTGTTTGTTTATTGCATTAATAGCCCACTTTTCAGCCAAACAAGGTGCTCAAATTCACACACATTGCATAATATATCCAAAATGTATCATTGGATGTTCATTTGTAAGAACTGTAGCAATTTGTTGGTGTGTCTTGAGCAGATCGTGTGGTAAATACATCACTCTATTCAAGGTGATTTTCCATAATAGCATAAGATCAATTTAACAGCTGTTATTTATCCCTCTTTTTTTACTCCATTACTAGCTGAAAGGAGACCGTTCCTTGGAAGCAGATGAAGTGGGAATGAACATTAAAAGACCCTCCAGAAAGTCTGTCACTAAGATGTTATGTAAGTACAATAATGATATTTTATATTTATAAATTAATGTGAGAACACTATGTGTAGAATAGAGATGGGCAATTTCCACTACTGACATAGATATAGTGGTACCTTATACAATGATTTTAATCCATTACACAGGGCTCGTTGTTGTATGAAAAAAATGCTATACAATACATGAATCGTATAGCGATTTTCCCTATGGTATGCACTGTACAACGGATATCTCTATGGGAAAAATCAAACAACAACAAAAATTTGTTGTATGATTTTCCCCACAGAGATGCATTGCATTGTATAACAATGTTTTTTTCAATTCCTTGTTGTTATACAATTTAATTAAAGAGGCATTCGTTATACTGTACAGAGTTCTATTGTATCTGTAGACTGGTACCTAGACTCGTCATTTGTGTTTTTGGACTCAAAAATAAAATAAAATAAGAAGAACAGATACATTTATTTTATTTATTTATTTACTTGAATTTTGTATACAGCCCTCCTTGCCAGGGCAACTCAGGATGGTTAACATCGCATATAAAACATCATCAATATGAATCCAAAATTCTAAAAGATTTAAACTAAACAAGTTAAAAAAAATTAAAAATAAAACTAACTCTTAAAATTACTTTAAAAGGGCATTGAGGGAAAGAGGGAACTCACACTAGCCAGCGGGCTGGGGTCGTGGCACAACCCGTACCCCATACCTGCCCTGCCAGCCATGTTTTTAAGTTCTTCCAAAAAGGCAGCAACTCCATCTGGAGGTGCAGCTCCATTGGCAGGAGATTCTATAGGGTCAGAGCGGACACAGAAAAGACCTCTTTCTGGTGCCAGAGAGGTGTGCCTCTCTGGTTGATGGAACAACTAGAGAGCCTGTCCGGTCTGCTCTGGTGGGACGGACAGATGTTCTTGGGGTGAGGCGGTCTCTTAAGTATACATGACCTGCTCTCAACAGCTGTCATTCTGTTCTGGGCTGAATTGACTTTTGTTTCTTTCTGTACCCCTGCCCATTTGAAAAAGTGTTTGGACTAAAGGCTAATGAAATCATAAATTATAGCAATTATGAATGGAATCATACAAAACAAAAATAACTAAGATTTGGTTATTAAATAATTTAGTCCTGAGCTCCGTCATGGACATTCCCAAGGTATCTCAGATGAGAAATAATTCAATAATTGTGATTTGTTAACATTAGTAGTGTTTTTATTTTCTGTTTAATGCATGTAAAATGGAAACATTTAAGCTTTCATGTAATATTAACACAATTTACTCATATTAGGCCTGGCAATCACCAGGATCTGCCTAAGAAAATACAGCCCAGGGACTTTCCCCTCATTCTTTCCTTTCCATTATAATTCTGCTGGTTTCTAGTTGAAAGGGAGTGAATTTGATTAACTGCATTTGAAAAAATGTCTAGCACCATTTGGCATTGACAAGCTCAAGTGGTAAACATAAAAGGCCATCTGCTTACCACAGAGTCAAAAAAAGACCCTCCTTATCTATTTTTTTAATATATGGTGGCCATTGTATGTGTACTGATAGATATGATTTTGGAGGGGGAAATGAATATTACACACAATCTGTTTTTTGCTTATGACTTTTATTGTAAAGTGAAAGTGCAGCCCAGTAAGCAATAGGTCAGAAGTAAGCTCCACAGACTTCAAAACTTGCCTTATTTCTCAGAGAAGTGGGTATTGGACTGTTTGCAATCTTATTTCCCAATTCACTTATTTTTCCAGATGATCAGTAGAAATACCTTTAGACCTCTAGTTGTGTCCTTTGCATACTCAGGCATTCCAGATTTTGAATTAAGAGGTGGTAGAACTTTTAGAAAAGACACCAAAGTCTTTTACAAAAGGGAAGACACTGCCCCAGTGATGGGATGTAACAGGTTTGCACCGGTTCGTCAGAACCAGCAGTAACTTTTCCCAGTGTCCCGGAGAACCGGTAGCAGCTTTTGAGGGGGACCACCTTTGGGGCTTACATTTTCACTGGTTCCCCCAATGCGCATGGGTGCCAAGCACTTGGTGTGCATGCACGCCTACAGTGCTTGGTGCGTATGAACGGCCTCCTTGCGGGGAGGAGGAAGAGAAGCTGCTAGCCTGAAGCTCCCTATAGCCTGCTCCCCAGGGTAAGTGACTCACCTTTGGATGTGGTGTGTCTGTGTGTATTTTAATGTGTATTTAATACATTTACCTATATTAATGTACTACCACCATTCCTAAAAGGCCTGGTGGCCAGCAGGCCTGGCAGCTTGGCTTGGGGTTTTTAAGCAAAGTCTTGGAGTTACCTCATCAATAAGTTACACCTGTGCTGTTCCAATTGCTGTTTCAATTGGAGAACCCTGAAGGAGGTACAGCTGTTTTACATTTACATTAAGGCATATTCTCCTAGAGAACTGATTAGGCAAAGACTTAGTACCTAACTTCTTTAACTGTTGAAAAGTTGAAAAGTGCCAAAATGAAACCATCTTGTGGTGAGTTCATTCGGTAGTTCCTTCCATCTGACCTACTGTGAGAAAGATTAGCCAGAATAAGCTTTAAGCTCTGGTTTAAAAGCTCTGGTTGATTTGTGTTTGGGGTGGGTAGGTGGGCGTTTGGGTAGGTGGGTTTATTTTGATGTATTTTTTATTTAATTTATTTAATTTATTTATGGGTTTGTGTTGTGGGTGGGTGGGTGGGTGGGTTGAGGGGTGTGTGTGTGTGCTTATTTTTATTTTATTTTATTATTATTATTTATTTTTTTTATTTTTTTCCCACCCACAATGTCATGACATCATGATGTTGGCTCCGTTCATGATGTCATGACATCATGATGTTAGCTCCGTCCACACTGTGATGACTTCACGGTGGGGTAGTACAATTTTTGACATCCCACCACTGCACTGCCCCAATGCATGTCGATAGAATCAGGGGATTTCTTTACTGAAAATATCTATATGGGTATTTGTTCATTTTTGAAGAATGACTAGTTCATAAGTTTAAAATATTAGATTTTTGTTTTTGTTTTGTTTCCTTGTTATACGCAGTTCAACCATCAATAGTTGTATGTTTTCCTCTTCAGTGTAGACTAAAACCTTCTCTCATAATGGACTTTCTCTACTCTTTCTGAATTAATATTGCATATTTCCTAGACTTAGGAAGCTTCCAGTTCCTGTTTCTTTTTAATGTTCTTTATTTATTTGTTAAAACAACAATAAATACATTGTGCTTTATTCTGAGAATGAATTCAAGGACATTATGCATTGTCCATACATGAAAAACAGCAACACAAAGACAAAGAGAGGCCAGTGTTGTCTGTTGACCAGAAGTAGACTAATAGCACTGTTGAATTAAACTTTTCAAAGTAAGTTAACATTATGATATGTGGGCAGAGCAGAAGGAGGAAAACAATTGTTATAAAATACAATGCCATGGTATTTCAGTTTGATGAAGTGTTCCATCTGGTGTGTTTATTTGGTTTATTGAATCTTCCAAGTTTAATACAATAGACAATCTCATATGTCTTGACTTCTCTCTATGTTTCTTTCCATTTCTGACAGTTGTCCTAGTGATTGTTTTTGGAATATGTTGGGCCCCATTTCACACAGACCGACTTTTCTACAGCTTTGTTGTACACTGGACAGAACCTCTTGCCAATATATTCAACTTAATCCATGTGGTATCAGGTATTTTTCTTGTCTTACTAGAATGTGATGTAGTTTTTTTGTTGCAGGTTGTTTTAGCATCCAAGGCAGAAAATTCTACAGATATCTCTTCTCTCTCCCTTGCAATAAAAACACAGCAACAAATAACAAAAGGCTGCTCTTTCATGCCTCTCAAGATTGACAGCACACACTGCTTAATTGTATCATGAAGGAACCACTTAGGAAGAAAAATGTAATTGAATAAAATAATAATTTCCTTCTTCCCAGGCAGAATATGTTCAAACTATCTTTGAATAAACTGATATTTGAATTTCAAAGAAACCTCTGTAATAATTTTACAACTGCCAGAAGGAAAATAAATAATAATGTGCAATTCTTATCTCACCAACTTATTGTAAATGACCTTTCTGGAATGAAATCATTAAGTTATATTCTTCTTTTCTCTTCTGATTTTCTAAGAGTCACAGCCACTCTCCTCTTCAATATTTATACATAAGGAACTCCAACTGCAGAAGCTGCCATGGTAATCTAATGAGGCATAATGCCATGATAGATCTTGGTGGCAGCTTCTGCAATTCATAGTCTGTGCACATGTAAATGTTGAACGATTACTGTCATAGATGCAGATGTGACAAGCTACTCCTCTGCCAGAACAAAAAAAAACTTGGAAAAATTATATTCCATGCTGGTTAGGGGTATCTTAATGAGATAATGCAGCCCCTCCTTTTGGTTTTGCAAGTTGTGAGCTTCAGGTGAGGAAAGCATTGTTTTGGCAAGCAATATAATCACCTCCCCAACACTCACTTTCAGATGTCTATGATGAGGATTAATCATGGAAACTCTGATTGAGTGTAAAAGTTCAAGAAACCCTGACAATTTGTGAAGATGCCGTAATTTGGTTCGATCCTTATAATTAAGAACAGGATTTATTTATTTATTTATTTGTTCCAATTTGTTATCCCGCCCCAATCGGGTAAACCCAACTCTGGGCAGCTTACAATACAGATTTAAAAAATTCATAGCTTAAAAACCACAGTTCATGAGTCAATAAACCCGTAGAACAGTCCCACATGCCCCATATATATCACTTAACTATTAACAATTAAAAATATGATTAATACAATACTAAAAATTGGATGAGCACCAAATGTCATTGTGCACCAAAGTCAGCATTTTTTACCCATAAAAATATGCAAAAGCTATCATTGCTGCTACTGGACCACTGCTAATATATACAGGGTAATAAACAAACAAACAAAATTCTGGTTTATTTATTTTTTGTCAAGCAGGGAATCTCATTAGAAAGCATAAAAGAAAGACCCTAAAGAAAATGGTCCAACATTCTTATCCAGCATCTAAGGGTTATAGCAACTTAACTACCATGATTAAGATTGAAAAACTTGAACATTCCACAGTTGAACATTAATCACAGTTAAGTCTGACCTTTCATGAACCTATGGGCCACAGAATGCTAGGCCCCAAACATTCCCTAGCTATGGGATATTCTCTGTAGGATTTGGCAAAGTTAGAAACATATATGTGGACTGCAACACCCAGGGTCCCCCAGTCAGTATAACAAGTAGAGACTGAGACCAGTAGCCCATATGTCAGATTTTCTAGCTGTGTGAGTCAATGGAAGCCTCATTCTTCCAGGAGAAATCCAATTTGTGCTGCCACAGATCTGCCAGTGAAACAGGTGAAATGGGGCCAAGCTTTGAACAGAAAATAAGCAGCACTGGGGATATGTTTACGTTGTTTCACTGCTTAATGCAATCCTTCAACAAGAACACCAAATCAGATGACTTTGATTTTGAGATCATATACTCCCATCATCATGTTCAGTCCAGGAGTGGATCCCACTCTGGACCATGGCTATGTAAAAGAACATCCTGATAAATTCTTTTGGTTGGATTCCAGATAGATGAGATATTTAACAAGTGTTCCTGCTAAGCATTTAGAAGAAATCTTATTGTTTCCCAGACGTTCTTCCCTAAATCATTACACCAATGTATATGTACTGTATACTGTATATGTTATAATGGTCTCATTGTCACACCTGAGATAACTGCTTAGAAATTCACTGAAACTTCTCATTCATTGCTCCCCCTGACACAAACACATATATTGCTACAAAATCCATCCTTCAAGAACATTACTCAGCTGAACTATATAGGGTGAAAATAAGTCTGATTGTACAAAGGGTCAAGGAAAAGAGATGGAGGAAGCTGAAGGAAAAGAACTATGGATGGGGAAGCATTATATGGAGAGAGTGCTCAGCACTCTTTAGCCATGTATCTGTGTTCAAGGCTTGATTCCATTGATTGTGTGATTGATTGATTGATTGATTGAGTGAGTGAGTGAGTGAGTGAGTGAGTGAGTGAGTGAGTGAACAAGTGAATTTCTATCCCAATGTTGTCCCCTAGTGGAAGTCCAATGTTTCTTCCAAAAATATTTTAAGTCCAAATAATACAAAAACATTGTAATTAAAATTTGAAACTATAATACGTAGATATTTTAAAACATTATATAAAGACATTAGAATAGATTTTAAGGATCTCCCAATTTCAATTGGCTTTAAATCAGGGGACACACACATTGCTGTGTGTATCATTTTGCAAAGATCTGCTGTGCTACTGTGCTGCAAATATGCTACTTCAGCCCTGAGTCACATAAATGCATATTTCATTATGTTTGCTCATAGTACTATATACTACACTGCAATAATGTATCAAATACAGTATATAATAATGCATACATAGACCTAGGTGTAATCTTCCAGTGACTTGGACTGTGGAGAGACCAGATGATCAATTACACCATGCTTCCCCAGAGATTGTTTCCACCAATCTGATAGTATTCTTTCCAAAAGGGGGCTCATATATGCATTCAGCCTTAAAGGTTTTTCAGGGCAAAGTGGTAGCCAAAAAGATATATGGTTCTCAGCTGTGTGCATAAAAATATTTTTGCCTGTTTGAGAAAGTACAATCAACATTCCCAAGAATTATCCTTGGTGTCACACATTGCACTCTTAACACCCTACTTAGGATAGAAACTGGGTGATACCTCCTGAAGCACACACATGGTTCCAGATGATTGACTCATGACTCAAGATAAATCTCAATTTGCCTGAGTTAATCCCCTAATGAAAGCAAAAGAGATAACCAGACAGTGGATTTGGTAATCAATTTAGCTTTCATTAGGGAACTAAGCCAGAACTCTAAATGGACTGACTCTGTGTTCCATGGGCAATGGCATGACCCTCTTACTTCAGATGTACCATTGAATTGTTTCTGATATGGATGTAAAAAGTTCTTGTCTCCTGGTGTCCTTTACCAATAGCTAGTTGAGTCAGGATACGGTTTTGCTCCTATCATTTCCCTTGTTGGGGAAGACAAGGAGTACTCCTTGAGCCATAATTCTCAGGTTTGTTCTCTCTTGCATCTTTTTTAACAGGAGAAGAAGGTGAGGATTGTGAGTACGTTGTACCTCCCTTACACTTTTCCTAACAGGGAAGGTGAGGGAGGAAACAAAGCAGATCTGGGGATCCCATTGTTAAGTGTTGCTGTTATTCTCTTCCTGTTCTTCTCTCATTTTGTCTTTTCTTTCTTTCCTAGGTGTTTTCTTCTACCTGAGTTCTGCTGTAAATCCTATCATCTATAACTTGCTATCCAGACGTTTTAGGATGGCTTTCCAGAATGTCATATTTCCTCAGTGCAAGCACTGGCGCCCCAGACATAGCAGCCACTTGCCACCCCAGAGAAGCATCTTCATGTTGGTGGAACGCAACATCATCAGATCTGCTCAAGAGAGAAGTCCTCCAGATATACATAGGTCATCTGTGTGCAGCTCTCATTTGTCTAGTGGTCTCTGACTATGGTGCTGTCTAAAGCCTAAACCCAAAGCAGAGTTACATATGCCTACATTCACCACAACTGGTGTTCTTAAAGATGGCAAACTCTGTACTGCAGTTAGGCCTACATTTTCCCTCACTGATACTAGAGATGTTTATCCAAGAGTTGGGCAAATACTGAAATGACCTGAGCAAGTCTTCAGATCTTTTCCTTTTTGTAATGCTTATTCCCTGAGAAAGATCGGCAGGCAGAGAAGGCCTACAGTCTGAGAAGAAAGCATGTGTCATTTTCCATTGCCAGGTAAGGTGCCCTACTTGGAATGCCCACTGCCCTTTCCAAAGAGGCAGGCAGATCGCCACCCTGTTCCCTTTCTTCTTCGGAAAGGGAACAGGGCTTTTTTTTTAACATTGTGCGATCAATGCATTGCACATCGTTAAAAACTGGATAACGACCAGCCTTGTGGAGCCAAGTCTCATCGCTATCCGATGTACTAGTATAGTAGGATTGTGTTCAACACTCTAAGCATGTTCACAAGGCCAGGATAAATAACACCTGAATTAGGGCTATTGTCTGTTCAAATAAGAACTACCAATATCTGAACTACCATTCTTTTCTACAGCTCATTAAAGCAATGAATATAAAATTATGGATGGAATTAAAAGGATAACTATTTTTCTGCTAAATTTTTCACTTCCGTTTTGTCATTCAGGAGAAGCTAAAAAGCACTGAAACAATCAAGAACATTAATAAGCAAGGAACAAGTAGTTCTTTATTATAAATGTGAAATCAATAAACATATAATCCTCCTGGACCACAAACTATGTGGTGACAGCTGTTCCATTAGAACTTCATCACTTCTCCCACTGATCTGTACGACATCATGGATTGCCTGTAAACAAATGAGGAGTCAAATCTTGCACGTCCCAAAAGCATGAGACAAGCCAACAGAAACCTATGAGACAAACCAACACAAACCTATGACAGAGTTAATATCATTTTTCAGATGTCTTAGGGATGACGTTTGAAGCCCTTTTTATGAAAACAAATGGCACAACCAAAGAGCCCCTCCAGTCCGCTCTGGTGGGACGGACAGATTATTAGATTCTCTAATACATTATACATTTATTGTAATTTGAGGGTGCAGTCTTTTAAATTTTTAGCTGATGGTCGCTCATTGATCAAAACCCCTGCCTTGTAATAAATCAATACTACATGGAAGTTTTTACATATATTGCTGTAATTGTCTAAATCCCCCAACAATAATTCAGTAGTTGCTGCGACTCAAAGCTATTCTTCAATTAAATGCCATTAAATGGATTGGTTTAAACTTAGATTTAATTAGCTATGTTTACATAAATATTTTATGACTCCCATGGCAAAAAAACATTTTAGTTGGACAGAAATCATTTATTCTAATTTGCATATTTGTTATAACTGAATGCATTGTAATTATTACTGCTATTCTAATAGGACAAAGTAAGGAGCAGACTTGTGAATACTGGCTACTTACTGTGACTACTCCTGCCAACCTAGCAGATTGAAAGCAAAAAATTGCAAGTAGATAAATAGGGACCATCGACTGCAATTTGTATCCGTCTGAGAATGCATTTTTTTTCCTGAAGCAGGAAAAATGTCACTGGTGTGAATTTGTTTAAGGTGGATGTCATCTTGCCATGAAGTGATCCACATACTATGATCTCGGATCACTCCAGTGGAAAAAGATCTTGGGGGCATGAATGGAACCTCATCCAGGTGTCCCCTGAGTGCAGTTCCTCCAGCAAAAATCGTTTCAACCCAGAAAGCACTTTTGTGTGTTTCCGACACTTTAAAAAATAGTACAATCTTAAGCATTTTTACACATCTGTAAAGTACATTGTATTCTCAGTAAGATTTTCACCATAGCATATATGGGACTCTATCTGTTTAGATCTATGCATGTTATTTCAGAAGATTTTGTGAAGTGGAATTAATAGGAAGAAGCTGGCCTTCATTTTGATCTCAGAAAGTATAGTCTGTTTTTTGGTATCCAGATTTCACAGTCACTGGAGCACCACAACCTCCCCCTAAGCACTTCTTTTTGAATCCCTGTCAGGGTGTTTTCCTTTTTAATGATGCTTGGATATACAGTCAAACCTCACATAAAGAGCACCTCGCTTAAAGAGTAACTCACTTAAACAGCAGAATTTTCTTTGAATGTCCACTTCGCTTAACAAATAAAACCAACCAAAAACTCACTTAAAAAATAAATTGGGGTTCACTTCCCCACCACCACCAGAAGTCACAATTGGCCACTTACACTGGTGTTTTGCTTAAAGAGCAAACTCGCTTAAAGAGCAATTCTGTGGAACACGTTATGCTCTTTAAGTGAGGTACCACTGTACGCTGTTCCCAGTGCCTGCAAATGCTGAAAACAGCATATAATGGAGGCTTGCATCTGTCAAAGGCTTGTTGTTCAGTCGCACAGTCGATTCCAACCCTTTGGGACCCCATGGACCACTGTCCGCCAGGCACTTCTGTCCTACACCATCCTCCTCAACTCACTCAGCTCTGTGCCCATTGTGTCTACAATACCATCTAGCCATCTCATTTTGGGCCGCCCCCTTCTTCTTTTGCCCTCCACCCTTCCCAGCATCAAGGCTTTCTCAAACAAATCCTCTCTTCTCATTTGACGTCCAAAGTACTTTAGCTTCATCTTTACAATTTGACCTTCTAAGGAGCAATCAGGTTTGATTTCTTCTAAGATTGACCTATTTGTTCTCCTCGCTGTCCAGGGGACTCTCAAAACTCTCCTCCAACACCACATCTCAAAGGCATCTATTCTTCTGCGCTCAGCTTTCCTAATGGTCCAGCTCTCACAACCATACATTGCCACCGGGAATACCATTGCTTTGACTATATGAATTTTTGTATGCAATGTGATGTCTCTACTTTTCACTATGCTCCCCAGGTTTCTCATTGCTTGCCTCCCAAGAATCACTCGCTTTTTTATTTCATGGCTGCAATCACCATCTGCAGTGAGCTTTGATCCTAGGAAAGTAAAATATGTCACAGCTTTTTTCCAGGGACTGATAGGGCCTGTTGCCATTATCTTGGTTTTCTTTATATTGAGTCTCTAGCCAGCTTTTGCATTTTCTTCTTTCAACCTAATCAGGAGCTTTTTAAAGTGCTCCTCACTTTCTGCCATTAGGGTGGTATCATCTGCATATCTCAAATTGTTGATGTTTCTCCCAGCAATTTTGATCCCAAATTGTGATTCCTCCATCCCTGCATTGCACATTATGTGCTCTGTGTATAAGTTGAATAAGCAGGGTAACAAAATGGAGCCTTGTCTTACTCCTTTTCCTATTCCAAATCACTCTGTCCTTCCGTATTCTGTCCTAACTGTTGCTTCTTGATTCATGTACAGATTTCTCATGAGGCATATAAGGTGTTTTTGTATTCCCATCTCTTTAATTAATTAGTCCTCCTAATTATATGAAAAAGTAAAAATGTAAAATAGTTCAGATGTAATAGCATTTGTATAAGCAATTTGTCTAATATCTACTAGCTGAACATTATTTGGGGAAATATTTATCAGATAAACTGTACTTGCTGATATTTTTGTTTTCTGATGTGTACATCTGTAGGCATTTTTCTGTGTATTTTTCAGGGGGTCACATTAATGAATGCATGTCTGCACTGGTTAAAGCACATTTATGCACATTTTAGAAATATACATTTTTATGCATTCTTCAATAATGCATAAGTAATGAAATGCATTTATTTATTTCATTGATGTTGTTGTGAGGCTGAAAATATATCATTTTCAAATCATTAATTGTTTCTTCTTCTGTTTTCAGTCTGGGAGGAATAGAATGAAGCAATTTGGGAGTGGGAATGGGAAATAAAAACAATTTTTTCAGATATCCATAGATTCGTTAAGACCTTAATATATTGATTGTCATACACAAGAGGATCTTGTAAATGAAATAAGTTGTTCTCATGAAGTTCAGATGTTGTATCCTATCAGTGCTTTTTCCAAATTCATTGGTCTGGTCATGCTCTCAGTTTTACAGTCACATTACATTTTACAAGTTACATTGATTCAATGGGCTTACTTTAGTTTTAGTTTAACTTATTTTAGAGAAAAAGAAATGCAAGAAGACTATTGAAACGACTGAACTAATTACTTCTTTTAAACTAGGGGTCCCCAACCTTTTCCACACCATGGACCGACTTCATGGCAAATAACCTTTCCATGGACCAGCAAGTGGTGGCAGTGGGACCGGATGGCGCAAGCACACAACAAAATATGACAAAGTGTACACTGTACACAGGTGGGGGGAGGAGCCCCCCTGCAGCCCCAAAACAAGGAGGAGGGGACCAGCTGCCTGCCAGCCACTCCACCCGACACTACACACAGGTGGGGGGAGGAGACCCACCGCAGATAAGCAACATGGAGGAGGGCCCCAGCCACTGTGAGTGAAGCCTGCACTCCCACCCCACCAGCCAAGTAGACCCGGCAGAGTATACCAAGAGCAGAAGGCTACCACCTGGGCTCCCAGCACAACCCACCCCCTGTGGCCCGGTTTGGGACAGTCCATGGCCTGGCATTCATCCATGGTTTGGTGGTTGGGGACCCCTGCTTTAAACCTCTGAGTGTTGGGAAATTCACATGTCTAAGTGCAAGCCCACTCCAGTAAGACGGGTGAGCCACCTAGCAGCACTACACAGAGAGAGGGAAGCCCAGGTAGCATAATCAGGGAAGCCAAAATTTCATTACTGATGAGGCAGGTTTCCAAATCCAATGTGTGGTCAAGTCCAGAATACAGGTTTGACATCTGGCAGGGTAGTCAGATAGGCAAAGGTTCATTCCAGGCTGGCAAGGTAATCAGACAGAATGTTGGGCAGCAACGAAGTTGTTCCGACAAGCTGGAAGCTTCATCATGCACTTCATAAAAGACCCTGCAGCTAAGGGCTATCAGCTGTTGCTAATTTCTGAAAGCGCTCCCTTGCTGTCCTTCGATGCAGCTGCAATTCTTTACAAAGATGAAACCTGCCATGCCATGAGATCGAAGGTTCAGTGTCCTCATTATCAGAATTTTACTCAGCATTTGCAGTTGTCAAATCCACCAGTTCTCGACTGGGCAAGGGTGCTTCAGCATCCAAAGTGGGCTGTGGAGGTTGCTCCATCTCAGATCCATTAGAGTCCAAATCCAGGTCCATGACAGTCTAATGCAGAACATGTCTAAATGTCTTTCCAGCTCCCAGAGGTTGTTTTGGGTATGCAGTCCCTGCATTTTGAGGATGCTAGAGCACCCCAAATTCCCTTTCAGACTTCTTTTTAGAACCCCCTTTGCTTGTTAAAATTACTGAGCAAAATGGTGTCCCAAGTGCTACTGGATTCTTGGGATATAATATAACAGAAGCAGCAGCCTTCAAAGGCCGCTTCCTCAGTCAACATCCAATTTGCTGAGAGGGATAATGAGTTATGTCAACATGAGTTCTGTTTTCATTTTACAGTTTCCCTGCTCCTTTACAGGGAAAAGTGAGTATTTTTCCCTTTTCCTTAGATCGCCAGCCATAGCTGCAACTGACAATGAAACCCACAGTTTTGACTGGTGATCAAAGAGAAAAGGCAGAAAAATATTTCCACCTCTTGCCAATCCATGCTATGAAGGGTCAGCAAAGGGGGCAACAGGGGGTGGTGTTACATTTTCCCTGCTCTCTGCATAGGCACAGGAGAACTGTATCATTTGCTCACCTGTCAGCCACTTCACCATATGGGCAAATGGGTTGCTTCAGGTGTTCAGATGGGAGGATGGGCTAAGTGTAATTTAGCCCATCCTCCCCATTCTGCAACAACCCAAACATAACAGGCAGTTTGGAATGCTCTCAGTTAACCCTCTGTACTCTTCACAAAGGCATGTAGCTTTGCGATTTAGAACTGTGTCCATTTCCCTCCCGTTGTCCAGTTCAGCAGAACTGCACTAAATTCAAATCGATACAATTTTCCTCCAAGTCGTGTCTAAAAGTGACACACTGTCGTAATGACACACAGTAAGTTGAAATTAAAATAGGCCTATTGAATCCATGATACAGAGGATTTGATTCAACAAATCCCCACTGATTTAGCAGACCTCTTCTAGCTGCAACTTATTGTACTAAGCACCAAGATTTCTGCAAACTTTCTCTTGGGATGGGCAAGTAAAGGTAAAAGATCTTTGTTTAATCAGGCACTTTTTTTTAAAGCTCCCAGCAGGCACAGTTAAATCCTTTACTACCCCCAAGTGGACAAATATATAATTATTTCAATGACTTTTAGGTCCATCTTAATGTCTTCCTGCCAGCATTCATTTTGCTTTAATGGAAAACAAAAACATACTTCAGTGTGCATTGTTACATGATCTGAAGGATGGTCCATCAATATTTACTTGACTTTCAGTACCTCAAGGCATGTGTCTAATTTATGTATTGATAAATAAACTGGAATTTTAAGCTAATGTTTTGTCTTACCTGTCACAAAAGTGAAATCATGTAGTGAAGTGAAATCATTTCACAAAAGTGAAATCATATGGACCCTCAGTTTTCAGGAAGTCTAATGGGTCCAGTTTTTCAGTAGAGCCTACTCCTTGTTATCTTCTCTTATTACAGTAGAAAGAATAGTGCTAGTTTTAATTTTTCATCCAAAGTAGTCAGTGATGGGATGACAAAAAATCTACTACCACGCCATGATGTCACGGACGTCATGGGCGTGGCCAATGGCATGATGTCATGACGTCACGGCCGACGTCATGACGTCATGACGTTGTGGGCGGGGCCAAAATAAAAATAAATAAAAAATAAAAATAAACATACACACACACCCCTCCCTCTCAGCCCACCCACCCAGACACAAATAAATAAATAAAATAAAAACAACCACCCACCCAAAACACAAATAAATTACCCACCCACCCCAAATAAAAACCCCTCGCTTACCTTTCTTGGGACCCGGCACCCCGATTGCTGTCCACAGCCGCCGCCGCCGCCGGAGCTGCCTGCACCCCTGTGGCGTCCTCCTTGGGCCGGTACCTTTTTAGCCCGGCTCCGGACATGGCGAGGGGCGACGGGCAGCCGCGGCTGCCGCGCCTCCCTGGGCCGTCCCCATGCCGCACCGCCGCCGCCTACAGCTTCCTCCTCTGCAGCACGCGGCAGCCGAGCTCAAAAGGGACCGACCCAAGAAGGAGTCCACAGGGATTCAGGCAGCAGCAGCTCCGGCGGCGGCGGGCGGCGGCTGTGGACGCCGGGTGCAGGCACCCGGCCCACAGGCGCCCGGCGGAGGCGGCGGCAGCGGTGGACCCCGCCGGGCGTCCCCAGGGCATGGGGCTTGTCAGCAGCGGACGGCCGAGGCAGCCCTCAACGTGCCGCGGGGAGGCGCCCCCCTCAGAGGGCTGCTGCCGCCGCCGCTGCCCTGAAAGTTCTAAATGTTTTAAAAATCGGAGCAAAATGGCTCCAATTGACTGCGCATGCGCAGAAACTCAATCTGACGCATGTGCAATGCGTCTGATTGAGTTTCTGCGCATGCGCAGACAATTGGAGCCATTTTCGCTCCGATTTTAATTTTTTTTTTCTTTCGGTCAGGCGTCCAGAACCGGACGCCCCAAAAGTGGACTCCCCTCACGGAGAACCCTCCGGGATTGGTCTTACCGGTTCCAGAGATCCGTCTAGAACCGGTGACATCCCATCACTGAAAGTAGTCTGCCCTGCCCAGCTATACCTACAGTTTTGTTTTCACAGAAATCTAAATAAAATGCAGTGAACCCTCCCCTTCAATAAAACATTTGGCTTGTTCACCTATCTAATAGAACAGCCAGTTGGTTTAGACATTCACAGTGTGTGCCATTGTCCTGCAAAATTTGTACATTTATTGCATGGGTCCTCAACCTTTTAAAAGATGGGAGGGGGCAGTTCACACTTCCTCAGATTGTTGAGGGCTGGACTGGTGGTACCCTCCGCCTCTACTGCCAAAGGTGGAAATGCCGACCACCCCGAGTCTCCCACACTCTGCTGTTGCTGGCAAGCACCCCAAGCCCATCACACACCCCAAAAGCCCGCACTCCCCTGTGTACTGGTCTGGAAGAGCTGTGAGGTATGGGTGAAGGAAATTTGCACCAATCCCTGGGAAAGCAGGGCAGATGTAGTAAGCCTTACAACATCTGCCCCACTACAGAGCACCATTAGGGACACACCAAGCCAAGCAGAGGGGACAAGGATTGAGGTGGCAGCGCGGTGAAGGCGGTGGCAGTGGAAGCGGCAGCTGGAACGAGTTTGTGGGCTGGATGTTTTAATGCTGCAGGCCAGATCCAGCCCATGGGCCATAGGTGGAGGATACCAGCTGGAAGATCAAAGTCAGACCTGGAGCTGTGATACTTAAGAGACCCAGGATACTTAAGAGACCGCATCATCCCAAGGACATCTGTCCGTCCCACCAGTGCGGATCGGAGAGGCTCTCTTATCATTCCATCGGCTAGAGAGGCCCATCTCTCTAGCACCAGAAGGAGGGCCTTCTCCGTGGCCGCCCCGGCCCTTTAGAACCTCCTGCCAACTAAGTTACGTCTACAGACAGAGCTCCTGCCCTTTCGGAAGGGTCTAAAAACCTGGCTGGCAGGGCAGGTGTGGGGCTCCAGGAATATGGGGTCCCATGTTGGGTGGTTGATCTGATGGGACAGCCACCCCTCCCTCACTCTTTTAAACTTTTTAAATCTTTTTAAACTTTTTAACCTTTTTAAATTTTTTAGATCTTTGTAAATTCATGGTTTAATTCTTTTTTTAATTGATTTTTTAAAGTAATTTCGAACCTCAAGGTTTTAATTTATGAATTTTCTGTAAGCCGCCTACAGTCAGGTTCGCCTGATTGGGGCGGGATAATAAATCTAAATAATAAATAAATAAATAAATAAATAAATAAATAAATAAATAAATTTTATGGTGTTTTAGATCACATTTTGGAGCACTGACAGCACATTCTGGTTACTTTATTTGTCAGTGACCAAATAATGTATTCCAGATTGTAAAGCACCTTGCTCATACTCTGTCTTGTGTCCAGATATTTTTGGTCCAGTGGCAGGGCTTCTTTCTTTCTTTCTTTCTTTCTTTTTCTTTCTTTCTTTCTTTCCTTCCTTCTTTCTTTCTTTCTTTCCTTCTTTCCATCTCATTCTAGTGTAGTCCTCATGTTGCTTTCTGATTGCATACTTAGTCCTCTGATCTCCATAAACATGCAAAATGCCAAGTCATTTCCACAGCCCACAAAGGTTATTCTTTGAGATACAACTCCCAGAATCCCCTGGCCAGGTTGATAATTAGCTATGGCAAGGGGGGGGGGGGTTCTGAAAGTTGTTGTCATCTAGCAATTAGCAATTTCATTTATATGCAAATCTACAGCACTTAGAACACTCTCTGGGTGGTTCACAAGTTAATTAGTACTTTGCCCACAATAAGATGGGTACTCATTTTGCCAACCTAGAAGGATGGAAGACCAAGTAATCCTTGAGCTCATTGGGTTTGAACTTAGATTGTGAGCAGGATAACCCTGCACATGAAGACTCTACTTATTTGTGTTGCAACTCTGACCATTCCACTTCCTCTTGCCTGTATTACATGCTCTCTTCTTAGAACCACTTCTAGAAATGAGGTTTAGTAGGGGGAAGCATAGAAAGCATCTGGCAGGTGAAATGACACAAGACTGGCCATCAGTTTTATTTTTGAGGCTACAGTCTGGGAGAATTGACAACATCACAAATCTTCCAGTGCCTAAAGGTAAGGATATTGCCACTTTTCCTTCATCTGCCTCAGCTTAATATTGCAAATGTTGCTTTGTCTCTGTGACTGAACATCATGAGCTGTGGTATTCAGCTGTCTCACTGGCACAGGTGCATAAAATAATTGATCAGAAAACCTAAGGCTATTCAAAAATGTAGTTTACATTTCTTGAGACAGCACCAACCACAATTTTCTGTTGATGCTCAACACTCTGAAAGCGGAAACACTTTATTGGGAGAGAAGATAAAATAGAAACATTCTTTGTTTGTTTCTGGTTTATCCCCCATTCTGGGTAGTGTACAACATTTAAGGTTTTACAGATTAAGCCATAAACAATAACTCAATCAGCACAATCTCCACTGGAAATGTGTGAGGTGAACAATAAAATAAATTTAAACGAGATTGTTGTTGTTGTTGTTCAATCGCACATGGACCACAGCATGCCAGGCACCCCTATCTTCCACCATCCTCTTCAGCCTGCCCAGTTTTGTGCCATTGCATCAACAATGCCATCTAGCCATCTCATGTTGAATCTATTATAGTGAAGGTATATAATTATTTTTCCGTATACACTGTCAGAGTAGCAACATTAATGGAATATAGCGAATTTGTAAATGTAACATATCAAGATCCCCTGAACCACATCAAAACAAGGTGGTTAAGTGTGTTCCCAGCAATTGAAAGGTTCTTATAGGTATTTGAACCACTAAAATAATATTTTCTGTCACTGGACAAATATCCAATTCACTTGAAATCATTTTTCTTCGATGAAGTTGGGGAAGCCTATTTCTGGTTTTTAAGTGCACAGATGAGTCTATTTCAGAAGGCTGTAAGTAGGGTTGAGAAAAAGGACATTTCAGTGAATGAAGTTTGAATGATTTTGTTGGATGTAATGAAAACTTTGAGAGAAAGGCAAAATCAAGGTTTTGTTAGCTTGAAAATACTTTGTTAGCAGATGTATCAAAAAACAGTTTTGTCAAATGTAAAGATGAATGTGTGTCATTTTATGAAGACACTGTAAATTACTTGATGATGTGGACTGAGTCTCTGCCTGATCTGAAACATGTTGATTGGATCCTTCTACAGACATCAGTTTCATGGGATGAAGTAGACTATACAGTGACACCTCTCTTAAAAAGCATAAGGTGTTCTATGGGATTGCTCTTTAAGCAAGTTTGCTCTTTAAGTGGAAAACCATTATAATTGAATAATTGTGACTTCTGGGGCGGGAAAGAGAGATTGTGAACCCCAATTTAGTTGTTAAGCAAGTTTTTGGTTGGTTTTAGTTGTTAAGCAAGGCAACCATTCAGAGAAAATTCTGCCCTTTAAGCAAGTTAGTCTCTAAGTGAGGTGCTTTTTAAAGAGCATAATGCTCTTTAAGCGAGATGCTCTTTAAGCGAAACATTTGGAAAAAGTGCTGCCACTGCCATTTTAAGTAACCGATTATGACTTCGGGGGGGTGGGGATTGCGAACCCCGACTTAGTTGTTAAGCGAGTTTTTGGTTGTTTTTAGTTGTTAAGCAAGGGCAACCATTCAGAGCAAATTCTGCTCTTTAAGTGGGTTAGTCTCTAAGCGAGGCACTCCTTATACACAGTTTTACTATACTTTAAAATGTCTGAATGGAAATGGAAAATGTTATCTCAACGAAGGTAGTTTTTTTGACCAGTTTGTCAAACTTCAGTCATTTGTTAATGAGGGAAAAAGATGCTAAATTTGATGTTTTGTTGGCACATGAAAAATGGATATTGCTTTTCAAAATGTGTGTTTCAGAAGAGCAGTATTCTGCGCTTTTGAAGATTGCAGAGTTTTATTTTTCACTTCCAGGGCATAACGCCAAAGTACAAAGAGTGTTTTCATTGATGAATGCCCAGTGAACTGATGAGAGGAACAGATTAACTCTATCATCTGTTAGGGCCATTCTTGACATTCAATATAACATGTTTTCCACCAATTGTATTGAATTTTATGAACTTCTATGTCCGCTAATGAAAAAAATGTCAAAGTACCTAAACAAAGTATAAACTTCTATGAAATGTGATTGGTGTAAGAATTAACTGTTGTAAATAAATTCATTTACAGATTGATATATTTATTGTGAAAGTGTTTTATAGTTGTCATTATATTATGTTTGTTTTAAAAAAGGTTATTTTGTAGATAATCCACTCATTTTTGTCAAGTATACTTCTGTCCTAGTTTTGTGGGAGAAAATTCTGGCAACTCTACATGGAGGGAGTTTGGTGTCATTACTTTAAACTTCAGCAGGATGTGTTCTGACCATGATAGGGTGGTAGTCAGTGGTGGGCATCAGCAGGTTTGCACCAGTTTGCCAGAACCGGTAGCAGAAATTCTGACTGGCTCCTCCCATCCAAGTTTTGAAATAAAGTAGTCCTAATTCAGGTGCAACACAGGGCTTTCCACCATACCACGCCCACAGTGGGGTAGTAAAAGTTTTTTGAGCCCACCACTGGTGGTAGTTACAAGATCTGCTGCCATCAGATTGTTATCCCCCTACCCCCTTTAATGTTAAGTTATATTTAGCACCGCAGTAAAGTGGGTCATGTTTTTTAATAGGCAAATCTTAGTTTGAATGCAAGTTCTCCCAAGTCTTCTCCCTGTTCAGCCCAGCCAATAAATATACTTGCACTAAATGCTTAGAGAAAGAACAAACTATCATTTACTCACAATTAGGTCAGAGAAATATACATGTGTTCAGGATTCTTGGTGAGATTGCTTTAGAAAGAAGTTAAAGTATTTAGGCCCTTTAAGTCTTTTAGGCCTACCATGTGGCCTTCAAAATGGAGGAGCTGAAATAGACATTTTTCCTCTTAGTCTCACTTGGTTCATTATTTGGTTAAGGACAAAGCAGTTGCACAGGCCTAACTCATATTTTGGAAAGCTTATGTCATACCTGCCTGCCATATGAAAGATGTGAAGCCTTTAAGGGAATACAAAAGTTTTGTACCACAAGCATGGCTCAGCAAAAGGATTTCATAGTAGGCTTTTAAGGATCAAATTTTGCAAGAACTCGGTCTGGATGTCAAAGTTGTTCTTTCAGCTTCTGTCACTTTTAAAATGTCAAGATCTTTCAATAAGCTTTGTGAAGAAATCTTCAATGTTTGGAAATGTTTTTAATTTTAAAAAAATGGAGCCAAAGAAAAATATTGCATTTGCCTACCTATAAACTGTGGGCCCAGATAAACCAAGAGATTATAGGCACCTCATATTATGAGTTCATGTAAACACACACATTTCATATAATTTGCTTCTCCTTCTTTTCCACCTTCTTTTGTACTCATGCCTGATTTTCCTTTTCTAAAACTATCATTGGAATTGCAGGCAACATTGAGTAAAGTAGTGATAGAATAGAATGGAAAGTAGTAAACAAAAGAGGCAGAGAAAAACACAAAGGAAAATGATGCCTGATTGCCCCCTTGGATCATTGTGTACCAAGAGGAATTAATGGGGAAAGCAGCCAGAAAACAACTGTGATATGTTTTATCATATTTTGCATCATTTGAGGGAAAGTTCTTGGCTAAATTGGCAGGAAATGGCAGACACCCCGAAGCTAGAAAGGAATGAAAGTACTCAAAAGAGAAAGAATTTCCAAAATTGATAAACATCAACATTTATATATGAACAAGAGTTTTTTTTGTTGTTGTTCAGTCACACAGTCCTCCACCATCCTCCTCAACTCGCTCAGTTCTGTGCCCATTGTCTGTACAATAGGGCTCATCTTGCTTGTACTTACTGCTCTGCAGAGGAATATGCACTCATAACCTTCTCATTAGAACAAAACAATTGCTCCATTATCTACCATTCAGTGAATGCAGCACCATAGCATAATCTTTTCTACCTCTCCTCCTCACTTTATGTAAAGATCTCCCTTGCTCAAAAGCCAGTAAAACCTGCACTGTAAATATTGTAGGAGTGACTGTGTATATGGTCCCAAAGCAAGCTATGTTTTTTTCTTTTCTTGTATCGATTACAAGGGGGTTGAAAAGGAATTAAGCTTCCTCTTTCATTACACATGTTGGGGTAGAAAGTGAATACGCTATCAGGTTGCCACCTCTGTGTGGTAAAAGTCAAACCATGACTGTCATGGTGTGGATGACTGCATAGTTCAAAAGCTGTTTCAGAAAATATATATGCCAAAGGTATCATATCACCAACCTATGCTTAGCCTTGTTATCAACTTTGCAAATGAGAAGCAGAACTTGAAAGGTTATTTATTTTACAGTAACTCCCAGATTTCCTCCAAACACCATTTCCCAGCCAATGGCTGTGCTGATTTGTGTAATCTGGGAACAATAGTCCCCAAAAGTTATTTTTCCAAGATCTGGCTTACAAAGGGAACTGATGCTTTCATGCTTACCTCAGCAAGGTGCAGTACTGTGCAAAAGTCTTAGCCCACCAACAGCTCGTTTCAAGAAAATCCAATTAGTAATTGCAGGGAGTATAAAATGGACACCATAATTCCAAACATCACCAAATATGGAGGGGGTTGAGAGAAGAGTTCGCAGAAGACAATCTTCTATTTTGGTGTGTCTGAATGGCTTGGGAACTGAATCATGTCTCTCACCATCACTCATTGAATTTTCCCCAAACAAGCTGGTGGTAAAGTGGTAGAATGTAAAACATTAAAGATTAATGTTTAAGAAAAGAGGTACAAAAGTATCTTTTTTGTGTAACATTTTGGTATCAATTCAACTGAAAAGATTTTCATCTGGTAGCATCCTGTGAACTGATGTTAGCATGAAGTTACAGCTTATTTTCCACAGGCTTCTGGGAGCAGACAATACATGATTATCCTTATTAAAAGATTCTGCTTGTTGTTATTGTTGGTGAGCTTCTGTTTGCTATGAATTTTAAATGTCTTGGAAGAGGCTTCAGATGATGAATAGGAATTAATTGTATGCATGAAAGAGGTTTCTGAACTGCAGGCTTATATGTATGTTGCATTAAATGAAATATATCCATTATGAATGAGGATTTAGCAGAATTACTTGCTTTGGCCACAACTGCCAATATCCCACACACAACAGCAGGTCAGTGACTGCTCTGGCGGAGGCATTCTGGACAAGATTGATTCTTTATTGAAAATATATTCAAGCTCTGTTATGAATCTCATGCATAATGTAGTATAGCAGTGAAACAAAACCATAACTAAGAAGGAGTGAGGTAGGAAGCAGGTGGCATGCTGGGGAGAGAAAGTGCAAAGTCAAATTTGGCAAAGAGAGCTAAGCTAGGACATTTTCTACTTAAAATATTCAATGTGTGTGTCAGAAGGGAAAGAAGTCTTGTCAGTTTTTCTCCCAGATGCAACTTGTCCTTGCTTTCCCCTGCACTTTCCTGTAAATAAGGTGACATTATGTCACTCATGAGAAGTTTTATTGTTTTTCTATGGACCTGAAAAAGGTGATTACCAACAGTTTTTACTGACAGCAACAACAACAAAAAGCCAAATACATTGGCCTTCAACATATCCATCTTTTTTATTAAAAAAAAATAACAATATTGCATACACTAATGCTAGATATCAGTGAAGGGGTGCTTTACAGCCTGATTTAATTGTCCTTTGCCACTCACGTGAGTGTTGAAGTTCTTTTATTGCCTCTGGCATGAGAAACCTGTACAAGAGTCAAGAAGCAAAGGTTAGGACATAATATGGAATGATGGAGAGGTTTGGAATAGGAAAAGGAGTAAGACAAGGCTGCATTTTGTCACCCTTGCTTATTTAACTTATACACAGAACACATAATGCGAAATGCAGGGCTGGATGAATCACAAGTTGGAATTAAAATTGCTGGGAGAAACACCAATAATTTGAGATATGCAGATGACACCACCCTAATGACAGAAAGTGAGGAAAACCTAAAGAAAATCCTGCTTAGGTTGAAATAAGGGAGTGCAAAAGCTGGCTAGAGACTCAACATTAAAAAAAAAAACCTAAGATAATGGCAACAGGCCCTATCAGTCACTGGAGAAGATGGGGAAGAAGTAGAAGCAGTGACCGACTTTACATTTTTAGGATCCAAAATCACTGCAGATGGTGATTGCAGCCATGAAATAAAAAGGTGACTGATTCTTGGGAGTCAAGCTATGAGAAACCTGAAAGTTCACATACTCAAAACAATGGTATTCCTGGTGGTAAATGTATGGTTGTGAGAGGTGGACCATAAAGAAAGCTGAGCACAGAACAATAGATACCTTTGAAATGTGGTGTTGGAGGAGAGTTTTGAGAGTACCCTGGATAGCAAGGAGAACAAATAGGTGAATCTTAGAAGAAACAAACCTGATTGCTCCTTGGAAGGTCAAATAGTGAAGATGAAACTAAAGTGCTTCTGACATCAAATGAGAAGTGAGGATTCACTTGAGAAAACCTTGATGCTGGGAAAAGTGGAGGGCAAAAAAAGGGGGGCAGCATAAAATGAGATGGTTAGATGGCATTATGGATGCAATAGGCACAGAGTTGGGCAGGCTGCCTGCACCTTTGCATGGTGCACCTGCATGTTGCTGAGCTCACGTTCCTGTTTGCCTGCTCCCGTGACTGAGGATACCTGGATTGTATCGCTTGCTGTTCCTTGCAAGATATTCTACTCACTCTGCCACATCGTGGCACTCATAATGAATCTTGCTGAGACTGCAATTGTATTCAAGGCCCAGAGACAGGAAGAGATACAAGAAAGAAAGAAAAAAGCACAGTAACCACACCCCTTCTTTGCTTGTTTCTGAGTACAGTAGTGTGATTTTCTGGAGAACTATAGGAAGTGTCTTCACCGGCCGGGAGGATAAAAGGAGCCTCCCTGGCCGAGGGAGGCTCGAAGAAGTCACCGCCGCACGAGACACTGCCGCCGCTGCCGCGCCCTCCCAGCCCCCCTCAACGGCCGGGAGGATAAAAGGAGCCTCCCTGGCCGAGGGAGGCTCGAAGAAGTCACCGCCGCCGCCGCCGCCACCGCCACTGCGCCCTCCCAGCCCCCGACACCGGCCGGGAGGATAAAAGGAGCCTCCCTGGCCGAGGGAGGCTCGAAGAAGTCGCCGCCGCCGCCGCTGCCGCGCCCTCCCAGCCCCCGACACCAGCCGGGAGGATAAAAGGAGCCTCCCTGGCCAAGGGAGGCTCGAAGAAGCCGCCACCGCTGCCACCACCGCCGCGCCCTCCCGGCCCCCATTACCGGCCGGGAGGATAAAAGGAGCCTCCCTGCCTGAGGGAGGCTCGAAGACGCCAACGCTGCCGCGCCCTTTGTTGGACTCTCCCTCGGCCAGTTAGCCTCAAAGGGAGAAAACCATGGGTCCCGGGCAGCGATAGAGGACTTTGTCTTGCTGGAGTTTGTTTTGATCTGTTTTGTAATTTGTGATATTGTTTCTTTATACTGTGTAAGCCGCCTAGAGTCAGGTTCGCCTGAGCAAGGCGGGGTATAAATTTGAATAATAATAATAATAATAATAATAATAATAATAATAATAATAATAATAATAATAATAATAATAATAATAATAATAATAATAATAATAATAATAATAATAATAATAATAATGGTGGAGGATAGGGGTGCCTGGCTTGTGATAGTCCATGGGGTCGCAGGGAGTCAGAATCGACTGTGCAACTGAACAACAACAAATTGTTTTTATTAATAGCTCTTCCCCTCCCCCTCTGATCTCCAACCAAGCAACACGCATGGGAGGCTCTTGCATGTGATAGAGACTCTATTTTCCACTATAATTATGTTCTGGATGAAACTGCAGACTATAACTTATAAGTAAATACATATCAAAAAACAAAATTATTAACTATTCAAAAAAATATAAGTAAAGATACTTTTTTCTACTTTAAAGCATTCTAAACTGATTGTATAAGGGATCTTTCAAATACCACATGACCATTTTAGGGGGGAAGGGGTCAACCAAAAGTCATGGACAGTCACGGGGAGGAGGGGGTTTGGCATGAAGTCACACGACTCCAATTTTTTTTAAAAAAACCCAACTAGGTGGAAGTCTGAGGGTGGGGCGGCAGGTGTCCTCAGGCTCCAGGTGGGACCATCCTCCACTGCTCAAGCTGCCATGGCTTTTAACACCCCCCCACAGCCAGGTGGAAGTCCAGGGGTGGGGCAGCAGGCATCCTCATGCTCTAAGCGGGCCATGCTTCTGCTGTTTCTCTTCAATTCAGGGAAATGGAGAAACCATGTGATTGGGGGGTTGGCGGGATCAGTCAAAGGTTACAGAAAGTTACAGGGGGTGGGGGTGGGTCAAAAAGTGGCCTATTTTAGGTCATGTGGTATTTGAAAGGCCCCTAATACAAAGGGCTAGTTTCTGTAGGGAAAATTAATTGGGGGAGGGTGATGCAACTGGGCTAATCTCTCCACAATTTTGTTCTTATTGTTTTCTATCGCAAAATCTGCTAATGGGTATGCAGAAAGAGCCTCCTCAAAGTTTGTGTTGAATTTTTTTGGAATAGTAGCCATGTTAGTCTGTGTTTCAAGCATATCAGAGAATAAACAAAACAAAATTGCTGTAACAATTTGAAGACTTATATTTTAATGTTAGCTTTCATGGATTTCATTTAACGAAGTGGACTTGATCCATGAAAGCTAACATTAAAATATAACAGTCTTCAAAGTGCTACAACATTTTTGTTTTGTTTTGTTTATTCTCTGATATGCTCAAAGATTGTGGTAGTTTTGAACCACAATCAGGCATATCTTGGGCAACAGCAACCTTGTTGTGCTGGCTAATCTTTCTCACTCTAGGTCAGGCAATAGGAATTATGGCATGAATTCACCAATGGTGGCTTCATTTTGGCAGCTTAATCTCTAACCTAGACACAGATTAAGAAGAAGAATCTGCTAACAAGAAGAATAACTAAAATTTTCCAAAAATTTTAACTAAAAGTGTCATCTTATTAAGGCAGGATTTGCTAAAGTATGACTTATGAATTATATGTCCTCCTTTTGGATTGTGATTTCTACTCTCCAGGTTTTCCCATGCCTACCAAAAGAGGGGGTTAAAACTGAGTATATGATGTGACTAATTACTACATAACAAGAAGTAAGGCTTCCTATAAGTTACAAATATGCCTAGGATGCACCTTTTATAGAGGAGTTAGGCCTCAATTCCTTAAAGATAGGGCTGATCCAGATGAGCGAAGTCTTATGACTGTGGGCAGGAACTCCCAGAATTCTGCCTGGAGAATTATTGTGGAATTCTGAGACTTGAAGAAAAACAAACAAAAATTAATGGCAGATCTTTAATTCATACACCATTAATACTGACTAGGAAGGCACTGGCCAACTGACATCTAAAGGACTACAGCTATCCCACTCCGCGAGACCTCTGGCCATCTCCCATCTGGCCAGAGGTTGAAAAGCAGCAGCCACAGAGAGGGGAGGCGGCGAGGAAGAACTGCACTGTCACCCCATGAGACCTCTGGTGGCAGTGGCAGTGGCAGCAGTGGCTTTCCCCTTCCAACTATGGCTGGGTCGATGTTGGGTGTGGCGAGCCTGGCATCAGTTTGAGCCATGGTGGAGTGGGCAGTGGCGGAATGAGTGGTTCGGCCACACAGGGGCCGGTGGGGGGTTCCCTGGTGTGGTGGAGTTTCTTGCCTCTTATGCTGGCTGGTGCCATTGACTTGACCATGGACTTGGCAGTTGGGGGGGGGGGGTTGGACATCGCCCCAGCCAGCCTAAACCATGGACTTTTAGGACTTTTTGTACCTTTAGGCCTTTTTTGCGGTCGGCTTGTTGAACTTTTTAGATGATTGACTTTTAAAATGTTTTATGATGGTAGTTGATTTGTGATGTTTTGACTTATGTGATGTTTTTGATACTGTGGGTTTTTTTCTATTATTGTATGCTAATTGTATCTTATTTTATTGTATTGCAATATATGTATAATGTATTAGATTTGGTATTGTTGTAAGCCACCCTGAGTCACATTGTCGAGTGGGTGGCATACAAGTCCAAATATAATAATAATATGTAATCCCTCATACAAGCAATTCCATGCAGGCACTGGTCAAAAACAGTGTGAGCTGCATTTTCTTAGACTTATGATCTAATCAGAGAAATTGAATGATAGGAAATACAGATGATTCTGACCAGTATCCAGTGTATTACTGCCCTGTCTTTAGTGTACAGCAGTTTAAGACTGCAGTTTAAAGCACCTAGGATAACTCATATGTCTATTCAAACCTTGTTTTCAATTGACAGGCAACCTTTTCAGTTGTATGAGCAAAGGAGAATAGGGAAACTCTTCTGAAAAGACATTCTCTATTTGGAAGACTTCTTAGAAACTTTACACAAACTCAATAGTTACCGTTTGTATATTTTCTTAAATTATTTTGTTCATTGACGTATATCATTTTCAGTTATTTACCTCTAGGTACAATCTCCTGTGGAAAGAATATTGGAAATGAGACCAGTCTAGGCAAAGGATTTTTAAATGAGATTGTATTGCTAGAACAGAGATAGGGAACACATAACCTTGTAAATACTCACCATCCCTCATTATTGGCTATGCTGGCTATGGCTGATGGGAACTGCAGTTCAGTATCATCTGATGGGCCATAGAATCCCTAATCCTGCCACAGATTACTACAGCGAACAGTCAAGAAGTTTCATCATCTAATAAAAAGCATAAGAGTTGTTCATTCTTCCCTAGCCCAAGATATTCCTTTAATTATTGTATACTTCCATTGTTTCCATAATGACAACATACTATTGCAGCTTAGCTCTTTGTCTATATTTTAAAATGACATATTTTTTCTCCATAATTTCTATTGGTGAATTTTTGGTCATTTTCTTTAGTTAGCAAAGTGTGTGATGGTGGGGACATCACCACAAAAAAAATGTAGAGATATCAGCTCAATCTCATCACCCTACAACAGTGATACCAGACCTTGGCACTCCAGCTGTTCTTGATCTTCAATTCCCAGAAGCCCTGATCAGCAAAAGTGCTGGCTTGGGATTCTGGTAATTGAAGTCCAAGAACACCTGGAGTGCCAAGGTTCACCAACTTGGCCCTATAACTAGCCACAAAAACAATGGAACCAAGAAAACAAACAGGAAGAAGGGATGGAGGTTTGCCTCAAATGCCAGGAGAGAGGAAAAAGAACTCTTACCAATCAATTTAATGGCAAAGGATAATCACATAGTTCTAATTAAGATGCTTCTAGAAATTGCCTTTCACTATTTTAAGTGCTATCTGGTGAATGGAGTGTTTTCTGAGGTCTTGTCCTGCTCTCCAACACCTCTTTCCTGCTACTTGTTATTGCTGTTATTGTACTTTATATTCTATTAATTAAGAAATAAATCAACCAAAGTTCCAACATAATAATCATATCTCAAAAGAATGTTTCCTTCTCATGATGTGGCAAAAAATAAAACATCCTCAGTTTCACCACTTTAGCCTCTACAGAAAGTACAGACTTGATTTGTTCTAGGACCCACGTTCATTTTTCGGTCAGTCCAGGATATCTGGAAAACTCCTCTCCAGCTCCATAATTCAAATGAATTCTTTTTTTTTCTCCTGTCAGCTTTCTTCACTGTTCGTTAATTACAGAGAGATTTCTATCTCTTCAAGCCAGAACTCTACCTTTGTCTGTAGAAAATGAGGGTTTTGACCTCTGTTAAGTAGCTTGAGCAAAGAATAAAGGAGGAGGTCCAATGTCATTTGCCTTGCCACCATGCTCCCAATCAACAGCCTCTTTCTTGTGCCCCCCCCCATCATTCCTTAAATTCAAGTCTTATGGGAGATAAATGCCATCCATTTAGTGTTCAGACTGCAGTTCCCAATCTCTTTTATTTCTGTTATTCTAATTTTTTAATATTGGTATTACTATGAAACACATCTTAAGCCTCTTGTTCTTCAAAATGACAAGAGTGCCCTGTGGCTGTTGATGTCATTGTTTTGTCTGTTCTACCTTTCTCCTACATTTCAGTCTTCTAGTTTTCAGACATTGCACAATATTTACCCCAGTGGACAGGTTTGTTCTCCATGTTATAATATCTTAGCTCCTGCTCTAATTTTACTGCAGGAACTTATAAAACACTGAAACAATAGACTCCAAAGATATGGAGCATAAACTCCAGGCTATCTCTTCCACCTCTCCTTGAGATGTGCTATGGATCATTCTGGTCCACTGGAATAAGAGATGGCCAAGCAAATAGATTCCGGTTGCTTGCAAGAACCATGCTGTAGTGGTAAATATAAATGTGGTGGTACTCTCACGAGGGGCTCCATAACCATCCCACTCATGTACCTTCAAAAGGAGAATCAAAAAAATTATGGGAAGCTAGACAGATCCATTACTAAATATATTCTAGCAGCTTTACTTTCCATCAAGGGCAACATTTTGCAATTGTCCAGTGATGACCAAATTACCATCAAATGTTTTGCATTGCAACAGAGAGAACTTGCAATAATATACTGTTCCTAGGAAAACCCATTTCTTTCCCTCTACTGTAGGGGTTTGCAGAGAAATTCAGGGAAACATAGAAAGAGTTGGAGGACGATGTCATAGTCATTGCTTTAAATCTGTGAGCCCTGGCTACTCTATACCACTCAGTAAAAGACATTTAATCAATCTTCCTCTTCTTCTTTCATGTCCTGGTCAACCCCTGGTTTGCCAAAATGAAGCCACTTTCTTGGCTTTGTCATTGCCCAAACTTAAGTCCCCATTGGTGCATGTTTCTGGCAATAATTGGCAGACCAGTAAATGAGCTGGATTCTGTATCTCTCCACATTTACATCCAACCCTCAGCCTATTTAGGATCCTCCAAGTGACGTAGGGGAGATTGAGATCTTCAGCTATATCGTCCTTTAATGTTGTTCCTTGTCCAGTGAGCTCCTTTTGTTCATCTTCTAATTTGGTTTTGTTCTTGTGTGCTCTCAAGATTGTTTGTTCTTGCAATAAAGTTCTTCCTGGATCTCAGCCAGGGGACTTGAGGTTCAATTTAATCAATTATGAGACATTGCCAACTGTCTGACAAATGTTCTAGGTATAAGTACATATAAATAATTATGAGCTGGCAGTCCACCATTCTGGTGTGTGGTTCCCCCTTGACCCCTTGATTTACCAATATTTTAATCTTTCTCCTGTTGTTGTCATTGTTTTAGTCCCTCGTTATCTTACTTTCACTTTCTCACCCTGAAAATGTCAGCTATACACAACACATCGAATGGATGGATGGATTAAATGTAGGAAACTGTACATGAAAAATTAAAATCTAAACGTTTTGCGGGATGAGGTCCTAGAGATTTTTAAAGAGAGCTCACAGATTTGCAACTGTGTTACAGATTGACATGCACTTAGATTTTTATCTGCTAACCATCCTGGACATTCTCAACCACATAGAAATATAGTCAGGAAACTGTATTTTCTTCCCTTCTTCCCTATCAATAAAGACAGAAAACCAAAATATTCAGACAGGCCATTGTTCCAGCTAACCTAGTAATTTTGGCACTGAATGGCAGCATATCTCTAGGGTTTCAAGAAAGATTATTTCCTGCCTGGACAAACCTGATGCTCTCCCACCCAGGTCTGACTCCACTTTCATAATCAGACAATGTCAGTATGTTCAGGATAGTATGGATTGAATAAACATGCCTGAAAAGGACACACTCACCTATGCTTTCTCTTGGGCATTTTAGACAATCTCTACACATGGAGTGTAGGCGACAGAGGAGGCTCTACATTTGAGAGGAGGGGAACTTCTGACAAAGCACCAGTTCCGTGAATAAACACGACAGTACAACTTTTTGCCACTGAATGGCACTGTTGCACCATCCACAAAAATCAAACCCCTGTTCTGTTTCACATCAATCTCTTCCTTGCTGGCTTCCACAGCTCCATTTTATGATATTCTTTTACTCAGTGGGAGTTAAATATATTTTGCATTTTCTTAACATACACTGCCCAGTAGCCACCCACCATGTTCTTTAATTGAACAAAAGTATTCACTGTTCTGGCCTGCAGCAGCTGCCCAGTTTTGAGAAATAAGTCTTTAATAGCATAGGAGCCAAGGTAGGCAATTGGCCCATGATTTTCTGACACTTACAATACATTTGCTCTTTTAAATGCAAACCTGGAGGCATTTGGGATGACACATATACATTTTTAAAAAGGTAATACGGTAAAACCTCGCATAAAGAGTGCCTCGCTTAGAGACTAACTCGCTTAAAGAGCAGAATTTTATTTGAATGGTTGCCTCGCTTAACAACTAAAACCAAACAAAAACTCACTTAACGACTAAATCAGGGTTCACAATCCCCCCCCCACACACACCAGAAGTCACAATTGGTCACTTACAATGGTACTTCACTTAAAGAGCAAACTCACTTAAAAAGAAATCCCATAGAACACATTATGCTCTTTAAGCGAGGCACCACTGTATCTAAATTATCATTATAAAAGTGATTTGGCAAGAAGACATGGACACAAAAGCATAAATCATATTTGAACTTTACTTTCAAATTTAAATATTATTTTCTCTAATGTACTTTGAGTGCTATGTTCCTTCTGCCAAAATTCACTGTATCATTGAGTTTGGATGGAACTGAAAGTGTTCTAATAGATTAATCGGTACACTAAGGCTGATTCTGATGTTAGGCAGACTAAGGTGGTCATGTTAACTGGTTGGTGTGTGACTAGAGAGCTATGTACTAGCTGCCTGCCCTGCCACAACCTTAAAGTAGCCACATGCCTTCAGGTATGATGGAGGAATCTTTCCCATTGCATGGTATTGAAGAAAGATTCTGCCACCAGATCATTCAGCTTTTGTAGAATGGATTCAGGGGCATGACAAATGAGAAAATGTCTTGAGCCACCCTGACAACACAAACATAATCAGAAGCTAACAAAGTGAAAGGGGCTGTGGTGGCTCAGTGGTTAAGAAGCTCGCCTTGTTAGCTGGAAGGCTGTCAAATCGGCACTTCAAAACATGGGCAATGCATGATGATTTGAGTGCCCATCTCTGTCCCAGGTCTTGGGGATGTGAAAAGAGCCTCATTCAGGCATCCCCAGAGCAGAGTTTATCCGGCAAAAATCCTTTCAACCAAGAATAATTTCTGACATGAAATTATTATTATACCAAAGTGAAAAGTAGAAATGGATCTCTCCCAACCTGCACAATCTGTTTGGTAAAATTCTATATTAGGAACAAAAGCAGGCCTGTTCAGACAATATAGGTTTCCTCCCTCATCTGCAGGGGAAATGTTCCAGATGTACAGCGGATAATGGAAACCACAGATAACAGCAAACCCTATATTTTACATTACACACAGTGGCCTCTAGTGGTCAACTCTGATAATGCACCACAGAATTACATATACAGTAAAACACCGGATAACGATTGGATCGGATAATGCTAAAATCCCATAACGTTGGGGAATTTGAGGCAAACATTTGGATCAGATAACATTATGTTAACCATTATGTTAACCATTATGTTAACCATTATGTTAACGTTATCCGATCCATCAGATAACCTAAGTATTCCTGAGGCTAATGTTTGCCTCAAATTCCCTGAATTTGGCTGTGACTCACCAGTTTGGTGTGGCTGTGACTCACCAGTTTCTCTTGGAAGAAAGGGAGGGGGCTGCCTGCTCTCAAGCTTGCAAGATTTGAATAACAAAAGCTTGCAAAAACAGTCTGACTAGTTTAGCAAAGCAAAGCAGACATGGGGGTGGGGGGTGGGGACTCTTTCAATATGTCCTGACTCCAATTTGAAACATGCAGAGTTTCCATATGGAGCTATGAGCACAGGAATCAGTTTTAAAAGCTAACAGCTTTAAATTCTAAACAGCCTGAAACCAAGATTGTAGCTCCGCAAGCCTGATGCATTGTCAATGGAAAACAAGCAGACACTGAAACCTTTCACCTACAAAGCAATTAAGCTTTTCACACCCTGCAAAGCCCTGAGGGAACTTCCTTTATTACAGCAATGTACCTCAGCTAAGCCCCAATGCAAGCCATGGTAGTGGGGCTGATTCTAAAGGAAAACATTTTCCTAGCTTCTGTTCAGAAAGACTCCATCTGGCTTGCTAAGGGACATAGTGATGGGGGGTGGGTCCTTAAGAGAGGCTTAGGACCTTTCCCCAGTGTAACCCAGAACACTTTGCAGAAATATAATTGCAAAGAGACAATTTAACCCAATTACCATTATGAAGTTTCCCCTTTAAATTCTAAACAGCCTGAAACCAAGATTGTAGCTTCGCAAGCCTCATGCATTGTCAATGGAAAACAAGCAGACACTGAAACCTTTCACCTACAAAGCAATTAAGCTTTTCACACCCTGCAAAGCCCTGAGGGAACTTCCTTTATTACAGAAATGGACCTCAGCTAAGCCCCAATGCAAGCCATGGTAGGGGGGCTGATTCTAAACGAAAACATTTTCCTAGCTTCTGTTCAGATCTTTTAAAACAGCACTTTATAAAATTTTCAAAACTTTAAAAATGCTGTATGGCTTTGTTCCCCTAAAGTCAGGGTGGTCTGGCATGTTTTTGTAATGTATTTACCCTTTAGACAATTATTTCTTAAAGTTCTTTAAGTTTCCAGCATGTTTCCTTGAGTTTCCCTTGAAGCCTCTGTTGCTTATCTCTATGGAGTTAACGTTATATAATCCACCTGAATAGGATTTTAACGTTATCTGGTGCATGCATCGGATAAGGCTAAAAATCGGATAACGTTAAGACTTGTGGAACCAAGTCTTAATGTTATCCGAGGTATTACTGTATACAATATTATATATTTCAGGATTTTTTTAATTTCATATTTTTTAGACCATGGATAATTAAAACCATAGATACTGAACCCACAGATATGAAGGGTGATCTGTATGAAAAGGTGGTCTACATAAGTCCAAATGCTTTCTGACTGTCCAGACCAATTCCTTTTTTCCCCTTTCACAACATAATCAAACATTGGGGTGGGCAGTGGGAAAGGTGGACTCAACTTTGCTCATTGATATCTCTAATTTTGAGTCTGGAGCAAGAATCTCACCAGCATCTCTCCTATAGCAGGCTATACAAGGATGGTATACAAGTTATTGTTCCCCTCCCTTAATTCTTTAGTTATTCCTAGTTGTGCTAAAACCAGGAACACTTCTGAAAGGTCTTTGCCAAAATCTGTTGACAGAAGCTCTTGCCTGCAGTAGTTTGTTGTTGTCTGTGCCCTTCTATTTCCTTCATCTTCCTCCTAGCTAGACTTCAATCTCCCTTTTTAATCCTTTTGTTTCCATACTCTTATTGAGCCCATGCATCAAATTCCTCTTTCTGGGGTTATTTCCAGCATTAAGGCCGGGCCCAAGGCTGAGGAGAATTTCCTCTTCAGCACCTGAGAGAAGCAAGCCAACTCTGGGAATACAGTCAGCTTGCATGGCACATGCATTTCCCCATCTCCTTAGACTGCTTTCTAGCAGCAGCTGCCTGAAGCCATGGACCTTGCTCAGTTTCATTGGGGTAGCAGGGGTGTTAGCCTTGTAACTGTCAACAGAAACGTCACAGCTCACTCTCATGTCCTTTTCCAGTGACCATAGAGAGACTCTGTAAATTATGACAGCATCCACAAAATATGATCCAGAGCCAACCTAGTCACCCTGTGTTGATGGTGATGCTGTGCATTACATTCTGCAATTTAAAAAAAACTCAAAACAAGCATGATTTCTTGTGTATGTGTGTATGCAGTATAAACATGAGGGCCACGGTGGTTTAATAGTTATGCTGAGCTTGATGGTCAGCAGGTCAGCTGTTCGAGGCCTGAATGCTGCAGTAAGGAGTGAGCTGCCATTGTCTGTCCCAGCTCCTGCCAGACTAGTAGTTTGAAAGCAAGAAACTGCAAATAGATAAATAGCTACCACTTCAATAGGAAAGACAGCAGCATTCTGTGCACTCCACATTCTAGTCATGCCTGCCACGTGACCATGGAAATGATTGCAGAAACTGACAGTACCAGCTCTTTGGCTGTAAACAGAGATGAGCACCACCTCCTAGAGTCGGGCACGAATGGTTTTCAAGCAAGGAAGATCTTTACGGATGAATACAAGTATGCAGGAATTGTGAGAATGGGGATTCCAATGGGCTACAGAGGACTAATGCAACTATACTTTTCCTAAGATTTCCCCAGAGTGTTAAAGCACAGAGAAGTATAGTGTTATCTCCTGTAATGTGCTGAGAGATTTCATATTTGCTGGGTACGAAATTGGAAAATCCACCACTTTAACAAGGAAGAGACATCTTGACAAAGACTCCTGTGAATCCAGCTTTTTCCATCCATTTATCAAGTTGATTTCAGTTTATACTTCAAGGTTAGCAAACCAATAATAAATAGTGACCTCTTTCCTTAGCATTCACAAACCAGAAATCTCAGATGTATGAGCAGAGCAATTTCATAAATAAAAGTAGAGTAGAAAGCGGGGGAGAGAGGAAATAAAACCACTGGACCTCAGCAGATTTTCTTTCTCTCTGATAGCTTCAGCATTTTATGATTTCAATTTATATAAATACAAGAGATGGGCAGGAGAAAAATCATATTCAGTCTCCCTTATGGGCTTCTGCGGAATAAAATATGTGTATTGCCAGTCTACATGGGATCCTTTAAGCATTATTTGTTAAAACTGTGCTGCATATTTACAAACCCCAGCATAGTGTATGTTTACCTTCAAGTTGCACCAAAGCTCCTATACCTACTTGCATCAAAGAAGACCCATTGAGCACAGTGGGGATTACCATTGAGTAGACATGTCCATGCCTATGCATATATGACAGTATTGTATGTGTTTATACCTACAAGATACGTCTAATTTATAGTTATTCTAACAAGCTTTTCAAGGTACAGTACATGAAGTATTTAAGCAGTAGATTTATCTTTACTCCAACTACCTTCCAGTAGCTTTCCATGAATGAGTGAGGATTTGAACTAATCCAACTCCCTATCCACTAATCCACATTGGTTTTAATTAAGGTATTGGATGCAGCATATTTCTCTCCGAAGGCCAGCTCAGTCACAGCCCCTGCTGCTCGCCACCGCCACCTCCTCCTCCTCCTTTGTCCAGGCCAGACATGAAAATGCCAAAATGAAGGCTCCTTTTGATGAATTCATTCTGCAGTCCCTTTCACCTGACCTAGTGCGAGAAAAATTAACCGGAAACACAAGGCAGTGTACACCCGATTGTGATTCAAGAATATCACAGTCTTCAAGGAGGTTCTTTCTGTGCACAGTTATAGGAAACCCTGTGAGGTATCAAGATATCAGCTCCAGATGTAAGTCCATGAAAACCTTCTAGACATAAGATTACACTCCCTATCCATTTAGCTCTCAGCATTGCTATAGAACCCATTCCTTTGGTCACCACAGCCATTTCCTTTCTTTGCTGCTTTTAACAGTTCCTTGAATGTTCTTGCATATCAGAAAACAAAAAAATAAAAAATAAAAAAACACTGTAGCACTTTAAAGACTAACTGCTTTATTTTTATTGCTAGCTTTCGTGGATCAAGTCCACTTCTTCAGACACGGCTACTATTCCAAAACATTGAATGTTCTTTTAAGTCAAGCTGTTCTTAACTAACTGGCTGACTGTAGCTGAAGAATTAAGTGGCTAATTGTTCCTACAATATAAGTACAGTGGTACCTCATACAATGATTTTAATCCATTCCACAGGGCTTGTTGTACAAAACAATTGCTATATGATGTATGGATCATTGATGCATGGATCATATAGCGATTTTCCCATCATACAACGATTTACTTATTTTTTGCTAAGTGGTTTTTCCCCTTGAAAAATTGTTGTACAATTTTTTTCCATAGGGAAAATTGTTATGCAGGATGCTTCCCCCCCAAAAAAAACAACAACAACAACCCTAATTGTTATGCATTTCATTGTCATATGAGGCAATTGTTGTATGAGGTTCCACTGTGCTGTATCTTATTTCAGCCTTAGGGGGTGGTATTCAGAAAACCAACATACAGTACTTTGATAACAAACAAGCCAATAGCATGATGAAGGATGTTTAAAAGGAAGGGGGGAAGAAGTCCATCTCACATAAATGCCTCACTGACCTTGGCTCTCTTGTAGGCTTCTGGTCCTGATTCAAGGTTCTGTTTCTAACATTCAAAGCCCTGAACTGTTCAGGATCTTGATACCTGCTGGAGGGCCTCTCTCTGAAAAATCTTGCCCAGACAACACACCTTTCTTCTGAGAGTGTCCACCCCAAGGGAAATGCAGAAGACCTTCATGAGGGTATGCTCTTTTTCTGTTGTGGCCCCAGCATTGTGGAATACTCTACCTACTCATATCTGCCAGACCTCAATACTTTAAGTCTCATGAGGCTTTTCAAAACAAATCTTTTTAAACAGGTGTTTCATAATATTCTGCCCATAGTTTAATTTCTCTCTTTATCCAACATGATGTTCTTTGGTGACCATATATGGATCTGTTTGTATAATATTGTTTCTAAATTGATTTTTAGTTTTTACATGTATTTCTAATCTTTTTTTAAAAAAAAAATATTTTTTTCTATTATGATTGTTATCATTCTGAATATTAGATGAGTGATATAGAAATGGAAGCAACATCAATAGCAATAGCAATAGCATATAAATTGAAATACTAATACTAATACTACTACTACTACTACTACTACTACTACTACTACTACTACTACTACTACTACTACTACTACTACTAATAATAATAATAATAATAATAATAATAATAATAATAATAATAATAATAATAATAATAATAATAATAATAATAATTACATTTAACTATCACCCCATGCCACTTAGTGCAATCTCTAGGTGAGGAGTTCTCAACCTTTTTAAGCAGGAGGCTGCATCATGCTCCCTCAGACAGCTTCAGGGGCAGGATGGCCATTTTGCCCTTCCTCTACCAATGGCACTTCCTGGTGTGGTGGAGGTGGTGAGGGACTACATGAAATGGTGCCGTGAGCTGCATCTGGCCCCTGGGCAGGGCCGGATTTTCCTATAGGCTAACTAGGCTTCAGCCTTGGGCCTCAAGATCAAGAGGTGCCTATATATTGATATATATCACAGTAATGATGTATTTTATTATCTCTCATGTAATTTACAAACAAAAATGGGAGGTGAAAGGGCCACATAAGTGGAATAGCCTAGGGCCTCTTTTCATGTAAATCCGGCCCTGCCCATGGGTCACAGGTTGAGAATCCCTGCTCTAGGTGGTTCACAAGTTAATTAGCATTTTGCCCCCAACATATTGGGTACTCATTTCAATGACCTCCGAAGGATAGAAAGCAGAGTGAACCTTGATCCCCGTTCACTATGTTTGGCTGCAGGACATCAGTTTAACCACTGCACCACCAGAGCTCTTAAATAAATAAATAAATAAATAAATGCTTCAACCCATTCCCCCCTCCCCCCGGGTTCTCACTAGGTAGAGTAATTGCTTACTATCTTCCTCCACAGAGCCTTAAACTATTCAAACAGTGCCATTTGAAATATAGAATGGAGAGGGTTAGCTCTATCTGTAACAAAGAACTGTGGATTAAATGTTATCCCCAAAAACCATAAATGCCAAAGTGATTCCTTAGCTAGTCATTATTTCCATCTGAGAATAGAAATGGGGGGGGGGGAGAGAAGACAAAGGCAAATTAGTGTGCAAGAAAGCCCTATAAATTATAGCCACTGCAGAGAAAAGAGAATCTGAATATTTTGCCATTAAATGTACTTTGTCAAAACCCATGACAATAGCCATAATAACAGACTTTTCAGCATCATTATAGACAATTTTTTTTAAGCTGAAATAGCTTTTCTCAGTCATCTCCAGGTCTTTTTTTTTTAATCCATTCGACTACAAATAATTTTTATTTTATTGCCTCCTAAAAAAAAGGAGAACTCAAGCATCAGCAGAAAATAAATCAGACATTTCAGCATTTTCTCTTCACTGCAGCTATGTCCCAGGTTGGCACTTTTTCTTTCCCCAGAAAACCATAATCCCATAAAGTATAAGGTTATTAAGTCAGATGTGAATAATTCATGAGATAATTTACAAGTTGGCATTATTGGCCATCATCAATGGGAAAACCTCAACACTTGATATCCTGTTAAGCTGTTCACAAATCTGTCATAATTATGTAGCAAGTATTTTCTATGGTTATGGAACTGATGTAACATTAATTGCTTCAAAGTTGCCCTAAAATTAGACACCGACACTGACACAGACAGAGATGACACACACAGACACACAGATGTTGAAGGGGAAATGTTGTTCCTTCCAAACTTGAGCTCTGGTCCATTGTTGTTGTTCAGTCGCACAGTGATTCTGACCCTTTGTGACCCTATGGACCATCGCCTGCCAGGCCCCTCTGTCCTCCACCATCCTCCTCAGCCCACCCAGCTCTGTGCCCACTGCGTCTACAATACCATCTAGCCATCTCATTTTTGGCCACCCCCTTCTCCTTTTGCCCTCCACCTTTCCAAGCATCAAGGCTTTCTCAAGTGAGTCCTCGCTTCTCATTTGGTGTCCAAAGTACTTTAGCTTCATCTATACTATTTGACCTTCTAAGGAGCAATCAGGGTTGATTTCTTTTTGGATCTACTTATTTGTTCTTCTCGCTGTCCAGGATACTTTCAGAACTCTCCTCCAACACCACATTTCAAAGGTGTCTATTTCTGCGCTCAGCTTTCCTAATGGTCCAGCTCTCACAACCATACATCACCATTTGGAATACCATTGCTTTGCCTATGCAAATTTTTGTTTGCAAGGTAATGTCTCTACTTTTAACTGTGTTCCCCAGGTTTCTCATAGCTTGTCTCCCAAGCATCAGTCATCTTTTTATTTCATGGCTGCAATCACCATCTGCAGTAATCTTTGATCTTAAGAAAGTAAAATCTGTCACTGCTTCTACTTCTTCCCCATCTATTTTCCAGGGACTGATAGGGCCTGTTGCCATTATCTTGGTTTTCTTGATGTTGAGTTTCAAGCCAGCTTTTCCACTCTCTTCTTTCAACCTAAGCAGCAGCTTCTTTAGGTCTTCCTCACTTTCATTAAATTACTTTTTGGCTATAAAGACTTCTGTAAGAAGACTGGACAACAATCTGACTGGGTTCTCAGCTTGTTAGCTGCTGCCTGCATATATTTCTCTTCTTACCAGCCTTCTTTTTCTTCTGTCTATTGTGTCTTTGTTCTTTTTGACCATTTTAACTCGCTGATTCCCAAGATGTCAATGCTTATTCTTTCCATTTCCTTTTTTACCACTTCCAGTTTTCCTTGATTCATAGATCTTACATTCCATGTCCCTATACAGTATTGTTGCTTGCAACACTGTATTCCTCCTCCCCCTTTCCTGTCCCTCCCCTTCTTTTGATCTGCTGTGCTAAGCATCCTATTACATCTAAATTGCCCCATTTGTTTTGCCTTTTGTTTTGGTCCATAGGGTTCTCTTGGCAAAATTCCTGACGTTGGTTTGCCGGTTTCTACGCTAGTATCCTCTCATCATACATGTTACCACAGTCTAAAACAAAGTATTATCATGCATATTATCACAGTTTAAACAATATCAGACTAAAAATAGCCACTAGATGGCAACAAGTGGGAAAAGGTAGACCAAACTTGACGTTTGGAAGAATTCAGATCCTCCATCTTAAATCTGCTTTTTCCTCACTCAGAAACATTCACTCTATTCAGTTCTTGTCCATTTAAATCAGCAGTGAAATCTTTTTTTTCTTCTTTCTAAAACCAAGGCTTATGGCCGTGGCTTGCAATACCCTTGTTGAGAAGAATTGATGATGCTATTAAATGTGCGGCTATGAATGAATCTATAAACACAGCACCACATCCAGGAACACAGGCATGTGCTCACACACACACACATGCATGCACACACGCCACACACACAATATGGCCAACTAGCTCTCATGGACAGCCTTCCCGCCATTGATAGGAGAAAGGAGGTTGTTTAATCATAATAGCAGAATGAGCTGAGCAGCATTTCCCTGGAGGTTCAGCTAAACCCATTTCAGTTTTATTACACTGCTCTTTCTTGCTCTAACATACATTAATCACAAAGATGCAATTTTTTTATTGCACCAAAGAAGTAAGAGGCACCTTTTCCATTTGTTCCACTGCAAAAAGTGAAAAAGCAAGGAGAATTTTGCTATTAAGATAAGAGTGGCACAGAGAGCAGGACATTGTTTATTTGCAAAAGTGTTTATCTCTTTGGGTCTTTCAGTTTTATTGGCATTTCCAGCGAATATCATACATGTCCACAGTTGAAGAAGGGCAGGTTTACACCTCCCTTTCCCCTAAATCAGATCACTAATCCCTTAACAACCACTGGCAATATGAAACTTGCTTAAATAAGATTAGGTATTCATCTTTTATGATACAGTACATGAAAAACCAAGAACATTCAATGTCCAAGTGAAGAGGATTGTTGGACTCAAAAGTTAACCTGGTTTCAATATGCTAATGGTCAATAAAGGTATTATCCATCCTTTGTCGTTGTTGTTGGATTATGAATAGCCTCCAGGGCACATTTTCAGTGAAAGCAGCAAGATCTGCCACTTCTCAGGAGGGACAGCTCCACCTAGGGCCTCCACCTTCCTTTACCTCCAAGGTAATATTTTTAATTTGGTTCCTGCTGACATCTTTTGCCAAGTGCCTCAACTAGATCTAAACTCCAACTCTCTTGATATTGGGTTAACGTATCTCTGTGTGCCTCTGCTCCCAAACAATGAAAAATGTACCAGATAATAGGAAACCTTTGACTCTGGAAAATGGGAAAGACCATTGTCTCATGTAGCTAAATGTGAAGCAACAGCTGATGGAACAAGCTTTCCATCTCATCTTGGGACATTAAGCTGAGCATAGACACTGACACTGTAACATCTGGTCAGGGTGATTGGGAGCAAATTCTGCTTCTCTACAATCCTTGCAAGCTTAAAATGTGTAGTCTGTTGCAAGGTCCTCCTGGACTCCAAGGCTCACTTTAAAACATTCTAAAAGTCCAGTATTAAAAGTCCAATGTCTTTAGAGAAAACCATCTTAAAAGTGAAGTGTGATTGATATAGATATACAGTATGTATAAAGTGAAGTCTAATTGTAATGTACTTCTGGGTTTCTTTAATTGGTAATTTGTCTTACTATAATTATTCATGGTGAGTCAGCCCTGCTGTATTTGTCCCCTCTCCATTCACAATGCTGAGTCAGGCCTGGATGCTGGCCATTTTAACTCCACACATAGGATAAAATAGCTTTTAGAGACAATTTCTCTGGAAATTATCTCATTTCAGCATTAGTACATGGGGTTACTGAGGGAAGAGGTTACATGAGATTTTCTCCCTACAGCCACTGATTCCCCAACTGTCCATTGAAAATATTATCCTTGCTTTTACTGCCTCATACTTTAGGGTAAAGTACAGTATCTAACAGCATTCCTTTCTGTAGGGCTGGATTTTATTTGAGAGGAATTTTTATTGAGTAGCCAGAAGCTGCCAACACAGTTCAATGCAATGTTTTTTCCCAAGCTTCTTGTTCTCCTGCCTACTTGCTGATGCTGCATTAGGACAGAATACTGCATCATCCAGTATAGCTGGCCCACACTGAAAAGGCCAAAGATAACTGCCTTATTTTTCATGGACAGTGACTACTCAGCTGAACACACATCGAAAATAAACTTTTTTACATCAGGACATGAGTATGATTTTCCTATCAGCATACCTTGAGTTAATAAATAGGGTCTAATATACAGTTTGCTGGCTGGATAGTTCTGTGACCTAATGGACTTCCCAGAAGAGCCAGGGTATGAAATCATAGGCAAGGTGCACAGATCCAGGGCAACCTATAAAGGAGGAAACAGTAAACCACTTCTGTATATTCTGTATATTCTCTGCCTAGAAAACCATGAAAGGGGTCACCATAAGTCATAAGTTAAACCTCTTTAAGAGGTTTAAACCTGCAACTGACATTCCTGTCTGTACCTTTTTCCAAATGGTTAGTTGAGAAAAGAAAAAGGATGCTCAAGCTTCAACAGGTGGTTGATATCACTTTTCTCCAAGGCAAGGAGACAAGTGGTCAAAACAAAACCTTTTCTAAGAGCCACCAACTGGGCCAATTGGGACACAAATCTTGATCCTGGCTCTAGGATCTGGAGCTTCTTTTGGCCAATGTAGTGACCAAGCAGTCATCTCATTCTACCCTGCAAAACTTTGCAAGGGTCAGTTTGTGATATTGGTCCCAAACCTTCCAAACTCCAATGGCTTCTTCTGTCTGTCCTATGTCTATATCCTGATTAGTCCCAACATGTATCACTTACTGGCTTTTGTTGACCATCTCCAAATCAGATGAGTGGCTGGTTAGCTGGCTTTCTCATGTCCTTTCATAATTCTAACACTATAGGCCAGGTTTAGAAATGGGCTTTTCATTTAACCTCTGGCACCCATTGGTTTGTCAGCACACAACCTGAGGTAGGGTATATTTTATCTCTTGAATAAAGATGAGTCTGAATTAGACTCAACTTTCTTGTCTAACCTTAGTAATACTCATAGTCTTTTCATCATTAAATTATCTTCCTTTTAATTCAGTACAGTCGTAGACTTTGTCTTCCTGTGGGTCAGATTACAGAATACACTTTAGATCTGTGCAAAAGTCCCCCAATTTAATATGCAGGCCAATTCAGAGTTTCTGGATATGTCCCCATTCATCTAGAGCAGTCTGTGCCCTGGATCCAGATTGTTCTGCAACATAAATGCACTGGAAAAACTAAAGTAGCTATAATGTTTTTGTTCTTATACTGATGTACATGGCATTTGGAGATACCATGCAGGGACTAATTTCAGACAAGTAGCTTCAGTGGATGGTGTATGAGAGACCTTTATAGCTAGTTTAAAAAAATAGTAACCTGAAACAATCCATTTCAATCTGTGCCTTATGTCTGAATCAGTTTCTAAATTCACTTCACTTTATGTTGGAACCGAATGTTTTCGTTCCATTTCATCCCAGACCTCATACAAATAGGCCTACTTCTTTTGAAAGTTTTGATTTGTCCAAATTTAGTGCACAGCTCCAATACACTTAACATTATCTTAGAAGTGGAGCTCCTTCAAATGAGAAAAAATTATTACAAGCACATCAAGGAAAATCCGAGTGTGTATTCTCTAATGTACTACTATTGTTGTTACATTACATCAAATCACTTCCCACTTCTGGTAACCCTATGATAGTTTTCCAGGTACTATGTCAGATGTTCGAGGAGTGATTTGTCACTGCTGTTCTTCATGGAGTTTCCATAGCTAAGTGAGGATTCAAATTCAGGTCTCCTGAGTCCTAGTCCAACACCCTGTCCTCTGCAGCACACAGTCTAATAAGAAATATTAGCAGCTTATGAAAGGGTGCCTTGGTACCATGCTTGGGATTTTCAAAACCTCATTCTCTGATTTAGTGGATCAGGGGTCAGCAACCTTGTGTCCTCCCGATGTTTTCTACTACATTTTCTGACCTAAGACAGTATAGCTGATGATCAGGGAATAGGGGAATTCTAATCCAGCACATCAGTTTCTAATTGCTGAGACAAATATCCTGATTTATTAGAGTTCTTCTTTTGTTTACATGTTGTATGTCAGACTGCTTCTTGCATCTATTTGCCACTGGTTGTGGCAGCATGATAAGCTATTCTTCCTTGTTCACTTTTCCAGAAAAAAATATCTGGAAAGAAGACTGCATTATCATTCTAGTTTGGATAAAATCAGAGCTTGTACAGTTGATAGAGGAACTTTTGAACCCAGGATGCTATAGATCATAGTTGTATTAATTCAAACAGCCATAGTTACCAATTAAATCTAATTCCTTAGCACCTAATTTAGGTTAATCCCAATTAGAGCAAACCCGTTGGTATCAAACTGACCTCTTGGTCAAAAATAATGTAAGTTGCATTGATATTAGTAGGTCTATTCTAGTTGGTAACAGGATTTTAGCTTTAAGGGGTGTTGGAATCTGTGTTCTACATGAGTCTGCTTTATTTTGTGAAGCAAAGTGAGAAAAATACAAGATGATTGTGGTAATTAAAGCATTTTGACAACATCTATAGATAAATGGCTTGTCATCTATTTTGTTATTATGTGCCATCAAGTTGTTTCCAACTTATAGCAACCCAATGAGTTAATCACCTATTATTAAGAATTCTGCTCAGTTTTTCTATACTCAAGGCTGTGATTAACTTTATGGAGTCAGTCCATCTCTTTATTTGGTCTTCATTTTTCATTCTACCATCAATTTGCCTTACATTATTGTGTTTTCCATTAAAATTTGTATTTCCATTAGAAGCCCAAAGTAGAATACAGTATCCTCACTTTAATCATTTTATACCTTCCAGAGAAGAATTCAAGATTGCTTTTATTTAGCATCAACTTGTTTATCTTCCTGATGGTCTGTGCTATCTGTGAAGCTCTCCTCCAACACCTCATCTCGATGAATTAAACCTCCCCCCCCCCCGTTGTTTTTCCTCACTGCCGACCTTTTGCATCCATAGATTAAAATTGGGAACATAATAGTGTGGATGATCTTGGCCTTGGTTTCACATTTGATAATATTTTCTAGTTCCTTCATGTCTTCTTTTTCAGTTTTCAGTCTTTTGATTTCTTGGCTGCAGCCACATTTAGATTATTGAACCAAAGTACTGTATGCCCATTTTTAACTATTTCAATTCAATTTCTTCATTATTGACATTAAAATTGCATAACTCTTCTGTAGTCATTGTTGCTTCTTGCCAGCAATGTGGTATAATCCACATATCTTAAATTATTGTTATTTCTTTCACTAAGAAAAATGGTGGAGGATCCTCTCTGTAGGACAGTGATGGCAAACCTTGGCACTCCAGCTGTTCTTGAACTTCAATTCCTAGAAGCCCTGATCAGCAGAAATGCTGACTTAGGCTTCTGGGAATTAAAGTCCAAGAACACTTGGAGTGCCAAGGTTCACCATCCAATCACTGCTGTAGGAAAACACAAAGCCTTGTTCTAACAGAGGGGCTCTAGATGGCTCGGCAGGGAATAGAAGCCTCCAGAGCAAAATAACTTATATTGCAGGCATAGTCTATTTCAGAGACAGCAAAAGCTAGCCAAACAGAACACACACAGGAAGAAAGTTAAGTTTTCAATGCACACTTTCAAGTCAGTAGAAACCTAAAAATCCATGGCATAAGCATGTTTGTGACCAAACCCCACAAAGTAGAAAAAGCTCCCAAATTGTCCCTAAATGATTGTATGTTTATGTTTCCACTTACATTCTCAGTCATTTTGAGCTAGTACTGAGCTATATCATGTAGGGAGATGCAAAAACATAACTGACCCTTAATCTATTGCCCTGATGAAAGAGAAGAACATTCCCCATATAATTGGTTTATAAATCATCCCCAGAGTGAATAATGATACAAGGACAAACCATTTATTTTAAACATTTATAGTTTATTCACAGGAAATACACCAGTTTTAGCTATATATAAACTCTTCTGCCAGTCTTTGCCAGTACTAGGTGACAACTGAATGGAGTGATTTATTCTTCCTCTTCCTAAAAATCTATGGCAAAACTCCCAGAGTTTGTTTGCACAACCACACCCTTTAACTTGCTTAGGAACTTAGGAATTCTTAACACAACCAAAGCATAAATCCTAGGTTAAACAATTTAAAGAAAAAGAATCCCAAAATAAAGGAAGCACGAGTGTGCTCTCCTTGAGTCTATTGCAAAGTTAAATAGGAAGTAATATGCTGGGCTTAATTAACATGACAGCAATAGACAAGGCATGCTCTCATTGTTGTAATTGCCTGATGTGATAGGTGGCAGATCTGTAACAGCTGATAATAGAGCTCAGGTTCTCAACTGATCAGTCCTCTAGAATTGATGGCTCCTAGCAGGAACCTTTTGGAATGCATCCTGATTAAAAAATTTCAATGTGACAAGAATTGTGGTTTGAAATGAGGAAAAATCCCAGTTGAAATCCCTTTTTGCATCAAACTACCCATTAATCATCAGTGTGCACTGCCCAAACCAGACTTGGAACAGGGTGTGTGCACAAGGATTGTGGAAAATTTTGTCCAATTCAACCAGGTAAGGAAAAAATAACAAAATTTCTATATGTCTTGGTTAGGAAGAAATTGAGATTTAGGGCTTCTCTACCCACCCATTTTGGGCCAGGCTGGATTGAGTTGGACTCATCAGAAGGTCTAGCCTCTAGTGTGCCATTTGATGTGATCCTTTCATCCAAATGGTATATGACTCAACCTTATTTAGTCAACAACAGCCCACTGTCAATTTGCCAAAAGTAAGCCACTTCAAGATATTGGCAACTTAAACACTCCTTGGTAGTTTCACGTCTGGCCTGATGATAAAAATGTTTTTAAGTGTTTTACTAAAACACAAGGTATTTAGGTGGGTAAAAAGATAATTAAAAAAGCACAGTTTAAAACAGGGCTTATTTCATTACACTGTGAAACCCTGACCTTTGCACCACTTCCTAATCCCATGCTCTGATTTGTTGTTTTTCGCAATCTTGACTCATGTCCCACTTCCTCATCCTTGTTTATCATGTAAGGGTGAAAGGTCCCTATTTATGCACTGACCTTCCCTATTTATGCACTAACCTTATTATATTATGTACTGACCTTATCATATATCATATATCCTCCTCCTGTGCCTACACCAACTGCCAGGGGAAGAAGCAGCCAGGGCAGGATGAGGACCTTGCCGCCCCTCCCGCTGTGCCTACACCAACTGCCAGGGGGAGAAGCAGCCAGGGCAGGATGAGGACGTTGCCATCTCTACCCCTGTGCCTGCGCCAACTGCCAGGGGAAGAAGAAGCCAGGGCAGGATGAGGACCTTGCTGCCCCATCCCTGTGCCCACCCCAACATATTGTATTGTAATGTAATGTAATGTATTGTCTGTAAGCCGCCCTGAGTCGCCACGGCGAGTGGGCGGCAATATAAATTTGAACTAATAAATAAATAATAAATAAATAAATATCCTACTCTTGCTTAAACCAATCAGCTTCTTACACGATACTCAAAGATTTTGTATGATTATCTTAAAGGACAATAAAAGAAGTTCAAGCAGCTATTCTTGGCGGCTTGGCTTGAGACCAGAATCTTGTGTCTGTCATCCCTTCAGTTAGGCAGGGACTAAAACTCACCAAAGTGTCCTTGGTTGGATTTCTTGGGTCCTGTGAAAGCAGAGGGCACAACCTAGCCAGTGGGTGACATGATATCCAAATGTCTTGATTTCTCAAGTTCATTTGCATGTGCAGAATGTTGTTTCAGAGATCTACCAATGTGTGGAATCCTCTTTGAATAACAACTCCAAAGTATCCAAGATTCACAAACTGTGATCCACTTCAGAAATGTGATGAACTGTGTTGCAGTCTCTGAGTGCTTCTGCCAATTAAAACTTGTTAGTTTAAAGAAGGCAGAAGTCTTTTTGTCAGATTTATAATGTGCATCCAAAAAACAACAACCACACACCATATTTTCTCTCTCTGCTCAAACCCTACAATGGCCACTGTCTGCATTTCCCATTGCATATGGAAGTTGAAAAAATATTACTAAAGCTTAATTTACTAAAGTACAGTACATCTACTGTGCAATTTTGGTAGCACAGGAGGCAGAATTTAGAATGCATTTCTCAGTAACAACTTCCTTAATAACTCTTCAGAAACAACGTTCCAATTAAAACCAAAAGCACTGCTTGCAATAGCAAACAAAAACCAAGGAGTTAAAACACAGAAACAGCCATTTGCTGATGAGACAGAATTTTATCAAAAACCAAAAGCTATTCAAAGGATGTTCTAGCCCTCTTTCTTCAGGCAACAGATGCTTTTTAAGAAATGTGTTTAACCATAAAGAAAATATTTTCTTCATAATGACAGAAAGCAACACTGAGAATTCCACAGTAGAATATGGACCTGACATTCAAGTAATAAGCCATAGTATGAAGCTTGTTGTGGCACCACAGCTTTTTGGTTCTATGCAAATGGCATAGCATTGTTTTCAATGCAACTTCCAGTTTTGTCTCCTCTTTTGTCACTTGTTAATAGATGATCCCAGGACTTAACCAAGGTTTTCATTGTAAATTGTAACTGCGAGTGCTGAAAGGTTTGGTGAATGTCCAGCTTGAGTACATATGACCTCACCACCTTCATACTTGGCAGTGTCTAGAAGACCTATTGTCAACTAAACATGATGACTATTTTTGTGTACTTTGTTAGCTATCACTTTAATGCTAATGGTTACGATGCAATATACAGTAAAACCCCGAGTTACGTATAAAGTCCATTCCGTAGCAATTTACATAACTCGATTTTTACGAAACTTGAGGCATCCCCATAGGGATGCATTGAAATTTTTTTAAAAAAATAAGAATGCAATTTAAACATAGCACTCTCCCTACCTTTTGCATGCTGCTGCATCCTCCTGCCCATCAGGGGAGCTGAAACCACCACCGCTGCTGCTTTCTCTGCTGCTTCTATGGCTCCAGTAGAGTGCAGGGGCATATCCACGTGGGCACACTCCCTGTCCAAGACTTCTGCAGACTCCAGTTTTTCTGGGATGAGCTTTGGAAGTAAATGGCTCCCTTCCCCTCTTCATCCAAGGCTTCTGCAGGGCTCATTTTCCCTCCGAAGCACATCCCCAGCCAAACCGGAGCCCCACAGAAGCCTTGAACAAAGAGGGGAAGGGAGCGGTTTACCTCTGAAGCTCCAGTTTTGCTATGGAAGAGCTTCAGAGGTAAACCGATCCATTCCCCTCTTCATCCAAGGCTTCTTTGGGACTCCAGTTTGGCTGGAGATGTGCTTTAGAGGTAAAATGAACCCCACAGAAGCCTTGGACAAAGAGGGGAACAGTTTACCTTCAAAGCTCATCCCAGCAAAACTGGAGCCCCACAGAAGCCTTGGACAGGGAGTGTGGCTGTACAGATATGCCCCCTGCACTGTACTGGAGTGCTGCAATTGCCACCACATTCGCTACCACAATCACTGCCGCTTCCTCTACTGTCTCCACTACCACAAAGGCAAGTGACCTCTGGTGCAGGGTGGAATTTTAGAGATCAAAATGGTGCTGCCACAATTTTGATCTCTAAAAACTTGAATTTTAGAGATCAAAATGGTGTTGCCACCATTTTGTTCTCTAAAAACTTACATAAGCCCCTTACGTAACTCGGTTGGTTGGTTGTTGTTGTTGTTTTTTTTTACATAAACCGGGATACCAATTTATGCACACACAAAAAACCTTACATAACTCGAATTTTATGTAAATCAAGTCATATATAAGTTGGGGATTTACTGTATTGCTATACTATATTCTCAGTATAAAACAGTGTTTCCCAAACTATGGTTTTTGGACTTCAATTCCCAGAGGCCTGGGTCAGTTCCCCAAAGCACTGATCAGCCAATGTACTGACTTGTTATCTAGTGTGCCTTATGATTTACCAACAAAACTTGCTGCCCAAAGAAGCCAGAGTAATTTGTGAAAGGAAAAGGGAATCTAAGATCTTCAAACCAGCCAGGAAGGAGTTCCGACCAGAGATGGAAAGATTATTTGCCAGTTTTAGAAGCATTGCATCTCTCTTGCCCTTTTGATAGTCTGCAATGCACAACATTCATGGCTCTTGGTCAGGACATCTTTTCAACAAGTGTAAAGGGGGGCATCTCAATAAATGACACAGCCACACAGAGCTTGGTTAAAAGGAACAGCCTCTGGGGCAATTTTTTGCTCATTCATTCTCATCCTAGCTTTGAGCTACAATCTGCCAAAACAGGCTTGATTTTGGGTTTGATCTTCCTATTCCCTCTGCTATCCTTCTTTCCCATTTTTTATTTTTCTGCCAGCTTCTACTTTCAGAGGTGCTTCCCTAAGGAAATGCATGTCCTTTGTACTTTTTTCACTGTGTGCATAATGGAAAATTATCTGCATAATTTATTTTTTCACAACATATTCCTTCCCCTCAGCTATATGTTTTTCTAAAAAAGCATCTCTCTCTAAAATCCTGTGATAACACAAGAAGTTACCTATCAGATTTTTTTTATTTTTAGTGTTCATTAGAAACAGGCATCCTCTCTGTTCTGCCTCAGATTTATTTCCATGTTTCTTAGATTGTTTATAAATGTAATTAATTTTCTGAAAGTCCCTTCAACCTGTGGTTAGAAATGGAATGCAAACTATAACCAAGAGCTGCACCTCCCTTGGTGGCTTAGTGGTTAAAATGCTGAGCTGGAGACTGGAAGGCCGGGTTTCGATACCTAAGGGGTGCACTTGGGGATATGAAAAGAGCCTCATTTGGGTGTCCCCTGAATGGAGTTTCATCAGCAAAAATCCTTTCAACCCAGAGTAATCTCTATCATGAAATTATTATTACCAAGAGCTGTCAGAGAACTCCATAGGGATAAGTAAAGTAACTTAAGACAATGACTGCACCCTATTTTTTTTTAAAAAAATATAAGCTCATAGTACAACTTGTCAAGTTAGTGAAATATGTCCACATATAAACTTAATCATTAATAAGCTAAACAAATCTAAGTTATGTTTATAGTGAAAGGTAGACAGTGGCTGAGATGCTGACTGGGAGGCAGAAAGTCAGCAGTTCGATTCCCGAGTACTGCAGGACGGAATGAGCTCCCGTCTTTGTCCCAGCTCCTGCCAACCTAGCAGTTTGAAAGCAAGAAATTGCAAGTAGATAAATAGGGACCACTTCGGTGGGAAGGTAAACAGCATTCCGTGCACTCCGATGTCTAGTCATGCCTCCCACATGACCACGGAAACGTCTGCAGAAGCAGACAGCACTCGCTCTTTGGCTTTCAAACAGAGATGAGCACTGAACCCTAGAGTCAGATACAACTGGCTTTCAAACAAGGGAAACCTTTACATTTACTAGACATTTTAAATGTTTGCTTTAATTTGTAATTGGTATTTAAATTTACAATATGGTATAACACTAAAAAAAAGCCAAGACTACCTATGGAGCAGCATGAGAATTGCAAAACTAGGAGGAGGCATCATAGGAATGTAGAGGCATTTATTGTATTGCAGGAATTCAGGCTAGATCACTCCAGCCAGGCATCTCTCACTCATGTTTACAGATGAAATGCCATACTACGTGTAAAGCAAATATTAAAAACAGAGCTTGTAAAAGTTGCATTTTGGGGCTTCTCACTCTCTGATTCCCTCAGCATGGTATGAGCTTAATCAAGATCTACTATCTCTGGGAAATATGTGCTGCTATTATTACATACAACTATCAAGTGGCTTCAGCCCCTGCCCAGTCACAAGCTGCTGATAGCAAGAGCAACAGCAAGATCAAATTTGCACAAAAGGGCATCTTCACAGAGCAAGCAATATGGCAGCAGTTTCTCTGACTCTGGGAAGGATTCAAACTAAGGTCCTGACTTAGTGCCCCTAAATGAGCAAACTGAGAAAAATCAGTGTAGTACATGCCATGATCATATTTTGCTTGCAAAAGGAAAGACACTATAATGGGGATGGGAATTCATGCCAACTGGAGGATTCTTTGTTAAACTTTAATTTCATCATCATCATCATGTGACAAATAGTTTGGGGTAAGGGAAAGCAAACTGTTCATGTGGAATCCTGAAATGCGGTGTCAATCCCATATTCCAGTCCATATTGAAGCTCTTTCTTTATCTCTCTTATCCCTCTTGGATTCCATATGGGAATTGTTTAACCGTTGCTGCTCTCTGTCCCCCTTTCCAAAAGTAGAACCCACATCACAAACTCAAGTGTCAGCACGTGGCAAATTATTAAGTACACTAAGAGCAAGTCTCTTAATTAGCTTCAAGGTCTCTTGAGAACTCCTGATCTGAAGGCAGGAGAGAAACTATAATAAAAGTTAATGCCACCATCAGAGAGAACCAGATAACAGTTTGAATTACTGTGAGAACAATGTAAATTCCTGCCACATTCTCTTAGTTACAATGTCATGAAAATATATGAAGATGATATGAATATGTTGTGCATAGGAATAAAATGAAATGCATTCTTTTTCAAGGTTCCGCTAAAGACATCTTGAAGATGCTGCTGATTGAACTTAGATCAATTCTATGTCAGTTAGAAAGGAAGTGCAATTAACATACCATACCGTACCTGCCCCTCTTCAACCAAAAAAGTCCAACAACAGATAAATGATATGGCTTCATTTTTATTTACAGTTTTTGTCTTTACAGCAATTTTCCTCAATGTGGAGCTCTCCAGATGTTTTAAACCACAACTCTCATTTCTTCTTCCATGTCTAGGCCAGATGTGAAGCTGTCAAAATGAAGGCTGAAGAAGAAGAAGAAGAAGAAGAAGAAGAAGAAGAAGAAGAAGAAGAAGAAGAAGAAGAAGAAGAACAACAACAACAACAACAACAACAACAACAACAACAACAACAACAACAACAACAACAACAACAACAACAACAACAACAACAACAACAACAACAACAACAACAACAACAACAACAACAACAAGAGGGCATATTGCTCAACAACAGGTACATCTCCATGTGACAAGTCAGTAGTCAGTTCATGTCCCTGTGGAAGATCAACAGCAGCCTGGCTTTCCTCTTCAGTAGAAGGCATTTCCCTCCTCATTTTATTTACATGGAAATCAAACATTTCATTATTTGACAGTAGATCAGAGCTTTTGGACAATCCCATTATAATTATATAAAGATAATTATCTTTACTCTTTGAGGGAGAGGATAGGTTTGCACAGAAATGCTATAAATGAAAAACCTTTAATCTTTAAAATGTTCCTGGGCACAAACAAGAAAGCCGATTTCTGCTCTAGAAGGCTAAAAGAAGTCCTAACTTAATCAGATAAGAAGGACCCAAAATTGTAAAGGCAACACTCCTAGGAACAAAATCAGCATGCTTTTTCATTACAGCTGTAGAATGATGTTATTGTTTGTGTGAAGCTGATCTTAAAGTAAATGATCTGCTCTTACCCATGGTAAAGATAGGATGCCTCTGGGGTTCTCCAAATATAATTACTTTCTTTTCAGAACTGCTTTTATTCATTCAACATTCATCTTCATTGCCACTTAAACTGAACACCTATTGTCTGTTCAACAACACTCTTGGATGGCGCTTGAGATCATGACAAGTGCATGCCAAGTGCAGAGTATCGGCCATCTTCTCCACCATCAGTTTCAGTAGAGGACGAGGAGAGTCATCTAACAGCAGCAGAAAGCGATAACAGAAGAAGAAAAGAAAAGACAAAGAACAGATAAAATTTCCATCACATCAATGAAGTTCTTAATTAAGGAAACTGTCTAGAGGAAAAAGGCAATATAAATCTGGCAGGGTAGTTCTCTACCTTTGGAAAAAGAAGCACCTACAGTATTTTTCTAATCAGTTTGAGCTAAAGTGATTTGCTCCAGGATGAGGGGTTAGGAATGCTAAATTTTGAAGGGGAAAAAAGCATATAATTATTAGGGATCTCCCCTAGCTTTGCCACATGGGCAAAGCATTTCTTTCAGGTTGAATCCTTAAAATTTTGTCAGCATTGGGGGAAGCTTTGCCTACATACTGAAGGTTTACTACATCCTCAAAATCAATAACTTGGTATAAAAGCCACCCACATCCCAGGTCATAGTCCTTTATTTTTCCTGTTCCCTTCTCCCCAGATCTGGAAATATTTGTGTAAACCAGAGAACAAAATGGCTCCAAACCAGGTGAGTGCCTTTAAAGATTAAAAGTCTAGGCATGCCTGCCACATCCACGGAAATGTCTGCAGATGCAGACAATGCTGGCTCTTTGGCTATAAACTGAAATGAGCACCGAATCCAAGAGTCGGATACAAGTGGCTTTCAAGCAAGGGCAACCTTTACCTATGTTGTTTATTTATGTTTATTTATCTAATTAAAATAATAAAAAGGTCAGGTTGGACTACTAGTCCCAGTTTGTACAGAAAACATTCAGACATCAGTTGGATCAAATGGTACTCATACACCCCTAATAATTGCAAAATCATATGTTCTAAATTACTAATGTGGGAGGGCAGGATGATCTTTAGTCAAACTGCCCAGGCAATGGTGGTTCCACAAGAGGCTTGATTTGTATGGCAGTTGTGCAATGAAATCCAGGATCTTCTTGTGTAGAAGATAACTTGGTACTTGTAAAGAGGGGGGGGGGGTTAAATGCTTCCATATTACAGCAACCAGACAGATTTTATACTCCATGGTAACTTTAACTTTGATGCCACAGAATAGTATCTTGTCTCATGTTCATGTCCACACAAATCCAGTTGCAGAAGTTGTTGTGATGACTTTCTAGGGTGACGATCATGTGCCTGGTTGCATACAGCTGGCAGTTTTGCCAATTGTCATGGCAATCTCTACTGCTGCAGATCCATACATGGAACAGGATATTGGTCATAGGGTCTACTGCATGCCAAAGAGAGAGGGTGGGGGAGATAAAAACAGGCAGAGACATACCCTTACCTCTTGCAAATATTTCATTCTAATCCTAGGCTTTTCCTTTTGCCATATATACTCTATCTTTTTATACAGAGTCATGTGCAATTGGATTGTGAGTTGCCCGGAGTTGCTTTAGTGATTGGGTAGCTATATAAATCTAAAAAAATAAATAATCAATTGTTTCTTCCATGTCAGAAGGATTTTTATTATTTACCAGAATTGGTATACGGTATTTTGAAATAAGATTTCACTTATAATGACATGTTAGCTGTAAGGTATCAGTCCAAAGGTATAACTCCACCACCAGCACTCCCAATGAAAAGCAGAGCTGCAAGTTCTCAGAACAAAACCTCTGAAGTAAAATAGATGTCAAGTTTTTCCCACCACCAGCAGCATTTTAACCTTGGTCTATTTCTATAGGTTTCATTCTGGCCCAGTTTTGTAGTAGAATATTAAAATACACAGGGTGGGGGTTTCACCCTCTCTTCTTGCAATTTGGTTTTATTATGCTGCTGTCCAGCTAGTAATGTTTAGGATTAAATAATGAATTAGAGAATATAATGCATTTTAAATGACAACTTGGCAGCTGGGGGGCTGCCTGTTCAAGAAGAAACATATTGTAAGAAATTGTCTCAGTGATGCAGCAACAGCTTTTGGTAAAAAGGAACTCCCAAAGCTGCTGGGATTGTAATGTAAAGGATTGTAATGTAAAGGATTATTGCTGTGCCTATGTAAATTGCCCTTGTTTTATATTTTGCTCAGTGTAATGTTAATTTAATAGCCATTTAGAGCAGCAGCCTGGGAGGAAATAAACAGAGAAAAACAAGGCCCTTATTTCCTGACTGGCACAGAACACAGTTCAAGCAAAATAACCAAGGTTGTATTGAGATAACTGATCACACACACACAAATTAAATAGAATAAAAATCAAGTGAACAACCCCTGATAAGAACTGATCTCCACTTTGTTATCTTTTGAAAAAAATCTGTTTTCATACTAATAATTATGTGTCATCAACCACATAAGTAGTTTATAATTCACTTCTTTTGGGGTTGCCTTGGGACTGTGCCATTTGCCCATGGCAAAACAAGATGGCTCCTCTCCCTGAAGGCACCATGGGAAACCAAACTCCCAGATCCTGGTTCTGCAGTCAGGAACCAAAACCATTGAACTTCCTCTCTGAGTGGAATGCATAATCTCTATCCTCTCACATGAACACATATATGTCTTTTAAAAATAAATCCCACCAATTCTGTTCCATAGGTGGCCCATGATTCAGGGTTAGACAATAGTAGCCATCCAGATATGTTTTGAGCTGCAACTCCCATAATATCATAAGGCTAGCTACATCAGCTATGATAGAGCCCTCATGGCACTGTGGTTAAACTCCTGTACTGCAGCCCAAACTCCTCACATTATCCTAATCGACTCAAGGTTGACTCAGCCTTCCATTCTTCTGAAGTTGGTAAAATGAGTACCCAGTGTGTCGGGTAGTAAAAGTGCCAATGACCTTATGAACTATCCAGAGAGTACTGTAAGTGCTATGGAGACGTCTATACGTGTAATTGCTATTGCTAATTGCTAGATGGGAGTTCTAAGGTGCCTTCCATAAAACCTAGATGACCACATGAGCTCCACTTCTGCTCTGTGAGAAGCTGCTAATAACTGGCAGAAGGGATGACATTCTCTCTCTCTCTCTCTCTCTCATGAACTTGGCTTGAATGCAATACAAGAGCTGTGCACCCAAACTAAAAAAAATAAACAATCCTGGCAGAAGAGGACCAAGAAGAAGAGAAGGAAGATATATATTTTTAAAATGATAACAGTACGGTATTATGAAACACTTGTATTATTAAACTAAGGTTGGCTTAATTAGAAGGTGGCAAACATTCTGTTTACCTTACTAGTGAAATTATGGCATCAGGGCTATAGTATATAAAAACACTTTCCACTGAATGGGACAGCAAGTCCACTTATCTTCCTGGTGAAGATCCTCTTTAGTTTGTTTTATGGGCATACTTTTATTTTATGTGATTTTCAAAGTGGTAGCCATGTTAGTCTGCACAAGCATATCAGACAAGAAACAAAACAAAACAAAGTTTAAAAAAATAAAGAGAAAAATGTTGTGGAACCTTACAGACTGTTATATTTTAACGTGATCTTTTGTGAGGAACTGGATTTGGTCCATGAAAGCTCCTCCTTCCCACTTTGTTGCATGGATTTTGAAGGATTAGACCAAGGTTCTCAACCTTTTCAAGCCAGGGACTGGGTCATGCTCTCTTTCTGTGCTGGCTCAAAGTTTGTGTTTTAGTTCTTAAGGGGAAAGGGCACTAGTTTTGCACAGACAGTTCATGCAGTTAAACCAGAAAAAAAGTTGCCTAACTCTTTTATAGGTGAAAGATAATGTATCATACATCTCCAGAAGTGTGAATTGTCCATAGATGTATAAGAAAAATATATTTAAAAGAGATTAAGAAGATTTGGGGAATCACATAAAATACATATTAAACAAGAAAGAGAATAAAAACAAAAGCAAAACAATTTTTGTGGCACTGTAAAGATTGCAAATATTACAAATTTCCTCCTTTTCCCCTTCATGACTGCAAGGAGAAGAATCAAAATATAGTGGAGGCCCAGGGTTGACATGGATATCATCAACAGTTTTATTGCTTTTTCATTGTTGGTAAATACTCTAAATGAATTATTCATAAACCATGTACTGTATATCAGAGGGTAAACAAAACAAAATTAAAAATAAGACAAAAAATGTTGTGGCACCTTAAAGATTAACTGCTGTATTTTAATGTTTGCTTTCATAGATCAAGTCAACTTCATTAGACATTAAAATACAGCAGTTAATCTTTAAAGTGCCACAACATTTTTTGTCTTTTTTGTTTTGTTTTGTTTACTCTCTGATATGCTTACACAGACTAACACCACTGCCACGTCAAATACATAAACTATGGAGACTCCTTGTTGAAAATGTGAGCGTTTTAGGTGACATCAAAGTGGTGGTGTTTGTTTTTGTTGGGTCTTTTCACCAGCATAAACCAGGACTTCATGCTGCCATTATTTTCAGAAGATAATGAGCAGCAACCACAGGGTTGCTGTTGTTTTTCCTCCAGTGTCCATATCATTAATATGCAACTAAATTAATATAATCAATTTTAAACAATTCAGAATTGTAGCATTTGCCTCTTACCTTGGTCCTTGATGTTAGTCAGCAATATAAGAGCAAATCAACAATTCCACAGCATTAGCAATGTACCTTAATTGTAGAATGTACTTTCCCTGAAGCAGTGGCGCTGTGGAATTCATTCCACTGGTCTATTATCATTTTTAAATAAGAATGTTGGACCATATGTGGCCTCCATGAGAAAATGTTAGGTACAGGGTATGCCTTGCCTTGGGTATCAGGTGTCCTTCCATGTTGCCAAGTTGGCTTTGGGCCAGCATCACCGTATGTCCATTTTTCATTTGGATCCAGTAATTGAACTTATTCTTTGATGCTTGGTACATAATAACTCAAACAGTTTCAGAAAATTGCCTTGGGCAATAGTTTCCTACTGTTTTTGTCTGTTTTCCTCCCAATATAACATTGCTGAACATTAAGTGTTAAAGAAAAAAAACCTGGGGCTCAATGTCTATAGTGAATTATTAAGAGTAAGGTTTGTGCATTTGCACCACATACATCCAGCATCAGTTGCACAGAAGGACATCGTCAGAAAAAAGAATGCTGTTGCCAGCCCTGCTGAAGCTCTAATGCACTGCTATGTCACAAGGGACTGTGGTGGCTCAGGGGTTAAGAAGTTCACCTTATTAGTTGGAAGGTTGGCAAGGCAGCAGTTCAAGACCTGGGTACTGCACGACAGAATGAACACCTGTCTCTGTCCCAGCTCCTGCCAACCTAGCAGATTGAAAGCAAGAAATTGCAAGTACATAAATAAATGCTGGGAAAGGTTGAGGGAAAAGAAGAAGGGGGCGGCAGAAAATGAGATGGTTGGATGATATTGTGGATACAATGGGAAAAGAGTTAGTTGGGTGGGTGGTGGAGGATAGGGGTGCCTGGTGTGCAAAGGTCCATGGGGTTGGAAGGAGTCAAGTCGACTGAACAACAACAGAATAGGGACCACTTGGGTGGGGAAAGATCATGGGGACATGAAAAGAGCCTCATTCAGGCATCCCCTAAGCAGAGGTTCTCCGGCAAAAATCCTTTTAACACAGAATAATTTCTGACATGAAACTATTATTGTCAAACATACCTTATCTTGTCAGATGACAGAGTTTCTGCCAATAGGAGCTGACAATACTGGATAAAGAGATCAATAGTGTGAGTTTGTGTGAGGTGGATTTCTATGCTTTTATGTTGTATGGCTCATACAAGCTACAGGCCAAATGTTTCCATGTGGATTTCAGCTTTAGGGGACTACTTATAAGTGATTTAGTAATGCAACTGTTTGGGAATCCCTCAGGGATGTTGTAATATCTTACTCCAAGACACATGCCAGTCATTTCAAGAAATGGGCTGAAAAGCAACTGGAAGAGAAAGTGGAAAAAGTATGCCAAAGATTTGACACATTGCCAAACCTGGGAGAGCTCACTCACCTCTATGCTTCATTCCAAGATCTACCAGCCGGAAAAATGCTGGGCTTAAATCCCAAGTATTTATTGGAGACTTTTGTAGTGATGATGGCAGGATGGGAAAAATGCATTTTCAGTTTCACCTCATTTATTCTCACTGTGGTTGTCTCTTTTGCTTATGTGTATACATAATCTTCACATATACAAAATGACTAACATATTCATTTTCATTTTTAGAAAAAACATTATCCCTGCAAAGAAAATGGAATATAGAATGGAAGCCTTGGCTAAACAGCAATGATTGATTTGCCTGCCCAAAATGATATATCCAAAGGCATGGTTGACAGAGAGGCATAATTAGCTGAAGTTCAATGCTTCAGAACTCCGCATGACCATAGGCATAAATTCCTGCCTCTATGATAGCTATGTCAATAGTATTTCTATGCTGGCTGTTCATAGATTTTTTTTATCACACTATAATGTGTATTTCACAAGCATGTAAGTAAGAATGACTCACATTATTGTTTCATCCAAATATCTAGTAAATGTGGTTGTGGTGAAAAAGAATGGAGATAGAGGATTCCTTTGATTTTCTGAAGACTAAAAATGCTGGGGTAACAGTTCATACAAAGCTCATGGTACCAAACTGTTCTTACCTCAACATTATTGTATGGCTGTGAAACATGATGTCACTAAGACATCAAAACGCTTGAGTGCTTTCACCAACAGTAGGTCCAGCTTGAACATCAAATGGGATGACTATGTCACCAATATCACAGTCCTTGAGCAGGCACATGTGAATAGCATTGAAGCTTCCATCATAGGCCATCATCTTAGATGGATATGGCATGTCCGCCGTAATAATGGTTCCGGTTTCCTTGTCAAATTCTTTATGGGGAACTTAGCTTGTGAAACTCCTTTGAAGTGTTGTAAGTAGCAGCTGAAACAAACCATGAAAGTGTCAAACCTGGGAGACAGCAGCTGTAGATTGCCCACTTTGGCACCAAACCATCTCTATTGCTATGGATCACTTTGAAGGAGAATGCTGCAGACATGAAGAGGCTAAGAGAGACTCACAAAAGCTTTGTCAAACTCAACTACACCCTCCTCCAAGATGCTGAGCTTGGAGACTGGAAGGTCAGATTTTGATACCTGAGGGCTGCACAGGGACATGAAAGGTGTCTCATTCAGGTGTCCCCTGAGTGGAGTTTCTTCAGCAAAAACCCTTTCAACCCAGAGTAATCTCTGACACAAAATTAATATTAGTTTAATGTGTGTGGCCGCATGCTTCATGCCAGGATTGGTGTACTGAGTCACCAGAGATGCATACATCAACTGTGAAAATTATTTCCAGGAAAAATGTATACTCAAAAATAAGTAGCAGCCAATGATGATGGCACCCCTTGCAGGAGTTTCCTATGTGTTGAGTGCTCAGAAGTGTTACTTCTCCTGGAAGACACAGCAAGAAGTGAAAGACTCAAGCCACAGACAAGTATCCCAGTTCAATGAGCTACCCATCCAGAATTTTCATGATGATCAACTTGCATGAAAGAACATCAGACATCCTTAAATTTAAAAAACAATGATGATGTTTTGTATTCCTTTTATTATAGCATTTTCTACAGTGCACCAGGTTGATACAAATGAAAGGCACTTATTGAAAAAGGATGCATTCTTTCCCATCTTTTATAGAAAGCTAAACTCATTTTTCCAAGTTTGGCTAGGTTATTCCACTATGGTAATAGAGTAGACCATACTGCCAGTGACTCAGTGCCGGGTGTAAGGTGGTGGTTAACTAACCTGACAAGCCTGGGTACTAGCAGCCTTGCTGAAGTCCACAGGGAAGGGTGATGGTCCCTAAAAGGATTAAATCCCACTTGAATCCATCTTGATGGAGGGCAGCAGCTTCATCAATACTGTCCTGGGCCTGATAACTACTTTGTGTGCCAAAAGGTCTCAGGACCAGAAAGTGACTTACAGAACTGGATCAGGTGTTACACTGTGATGTAGAAGGCAGATGAAAGGCCATGGCATTATATTCACAGGATAGTCTCCATGGCTGATCACCAATGAGATCAACAATATTCGGAATCAGATACGAGACAAGAAGAAGAAGAAACTCATTTTGTTTTTAAATTTAAAAAATCCTCTTGAAGCATCTCTCTCTACAGAAAGGTTTAGGGTGTGAAAAGTTTTCATTCATTGCATGATATCTTTCAGGTGTGATCAGAGTGGCCTTGTCACAGTAAACCTCTGGACATCGATTTAGAGCCCTCTAAGATTTCCCACACCATACTGTGTAGTTCAAGATCTCTGGCATACCAGAGAATAGCAATATAATTCATCCTCAACTAACCAAAATCTTCAAACCACATGAAAAAGGGCCTTCCTTGGCCTAGAATTTGGTGGCCTTCAGAAAGTTGAGAAAGGAGCTATTTTCCATAACAGTCATAACAGGATGAGCAAAACACCAACCAGTGATAACTGGAGCTTTACGAAGTCCAGTTTATAGCTGTTTCCAAAATAAGGCAGGAAGAATCTCTAAAATATTTTTCATTAGTTGGAATTTAGAGTTCCACTTAGGCAGAACTAATTTTACACATATACTGTACTGGCAAATCTTGGAAATGGAATTTCACAAGCATTTGAAGAGAGCAAAAATCCTCCCCACCTCATGTAGAGAAGGAGTTTGGCTTTTATAAAGGAGGGTTTCCATACTCTCCACAATACATTTAAAAATCCATACCAACATCCACACACATAAATGTTCACTTATCCGTCACTTGAAATGTATAGAAATAAATGTTAAATAAAGAATTGTCTCCTTTAGATTTATGACCAGAACAGAAATATAAAACCTTCTGGTAATAATAATTTCATGTCAGAAATTATTCTGGGTTGAAAGGATTTTTGCTAGAGAAACTTGTCATGTTCGTGCCTCACTACTGCTTCAGGAGCTGCACTGGTTGCCAGTATGTCTTCGGGTGCAATTCAAGGTGCTGGTCATTACCTTTAAGACCCTACATGGTAGTGGGCCAGGATACTTAAGAGACCGCCTCACCCTGAGAACATCTGTCCATCCCACCAGGGCAGATCAGAGAGGCTCTGTTATCATTCCATCAGCTAGAGAGGAGTATCTCTCTAGCACCAGAAGGAGGGTCTTCTCTGTGTCTGCCCCAGCCAATGGAGTTACACCTACAGACAGAGCTCCTGCTCTTTCGGAAGGGCAGGTGTGGGGCTCCAGTAATACAGGGCCCCATGTTCGTTTGCTGATCTGATGGGATAGCCACCCCTTTCTCTCTTTTAAACTTTTTAAACCTTTTAAATCTTTTAAATGTTTGAGTTTTTTTTTGTAAATTTATACTTGTTTTTAAAAAAATTAATTTTGAACCTTAGGGTTTCAATTTCTGAATTTGTAGGGGTATAGTGGGATTGTTTAGTTTGTTTTGTACTCATGGTGTATAATCTTTCTCTTTTTCGGTAAGCTGCCTATAATCAGGTTAGCCTGATTGGGGAGGGATAATAAATCTAAATAAATAAATAAATAAATAAATAAATAAATAAATAAATAAATAAACTTTATTTATTTACTTGTATTTTCTTGCTTTCAAACTGCTAGGTTGGCAGGAGCTGGGACAGAGATGGGTGCTCATTCCATCATGCAGTACCTGGGTCTTGAACTGCCAACTTGCCAACCTTCTATCTAACAAGGCGAGCTTCTTAACCATTGAGCCACCACAGTCCCTAAAAGTAACAGTGAAATAGCTTTTGGTAATAGGGGGTAATTATATAAAGTAAATGTTGTGTTTGGATAATAGGCTGAAGGTATATAATGTCCCATTGGTGGTGGGTGACCTATTTGTTAATGTAATGGTGTTCTTTTACTTTTACCTTTTGTCCCCCCCCCCCAATTATATATCTTTTCATTTTAGTTGTTATTATGGTTAGTTTTGTTACTGTTACCCTTTATGATCAGTATGCTGTTTTATATTTTGTATTTTTATTCTTTAAAAAAATACAATATGCATAATGTAACCATTTTTAAAAAAAGAATTGTCTCCTTGGATTGACTTTCTCTTGGCCTTCAGCTTTCTTTCCCCAAAACATTTAACCAAGGTACTTTTATGTTCGACACAGCCTTATGACTGATAGACCTGAACATGCCCCATGTTCCAGAAATAGGAGACTGAACGTGGAACTCAGCTCTACCTAATTAATTGCTTGAAAGCCTTGATTTGGGAGCAAAGGAGGAAACAAATAAATCCCATTCCTTTTAAAAGGGAAAATAAATTTCATCACCAAGTTTACTGTTCTCAGTTGTACAACAACAGAGGCATTTGCTTCCTGCAGAGACTCTTCCAGCCTCTCTGGAAGGGGTATTTCTTGTCTTCTCAAATGATAAGGAATAGCAAGGGTTGTGCCTTCTATGTGCTGAGATTAATTCATCAACCAAGTTACCAGTTTATGTGCCAAATCATTCATCACTCTCAAGAGCTGTGTCAGCAAGAAAGCAGCAAGGTGACTGCCATAAATGGTTCGAAATGGGGGTGGGGACAAGAGAGAGAGAAAGAAGCAGAGGAAAGATATTAGCATCTTTTCAGCTAATATGAAACAGATGAAATCTTGCATATTTGGTTGCTACATGGCTGACTGGGGCTTCAGAAGAAAAGCAGATAAAAATGAAGCATTGACCCAAGAAAAGCTGTTTCTCCTGTCCTTTAAAAGTGTTTTTCCCCTCTAAATTTAGGATGGTTTTGTCTCATCATGCAAACTTAGGTCACTGATTATGCATAAACAATCAGTTAAAATAAATAATATTCCCTACACATCAGCATTTTATCCTCACCCCTCAGGCATAAAGATTGCAGTGTACGGTACTGATAAACTTCCAGAATAGGGTATAGGACCATGATGGCAAACCTTGGCACTCCAGATGTTCTTGAACTTCAGTTCCCAGAAGCCCAAGCACCCTGTGAATACACATGAATGGGTTTACTGCGATTCATCCAGCCCGCGCTGCCCTCATGACTCCCAGAAGTGGAAGTAAAACGCCCCCTCTTCTACTTCCACTTCCAGGAGCAACGAGAGCAGTGTGTGCTGGATGAATTGCAGTAAACCCATTCATGTGGAATCACAGGGTGCTTGGGCTTCTGGGAATTGAAGTCCAAGAACATCTGGAGTGTCAAGGTTCACAATCACGGGTACAGAAGCTGTGGCCTTCAAGATGTTCATGAATTATTGCTCCCAGCCTTGTGGCCATTCTGGGGGGAACTGATGAGAATTGGGGCTCCTAAACTTTAGAAGAGCTACTTGTTGCATATCCCTGATCTAGAATTCCAGTACCAGGATTGTGGGTGGGTGGGAGACAAAAATATCACACCGATCAACTGCATTAGATAAATCCAAGTTCAAATTCAATATCATAAGTCACCAGTTGAAAAATTCCTCCTTCTCTTTCCCTGTCTTCTCTCTTTCCCTGTCTTCTCCCTTTCCCCACATCATGCAGAACTTTTTGAAAGTCTTTCATTGCTGCTTTCACTTAGCTTTTTTTTTTTTAAGTAAAAATGTATCAAGCACTGTTGCTTTTACCTCTCTAGAAGGTCCTCCAGGTCCTGACCATTTTGTTTGCTTGTTTCTGTATTACAGTACAGTATTTCAGATTTAGCAGGCTACTTGCAAAACCTTGCAACTTGAACTGTAACCAGTATGCCATATGTAGCACAGATTTTTGTTACAACTCCAGACATGTTATTTTTCCACTATAACGACCACTTGCATGGAAATCAAGTTATAATTTCACTGAAGTATAGGATACTCACCATGATGGGGTCCATTCACTTAGCTTGAAGAGATACTTTTCAAATTCTGCCCAATTATTAGCTGCCAGCCACATTACTGTGGTGTCATTCACAAACACGGCCACTTCATTTGGTATACCTAGTGCAAGATTGTTTCTCTATCACTTTTATGTATTCATGTATGCATGCATATACACGAACAACAAGTGTTGGTATTGCTTACCATAAGTCATAATTAACTGTAGGAAGAATTAAGACACCAAAGTGGAAGCAGGAACAGAAAGCCAAGAAGCTAGCAATTGGAGTACAGTGTTTGACTATTCTCTTTATGCCAAAAAGGGAGAAAATAGCTACACAAGTATCATTCAAGGAGAAGACACAAGATAAAGTTGTAAACTCAAAAGCTGAAATCTAGTACAGTACCTGTAATATAAAATTATGCCATGTAGACCCAATGATGTCATTGACTATGGCTATATTCCTAGACACTGTCTGTTTGATCTTATATATCTGAAAATCCTCATAGTCCCTGTGGATGAAAGAATGGATTTCCAGGTTAAATCTATGTTTCACTCTACCCTTCTGCTTCAGAGTGAGTCTTTGATCCTTTTGTACTATTGCTTTTATTATATATTTATGTCACTATGGCTTTGCTAAATCTCATAATAAAGTTTTAGTCTTTTCTCCCCTTCATGCCTGTATCATAGCCTTGTATCCAGAAGAATTCTTGCCTGTGCTAGCCCTGCCTCATCTATGGAGACTGGCAGTCTGAAGAAGTCAGCATCACACACAAACCCTGATCTTTCTCAGTTTCATATTGCATCGAGAGCCTACCTGCATAGCTGAAGTGTCCTCTTCAGACAGTCCATCTGGGAAGAAGAGGAACCATGGAGAAGACCAGGCTCTCTATGGATGTTCAGATTTACCTTATGCTAAGTACCTGAATAGAGCACATTTGAGAACACTCTGGAAGACTTCAAATCTGTTCATACTGCAGGAAGAAGTAGCAGCTGGTACTTCAGGGCTGTCAGGGCTTATATGCTCATGGTGTCATCTCTCTTGTACCCAACCTGCCTCTTCCACTGTTTGAATGACACATTCCAGTTCTGTTCCTGATTTTCATCAAACTGTTTCCTTTTGAGAATGGGGGAGGAGAGAGTGAGAAAAAGAACAGGACTGAAGGAAGGGCATTGAAGAGAGAGCACTTTTGAACTAGTCACATAAGAAGACAACTTATAGAAGAACTTACACTTTAAAAATAAAGTTTCATCTTAGCCAGAATTGCAAACAAAATTAATTGAAGTGATGGATGAATGAACACAGATTGCAGATCATGGAAATCCAGAAAGTAAGCAAGCAAGCTAGCTGTGAAATAATGGAAGTAAACAAGCTGTGAAATAATGAGACAGGATTAGTGTTTTAGTATCAGAAGAAGGAGTCTAGATTTATTACCAGGAAAAATGACCAACAACCTAATAAGATGCTGAATGCAATAGAGAAATGGAAAGAGAAGCACTAGAAGGAGTATCTAACCAATGCTTATCCGAAAAAAGAAGGCTAAGGTCACAAAGTAAATAATAGCTTACTTACTACATAACCACTACTAACTAATGTGAAGAACCTTTCAGAGCCTCATTCAGTCATCTAAAACAGTGTTCCTCAACCTTTGGTTTTGGGACTACAATTCCCAGAAGCCTAAGTCAATTCTCCAAAGCACTGATCAGCCAATGTACTGATGTAGGCTTCTGGGAATTGAAGTCCAAAACCCAAAGGTTGGGTAACCCTGCTTTAAAAGATGATGGCTGAAATGCAGCTATAAATTGTTACTAGAGGAGGTCCATTGAGTCAATGGGGATTTGATGAGTCAGCTCCTCTATAAATTCCACAGTTTCAGCTGCCATCCTCTAGTGAGGATTTTACGGATATATTTACAATTTTTACTGTGGTGCTTCTGACACAACCAGAGATCAAATTTAACATTTTTCCATCTGCATTCAAAGCAGAGCTAAAATTTATGAATGTGTGCACAGGAATAAACCCCACTACAAGAAAGTTCAGGCATGTACAGCAAAACTCGATTGCTCCCATCTTCTCAGCACCAAGCCTCAATGTAATATTGCTCTAGACACACACACAAAAGAGAACCCATAAAACCTTATTCATCTGCAGACCAGGTCTTGCAGTAATAACATTAAAATAGGATGCAAACACGTTGTCAGGTTCCATTGTCAATCCAAGCTGCTCCTTGCTCATTTCAAACAAGTCAATTATAGGTTATAAAGCTTCCTGTTCTGATGTAGAGTTCTTCTCACTTTGGGAAGGGAAAGAAAGAAAGAAAAAGAAAGAAGCCCCCTACTTGGAGTGATTGGGGTTAATCTGACTCAAAGCCTAAATCCGTGTTAGCAGTTAATCCAGTTAGTATGGTTTTCATTTGGAGCTTTGATAAATCCTTTAACCTCTTGCTAGAAAGTAGGAACAGCTTAAGAGCTCAATGTTTGTTAGAAAGCCTGTCAATAGCCCTGCTGAACAAGTGTTTAGGAGGATTTAAGAAACAAACACATGAGTCAAGTGATTGGAGCCTTACCTTTTCCCTCTTACCAGTCAGGCAAAATGATCCCTCAATAAAAATAAGAATTCACTCCTAATTCAGGTTTGGAAATGCTATTTCTTTGTTCTCTCTATTTCTCTCCCCCCCCCCCCAGTACTTTTCAATTTCTTTACCAGGTAGAATTTATGTTTTGGGAAACTGTAACTCCTTCAGAACATAAATGATTATTAGAAACATAACACCATGATTTACCATGATTCTGGGACAAGGACAGTGTACTGAATGAATGAATGAATGATATCCTTTATCTAACTGGATGTCAATATGTTTGACAACATTTTTATTTATGTATTTATTCAATTTACGATTGCCACCCAACTCGGCAATGACACTTGGCGGCTAACAACAATTTAAAAAATAACAAAATGAAATAAAACCCTTAAAATCCCATTAAAAAGGCAAAATAATTTGCCCCACACACCCCATCCATTAAAAGAGAGAGAGAGAAATCTTAATTATATAAGCCAGCCTGTGGGTGTCACTCCTTCACCGGTGCCCCACACCTGCCCTGCCAGCAGGGTTTTCAGGACAGCAACTCAGTCTGGAGATGCAGCTCAATTGGCAGGAGGTTCCATAGGGCCAGAGCAGACACAGAGAAGGCCCTCCTTCTGGTGCTAGAGACGCAATCCTTCCTAGCAAATGGCACAATGAGAGAGCCTCTCCAGTCTGCTCTGGTGGGATAGACAGATGTTCTCAGGGTGATGTGGTCTCTTAAGTATCCTGGCCCATGACCATGTAGGGCTTTAAAAGGGCATTACCAGCACCTTTAATTGCACCCGGAGGCACACTGGCAACCAGTGCAGCCCCCCAAGCAGTGGTGAGGCATGGGGATACCGCCCGCACCCCATCACCACCTGAGCAGCCGCATTCTGGACCAGCTGCAGCCTCCAAATAGTCATCAAGGGCAGCCCCATGTAGAGCACATTGCACTAGTCCAGTCTGGAGGTGACCAGAACATATGTGACTATAAGCAAGGAGTCCTGATCCAGGAGTGGGAGTAACTGAGGAATCACATGAAGTTGTGTGAAAGCCCTCCTAGCCATGACTGCCACCTGCTCATTGAGCAGGAGTCGCGAGTCTAGGAGGACCCCCAGATTATGCACCGGGTTTGTTTGGGGCAAAATAGTCCCATCCAGAACCAAAGATGGTAGCTATCAAAGATGGTCATCTATCAACACTTTCTCCAGGTTGCTAAAAATATTATCCAGGCCTATGGAGTAGATCGTCAGTCGTGGTGCACTGAGGATGGAAGATTTTGCTACCCTCTTGGATTTAACTTTTGCACAAACAGAAGTCAAGGACTAGAGGCCAAATTTTTTGTGGAATTATGTTTAAAGTCAAACTCAGATTTGATCTAAAAGAAGAAATTAAGATTTGTTCAGCAATTGTTTATATTGCAATCATCACTTTGTACTTGTTACATAGGATGATAGCCAACCTCATGTTCTTTCAACTGAATTTAAAAATAAATACATTTTAGGACATTCTTGTTTTATTTAGTTTCAAAAATCAAATTAGGGATGGAAGATTTCTTCATATCTTTCTGTCTTAGCAGAAGAATCTCCCCTGATGGGTTAGTGGTTAAGACACTGAGCTTGGAGACTGGAAGGTTGAGTTTCGATACCTGAGTGCTGCACTTGGGGACATGAAAGGAGCCTCATTTGGGTGTCCAGCAAAAATCCTTTCAACCCAGAGTACTCTCTAACACAAATTTATTATTAGAAGTCACATTTTTGTTCCTCTGAAGACTCACTGTGTTATAGTCCACACCTCATAGATTGAAATGACACAAAAATATGTATTTTGTAAAATACATATTTTACAAAAGGTACACACAATATGGGAACAATCCACAAGCACACTTTAGTTAATGGAAGGAATGCATACATCTTTTTTTTTAAAAAAAATTGCATAAATGAACCCCTCCACTAAAGTCTATTTGTTGGTTTTTTATTTCTTCCAACACAAGGTAGCCAGTGGATAAAATCTATTGATTTATCCATTTAAAGCAAAGAAAAATTACAACTGAAGAATTTTTTTAAAATGGCATAGGTTGCCCTTGCTCGAAAGCCAATCATATCCAACTAAAGGGTTCAGTGCTCATCTCCGTTTACAGCCAAAGAGCCAGCACTGTCTGTGCCTGCAATCCTTTAAAAGCCCTTTCTTAGCAAATCATCTAAACAATCACTGTTATCGTCGTCATTATGTTGCTAGTTTGTGCACTTTTATTCTCCCATATCCCACTTCTATGTGTCTAAAACAGTTGCTCCCTTAGGTTCAGTTGTATACATTCAGTGAAGTGGGTTGCAGTCCATCAAGCTTGTCCAAATAAAACTCCTAATCTTTAAGATGCCAACAAACTCTTTTCTTGTACAAAAATATGCTGCTGTCTTCAAACACATATACATATGTTTTCTCCTGCACATTGATATATGGTTATGAAGAATAATGGGCAGCATCTCCTTGGATATGTGAAGAAACAGAGAGTTTGCTATGTTTTAAGAAATAGTTGAAAAGAAATAGAGCTGGTTTTAGGGCATATTTACTTTTTCTTATAGGCTGACTAATCTATACATTCATCTCACAATTGGGGAATCTGTTCTGATTTATTTAACCTGATGCGAAATCCCCAGAGGGTCTAAAACATGTCTTATACAAACCTCATGCCTTAAACAAGGCTTACACAAATTTTGTCTTCTCTATATTTGTCTTCTACATTTAAAACTTTGGAGATCCCAGGTTCCTAGTCTCTCCAGACACATTATTACTAGTTTGTGTTTTGTGTCATCTTGTTTAATTAAAATCAGTAGTACCAGTACAGCTGAAGTTTGCTGGGCTCGAAGTTACATCTCACGCCTGGCCAGCAAGCTAGCAGCGCCATTACTTTAGATTATAGGCTCTAGATCAGTGATGCCCAAACTAAGGCCCGGGGGCCGGGTGTGGCCCCTGACGTCAATTCATCCGGCCCTCGAAGCCCTCGTCGTTCCTGAAAATGGAAGTAAAACGCACCTGTATGGGCTGGATGAATTGGCGTCAGGGGCCACACCCAGCCCCTGGGCCTTAGTGACTGGCTCCCTGAACCACATGATCGGCCCACTGCCCAAAATGTTCGGGCACCCCTGCTCTAGATTTATCTTTGGATAATAAGATTAACGTTTATTTTCCTTGACTGTTCCTTTCCTTTCTTACAATTGGGTTTCAGCACAGGTACATGCTTTAGTAAATCAGACTGGCAAATGAAGCCCGTGTTTACCTTTCACTGGCCTGTGAAAGTATGAAGGAAATCATGTGATATGACAACAAGACATCTTTCTTATCAATATGCTAAGCATGTTTAGGTTGACATTTTGATTTCCAGTCAGCCTGTCCCCTGGAACTCTCACCATTTGGTTTTGGTGCCGATTTCTTGTATGACTCTGGAAATTTAGAACTGTGGGCATATGCATGCCTGGAATTTCTGGCCTTAGCTTCCTTTGTATCTGCAATAACCCTATCGAAGATCATGGGAAACAACAAGCACTGAGTTAAAATGTTTAGGAATGTTTTTCTCAGGAGAATCTCTCCTTTTTCTTATTTCATAGAATTAGAAAATGAATTTCTTGTCTAAATATTCTCCACCATGCTTTTGGTGGTTGCTTCCCTGCCACCTCCACAAATGCACCAGAAGTAAAATGGTGGCCTAGCTGACAATAGAGGCTGAGGTTAGATTATTATTATTATTTTGGGTGGGGAGAATATGAAAACTGTTTTTCACTCCAAATTGATTTATGGTCCTATGGAATATGAATTGTTTGCATCCATGATAAAGACTTGCAAATTCCTTTATTTTCATCAATGTATATCAATCCTCACAATTATTCTGCTTGGAAAATTGCTGCTTTTGTATTGCACGTGTTGTGCTTTTGGTACTCATTTTTCTGTTGCATGGAGAAATGCAGTATTATACAGGTGCATGGACATATTCACACATGCCCCCTGGTGTTGAAACATGAACTTGTGCAATTGTAAATGATTTTTTAAATATACTGAGGGGCAATATACACTGATTCACTTGGGCACACACATAAAATTGGTACAATTTAAAGCACACAAGACTCTTAAGACCGTTTCAGATAAACCGTGTTAGGAGCATAAAATGCAAGATTACATGTCAGTCATATCAATGAGTAAATCTGAATTGATTTCACTAGCATCAACTCTGATGTAAATGTGTTACTTTTTAAGAGGGTACACACATCCAGAGTTTCTATTGTTGACACAATTGCAGTGCAGAAAAACAAAATCTTTAAAAGAGAAGGGGGATAAAGATGCTTTGCTATCAATGCTAGTGCTAAGTATCTTCATATAATTCCTGAAATATAACCACATGCTTTCTCATTGACTTTCACAGAGGAAAGGTCATTTTATTTTCCTTTCTATTATGTGTTCTCCTTCAGTCAAGGAAGAAGAAGCACATTCACTTTGATGAACCCTGTGTTCAGCTAATGAAAAAAATGAAAGTCTTCAGAACATTAAGACAAACTTACCATCAGCTAAAATCACTACTAGCAGATAGAAGAAAGGCTGATCGCAGGCATCCCTACTTCTTGTGTCAAATTTGGAACAATGAAGAGTGTGTTTGAAGGGGAAACACATCTGTTCTTTTATAACTTGAGTTTATAGTGTCTGGAGAGATAAAAAGTGAAAGAAAGAGCATGGGAGGTTGGTAGAAAAATGATTCAGTCTCCTTTCAGGAAGCTGAACATTACACTGTTGCTTGTTGACTCTCAGCTGCTGAATTAATGGTTCACACTAAAGGATGTATTTTTACAAAGACCTGTTTTAAGCATGGACATATCCTCCCTGTATGTGTGCATGCCTAACTGTCAAATTGTACCATCAAACTGATTCTGACTTACATTGATCCTCCCAAAACTTACTCATTCTGGTGTTGTTTTGGAACTGTGCAACTTGCTAAAAGCCACACACAGTTCACTTAGCAGCCTCAACCACTGACATACCAGGTGATTTCATTGGTCTCTTTTCTCAGGAGCAAAGGTTGTAGCTCCAGTGGGACAACTGGGGCTGAACTCGAGAGGTGAGCCCACTAGTGAGAGTTAGGAACATAAATGGCTACATCTCCTGGTGTTTCACTGGCACTTCACTTTCAGGATAGTCTCCACAGGGGGGGCATCAGCCCTCTTGCCACTTGAGACACAAAGCAAAATGCCCAACCTACTACCCAACATTGTGACACTAGGGTGTTGCTCTCAATGAAAGAACTGTTGGATAATAGCAATTTTGCATACACTACAATGTGGGAGAGGGCTTTACAGCCTAATGCGATTGACTTTTGCTGTGATCAACCTCTTTCTATTTGTTTGCTTACTTCCATTGTTTTTGTTGATAACCCCTTCGTCCTTCTCTTACCTTCAACCAAGCAACAAGCATGGAGGTTATAGTCCAGTGATGGTGAATCTTGGCAGTCCAGGTGTTCTTGGACTTCAATTACCAGAAGCCCAAGTCAGCACTCCTGCTGATCAGGCCTTCTGGGAACTGAAGTTCAAGAGCAGCTAGTGTCAAGATTCGCCATCACTGTTCTAGTCACATGCTGGATACTTTCCTCCCCTTTTTTTTCTGACGGTGACTATAAATGGTAACCAAAAGTAAAGATACTTTTTTCCTACTTTAAATGCTTCTATGTTTATTTTGTCATACAGAGTGCTAGATTATGTATAAGAACCCAGCCAGTGGGGCAGTGATGAAACTGGACTAATCCCCATATTTTCTCTGTGTTGCTGTTGTTGTTTCTTCTACCTCATATTCTGCTAAATAAGGGGAAAGATGCTGGGAAATGTGGAAGGCAAAAGAAGAAGGGGGCAGCTAAAATGAGATGGTTAGATGGTATTGTAGATGCAATGGGCACAGAGCTGAGCAGGTTGAGGAGGATAGTGGAGGACAGAGGTGCCTGGAGGGGAATGGTCCATAGGGTCACAAAGGGTCGGAATCGACTATGCAACTGAACAACAAAAAAGGGGAAGGACCAATATTACCAATAAGAACTTTTTTTAACTTTTGAAGAAATATAAGAGAACTATTACACTGCAACCATCTTCTGCCCTAGTAGACAATGGTGAGGATCAGTGTAGCTCTTGTACATGTACTCCATGTAAAAGAAAAGGGCATGTTTGTTGCAGAGGCCTGGCCCTGCCCCACCAAAAAGAGGAGGAGGACCAGCAACTGTCTCCAGGAGAAGCTCTGCTTCCAAAATGAAGGTTCTCAAAAACCAGGCCCTTTGAAAGGAATCTTGATTAAAAATCACCTGTGAGTGGTGATTAAAAATCACAAGTGATTTTCTTCACCTAAGGATCCAAATGGCTGCTAACGTGCTCTAGCCAGGAAGAAAGAAACCAGGCCAGGAAGAAAGATTTGAAAAGAAGGGGTAGATGCTCAAAGAGTAAGGGGAGTAGGTCATATGTAAGACTAGCCTGCTGCCTCTGATCATCTGTCTATACAATTAACCCTATTTTGAATGCCTGAACAGTGCTGTGGCTTTTTCAATAGTCTGAAAATGTACCATTCATTCCTACTTCCTTTTCTTTTCATGATTCACTTAGGGCAATGATGGCAAACCTTGGCACTCCAGCTGTTCTTGAACTTCAATTACCAGTAGCCTTGATCAGCAGAAGTGCTGACTTGGGCTTCTGGTAATTGAAGTCCAAGATCACCTGGATTGCCATCACGGACTTAGGGTCAGGTGTGCCAACATGATAGTGAGAAGAAGCTCCCTTAGGTGCTGTTTTGAGCTGCAGTGGTTGGTCTTGTAAATATGTGCTGGGAAGGAGATCTAAGTTGCTACTTTGCAACTTTTTAGAATAGTAGCCATGTTAGCCTGTGTTTCAAGCATATCAGAGAGTAAACGAAAAAGCTTGGCAACTGTTTAAGATATTGATTGAACCAAGATGGCAGTGAGTCATGAGCTTGGTTCTCTTCTGTCCCTCTGCTTCAACACCAGCAGGCATTTCCAGCTGATTCAGTGTTCTACAGCCTTGGCATTCATGCTCAGTGAACAGCATATAGCAAGAAGCAGCCAATTGCTGCCTTGTAGCTTGCTTTCTCTGAAACGTCGCCACTAGAGGGTGCAAGCATTACAGGCAATGCCACTATATGGGCTTTTCCTTGCTCCCCCTTCATAGTTTACAAAGCAGTCTTGGAGGACCACGTCTCTGTGGAAACTGAAAAATCACATCATATCCTCTCTCCTGCTTCCTTAAATATGTCACTGATTTTATTTTTCTGCAGGCATCGGCTCATGTTGGAGAATTCCCAATGCAGTGTTCCCTCTTTAGTCAGCATTGCCCTGGAGGTTACCCTTCAGCCATCTGCCCAACATACCATCTGACTAGACCTTCTGTTAGCCCTCCTCCTGAGAAACTAGATTAATGCTGCTAGGCTCCCTCTGCTTCCTGGAATTGGAAATCAGGAGGGGAGGGAGCTGCTGTGCAAAACGCAACTCGGCAAATAATGGACAGGTGCTCTACATGGAATATGCAAAAAGTGTGCTGATGCACATTTGCTTTTATACTTAGTGGGTGATACATATTTGCTGTACCTATCAGGTTTCTCTTAGAAGAAAGAAGCAGAAAACATTTCCAGTCCAATATGCTAAACAAATCCTTTATAATATGATCTGCCCTCTACATCAGATCAAATTTACTCTATCTTACAGGGCTAGGAAGTTGCTTTTTTAGGACGACATTAGTCTTTGGCCATGCTGCATGGAAGATCCTGGGAAATGCAAATGCTTGAAAGAGATTTTTCTTAACTTTACTGTTTTATGGCAGAATTGGGGGGCGGGGGAGTCCCAGTGTTATACTTTTCAGAATCAGATTGGCATGAAAGTGATGTGGAAAGCAACCTTGCCATTACATTTCTCTCCCAACATTCTGAGACAGAAATAAGGCTAGACCATCTTGCCAGGGTTACATGGAAACTTGGGTTTGGGCTGATGTAGTTCCTCTTTCTCACATTCACTGCAAATTGTAACTACTGTAACCTAATTTGAGGCGATGCTGCTCTGCTCATATCTCATCTTCCTCCAACTGTCAGATCTACAAGCAGCAATTTATAGTCAGCCCAAAAGTCATCAGACTTACCTATTCTGCTGCCTGTGTGACAGGAAGTAGACAACTTGATGAGGACTGTGGAAGAAAGTGCTGAAACACTCAGTGTGTTCTTTTACTTTGTCTTCTTTTACTTTGCCTGCAGCTATAATTTTCATCAGTATTTCACACAAAGGGATGGATGGACGGACGGACTGTCTGTCTGACTGACTGACTAAATGCTGGAAAAACACTAAACCAGGACATACCTACCTGCATCCAAAAAGAAGTCCCTGACTGGGACTCAAAAAGGGTGTTCTGGGGGCTGATTGGTTTGCTCTAGTAATCATGTCATTTGATTGCTGGGCGGGGTGGTGGTGGTGGCAAACCAACCCACAGTGCACCATTTTGCAATGGAACCAAATGCCTATCTGATTGAGATCTAAGTCCCACAAAAAAACTGGAGGAAATACTTTGAAGTTAGCATGCAGAGGATTGTTCTTCCAGTGAATTATATTCAGGACTTAATTGAAAACAGGAAGACAACTTACTCATAGTTCATAGTTCCCACAAGTTGCAATGGAACTCCTGTGAGCATGAAGAGGTCAGAACCCAACCCAATGACTTTAGAAGAATGTAGGGGGAAAACATTACAGAGTTTTAGCTAACAGCTAAAAATAAAACCTCCATCTTGAGGGCAGGATTCCTCTGTTGACTAAAGGCAGTGTGGGGAAAAGAACATGGAAGGGCCATCAATTTCCCATCACATTGGCAATGCAAGTAGACACAGTGAAGTATATAGGCATGTGTTGTTTCTTTCTTCTCTTCTCATCATGAATGAGAGTTGAACAGAAAGCCTTTTGCCTTTTCTCATTTTTTAATCGTTTTCTCAAAGGCTTCGGAATGCTGGCAACAAGGATGAAAACTCCATGACTTTAAAAGGCACATATCTAGGGACTGTTGATCCTTTAACTGGAAAAATCTGAGAATACTGCAGCCAGTCTCTAGCAGGCTAGGAATTAATTTCTGATTATTAAAAATGTATTGTGAAAACTTGAACATTCATTAACACATCAGTATTCCAATGGAATATTTCCTTCAACCTCCAAGCGAATGCAGAATCAATGTTGCCACTTAGACACATTCCCATGGGATGCAAAGAATTAGCAAAGGGAGGACAGTGAAACTGCCTTTCTGCCTAGACCCATGGTTCCCAACATGGGGCACACACACCACAGGGGCGCAATTTGATTTTAATTTTTTTTTTGGGGGGGGGGTAATTTGAGAATGAGTTATTAACAGTGAATAGCCTTTTAGGTATCTTCCATGTGAATAGGTGTTCACTTTTTGAATAATAAGAATTATATGTCCGGGGAAGGAGGAGGATTTTAGAGACGCTTAGGTAAAAGGTTGGGAATCACTGGCCTAGACGGAGAGAGCCCTCACCTCCTTGAATTATCCTCTTAAAAACCATAGACGCCAGAAATATGTTGGGGAAGGGCGGAGGGTCTAAATATCTTTATGGTTTGTCTTTGCACATCTGTATTGTGGTCACCTGTTTCTCTTCCACAGTAAATCAGAGATGTATCTTCTGACAGCCTGTAATCTCCTTTGTTCCCCACTGTTGTGGGCAGGAATGGTTCTGCATTTGCTATGTCCTGTTGCATACAAGGGCTGTTCTCAAGATGAGCTGCAGCTGGCTTCCTCTAGCTGCAGAAAAATACCCTGGTATATCAAACAGGGAGCCATGAAAGATCTCTCACAAGCATGTTGTATAAAAGAGGGAAGATGCATTCAATAAAGGTAAAGATTGCCTTTGCCCAAAAGCCAGCTGTATCAGACTCTAGGGTTCAGTGCTCATCTCTGTTTATAGCCACAGTGCTCTCTGCATCTGCAGATTTTTCTGTCGACATATGGCAGGCATGACTAGACACTGGAGTCCACAGAAGGCTGTTTACCTTCCTACCAAAGTGGTACCTATTTATCTACTTGCAATTTCTTGCTTTCGGACTGCTAGGTTGGCAGGAACTGGGACAGAGACGGAAGCTCACTCGATCATGCAGCATTCGGGTCTTCCAGTTGTCAAGTTCAGCATCTTAACCACTGAGTCACCACAGTCCACATGAATTCAATAACAAATGTTTAAATATGGGTGGGTAAACTGCAGTCCTAGAAAGGGAGGTAATCCCTCATGGTTGTTTTTTGGGAAGCCTGTGGTCTGCAGACACTGCCTAAGGGTCCCCCAAACTCCACTACCACCACCACTACCAAAAAAATCCAGGAAAGAATATTGCTTTGAATGTTTCCAGAATGGGTTATACTCTTCTCCAGCTCCATTTTTTTTAAAAAAGTCATATATTTTCCCACCACTCCCCACCTCCCAGTTTCATTCTTACTGCAATTTGGCAGTATGGCTGGTCTGAGTCACCCTAGACACCCTCTCTGTGGGAATGTGTTCCATCTCCCCAGCACAGAGTTCACCCCCATTCCTCTGCTCAGCAACCCAATGTGAGTGCTTCCTCCCTTCTCCCCAGCACAGAGTTTGCCTCTCCCCTCTGTTTGGGCACTTGGTCTCTAAAAGGTTCACCGTCACTGCCTTGATGGATTCCAAAGGCAGAAAATTAGCCCTTGGCTTCACCAGGGGGTTCTCTGCCCACTCCTGTTTTAAAATTGCATCTCTTTGTAGAGTGTTAAGGACTTCTGAATGTTGCCTGGTATGGCTACGCATTATGTATAATAGGGATTCTAAATCTGCGGACCATCATTCTCTGTTAGAAATATACTGAATCTATGAGACAAGCCCTAGACCAAAATTATGATCAAGCTGAATGAGATACCAATTCATCTTGTGGTTCTTCCAAGAGAATGTGATACCAACACTCAATTCTTATCCTAATTCAACTATTGTTTTGCATTGCTCCTTACCAGAATCATCCTACCCTGCCACTATTTCAAACTAATGGTTGGATCCCAGTACAGGATTAAGAATTTCCCTGGTTTAAGTGGAAGAATGGAAATCAGGTTGCCAAATGTCAGCTGTCTTTGCAAGAAAGTACTGGATTATTGGCAAAAAAAAAGAAAAAAGGATATGATATAGAAGAGTAGATGGTATGTACAGACCATGTAGCCACCAGCAGAAATGTCCTCCTAGACCTCATTCAAAGTAGAATGACCCTATGGTCAAAGCAATAAGACACCAACTAAACTGCCACTGCTACCATTGCAGTGGCACCATCGACAGAACATTACAGTGTCCTTGCTCTGTGACAGATGGACTGAACAGTCAGCCCCAGCAACAAATATATGAGAGACTGTGGCAGTAACGATACCTACAGCTGTCATTAGCTTAGGAAAGCAAATACATAACTACAACCAGTAGGAAAGAAGGTAACACAGTGATAATAAACACACACACACATACTTTTTCCTGAGGGCATCCCCTGAAAATATTCTGCGCAGTGCAGCAAGATCTGAAAAGCAGAGTGAATTAAGGTGCAAAGAAAGACTGGAGTATGTATACCCTTTAAATTGAGATGGACTGGTGATCTGAGGTCCAATTTTTAAAGGGCAAGGTGCACCAAACTCTCTCCACAGTGCTCATTATATGAGAAAGCTCTAACTGGGGAAGCATCTCTGTTTAAAGACATGGCTAACGGCTATGCTAAGGTAATAATGCCACTGCTGAGTCTGGAATTTAAATGTCTCAAGGGCTTAAGAGGGCTGTCACAGTCTCAAATTCATTTCCAGAGGTTCCATTTCGTTGCCATGTGATTGCACCTGAGGGTGACAGTAAATGCAGGGAATGCAGAACTAATCATTTAGCAGGCTTACTTTTGCTGCCTTTCCAGTCATCCCTTCTTTTTAAATGGTAAATGACATGCTGTTTGGAGGGAAGTGCTGAGCACATTGTGTTAGGTGCGAGGCTCCAGAATACAAATTGCTAATGAATGGCATAGAATAAATTAATGTGATGGGGTGAGGGAAGCAGTTTAAATCAATATTCCCCAGGTCATGTGAAGTCCAGATAGACTGCTTCTATAATACATACATTTCCACATCTCAGACAAATGTGCAAATCTGTAGGAACCATCCCACCCTTGAAGAATTATTATAATTCAGTGGTTTTGTATCTGGCTGCAGAACCAGAGGTTATGAGTTTGATTCCCTACTGTGCCTACTTGACAGAGGCTGGACCCAATGATCCATAAAGCCCCTTCCAGCTCTGCAGTTCTAAGATCCCCAAAGTATCACTAGGTAAAGGATGCAAATAATATTTGTGCATTTTTATTGTACTTGGTGACATGGATATTACAATGCATTCAGGCACATTGTTGTAAAAACTGGGCAATGACTACAAGATTTTATCTTCCTACATGACAGTAAAAAAGATGAAATTTTTGTTCTGTCAGCAACTTTAGAGGGGGGACTGTGTTTTTGCATGAAAGACATGTTTTGTTAGAAATGTTGACCACTCCTATTTACCTAACTGCTCCAATGGAATACTTACATGTTCCTCCCCACTTTGCAAGTTCCCTTTCATGCACCCAGTCCCAAACTGAAAGAGAGGGGGGGAGAGGGGGGGAGGAAAACTGGTACAATCTCTCTTAGTAGGGAGGAACCCCTTTTCCCTGTTGGGAGAGATTGTTTAGCAAAGTCTGAGATCCCTAAAGTAGGCTGCAACATTTGTCCAAAGCTTGGATTATAAAGACTCGTATTTTTGCAAGGTCAGGTTAATATCCTGAATATCCATAATACAGCAACAGGTTTTTCCCAGTAATGGTGAAGAGGAACATGTAAAATAATGACTAAAATAAGAAAAATAATAGACTAGGACAACCTGGCAGTTTGAAGGGCAGTCAATATCCTATACATCAAAATAGGCAACCAAATGCCATCCAGAAGTGGGATATATGTCCCAGAACCCTTTCATGTTGTTTGAGGATTTTGGATGCTATAGTTTTAATAAACAACATCCCAAGCTCTTATTAGGCTTGCACTAAGTAGAGTTCATGAGATCTGAAAGACACCAGGTACCTATTCCTAATGTTGAGAAGCAGAAAGTTGTGGAGAAGTTTGTTCCTATTAGCCCTGAATATAATCAATTTTATGACACTATGAAAGCTTTGAAGGAATGGTGGCAACAGAAACCATCAACTATTTAAAAAATGAATGAGAACATCTACAATAATGGCTGTTCCAGTCAGAAAATAAGGGTAATTCAATGCAATTTTCCACTATCATAAAGGCAGCAGCTTTGTTTTCAGTCATAATTCCTAGTGTTCACCTAGTAAAAATATGTTAAAGACAAAAGTAGAAATAGCTCTGGTGATGCATAAGGACAAAGCAAAATTCAAACTCGAGAGATAATCCTTTTATTAGCACCAACTACAATTCTATGATTGTGTGTTTTCTGGCTCTCCAGAACTTTTCATTGAGCTGCATGGGATGAATGACAGCAGTGGCACAGGAAAGTCCTGGATGTTTTGAGCCATAAGGTCTGCAGTTAACCTCTGTTCCAAAATGTATAATTCAGACCTGGATAATCTTGTACTATCTATCATGCCTGCAGTGAAAAAGACAAAATGGTAGGTCCCCTCTCTGCAAATGTAAAGCTGATCACAGCACAAACCTCTTGCTTTTGGTGAAAACACACAGGCTTCAGAGGCATCTTACAGCAGTAACAAGACTCAGTTTTCAAAGGTTTTCAAAGGATGCACTAATTTAAAGAATGAACTGGGAAAACACTGCTCATGTTTCTAACAAATGACTTAAAGGCTTACTAGAAAGACTCTAGTTCAATTATTTTGACCAACATTCATACTGAATATGTGAACTAAATGAAACTAATTCTGTAAGTATTCTTGATCATGGACTGGAAATCTCCAGGCACAACAGGTAGATGTGCATTGTGAGGTTTACTTGGTTCCCACCAAATCTTTTGTCCAACCCACAGTGGCCACATGTAGTTGCTTGCCACAGGTGTGACTAAACTTGAATCATGCTCCAATAGACAGTGATTTTCCATTTCAAATAATTGCATTACCTCAGATTCATCATAGACAAATGGATTTCTCACATGGTGAGTATGACTGATTCATCCTGCTACTATGAACATTGCCAGACCATTAATTGTGTGTTTTCTTTGCACTATGAATGCAGCCATTGTCATTGTCCTGCCTTGTAAGAAAGCAATGTAAGAAAGCAATGTGGTAGTCTGATGCGGCTCTTAAAATAGCAGAGGAAAGAAGGAATGCAAAAGACAACGGATAAAGGTAAAAATTTCAATCAATTGAATACAGAATTTCAAAGAAAAGGAAGGAGAGATGAGGAAACCTACCAAAAAGAACAGTGCAAAGAAATAGAGGAAAGCAACATAAGGGGTAGGACTAGAGATCTTTTCAAAAAAATTGGGGAAATCAAGGGAAAGTTTAAAGCAAAAATGACAATTATAAGGGGAGAAATGGCAAGGAGTTAGCTGGTGCAGAAGAAATAAAGAAAAAATGGCAAGAGTACACAGACGAACTATACAAAAAGGAACTCACCACTCCTGATAATCACAATGATGAGAACATTGAACTTCAGCCAGACATCCTAGAGAGTGAAGTCAAAAAGGCCCTAAAAAGCACTTGAAACAACAAAGCTAGTGGACATGATAGTATCCCAGTTGAATTTTTCAAAGCCCTAAAAGATGATGGAATCAAATTATTGCATTCTATATGTCAGCAGATTTGGAAAACAAAACAGTGACCACAGGATTGGAAAAGATCGGTATACGTTCCAATCCCTAAAAAGGGTAATGCCAAAGAATGTTCAAATTATCAAACAATTGCACTCATCCCACATGCTAGCAAGGTCATGCTCAAGATAATACAGGATAGACTGCAGCACCATGTGGAGAGAGAATTACCAGAAGTGCAGGCTGGGTTCCAAAGAGGCAGGGGGACTAGAGACTACATTGCCAACATGCATTGGATAATGGAGAAAACAAAGGAATATCAGAAACAAGTCTACTTCTGCTTCATTGGTACACTAATGCCTTTGACTGTGTGGACCACAACAAATGTGGCAAATAATTAAAGAGATGGGAATACCAGAACACCTTATATGCCTCATGAGAAATCTGTACACGAGTCAAGAGGCAACAGTCAGGACAGAATATGGAATGATGGAGTGGTTTGGAATAGGAAAAGGAGTAAGACAAGGCTGCATTTTATCACCCTGCTTATTCAACTTATACACAGAGCACTTAATGCACAATGCAGGGATGGAGGAATCACAATTTGTGATCAAAATTGCTGGGAGAAACATCAACAACTTGAGATACACAGATAACACTACCCTAATGGTAGAAAGTGAGGACGACCTAAAGAAGCTCTTGATTAGGTTGAATGAAGAGAGTGCAAAAGCTGGCTTGAGACTCAATATCAAGAAAATCAAGATAATGGCAACAGGCCTTATCAGTCCCTGGAAAATAGATGGGGAAGAAGTAGAAGCAGTGACAGATTTTACTTTCCTAGGATCCAAGGTCACTGCAGATGCGGATTGCAGCCATGAAATAAAAAAGCGACTGATTCTTGGAAGACAAGCCATGAGAAATCTGGGGAACATAGTTAAAATAGAGACATCATCTAGAAAACAAAAATTTGCATAGTCAAAGCAATGGTATTCCCAGTGGCAATGTATGGTTGTGAGAGCTGGACCCAGTGATGGGATGTAACAGGTTCTCACCAGTTCGCCAGAACTGGTAGTAACTTTCCCCAGTGTCCCGGAGAACTGGTAGCAGCTTTTGGGGGGAACCACCTTCGGGGCTTACCTTTTCACTGGTTCCCCCACTGTGCATGCGCACCAAACACTTGGTGCGCATGCACGCCTTCAGTGCTTGGAATGTATGCACAGCCTCCATGCTGTCCTCCCAAGTGGGGAGGAGGTTTTTAAGCAAAGTCTTGTGTGTGTGTATGTGTGTGTGCTTATTTTTATTTTATTATTTATTATTATTTATTATTTATTTGGCCCCACCCACAATGTCATGATGTCATGACATTGGCTCCGCCTGTGATGTCGTGATGTCATGGTGTTAGCTCCGCCCACACTGTGATGTCGTCATGTTGGGATAGTAAAAATCTTGACATCCCACCACTGGCTGGACCATTAGTAAAGCTGAGTGCAGAAGAATAGACACCTTTGAAATGTGGTGTTGGAGGAGAGTTTTGAGAGTACCCTGGACAGCGAAGAGAACAAATAGGTCAATCTTAGAAGAAATTAACCTTAACTGCTCCTTAGAAGGTCAAATAGTAAAGATGAAGCTAGAGTACTTTGGACATCAAGTGAGAAGAGAGAATTCACTTGAGAAAGCCTTGATACTGGGAAAGGTTGAGGGCAAAAGAAGAAGGGGATGGCCAAAAATGAGATGGCTAGATGGTATTCTAGATGCAATGGGCACAGAACTGGGGAGGGGGGTTGAGGAGGAGGGTAGAGGACAGAGGTGTCTGGAGGGTGCCATGGGGTTGCAAAGTATCAGAATCGACTGTGCAACTGAACAACAACAAATTGTGATATGAAATTGATATATCCATAAGATTTCATTCATTCATTCATTCATTCATTCTCATAGTTTTACTAAGATATTTCTAACACACCGTATATTAACACATCTCAGGATGAAGAGATAATACATGATTCAGCGGCATATTAACTTAAGCCCCTGCTCCTTTTCTCAGCATTGAGTAACTGTATCATCACAAACAAATCCAATTCTTAAAAGAGGGCCTGTTTGATTATAGCAGTACCTGTCCTGCCTCAAACCTAACAGACCATTTTGCTCCTGTGAGGCAAGTCTACATTCTTCAGACCAGGTTATTGTTCATGGAGGAGATTGGGTGGCTCGGGAAATCACTGTCTGAAGAAGTGAGTGAGAATGGTAGCTGTGAGGTTGCTGTTGGAAAATTTCTCCTTTCACCTCATAGAACAGAGGGAACCACATTCTTTCTCTCTCCCCCCCCCCTTGGATTTTTTTCTTTTTGCATTCATAATAGGGAGAGAACAGATGGAGAAGGCTTTGTTTAATGAAATATGTCCATTCAATTAACCCATGCCAAAGGGGATTTGGTGCTTCAAAAAGAATCAACATCAGGAACAGATGCCTCTAGCAGAGATCTTAGCAGAAAAAAACAAAAGCTTACAATACTGGTGGGACTGGCAACTGGATTGGGATCTCTGTTTTTCAGTGTCAAATTTGAAACAGTGTTTTGTCTTGGGTTTAATATGCCAGAGAATGGAGAGACTAATTCAGTTCCAAATTTCTTCTTAGAATGACATAGTGCTATCTCTTATGCAACCCCCAAGCCTATAAGTCATAACCATACTATATGCTCTTGAAAGACAAAATTTCATGGCAGACTACTGGCGAGTAGAAGGTGGGCATGATTATTAAATTTTGGATGCCTCCATAGGATGTCTCTAAAACCCGAAGGTTCAAATTTCAATGGCGACTGCATTAAGCAACATTGGACTCCTGCTGTGTCATTTTTTTAAAAAATAAACAGTCTGTGGTATATCAGCCCTTTGTGGCAACATTGAACAAAACCCTAGGGCTTCTACATGATGGAAATATACTACCTACAATTCCCCTTCTTTGAATGCCTATGGGAAATTTCCTTCAAATGCTGCTAGTTTTAGAGTTTCATTAATTCATTTGAGATTGAATTATTTGTATTAGTAAATTATTTTGGCATTTTACTATAGATCACTGATGATCCCTAATGACAGGAGGGTATTGAACTAAGGATGGGCTGGGGGGGGGGGGGATTTCACCATTGCTGAGATTCAGTGTTGAAGGGCCATCTCTGCATGACAGGACTGCTAGCTGAAGACTCAACCTAAGACTGAGACATGGAGCAGTTTTCTTCCATCATAGCTTTCTCAATTTGCACAAAATAGCTTTGTGCAAAATTATTGAGCTTTTCCTTTGTGAAGCTCAGCATGTTCTCATTCACCCAGTCATGCACTGTCACTTACTTACCCCCGTGACCAGGTTTTTATTTAGCAAAGGCATTCATGAGTCCACGGGCTCATTTTATTAGTTTGTACAACAAGACAATCATCAACACATTTTCCATCTGTGTGCTTTCTACAGAAATCTGCAGTGTGTGCGTGCATGCATGTGTGTGTGCATGCACACACAAGATATAGAATTTTATGTAAATCCCATGTACAGGATTTACATTCTCATACTAGGTAAAGTGGATCACTCAGCTCAGGGGGACTGGCGTATGGAAAGATGGGTGCAATATAGGGGAGTGAGGGCAGCTCTCTTTTAGCTATATGCATTGAATGAAATCTATATAGCCTCCCCACACCATGTCAAATAAAAAAAGGTCATAATGTTTCCTTGCATGCTATCTCATTAGGGAGGATTTAATTGAATATAGAGCTCCTTTACAAACAGACTAGAACCTTTAAGGTTCATAACACAGCACCTGGAGGCTGTGTGGGTCTTCTATGTCAACTATGATCTGTTGTATCCAGGGCACATCAAGAGGAAAAGTAACATTCAGATTCACTTTATATGTTTCTTATTAAAGCCTGTATCTTCTCATTGTCATCTGAAGCTTCCTATTGACGCTACCCCTTTCCAGCAACACCGGCACAAAGACCTTTCAAACTGATTTCATTGGAAGCTGAACTGGAAGTTAAGTGATCTTTTGAGATGGATAGTGATCCACCATTGTCAAGTTTTTCTCCTTGCCTAGCATAGAAAAAAGAGAATTTGAGATGAAATTCATTGCTTGAAGTAGCAGTGAGGCTCCTCGGAGGCTCAAATATACAGTATCTGAAGTTTTGTGATTCTTTCCCCTATACATTTGAAAAAAGAAGGGCAAGTGGAGCAAGACTGCTTAACCTTTCCCTCACATCATTGTTTCAGCTTAAACCTACCTTTTATAAACTGCCAGAGATGCAGCTTTCTTTGGGATCTCTTGTGGGTTGTTTTTTTAAAAAGTCTGACAGTTTAATAATTGTTACGCTCCATATAATGTGCAGTTTGTCCCTTCATGTCCAGAATGAGACCTCCTGGGTTAACAACACCTTCCACTTCACTTTTGCTGTTGTTCTCTCATATGCCAGTGGTCATATGGCTATCATTATCATGCCAGCAACATTAAAGCATTGACATTTAAACATTTATTGCTCCTTTATTAACCCTGGACATAACATCTGCAAATCCAGAGCCTGGCATTAGGTTATTGCAAATTATCAACATGAGTAAAAGCTCTGTTCTGAAGATGTGTAAGCCCCGCTGGTCACTTGGTTAAGCCCAATGGGTGGGGAAAATCCTAAGCAGGGCTCTGATTCAGGCTTTGCATTAGAAAGGACAGGAGAGTGGAGAGGCAGGAGCTGCTATTCCCTTAGAACAGTGGTGGCAAACCTATGGCACGTGTGCCAGAGGTGGCACTCACAGCCTTCTCTGTGGGCATGCACACTGTTGACCCAGCACAGAGTTCACCCTGCCCCTCTGCCAAGCAGCCCAATGGGAGTACGGTTTCCTTCCCCCAGCACAGAGTTCACCCTGCCCCTCTGCCCAGCAGCCCATAGGAGCACTTCTTCCCCCTGCACAGAGTTCACCCCACCTCTCTGTTTGGGCACTCGGTCTCTAAAAGCTTTGCCATCACTGCCTTAGAAGATCTATGCCACCTTGGTTGAGGATTTTAGAGGCTGTGTATGTGGAACTGATTCCACTGTGGTGGATCCCCTACTTCAGTTGATAAATATATCTTGGATTTTGTTCTATTTTGGTTTCCAAAATAAGAGATCAGAACAAAACTATCCAATAATAACTATTATTAACACAAAGAAATATGTATGTGAAAACATTTTGTGAAGTTTGTGTTTGTAATATTTAATATATGTCTGTACATATATTATGCATATGCGTTGTCTAATATATAGATATTCTCAGAGAACCAAAGATTGTTACAGATGGGTTTTTTTTTTACTTTAATGTTTAACTCAGGAGCATAAGCAGGGCTGTAGCCAGAACTCTTTTTCTTTTTTTCTTTTTTTTGGGGGGTGGGGGGTCCAGGAGAGGCAAAAAAATTCCAGGAGGGGCAAAAATGTCACACTCACATATATAACATTGGCATCATGGGGTGGGGTGGGGGCTGTTAGCTCACGAGGGTTTTTCCCCTCATCCCCCCCCCCCGGCTATGGCCCTGAGCATAAGGAAATGTATTTGAACATGTTCCAAGTGGTGCTCCCCCCTTCTAACCTCTTCTGAGCCACAGGTATTGCCCAAGAACCCATAGTTAGAAGTCATAACTGCCAACACAAGTGGAACCTTGGAGCCTTGCCATGTGAGAAAGCACCTCTCAGCAAACCTTCTTTTGCCTGCTATATTCCATCACTTGGCATTCTTCAAGCAGTGGACTTTCTTTTCCTGTAGAGGAAAAATGCAAGCACAAAGGATGGGGGGTGGGGTGGGGGTGGGAAACACTTTATACTTTCCTGTTTGAGTAATTTCTTATTGGGGTTGACAAACCAAGGTATTCAACCGAATGAGTCAGCAGTTTCTTGAACCACATGATAATTAAGAATATGAAACCTTCTTGGCCAATTTCCCAAACAGATGTGGGTTATGCTCAGCACATAAATAACTTAGAAAATAATCTCAGATGTGTTTTTAAAACACACATGCTGCTGAAATGGACAGAAAGAAATGCTGTATTTTAGAAACCAGGAAACAATTATGATTGCTTGTTTTCTCTTTTTGGGGAGCCTTCTACTTCGGTGCTCCTAATGTCATTGTTTTTCACTTTTAACCAATATTTAAATTGCTTTTCATCTGGTGACACCATTCTATCATGCATCATTAAATAACATTTTTTATTGCTGCATGATATCCGGCTGGCTCTGCACAATCTATTTTATTTCTTCATAACCGTGACATCAAAATGTCATTTGTCATTCTCTAATCCTATCTTCTTCACTTCATACTGTTTGATTTGCTTATAGACCTATATGATTTTTGAAAAACAGAAGAACTTCAGGACATCTGTAAACAGAAGCTTGAAAACCATGAGCATATTGGACATCTCTGCTGCATTATTTAGTTGTTCACTTATTTATTTACATAACATGTTTATTGCCTTTCTAGTAAAAAGTGTCCAAGCAATATACTGTCAGTTAAAATGTGAAAGGAAATGGATCCAGACCTGCCTGTCTCTCTCTGCTTCTATATGATGTTCAGGAACCCTGAGCGCTGAAGGGTTGCTAGGAATCAGTTGATGTATTGTAGATCTCATTCATTTAACAAAGCTGTAATACCAGAAGAAAAGTAGCATAAGAAAGCTAAGCGCTTGTCCGATGAGGCTCTTAAAATAACAGCGGAAAGAAGGGACACAAAAGGCAAAGGATAAAGGTAAAAAATACAATCACTTGAATACAGAATTTCAAAGAAAAGCAAGGAGAGATAAGAAAACCTACCTAAATGAACAGTGCAAAGAAATAGAAGAAAACAACACAAGAGGCAGGACTAGAGATCTTTTCCAAAAAAAAATATGGGGAAATCAAGGGAAAGTTTAAAGCAAAAATGACCATGATAAGGGACAAAGACGGCAAGGAGTTAGCTGATGCAGAAGAGATTAAGAAAAGATGGAAAGAGAACACGGAGGAACTCTACAAAAAGGACCTCAACACTCCTGATAATAATAATGATGAGAACATTGAACCAGACATCCTAGAGAGTGAAGTCAGAAAGGCCCTAAAAAGCACCCCAAACAACAAAGCCAGGGAAGATAATGGTATCCAAGTTGAACTTTTCAAAGCCCTAAAAGATGATGGAATCAAATTATTGCATTCTATATGGCAGCAGATTTGGAAAACACAACAATGGCCACAGGATTGGAAAAGATCAGTATATGTTACAATACCCATAAAAGGTAATGCCAAAGAATGTTCAAATTATCGAAAAATTGCGCTCATCCCACACGCTAGCAAGGTGATGCTCAAGATAATACAGGATAGACTGCAGCAGCATGTGGAGAGAGAATTACCAGAAGTGCAGGCGGGGTTCAGAAGAGGCAGGGGGACTAGAGACCACATTGCCAACATACGTTGGGTCATGGTAAAAACAAAGGAATATCAGAAACAAGTCTACTTCTGTTTCATTGATTACACTAAGGCCTTTGACTGTGTGGACCACAACAAAATGTGGCAAGTAATTAAAGAGATGAGCATACCAGAGCACCTTATATACCTCATGAGGAATCTGTACATGAATCAAGAAGCAACAGTTAGGATAGAATATGGAATGACAGAGTGTTTTGGAATAGAAAAAGGAGTAAGACAAGGCTCCATTTTGTCACCCTGCTTATTCAGCTTATACACAGAGCACATAATGTGTAATGCAGGGATGGAGAAATCACAATTTGGGATCAAAATTGCTGGGAGAAACATCACCAATTTGAGATATGCAGATGATACCACCCTAATGGCAGAAAGTGAGGAGGACTTAAAGAAGCCCCTGATTAGGTTGAAAGAAGGAAGTGCAAAAGTTGGCTTGAGACTCAATAGAAAGAAAACCAATATAATGGCAACAGGCCCTATCAGTCCCTGGAAAATAGATGTCTAAGAAGTAGAAGCAGAGACAGATGTTACTTTCCTAGGATCAAAGGTCACTGCAGATGTTGATTGCAGCCATGAAATAAAAAGGCGATGCCTTCATGATGATAAAAAGGAGGAGGAGGATGACAACTTCCAGAAATCTTCATTGTAAGTAAGTAGGAAAACATTTTTATTATGTTACAGCTGTGATGACTTATTCAAACATGCATGCTCATTACATGTCAGCATGCATTTGTGAATAGGCCATTACATAAGTATTATTTGGGCAGATGTTACTTCAACATAACACACCCTTTTTTTTGGGTGGAAGCCACTCATCAACACTCATACACTCAGAATAGAAATGTATTTTCTCATGACAAAAATTACAATGGGTGCGGGTTCGTGTGCACTGTTGTGTAGTTTGCGCAAAACATTGACATCCAAGCTAGCTTGCCACTGTTTGCAGAGTAGGGATTTACCATTCTTTTCTTCTAGGGCTGCCATGGGACTGTGTAGCTTGCTCAATGCTACACAGGCTGGCTCTTTCCCCAGGAGGCACAGTGGGCAAATCAAACTCCCATGTCAAAGCCAAATACAGTATTCCAACTCACTGAGCTGTCCAGATGGCAGGATTTTATCTAGCCTCTACTACTTCAGAACAGGTTTATCACTGATAGTAAGATAGATAATAAGAGAAAGATTTTCTATCGTGACCTACTGAGCCTTACATTTTAATTTTGTGCTGTCAAGTTATTTTCCAACCCCCAATGACACTTTCCACGGCTTTCTAGTTATCAAGTTCTCAGACGCAGCTTACCAGTTCCTCTTTCAAATGATGCTTGGGAAATGTGCAGATCACACAAGGTTTCCTAGGCAGCAGGCCTACCTGTGATTCAAGCAGATCATACATGCTCCAAGTGACCTTACCTGGCCTATCTCCTGGGACATGGTGGTGATTGAAACACCTGGCACCTGGATACACAAAAAGGTGCTCCAACTCACTGAACAACCCACCTGTTTCTTTTTTCATTACATCCTATATTAGTAACTCTTCAATGAATTATGTAACATAAGTGTAATGTTAATACAGTGGAACCTCAGTTAACAAATGGCTCGGTTAACATAAACATCGCATAACAAAAGGAAATCCATAGAAAATAGTGGCTCAGTTTACAGATTTTTTTTTTTTGGAACAGAATAATTGGTTTTCAATACATTCCTATGGGAAACCACATTTCGGTTAATGTATTTTTGTTTTCAATGCATTCCTATGGGGAATTCAGTTAAAGTAATTTTTGCTGTAAGAAACGTCCTGGAGAACACATTAATCACGTTAACCAAGGTTCTACTGTATTCATACTATAAAGGGTGCTCCATCTACTTCTAAAGAATACTTCTTTATACCATCTAAAATAATGACACAGAGTTTTAAGCATCAGAATTACTTCCATTTTAGTTCAATAAATTATGCAAATGCTCCAAATGTTTAGAGTATTTTTGTTTCCAGCATTTCTCCACTTAAAATGCAGAGAGCTATCTCTGACCTTTGATTACGTCCTGAGTCACTTGGCGTGGGGGCAGGGGAGGGAGGCCAGAAGAGCCCTGTCACTTCTCTTATGCTCAAGGTGGCTGTCTCGATAGTAGCAGACTCCTGAGGAGGGTCAGGAGCATATCACAGTTCAGACAAGCCAATGGACAACCAAGCCAATGACCCAGGAGCCCAGCTTTGCCTTAAATGAGGTCAGGCTCTTGCATTCTGTCTGTGTAAGCAGAAGATTCTTAAAAAGAACAGCCTCTGGCACGGAACTGCCACAAAGATAGTCATTTAGTCATGATGTTCAATAAGGCAAAAAGGCAGAGCAGAAATGCAACTGGACCAATGACGTGCCAAACAAACCAAGTTTTCCCAAATGAAATATATAGGCTTGTCTAATTCTGAATTGTGTTTTCTAGTATTCTCACAGGCTCCAAGTGGTGGTTCCATTAAAAAAACACCCTCTCTGATGTATTCTTACATTTCCCATTAAATGGAATAGAGCATCCAGGAATTTATCTGACCTGCTTACTATCAGGAGAGAGATCAGCAAAGTATAGCCCTCCAAATGTTCTTGGACTGACACTTCCAGCAACCTTAGCCAGCAGAAGTCACAGTAAAAGCTAGTGCAGTCCAACAATATGGGGGGAAGGGCTACACATTCCCTGTCCCTGACCTAAGGGAAAGGTTGTGAATCAGTGGCATATGCTTATGTAAGCATCCTAGGTTTAATCACTGGCATCTCCCAGTGGGGCTCAGCATCCAAACGGACTACACTCCTTCTTGCAGGCAACTAACTGATTGATAATCAAACACTGCCCAGAAGAGGCAAATAAAGAATGCATAAGGGGTTGCTGTCTACACATTTACTGCAGGGTCAAATATAACTCTGCTTTCTTCGTCACCTAACCAAATTTGTGATCAGGTCATGACAAGGAAACAAGGACCTTTGCAAATGGCTTAAAGAAAAATCTTTTAGGGATTCTTAGAGGAAAAAAGTTCAGGAAATGATGACAGCATATTTAGTATGACTGACTATTAGAACAGCAGAATTTTCAACAGATAAACAAAGGAAGGGCACTCACTTTAAACATTAGAAGTACCCACAAAACATCAAATGTAAGAAGGCAAATGAGGGCAATATTCTCAAATATTCTATTACTTTATTAATCTGTCAGATAATCATTTAAATCAATTGCTATACCCCATCATTTTGATTTTGCATAATTCTTTTTCTTCTATTTTACATGAGCAGCTCTGGATTGGGGACAATGTGCAGATGTTTGTCAAATTAGAGCCACACATCATCATTATCACCATCACCATCACCACCACCATTGTGGGGTGCCAAGTAAATGCATACTTGTGGTGATCTTTTCTAGGGATTTCTACATATGGAGTACACAGAAGTGGTTTATGAATCCCTTCTTCTGGGGTACCCTGAGATCATGTAGCTTTTCCAAGGCTGCACAGATTGGGCATTTTCCTAGTAGGCATAGTATGAAATCAAACTCCTTAACCTCAATCAGGTAGTCCAGTTCACCGAGCTATCCAGCCTACAGAAAAGGCTATAAAGCCTCTATCATAAGGTTCAGAAAAGTTCAGAGTAAAGTATGTAGTTGTCATTTGTAGGAAACAGGATGATGACCCAGATAATTTTATTTATTTGCCTAGTTATTTGCTTATAGACCATCTTTCAGGGCATTGCCCTCCCAATATGTTGGAACAACTCCACTAAGTTAAAAAATACAACAGTTAAAAACCCAAAGTGTACAATGTGGTTAGACAAGGACCTTCGTCACACAGTCAGGATCTCTTGTACTTCCTCTCAAGTGACCCATAATGGATCCAGATTTTTTGCCATGCATTTTGTGGATGGAGAGTAGTGGTAGCCATCTAGAAACAGGAGTGAAAAGCAGGATCTTAAAAAAAGAAATCTATTGGCCTTTGTAGATTAGTACTGAAGCACAACAGAGCTGAATGAAAGAGCCTGTAGGTTGCTAGCCAGGATTACTATGACTACTTAATTTCAACACCTGCATAATGACAGCTTAGTTTCTATCCATCTTTGCTTCGTTGCCTGGTCTCAGTTAGTAATTTCAATCAATAGCTGCTGTGATATTAATAAAGCCAAGCTACTGCTGTTGCTGCCGGCACTTCAAAACCTTAGCAGCTTCAATGGTGCAGTTATATAATTTCAAATTGATAGAATTAATGATCTGCATTATTAGAAGGTGGAATATATTTTACTTCATTTACTTCATAATGTAAGATGTCAGCTGTGATGTGTTTGGGAATCCTTCTGCTCCTTCTGCTGAATGGATCCCCAGCATTCTCACTCCAAGCTCTTCTCTGGTAGCATCCTTGCTGAGCCTTTTTGCTGTTCAGTCGCACAGTGGATTCTGACCCTCTGCGACCCCATAGACTACTGTCCGCCAGGCACTTCTGTCCTCCACCATCCTCCTCAACTCGCTCAGCTCTGTGCCCATTGCATCCACAGTACCATCTAGCCATCTCATTTTTGGCCGCCCCCTTCTTCTTTTGCCCTCCACCCTTCCCTGTATCAAGGCCTTCTCAAGTGAATCTTCTCTTCTCATTTGATGTCCAAAGTACTTTAGCTTCATCTTTACAATTTGACCTTCTAAGGAGCAGTCAGGGTTGATTTCTTCTAAGATTGACCTATTTGTTCTCCTCGCTGTCCAGGGTACTCTCAAAACTCTCCTCCAACACCACATCTCAAAGGCATCTATTCTTCTGCACTCAGCCTTCCTAATGGTCCAGCTCTCGCAACCATACATTGCCACAGGGAATATCATTGCTTTGACCATACAGAGTGTCATTTGACAATCAAACTGGGTGTGAACTCAGCATGGGGCAATTTGACCCAAGTGCTTTCATGCAATAATGAGAGAGGGAAATTAGTCAACAAAGGAGAATGGGTCTTACCCAGCATCTGTACATGATGGTTCAATTGTAATCACTGGATCACTAAACATTTCAAAGGAGCTACTCATCAATTAAAATCTCTGGAAAACAAAACTGTTATTTTCATATATGCCTGAGCAGCTCTTTGACAAAGATGTAAGATACAAAGGAGGATACACCTAATTAGTAATTGTAGTAGTTTTGAATGGATTAAAAGTTTCTCTTTCTAGCTAGTTAGACGTTCTATGAGGATGTTTGTTATAAGCTGTGTGATCCAGTTTAACTGAGGAAAACAGATGCACCTTACATATCTGATGGTGCTCAGTCATATTGTAGTACAGTAATACCTCAGATAACAACTGCACCGGATAACACTAAAATCAGATAGCAATGCAAAATTTCTAAAGAATTTTTGCATCGGGTAACGATCTGTTAGCGTTATCCGATGCAGTTGTTTCGTAGCAGAAGGGTGGCTGGAAAGCTGAACGGGGTTCTCCGTTCAGCTTCCCAGCCACCCTGCAGCTGCAGAAGCAGGGGTGGGCTCCCCCGTCAGCTTCCCCAGCCACCCCACAGCTGTGGTGGCATGGGCGGGTGGCTAGGGAAGCCGATGAGGAGTCCCCGTCAGCTTCCCCAGCCACCCTGCAGCTGTAGCCATTTTTTTTACCCATTTTGGGCTCTCTGACCCCCCTGCCTGCTCCTGGGAGATCAGACCCAATACAAGCTGTTTCTGGGCTTCCCCGATGTCCCTGGCCAGTGGAGCAAGCCAAAACGTGTATTGTCTCCAACACTGTATAAATTATATACAAATGATCAACCAGTTCCTGACAATACAAAATTGTTTAGCTATGCAGATGACACAGTAATGGCCATTCAAGGATCAAGCTTTGATGAGGTAGCTGGAAAACTTACTGGAGCAATTGAAGAATTAGGGCAGTATTACAATACAGTAATACCTTGGATAATGATTGTATCGGATAACGCTAGAATCGGATAACGATGCAAGTTTTTTGGGGGAAACTTGCATTGGATAATGTTTCTGAATAACAATTCATAGCGTTATCCGAGGCAATCATGGGGGGGGGAGTTGTGTGGATTGGGTCTGCCTGCTTTTCCCTGACCCTAGTTCAATCGCTACAGGGGGAGTGTTTTGGGTCCAATCCACCTCCCCCCATAGCGATCCAAGTCAGCACATCCATGCACTGACTCCAAGGTTGCTGGACGCCCAAATTTCAAGCGTCCAGCAACCTTGGAGTGAGCGCAGGCAGGCGCTCACTCCAAGGGTGCCAGATGCCCGAGTTTCGAGCATCTGGCACCCTTGGGTCCAATCTACCACCACCCTTGTAGTGATGGATCACTATGGGGTGGTGGATTGGTTCAAATCCAGCACCCCCGTAGTGATGAAACTAGGGTCGGGGAAAAGCGGACACATGTGCATTTCCCCCCGATCCTAGTTTTATTGCTACAGGGACAAAAAAACTGCGTGGTTTGTCCCTGATGTCAGGGGTTTTTTTTTAGCATTGTTCGATCCATGGATAGGACAACACTAAAAAACGGATAACGACATGACTTGTGGAACCAAGTCATAATGTTATCCGAGGTACTAGTGTATCAACCATTTGAAGGCTAATCCAAACAAGACTCAAGTCTGTGCTTTTCACTTCGAAACCAAGAGGCAAGGGTTCCGTTGGATGTTCTGTGGCAAGGGAACAGATTACAGCATTTTTCAGCACCAAAATACCTCCATGTGATGCTTGACAGAACATTCTCTTTTAAGCAACATCTGACTACCAAAGCCAAAGTTAGTACAAGGAACAACATCAGCAGGAAACTCACAAACTATAATGGGGAACTTGACCATTCATGCTGTGTACATCAGCTTAAGCCCTGAGCGCCTCTGCAGCAGAATATGCTGCTCCAGTGTGGAGCACATACACACACACAAAAGAAGTTGACATTGCTGTTAATGAAGCCATGTTGATTGTGACAGGATACCTCAAACCTACACCAGTTGAGAATATACATACAGTATACCCTCTTGTTGGTATCACTCCACACAAGATCAGGAGAGAAGTAGCAGCAGATGCTGAGAGAAGTAAGGAAGAGAATGACCCTTGACCCTCTGAACAGATATGAGCCTCAAATCTGCCAGCTCAGATCCTGGAAGAACTTTATGCCAAAAACATACATTAGTGAGAGTACACGAGAGCCAAACCAAATTAGAAGATGGAGGAAGCAGCTCACTGGACAAGGAACAATCTCAAAGGAGGATAAAGCTGAGAAACTCAACCTCCCCTATGTCACTTGGAGGAACCTGAATAGCATGAGGGTTGGAGTCCCTAAATTCAAGACCAACATGCTCAAATGAGGGCTGCTGGTGGACAACAACACTCTATATGAATGTGGATAGATACAGAATCCAGCTCACTTATTAATTAGCCAAGCCAATTGAGGCCTGATTGAGATGACACTAAGCCTGCTGAAGCTGTATTGCTTTAAAAAATCCAATTTAGGGATGTTGGAACTTGATTAGGGTTACCCTAGTTTTGCCTAATTTTTCATTGGGTATAGTGGCTGTGAACCCAGGCTAAGTGGGGTTTAGATCAGACATAGGTCAGCTCCTTCTGCTGAACACCCCTTTTTCAACTCTTCTGCTGGCTGACCTCAGCTAACACAACAATTGTGCCAGCATATCCAAGACTGCTGCCTCATCTGAGATCAGTTCTGCTGGCACAAAAGTATTCTGTCCATCCCAAACCCATAGGTATTAGTATACAGTATGGTCAAGTCTAAATTGTACTGTTAGTGAATGAACTGAATGCTCCAAACAAGGGTTGAGTTCCTTACCAAAATGACTGCAAGACAATCATCTCTGTGTAATGTATGCAGAACTGTGATGTATCATTTCTTCTTCCCCCCCTGCCTTGACTGCTTTGAATGAGGAATAAAAAATATCACATCGGCTTATGACCAGGCACCACAGTGAACATGTGGCTTTTATTTATCTTCAGTGATAACTGTCTAGAAAGGTAAGTCATGGGATGGTCATAGTTCAGCCAGGCTCTGCTGTGATGGACAAGGAGAAAATGAAGAAACAGAAGGGAGGAGGTATCTGTGCACAATAACCTTTCCATTTGTCATAAATGTCAGAGCAGTGCATAACATCTCACTTTAAAATGAATTTTCGATGCTTTCATTCACATCTTTTCTACCAAGCAGGCACACCAAAAAGACATATTTGTTCCATTGATAGGTGATAGAAATGGGGTCAGGAAAAGCCGTCAGAACTGGTAAGGATCACCCACTACTATATGCTTTTTACACCATCTACCCACCCCCCACCGTCAGATAGATGTATACTCCATGAGAATTTGAGAATCATGAAACACATTGTAGATTATTTTATTATGAAAGCATTGTGGGTTCATGGAACTCTTGCCAGCCTCATCTAAGTTACTGAGTAGAACAGCTGAGGTCTTCCAGCACTGGTGGCAGAGACAAAAGTTACAAGTGTAAAGTGAAAGACAGATCAACAGATAGGCTTAGCAATCAAACTGTATCCAATATATACATGAGCTGTTAGGAGATGATGTTGTGCACTATAAAAGTAAGCCAAAGGGGTCTTCAGAAATCACTATATATGACCTCAGTGTTCTTAGCTGATAGAGAGGTTCAAGTGTCCACTTGAACAATCTGCAGTACAGTTTTCCTTTCCACAAAGCTGAAGATAGATCTTCTTCTTCTGTGTCTAGAAATGAAACTACCAAAATGAAGTCACCTTTTGGGGAGTTCATTCTGCAGTTCCTTTCACCTGACCTAATATGAGAAAGATTAGCTGGCACCATAAGGTTCCTGTTACCAGGGTATATCTGATTGTGGTTCAAAATTACCACAATTTTCATGGAGGCTTTTCTAACCTTATTCAGGTGTTCTTCACCAGGTCAAGTCAACATAGATAGAAGGGAGCATACTAGGTCCTCCTCCTCCTCTCTGTTTCCAGTTTTGTTACTTCCTAGATGGGAATAGTCATGAGGCTGAATAGTCAGGGAAGCCTAAAAGCAATAGAAGATTGACATTACAAGTAGCAATGAAAAGTATAAGGTGTCCTGGACACCCCAATAATGGATCCCCTGGGAGGGCTCACCTCAACTAGATAAATTCCTCTGTCCTGCAGCGCTTGGCATGGCAAGAAGGGAAAAGTAAGATTCTCCCAATTGCAGCTACAGGATCTAGAATTCACATTTTTATTATATTTTAGGTGTTACATTGTTATGTGACATCAAGTCAGAACCATCTCATAGCAACCCTAATAGAAATTTCAAACCAAGTAAAATATTTAAGGAGTGGTTTTAATAATTCCACGTCTCCTGTGGCTGTCTATGGCTGAGCGGGGCTTTGAACCCAGGCCTTCTGAGTACATCATTCTTTCCATGACTACACCATATAGGCAGGGGTTCACAACTTATGGCCCACAGGCCAGCCCTGGGCCCTGACTCCATTCCATCCGACCCATGGTTGTGACCCTGGAATCATAAGTGGACATGCCTGCACATGTGCAAATGTGCCCACCATGGTTTATGGCAGCATTTGCAGCAGGTGGAAACCACATGATGGCCCGCTCAGCTGTCTGAGGGGGAGCTGTCTGGCCCATGACACAAAAACCTTGAGAACCCCTGATGTAAGGTATCAATACAAATATTACACAGCTCTAACTTTGGATTCTATATTTAATATCACAAAAAGCCTTAGCTTAAGGGTAAGTGACATGTGACTTTGCAGATGTTGATAGGAACAATTCTCACCAGCAACCACTAACAAAGTCAGTGATAAGAAATGACAAGAACTGTAGTCCAGCAACATTTGGAGGGCGACCCATTTCCCTTTCCCTGCTTTAGCTGAAATCATTTATCACAAATGAATCAAAGTATCAGGCACAGGTGTCATGATATTTTGCTGTCACAATTTCCTTACTGAGGACCAAATCATATTGTTGAAGGAAAAGAAAGCCATGTCCTCCATTAGCCCTTGTAATTAATCTATGCTAGGGGTAGGCAACCTACAGCTCATGCCACCAAATAATCTGCCCCCCACGCTTGCTCCAACCACCACAGCTGCCGCTGGAAGCAGCCACAGCTGCGTTTACAGCAGCCATATATGTGTTTACAACAGCTGTGGACACCTTTACTACCAGTCTGGCTCTCTCAAGTGTCTGAAGGAGCATGAGCAGGCCCCCCGAATTTAAAAGGCTGGGGACCCCTGATGTATGCAAATATGAACTAACCACTTTGCCAGCAATTTACTCTCTTCACTCTTGATAACCCTTGGGTAGGATTAATTTAAAACTTGTTTTTAAGTATCTAGTGCAGGGATTCCCAATTAATGCCTGTGGGTCAGATCTGGCCCATGACACCATTTCATATGCCCCCATCCCTCCAAGGCAGAAGCGTAGCTTACCTTGCCGGGGCCCCGTATAAAAATTGTTTGGGGGCCCTTTAGATGTGGGGCGGAGCTAACGTCATGACATCATGACGTCATGGGGGGAGCCAACGTCATGACGTCATGACGTCGTGGGCGGGGCCAAAAATAAAAATAAAATAAATAAAAATAAAATAAATAAAATAGAATTAAAATGTAAAAAAAAAAAAAAACCACACACACCTCAACCCACCCACCCACCCGAAACACAAAACCTCACTTACCTTAATCCTGGGGCCTCTTCTTCCTCCGCCTCTGCTGTCACCGCCGCCGCTGCTGCCGATCGCTCCCTCGCCGCGCACGGCGAAGGCAAGGGGCAGTTGTGGAAGGCGAGCGGGCGAAGCGAAGCAGCCCCGAGGCCCTCCCCCCGGTTGCCGCGGGGGCTCCCTGGCAGGCTGCGCCAGCCCGGGCGGTGCTCTCCACGGTCGCTGCTGGGGTGGGAGTCCACCAGCTGCAGGACCAGCTCGCGCGCCCCATCCCGCACGCAGGTGAGCTCCAGGCGCGCGCGGCAGGGGAGCTCCAGGCGCGCGCGGTAGGTCAGCTCCAGGCGCGCTCCAGGTGACCTGCCGCCTGCCGGGGGACGGGGCGCGCCCGCGAGCTGGTCCTGCAGCTGGTGGACTCCCACCCCAGCAGCGACCGTGGAGAGCGCCGCCCGGGCTGGCGCAGGCAGGGAGCCCCCGTGGCGACCAGGGGGAGGGCCTCGGAGTCGGGGCTGCCTCGCTGCTTACTCACTCCGACTCCGGCTTGTTTTTAAAAATGGCTCCAATAAAGTGCGCATGCTCAGAAACTCAATCTGACACATGAGCAATGCATCAGATTGAGTTTCTGCGCATGCGCAGTAAATTTTTGGTCTTTTTTATTTTTAATTTTATTTTTTGCCGTTGGGGGCCCCCGTAGCCCGGGGGCCCCGTATAATTGATACGGCTGATACGGCGGTAGCTACGCCTCTGCTCCAAGGGCATTTGAGAAACAAAATGACCATCCCTTTGAAGCTGTAGGGACAAAATGGCCACCCCATCATGCAGGCAGATGACTGAGAGAGCATGACCTGGCCCCTGGCCTGAAAAGGTTCGGAACCTCTAATCTAGTGGCTGCAACGTAGAACAGAAGAGCTTGAAGAATGGAGAGGCAGATATAAAAACAGAGGGAGGGGAGGTAATTGCATTGTCAGCTGTGCTATATGACCATTCCAATGACTCCTCAAAGGTGATCCTGACATATTTTTTGATGCAACATGCCTGGGATAAAATACTGATCCGGTTGCCCTTGTTCTTCAACACCTCCTTACTGTTCTCTTCTGTTGGTTTTTTTTTAAGCTAGTAAGATGAGGATTGATTGCTTTACAACCCTGCCAAGCATGTGGAGATGATGAGACCATGACATGATACCTATCAACTTGGCAAGAATGACTTAAGTTTATTAGGAGAAGTAGAGTGCAAGTAAATCACAAAGAGGAGGAATGGCCAAGAGAATATTGCTACTAAATAGGGGCATCATGCCAGTAAATAGCTCAAAGCAAAGGCATGACTTTAATGCAACCTTTATGCTTCAGATTCACTCCTCAGTTTTACAGGAGACAATTTTTGTTTGGTTCCAGGACCTTAGGGAGAATGGACACTTATATTGGTCCACACAGAGAGAGAACCAGTTCAGCTTTCATCCAACAAAACAGAATGAGGCCTAAAAGGACCATTTAGCCCAAGGTCTCCACAAGGACCTTTATAAGGTTCTGTTCAATTCCTGTGATTGCAAAACTTGGGAATTCCAGTTTCTCTGCAGTTGAGGCATGTTCATTGATTTCTTGAGGCCAGGGATAGGCAATTTTTGTGGGGCTGGCTCCAATTTTATGTTTTTGCAACTTACCTACTACCAAAATTAGCAGACTTCTCTACCAAACCAGGAAAGGAAATGAAGGTTTGGAAAATTGATTTTTTAAAAAATGCATTAAATGTTGCAGGGGGACCATGGCATAGAAAACGTCAGGATCCAAAATTCACTTAATACATGAAACAGAAGGAAATAGAAATGGGTCAGAGAAAGGCTGGTGTGCCACTAAAAGAATCTTGAGGGGGCTACATGCCACCCAGGCACACAAAATGCCCCCCCCCCCCCCCCGCATAAGCATAAATACTTTTCCCTGTGGGTAGGATAAAATTGTAAATTCCTACGACTGGAAATATTACAGATTTTTACAGCTAATAGACAACAGAGGTGTAGGTAGGAAAGGGAACATGTTTTTGTGGCTATATTTGTAAGGATAACCAAGCTCATTATCCCACTTCCATAGGATTTGTTCCACCTGAGAGAGACCTGTACCCATTCAGGAAGCAAGCATAAAATATTTGCTACTTCAGAGTACCTGTGGTCCTGATGCAGGCTAGATAAATCTATGATAGCTTTCAATCACTGGCTGTTTATGCTTAGCAATGTAAATTAGGTAGCAAGATGTAGCATTGCCAACAAAGGAATAAAGAAACTGGATACTCCCACCAGTTTATGCTCTATATAATAAATACAACATCTTCTGTAACAAGTCAGCTTTTATTTGAAGAAAAAAATAGTTCTGGATCGTGTACGGTAAAGGTAAAGCTCAAAAGCCAGTTGTATCTGATTCTAGAGTTCAGTGCTCATTTCTATTTACAGCCAAAGAGCCGGGGCTGTCTGCATCTGCAGATATTTCCATGGACACATGCAAGCTTGCCTCAGTACGTGAGTGCATGGAACGCTGTTTACCTTCCCACTAAAGTGGTATCTATTTATTGCTTGCAATTTCTTGCTTTTGAAGTGCTAGGTTGGTAGGACAAAGACAAGAGCTCGTTCTGTCGTGTAGTACTTGGGAATAAAACTCTGAACTTCTAGTCATCAAGTTCAGCATCTTAACCACTTTAGCCACTTGATGATGATGATGATGATGATGATGTTTCTGCTTCTACATTCCAATATAACAAACCCATTTTTCATCTTTCATTCCACCTCTTCCTAAGTCTTCACTTTCAGTGTTCATCATACCTACTTCTATTCTCTCATTTTCAGCTTGTTTTGACTATCTTCAAAAGGAAACAAATCAGCACCTGGCTTTGAAGGACAAATTCCCAGACTTTCTTCACCACTACCCCACCACCACCTCTCAAGGAGGGTGCAAAGAACCAGTGACCATCTTAACTTACTAAAAGCAAAGGCTCCATTTTGATTCATTACAGTTTGCCAATAAAGGGATTAAAAAACCTGGAATTCTCCCAACAGCTTATGCTCTATATTAAAAGTACAACATCTTCTGTAACATCAACTTTTATTTCAAGGAATAATAGATCAAAGTTCAAGATCACAAAAAAAAAAAAAGGAACATTTTTACTTTTCCCCTTTCCTTGGATAAAACAAGAAAGGCATATCTATATTTCCAGGCCCAGCTAGCTAACAAAATCAAGATTACATTTTCTACTATTCTACCCAGGAGCATGCATAGGCAAACTCCTCTTTCCTCCTGCTTTGGAAGATGCACAATACAATAATAGTGTTTCTTCTTCTACATTCTAAGACAGGGGTGGTCAAACTTTTCAGGCTGCTGGCCGGTCACGTGGTTGAGCATGCTGGTCATGTGGTTCCTCCCACCAGAAGCAGAAGTAAAACATGGATTTGCATGCACACTATGAACACGTGTATACCCATTTTACTTCCGCTTCTGGGAGTGGCAAGGGTAGCATGGGCCGGATTAATTGGTGCCATGGGCTGGATCGGACCCATGGATCATAGTTTGGACCCATGGACCATAGTTCTAAGATAACCAAAACTGTCTTTCATCTTATATCCCTCCTTTTCCTCTCTGTCACCCAATAAGACATCAATTTCAATGTTCATCATTCCTATTTCTATTTCTGTTCTCACAGTATGAGATTGTTATGACTTCTAAGAGGAAAGGAAACTGCACCTGGGCCCAAGGTCAAATTCCAAGCAAGCGAGCGCACACACGCGTGTGCACACACATGCACGCACGCACGTGTGCACACACACACACACACACACTTTAGGGAGGAAAACAAACATGGTATCCATTTTAAACTTCCAAAAGCAAAGCCTCCAATTCAATTCATTACAATATTCTTATGCATTTTGATTACTATAACATGAAATGGAGCAGGTCCATAGGACACTATAGACTGGGAGATTTTAAAAGGTGTCCCCTCCGTATATCTCCATGATGGAGAAATCACACTAGCAAGCAAAGCAGATGCCTACTTCCAATGACCAGGGACCACAGTACAATAATAAGGTGATAATCCAGTCAAGAGGCTTAAGAATATCAGAATTGAACCTGTTAGGGGGGCTATCCTTCTTGTATTGTACATTTTGACTATTTGGTTATGGAGGCAGGGGGAGAAAATAAAACACACTGATGTATGAAAAGGTCACATCAACTAACCAGGTATACCAGCCAATGAAGGTAGACAATCAGAAATCTATGACATGGTTTTTTCAATGCAGTTGGTCCTTCCAATGCTCTTTGCTATTCCTGCAAATAATGTTTTCACTTGCAAGATATATAGATGGCTGTATATCAATGTTGAACTCAAAAAGAAAAGGAGCCAAATTCAACTATATTTCTTCAATTTTTTCCTTTTTTTTTTTTTTGGTCTTCTTTCTTCTAGTTCAAATTTGATTGCATAGTTTTGATGCAGAATGAAATTGCTTTTAATTCTTCTTCTTACATGACTAAATCAGACTTTAACCTACCAAAATGAAGCCACCTTTAGTGAATTTATTCCGTACTTTATATCAACCCATACTGTAACAGAACTAAGGAAACCTCACTTCAGTAAGTTTTTTTTTTCTATTTGTATTTACTGTACACCTTTCTTTGCTTTCATTTGACACTTGCTTAAATGTCTGTTGCAGAAATTAGCTACCCATTTCACCCACTCTTCTCAATGCATGTTGCTAAAAGTGGCCACACTGAGGAAGCCCAAAAGAAGAGCAACAAGGAATCAAGCCTTATTAGTGGTGGCGCCAGTCTTTGGAATAGGTTCTCTATGGAAATATACCAGGCTCCCTCCCTCCTTATTTTCGGGTAACTTGTGAAAACAGAAATATTGAAAGCTGTGTTCAATAACTGATCCTCCCAAATGATGTTAATATGAATAATACAGTAAAACCCTGCATAATGATTTTAATTTGTTCGATGGGTCTGATTGCTATGCGATTTTGTTGTATAATTTTTCCTATGGAAAAAAAATCATACAATTATTATTAATATTTTGCTAAGCGGTTTTTCCCATTGAAAAATTGTTGTACGATTTTTTCCATAGGAAAAATCATTATACAGGACACCACTTTCTTTAAAAACCTAATTGTTATGCGATTTAGTTGCTATGCTGGATGTTTGTTATACAAGGTTCCACTGTATTTATATTGATTTTTTTCCTCTTGTGCTTTCTTTCCTCTGTTGGTGTAAATCTTCATATTATTGACTGTATTCTTATGTGGAGCATTGTGGGGTTTTAGGTTTTAACTTGTAAACCAGGGGTTCTCAACCTACAGCCCACAGGCCAGATCCGACCCACAGCACCAAATAATCCGGCCCCCACCATCACTCCAGCTGCCGCCACCCCTGTCAGAATTGGCCATGGACTGATTTACAGCCATTGTAAACACATTTATGACAGCTGCAGACTCATTTATTGCTGTTGTAAATGTGTTTACAACAACCATAAATGAGTCTGCAGCCAAATCCAGTAGCAGTGGTGGCGGCTTGACCACCAGTCTGGCCCGCCAACTGTTTGAGGCAGCGTGACCTAGCCCCTGACTTGAAAAGGTTGAGAACCCCTGTTATAAACCATCCAGAGTAGTGCTTGAACTAACTGGATTGTATATAGATCTCAGAGTGAACATAGCCATGGCAACTGGAGGATTCTAGGAGTTGTGCTCCAAAGAAGTGACTTTCCAAAGCTCTGACAATGGCAGTAAATGCCCGGTGTGTTCTAGAAATGCTTTCCAGCTCTGAACCATGGCAGTGTCCCAAAATAGAAGAGTTTATGGCTACATGCCTATATGTCGTTCTGTTCTATCTGTCACCTTTTCTGCAACTGGAAATTGTTTCCCAAGCCCAAGGCTGGTTCTTAGAAGCGTATTAGTCATCAGTTATTTCTGTTCATGGACAAATTCCTGCCCGGGTGCCCAGACAGAAGCTACAGCAACCTTAATGAAAGCTGTGAAAAGAGATTCCCTGCTATTTGACATTTAAGGCAAGCAATATCCCCATGTAAGCTAACAAAGGTTAATTAAACCTAAATGGCTTGGTAGGAAGGGGATGGATAGATTCTAAGGCCTCAAGATGCCCACTGTTCCCATCTCCTCAATCATTAACAGCTTCCTCAAAAGCCCCCAGGCTCATTTACTTGACAAGAGCAAAGCTGGTAAATTTTATCATGGAACACTTGCAAATACAATGCCTTGACTGTGATCAAAAGTGACAGGCAAGTTATGTGAGCAGTTAACTGAAGGTTACTTTTTAGGGCCAAGCTGCTGAACAGATCAGACATTAGTTAATTCATTCATGAGTGAAACGGAGAAAATGCAGAATGTAAAAAGAGCAAGTGAGAGAGAAGGCAATGAAGATGGTGAGGACAGAAGGTGGGGCAACAGGGATGTGGACTAACCTTGGTTCTTTGGACTTCTCACTAGGCATATTTAGTAGGAGAAATCTTGGATCTAAGATGTTTTAATATTCTTTACTAAGCAGTAGATGGTGGCTACTAGCTATTTTGGTTCATGCAGCTGTGTCTTTAAGCTTCTTTCTGCTTAGTCCAGTAAGCTGAGCTCCATGTAGGTTATCTGTGGAAATGTGTTAAGATGCCTGGCCTTCACAACTTTATCCTAAGGAGAAGCAATGTTAGCTGAAAAATGTGAATATAAGGAGTGTGCTGTGATAAGTGTGTTTGAATCTCCACATTACTGAAACTAAAAATATATTGGCACTGTAGATGAGACAATGGTGGTAATCTAGCTAGTGTTCACTGTGCATATCTACATATATGATCACACTGGGTTTCACTTCCACTTTGAGCCTATGGGAAGCATCCCAAACATACTGAATGTAGCAAACAATACACATTATTGCACACAAAATACAGGTATGCCATGTCTCACAGAACCATTTTGCACACTCGGAGGACCGGGGTCTAATTTGCATAATAGCTCAATGACTTAGGTATCTGGTTGTGGAACATTTGGTTGAGAGTTCAATTCCCCTCTTTGCTTCCAAGAAGAGCCAGGCTCTGTGGCCTTGTACAATCCAGACAGTGCCAGAAGTGCCTTCAGAAGGAGGGAATGGAAGGGTACCCTAATATCCTCATAAAGGTAAAGGTTGTCTTTGCTTGAAAGCAAGTCATATCTGACTCTAGGGTTCAGTGCTCATCTCTGTTTATAGCCAAAGAGTCAGCGCTGTCTCTTTTTTGCAGATGTTTACGTGGACATGTGGGAGTCATGACAAAACACTGGAGTGCATGGAACACTGTTTACCTTCCCATCAAAGTGTTACCTATTTAACTACTTGTAATTTCTTCCTTTGGAACTCCTAGGTTGGCAGGAGCTGGGATAGAGATGGGAGTTCACTCCGTCATGCAGCACTCGGGCCTCAAACTGCTGACCTGCCAACCTTCCAATTATCAAGTTCAGCATTTTTACCACTAAGCCACCACAGTCCAGAAATTTTAAAATGATGAATAAAAATGTCATTTTAAAAGTGTTTGCATCTTTAAATTAATCCATTGAAAAGATCATTTTGGAGTTTACTTTCTGTTGTGACAAAATGAAATAAAGAACACTGCATTTTTTAAGTCTTATCTCTGACACTCTTGTCCATGTAAAACTAAGGAATTGGGGCTCAAAGCTTTTGTTGTTGTTGTTGTTGTTGTTATATTTGTTTATTTATTTATTTATTATTTTTTTTAAAAAGCCCCAGAAGACTATTTAGAAAGGGAGAATGCAATTATTTATTGTCAGGCAGGTTCAATTCTAGACTTGTCAGCCTTGATAAAGATTGCTTTCATAGGTGTAATAAACTCCTACAGGGTCTGATATCGGTTGATTTGGTCCCTTGAGTTTTGGAAGGGAGCGGTATGATTGCTTCCCCCGTTTTAATTTTCTCCAATCACATCAAGCCTTCTCTCCACCTTTTCCAATTGCTAAATCCCATAGTAAGAAGGTCACTGTGTTTTGCCATAGGTGTAGGCTTACAAGGTACACCCTAGCCTGATTGATATGAAGAGACCTGATACAGACCTTGGTTTTCTGATCACATCCTGAACTGGCTGTCAGGCTGCAAAGGCACCAGAATTTATGGCATTAAAATGAAGCAGCAGCACACCTATAAAGGCATAAATGCGCATAAAGGCATTGCAAACTACTTTGAGAAATGACATGGTTCTTCATTTCCAGTTTTGCTGCAGTTCCAGGACTCTTCTTCCATTCTGTGGTAGAAGGAAAAGAGCATAACATTTTCTAAATGCTAAGGGTAATTCAGCCTAGCTTGCATGCCGCTTTTCCTTGCCCAGGGATGTGATGCTTCTCAGGAATCTGTTGCAGAGAGGAGGAGAAGGAAGGAAGGCTTTTGTCATCACTGCCTGTAGACAAGGCTTGCTTCAATTCCTCCCTGAAATATATCAAAATTTCCCTTTCGGAAAAGCTCTCAAGATTAAGATTGTCATTATCTGAACCACAAGGCCATTTCCCATTTTGTTAGTGTTTTAATTTGTTACTATTTTCTGCTGCATGAAATAGAGAACCTCAAGGTGGGGAAATGTCCCCTCCCCACCCCTACCCCAATTTTCATGTTATTATTAGCAGTGCCTGAATATCACTGAATGGATGGCTCTTTGTTTCCAATTCCCTAGGAAATATCAAAAGAGACACACATACTACATGTTCCTGAGCTCTTTGAAAACCCTCTCTTTTTATAGGAACTTACCTTTGTTGGCTTAGTGGTAAAGACACTGAGCTTGATGGTCAGAAGGTTGGCAGTGGGCATGTCAGCAGTCCGAGACCTGAGTACTGCTCAACAGAGTGAGCCCCTGTCATCTGTCCCATCTCATGCCAATCTAGCATTCCAAAGCAAGATATTACAAGTAGATAAATAGGTAGCACTTCAGCAGGAAAGGTAATAGCACTCAGTGCATTCCGACATCTAGTCATGCCTGCCACACAACCACAGAAATGTCTGTAGATGCAGACAACTCTGGCTCTTTGGCTGTAAACGGAGATGAGCACTGACTCCTATAGTCAGAGACAACTGGTTTTTGAGCAAGGAAGACCTTTGCCTTCACCTATTTTTCCAACAAAGATTTCCCATTCTCGTCTTCTCTTCCCTGTTCATAATCATAAAAGTAGGTACAGTACCAAAAATCAAAATAGGTACTAGTTGGACTATAGGTATGAAGGCATATGTTTTGGACGGAGACTTCCACAATCCTTAATTGTCTGGGTTCACAACATCTGAAAGGACCAAGGACTTCCTAATCCTAAACTAGAAAGAGACAGCAGGAGCATGTCTGCATTGAATACTAGTTCTTAACGAACAAACAGTTACAATAAGAAAGGCTGAGTGAAAATGTTTTCTGCATTTGTTCCCCTTCCAGCTATTTCCCCCACCCTTCCAACCATTCCTCTTCACTCAGAGTGACATCAGAATTCACAAGGAAGCTTAGAAAATGGCAACCTGGAAAAATGTAGTTAGTCTCAAGCCTTTTGTTATGGAGACCAGGAGCTGGTTCTTTGTTTCTGATCTACTCTTGATAACTGGACAGAGAATAAGAAGATTGCAGGAATCAGAAGTTGCATTGGAAAACTATATCATAAAAACAGTTGATAATGTCTTTTATCTCCACATAGCTTCCTTGCTCTCCATCACAGTCTTGTTTCTCCTTGAACACTTTTCCCAGCTTTAGAATGGCTCAACATTTGGAAAAGTTACCTTTTTTTCTATCATTCTCACAGTCCCCAAGCAGTATTTTTCTTTCTAATTTCTAAGTGGTTCTGGGAGTTGTAAAAAAAAATATCCAAACTCTGACTTGTCTTTTTTCCTTATGGACCTAGAAAAGGTTAATATCAAGAAAAACAAATTATAAAAAGCTTCTCTGTCCTCACATTTTTTGTGTGAATGCCAAATTTTGGTTGTGATTTTCTGGCTGAGGTATAAATATCTGCACATCCCATTTTAAAAATCTGGCATGAACATGCTATGCTGCAAAGAGGAAAGATAGCTCCTGAGATGTTCTTTCATAATTATTAAAAACATTCGGTTCCAAGAACCCTATGACTTATTGTACAGAAAGGCATTGCTTGAGGGCAAGTATTTTCAATATGGAGACAGCTTTACCTCCCAAACTATGAGATGTTACAGAATAATAATTCAGTGAGTGCTGCGGGAATTTGGTAGTATGATGTTTGTGCAATAATAGTTTCTTCAAACAACAAGTTTGTTGAGATGGTAGCAGCAGAATTAGCGGGCAGTGCCCTGGCACACACCTGTGATAGTGGTCCTACTATGGTGGTTTGTGAGCAAAAGGAGTCCAGGCAGGTTTTGTGCAAAGAAAGAGGAAAAAAACTCCTTTACTTGTGAGTAGGTTCAAAACTATTTACAGTGCAGAAAATAAACTTGTTTGCTTGGTTTCTCAGCGTTCACAGTCTTTACAAATATATACCGAGCAAAGGTTCGACACATAGTCGTACACTGCCAGTCACAAAGTCCACAGTTTTAGTCTCTCCTCTACCCACATATTCCTACACAGCATGGGTAGTCAGCTAGTTAAGCCAGAAACACGTTGTCCTCAGGTCCGTAAATGTAGCAGTTATTCACAACATCTGGACACAGAGTAGAATTGCAGAGAAGAAGCGGTGAAGCAGTTCAGCCTAACTGGATAATAGTAACTTTGCAAAAGGTTACTTTAATACCAATTTTGTTAGGCCTAACTGGATGTGAGGAGGAATTCATGTTCCTTGGGATTTAATCTGATTGCCTTCTGACAATGAGATTTTCTCAGAAACATGTCTCAGCAATCAGCTTTGCAATTCAACATTGCTGAGAAGAATCAGGTTATGATAAAACAGATGTCTTCTGCCATTTGAGGGAGCACTTCCATAATTGCAAAAACTGATGCAAAAACCCACATTCGCATGATATCATTTCTATGTTGTTTCTCAATACATACCAAAGACTTTGAATGAGTTCCTAAATGTCAAAAGCAAGATGGTTACTAAGGATTCCCCCAAAAGAGCCACAGCAACAGAAACAGACAAATCTGCATAAAATGTTAACTTTCCATTTTGGATGTTACCAGCAATAGTAACAGAGGCCATATTAAAAGATTGACAAGAACATAACAAATAAATGATGATAAAAGAGCAAGAATAAATAAAAATTGTATTTACCACAAATGAGAAAGAGCTAGGTATTCCCAATGAGCTAATTTGTGGTAATATAGAATTTCAGGAATTTGAAGAATATATGAAGAATGTGTATTTTAATAAATGGGTTAAAAAGGAAATAGGTTATTATAATGGAAGATTGGTTGAAGTCAATGATTAATAGAGATCAAATAAAGGTTATATTAGAAAGAAAAAGGATATGATGGCATAATGTAATTCAGTTGGATAGATGGGACTATATATTGGAAGAAGAATCATTTTTTGTGTAGAGAGATGATAAAGTTTAAAGAATTAATAGTTCAGAAGCAAGTTGATGAAGAAAATAGAAAAAGAACTAATGAACAAAAAGTATAAACTCTTGGGAGAAGCAGAAGAGCAACAGCCCAGTCAGAATAATTTGGGATACAGATTTAAGTATAGAAATAAGTAATGAAAAGTAGAGAAGATTATGGAATAAAAGGATTTTCTAAAAAGCATGTATGTAAGGATTAAAGAGAGATTAAACAGAATTAGTATAAAACTATATGCAGTTAGTATTTTAACACTTGTAAAAATGATTTGTCATAATGTGATTGTTATAATGAATAATTGCTCCTAAATGCCTTCTTTGGTTTACACCTTCGTCCTAGGAAGAACTTAGAGTGTTGAAACAACAGAGGAGAAGGCTAGAGAGCAAGTGGAGGAAAGTTCCCATGTATATTAATCTGGATGCCATAAACTGATGCTCCTGTTTATATGTGAATGTTATAAAATCTGCTTGGAAAGCTTATAATTCTAGAGGTATTTCAGAATCTCCTAATAGCCAAACTGAGATTTAAAAGATATTTTGTACCTTTATAAGGTCTGGTCAGCTAAAAAAAGCTTCAACCCAATGCTGCAACACATCACCCATTTGAGCTACATTTTAGAGCTAAAGTTTAGTTAGAGACTTTGCCTCCTAAGTTGACATAGTTAATCAGTGAGAGGTGTCCAACACACTGGTTCCTCCTAAGTTATGGAGCAATTTCAGCTTGCAACATCAGAAACCATAGCCAGGGCACTGCATTCTGTAAGGCAAACACTTCCTTTCTCCACTTGTCCGTCCAAGTTGATTAAAGCCTCCAGCAAGATAACAGCAGAATTGGCCACACAGACCATTAGCTCCTCTGCTCAGAAGGGTTATCTGCCCCCTCATTTGAAGGGGATGATCATTTGGGCCATTCAGAAGAAGACAATGATAGCAACTTAAACAACTACATACCAGTTGCCAACATTCCATTCTTGGGCAAGATAGTTGAGTGGATGGTAAATCAGCTTCACGCATTCCTGGAGAAGATTGATCCCTTCAATCTTTCCCAGACTGGTTTCAGACTGCGCTATGGTACTGAGACAGCACTGGTTGCTCTGAGAGATGACTTAGTAAGGAGACTGGTGGGAATTATTCTACCTTGCTGATTTTCCTGGACTTCTCAGCAATCTTTGATAACATCAACCTCAGTAACCTCCTGGACATGTTGTCTGAGCTTAGAATTGAAGGCTCAGCCTTGACCCAGTCCCAGTCCTTTCTTGATTATCATGTCCAAATGGGGCAGCTTGGGGAGATAGTGTCAGATTATTGGGTCCAACATTATGGAGTGGATCAGCTCTCTCTCCCATGCTGTTAACACTTATGAGAGGTTTCTAGAGTGGATCATTGAGAGATCTGGGTTGTGCTTTCATCAGAACACTGACAATGGTCCTGTTTGGGACAGTCAAACAGATTGGCTCACATAGTTGGAGAACTTCAGAGGTAGCCAGCAGGTAATACTTTCATCACTCACTAACTGTGGCAGGTCCACTCATGCTGTTTTCAGAAAGAATTGGATTCCTCTGCAACACAACAACCCCAGCTCCAAGTGCCAACAGCAAGGATGGCTAGGAAGACTCTGACAAGAAGCTGGGCCTTCTTGGTGGCAGCACCCACCCTGTGAATTTTCTTGCCAGTGGAGCTGTGCGAAGCCCCATCCCTGGGTATATTTAAGAAACATCTTAAAACAGTGTTGTTTAGGGAGGCCTTCAAGAATGTCCTCCCCCTCCCCCACCAATTAAGATAAATGCTTAGTTTCATTTATTAGGATTTAAATTTTCTATATTTCATTACTTTGTCCATGTTGTTTTCCTTAATGTATATGGCTGTGTTGCAATATTACTGATGGGTCATGAAATTTTGCTGTTTAATTGCCCTTGTTTCTAAAATGTAAACTGCCCAGGATAAGATAACATCCTAGATGGGAGGGATATAATTTCAAGAAAGAAATGAAAAGAAAAGAAAGAAAGAAAAAGAAAGAAAAGTTGGAAAATTGGTGTTTTGACCTAGTGTAGTAAAATTCAGATTTGTGCCAAAATTTGTTGCTCAAACAGCACTAATTCTGCACCCTTCCAAGTACACAACCCTCCTCCAGCCACTCCTCCCTGAGCAGAAAGACAGACAAAACAGGTGGGTTCAACAGTTGTGTGCTGAAACCCCCATGTTCTTCCCCAGTTTTCTTTCCATGTCAATCACACATATCCTAAACTTAGTCAAGAACATGCTGAAGCTCCAGGTACCAGGTTTGCTATGTACAGCTTGACCTATAACTATTCTTCTCTGGTCAGTGATGGAGCCCAACTGGTCACTTCAAAACCAGAATGTTTACAGGCATGCTTCTTATACACCAGAATGGGCTTTCTCAGCAACCTTCAGATTGAAAGGAAGTCATTTAGAGCTAATCTGAATAATCTATTGTTGCTAATGGCAGTGTGAAGCTGTATTGTTGTGCTTGCTTGTCTGTCATCTTGCCTGACCACACCCACCTCCCTTTGACCCCCTGAATTTGGTGTATAAAAACCATGCCTCTTTGTTTCACTCTTTGTCTGAAGAAGTGGACTTGATCCACGAAAGCTAACAATAAAAATAAAGCAATTTGTCTTTAAAGTGCTACAGTGTTTTTTATTTTATTTTTATTTTCTTTTGTTTATTTTGTTTTGTTTTCTGATATGCCTTAAGTCATCATATCATCAAATTTGATCATATAGATAAATGTAGATAAAAATGTATATTTCAGGTCAGACTGAAAGTTACACAAATAAGCAAGATAACAGTTCTTCTCCCTCTGTGTTGAATTTTCTGCCCCCAATTAACACTTTACTCCTCTGAGAATGTGAGTCTTGGCAATTGGTTAGGAATCCACATCTGATATAAGCTTTCCTGGCACAGTAAGATTTGCTGTTGAAACAATTCAACAGCAATGATGGCCTCATAAAGAGAGAGGTGAAAAGTGGATTAGAAAAAGGATGACAAAAGAGAGACTCTGGGAGCTCAGTGGCTGGCATCCAGGAAACACTAGGTTGTAGTCAAGATAATGTGAGTGAGTCACTGAATGTTCCAATGCAAATGTCTGGAAATGACAATGCTAATATCTTTCTGAATTAAAAAAAATCAAGGTGAGAGCCAATAAACAAAACCTCAAACGAATTTACAAATGTAATTGGGAACATGTATGCTAAAACTGCTAATAAAAGTCTGTTTCGTCAGATATGTCCTAGTCCTAGTGGTAATTGTATAACCAGGGTTGATGTATGTATGTATGTATGTATGTATGTATGTATGTATGTATGTATGTATGTATGTATGTATGTATGTATGTATGTATGTATGTATGTATGTATGTATGTATGTATGTATGCATGCATGCATGCATGCATGCATGTATGTATGTATGTATGTATGTATGTATGTATGTATGTATTGGATATCTATACCGCTCATCTGGGTGTTAACCCACTCTGGGCAGTGAACAAGCAGAGAAACCAATAACAAAAATATCCGCAACAAATTAAAACCCACCACCAACAAATACCTCACAAACCAAACTAAACTAAACTGTTACACTTCCATAAGCCACCTGACCAACAGACATTGTAGAATTACAATTTCATGTCCCCCCTCCCCCAGAAATGCATCATGTCAATAATGACTGTATGCTTTTCTGCCTGCATATTTATCTGTTTAAACAGTTCATTCTCAGCACTTCTCTCCAATGACCAAACATACAAGTGTGGAAGAGTTATAAGCAATATGTGTGTAGGTAAAGGTAAAGGTTGCCCTTGCTCAAAAGCCAATTGTATCAAACTCTAAGGTTCAGTGCTCATCTCTTTTTATAGCCAAAGAGTCAGTGCTGTCTGCATTTGCAGATGTTGCCATGGACATGTAGCAGGCATGAAACAGAACATTGTTTACCTTCTCACTGAAGTGGTACCTTCAATTTCTTTCTTTCAAACTGCTAGGTTGGCAGGAGCTAGGACAGAGACAGGAGCAAACTCCATCATGCAGTACTTGGGTCTCAAACTGCTGACCTTCTGACCTTCCAGTAGTCAAGTTCGGCATCTTAACCACTAAGCCACCACAGTCCCTAATATGTGTATAAGCCTGCATACATTTGTTGACTGAGGTGTACCCATTATCCTTCCCATCTATTCAATTCAGAACTGAACTTTCATTTGAAAATCAAAATTTATGATCAGTGTACATAATATGGATTTAAGTCAAGATTATTAGTAATGGACTTGGCACATAACACCTCTGGAGATGGTCTTACTTGATGTTGGCAGAGCTTTGGTGCATATTTCGCTCATTTTATCACTAAATAATTGTTTGGTAATTAAGAAAAAATATGCTATGTTTGTTCATGCCCCTTCTGATGTGTGGAGTTAATGACCTCCAAAATATCCTATCTGCTCAGATCTTTCAAACCTAGAAGTTAATGTTAAGTTGTTCTCTCTTCCTGCACCCTCCCCTTACTAGAAATATTGTCTTTGCTCTTATGCTGCAAACTAATAGTTGTGGTTTCCTTTGTTGAGTCAATCCATCTCATGTTAGATTTTCCTTTCCTATTACTCCCTCTATACTTTTTCCCAGCAATATTGACTTTCTGGTGAATTCTGCATTTTCATTATAAGTGCATGGGAGGATATATCAAATTTATTCATATTTGTTCTACTAAGAAGACAGACTTGACTGAGCACCACTTTTCTGACTTTCTGGCTGTCTGTGGTCAATTCCAACACCAAATTTCAGATGAGTTGGTTTCTCCCTCTCTTTCTTCCCTGCCTTTCTTTTACATTGTATGGATGATTTTGACCTTAGTGAAAATCTTTGCTAACTCATAGTTCTTCCCTACCTTTTAAAAATCCAAACAGTGAGAGAACATCTTTTTGAAAACATGCACAAAATATGTTTGTAGCTTTTCTTTCTCAAGTTGCCTAACCCAAGGAAAAGGTTTCAAAATTTGAACACAGCTTTCTTGTCTGTATTTTGTGAAGTAGACATGGCAACCTTAGTTTACCTGAGAGCTTGAAGGGAGTGTCCATTTCTCTATTGTATGTATGATACTTACTCGCATATTTGCTTTACCATTTCATTAACACCAAAACAGCCCTTCAAAATGTTTGACACAGAGAGACTACAGTGTGGCCTAAGTCTGGACAGGTTATCCTGCTATGGTAATAGAGTAGACCAGTGATGGCGAACCTTTTAGAGACCGAGTGCCCAAACTGCAACCCAAACCCACTTATTTATCACGAAGTGCCAACATAGTGTTACCCAATTCTGGGTGATTGGATTCACTCTCTGGCAGAGGTACTAGAAAGACCCAAGAACTTACAATGAGGCAGGTTTTTCAGTCAAAACAAAATATGGTTTATTGGGAGCAAAAGCAAAGGGAAGCCTATTCAGGCATATAGTCTGGCCAGACCTATAATTCTAAATAGCTAACCTTCCCGCAACCGTTCTGAGGAAAAGACCCCCTCGTGATCCCTGCTCACAAAATTTGGTGAACAGAAGATGGCCCCCACCCACCTGGAAGGGGTATTTAACTATTCTATCTAAACTAACTCTGCATGCAAGGGGAGGGGGCTGAAACCGGGAAGGAGGAAAGGCAATTAACATTTTAATTACATGCAAACATAAAACAAAGGCAGATTACAGCTATTGCTGAAAAAACCGGTTATAGAGAGTTTACATTAGGTCAAAGGAGCATATTTGTGGTTGACAGGAATATCTCTTTGTTCTCTGCTGAATGAAACAGAAGCTGGTATGTCTTCTCCAATGGGAGACGATCTAGCAGTATTGACAGCCAATGGTGCTTTGAGGCGGGAAATTGCAGTTCCAACGTGGGTTAATGTTCCGGACATGAATGAATCACAGCGTTTGAGTCACTCTTAAGTAGAAACACAAAGAAAGGAGTTAGAATCATTATGTCTTGTTTGTTTAATTAAATGGAGATCTCTGGATGAGGGAAACCAACCTTAAGCTATGATTGTGCTTGAGTCAGTGTTCTAAAAATGTTGAATTGAACTTTGATCAAACCAGAGATATGAGTCATTCAGCTTCCTTTGTGAAGGAATAAAAAAAGGAATTTCTGCTTATCAGAACACCCGACAAACCAGTTTTAAGAACAATGGAGGCAATCAGGGACATGTTTACATTCCTTGCCAGAGTCTATTGACTATCGGGTAATCCCCCTTTCCTTCTGGAGAGCATTCCAATCGTATGATTTTAACTTTTGGCTTCTTATTTTCCGTGTGTGTGTGTGTTGTGATATGTGGCATTTAATAAACGTTTTGATTAATTATAATGCTTTATTCAAAATTTTAGGTAACACTAGCAACAGGGGAGGAAGGAAACATTCCCATTGGTCTGCTGGTCAGAGGGGTGTGGTGAATTCTGTGCAAGGGAGAGGGAGGAAGTGCTCCCATTAGACTGCTGGGGAAAAAGAGGTGGGGTAAATTCTGTGCTGGGATGACTGCATGGGTGCCCACAGAGAGGGCTCTGAGTGCCACTCTGGCACACGTGCCATAGGTTCACCACCACTGGAGTAGACCAAACTGCCAGCAACTCGGTGCTGATTGACAGGCAGCAGTTAACTGTTGCATTATATTGTTCTCATACTACTGCGTTATATTATTCTCAGGAAAATCTTCATGGCTGATTGCCATGAGGATAATCAATATTTGGAATTGGATATGGGAGGAGGAGGAGGAGAAACAAACAAAATCTGAGAAAATGTTAATAGATCACTGAGTTATGGTGCATTTCAGAAGTCTGTAGGGTAGCAGGACATATTCCTTGGCCAAGATAACTTAGATTTATTTATTTCAGAGCTTAGAAAACTTAAAGTGGACAATTTCCAGAATCTCTAGTCAGCATGGATTGTGGACATACTGGCTGGGAGATGATAGCTACTGTAGTCTAAATGTAACTTTTTAAAGCTGTGATTAACGTGCTCGGTGAGCTGTGGGCGCCCTCCCTGCCTAGTAGTATTTTCTTGAAGTACTTCAGGGTAGTGCTTCTGAAATGCCCTTTACACAAAAAAGAAAGGATAAAGAGAAGTACGCTGGCAAGAGGGTCTGTGATTCCAATGTAATTGCATAAAAACTGTGACCACTCCAGTCACAGCAAAATAAATCTAATGGGCAAAAAAGTGCCACAATCTTTTGTTCTTTCTTTTTGTTTCTTTCCCCCTCCCCACCTGAGTTTTGTCAGGGAGCAGATCTGGATCTTCAGTTCCCTCAACTCCTATGGCTAAAAGCTCATTTAATCAGGAATCCAAAATTATTTGCCTCCTGAAAGACACCATCTTCTCCCATAATAGTCAATATGCTACTCCAAATAAAAGGTGGTGCCCATGAAGCAACTACTAAATAGTATGGCAATACTTGTTTCAATCCTATCAAAATAACGAGCTTTCTTTAGCTGTGACTAGCAAGAAGATTGTATTATGTCCCTGCCTTTCATCTGCATCTTTTGATTTCCCTTATCTCTCTGCAAAAGAACGCAGAGTTTTATTCTTGAAGCTGAACACCTCATTTTCTTCTCTTAGCCTCTTTCATGTCTTCCTCCCATTATGAGAGAATTGCTTCCCAAAGTATTTGGTGATTAAACAGATCTTTTGTTCAAGTATTCATAAAACAGATTTTGTGGACCTGATAGAAGGGTCATTAGAAACATCACCTCAGAGCCACAGGGCAGTGAGAAAGGCAAATCATTATGAATAATATTTAGAAAAGGATCTGGAAAAAAAATCCAATATCATAATTGAGTTGCCTCAACCTTTACAATGCTTTACACTAGCTGGGAAGTATGGTGGTTGCATTTACTCTAGTATTTTCTATGGAGACCAAGAGCAAAACAGAGAATCACAGCTGGCTACATCCAAGTTTTATCCAGATTTCATCATACAGTTGTGCTCCAAGGGTTACTTGCTTCAGACAATGCTGAAAATGTTTGATGTTCACCAATATTGATATCAATATAGTCATAAAGATTAATTACGAGGAATACAGACAACCTAGGCCAGAGATGGCAAACCTTTTAGAGACTGAATGCCCAAATAGAGTGGTAGGGTGAACTCTGTGCTGGGTGGGGGAGGAAGTGCTCCCATTGGGCAAAGGGGCCAGATTACCTCTGTGTAGGGAGAAGGAAGGAAGTGCTCCCATTGGGTTGCTGGGCAGAGGAGTAGCCTCTATGCTGGGGGAAGGGAGGAAGCACTCCCATTGGTTTGCTGGGCAGAGGGTTCAGGCGACCTATGTGCTGGGGAAGGGAGGGAGTGCTCCCATTGGGCTGCTGGGCAAAGGGGTGGGTGACCTCTGTGTGTGGGGGAGGGGAAGGAAGTGATGGTGTGTTTGCCAACAGAGAGGGCTGGAAGTGCCCTCTCTGGCACACTTGCCATAGGTTCACCATCACTGGCCTAGGCTGTAATAGCAGCATTTGTCTTTTCTTTAAATATTCATTTTAAATGCTTATATTAGTGGCAGGGAGTTTTCAGTTTATATTTTGTATACATTTATGAACTTTTTTTTCATATTTAGGACAGAAAAACATAGATGAGTGAAAAATAAAGTGAAATCCACAGATTTGATCACTTGCATGTCTGGAATACCTCTTAAAAGTCTGTGTTTAGGCCTCAGTAGGTCAGAGTCTGATTCAGTATCTAGAAGAAGTGACTGCATAAAAATAAAATATTGGCGGTTTATTCCAACACAAGCATTTGGCAAATTAGCCTTGTCAGGGTGCAGGGGCCTTGAGAAGTCTAACTAGACAGTGTTGACCATCTCTTGTGAATGATGTTAGGGATGGGACTAAAACTCATCAAATCATTGGATCCCTTGGGCAAGGTGAAAGCGGAGGGTACACATCATGGGCCCCCCAGCCAATGGGTGACATGATATCCAAATAGCTAAAAAAAAATGCATGTAGATGGACTTCTCAAGTCCATTTACATGTGCAGAATGTCATCACAGAAACATCTACAAATCTGTGGACTACTCACTGAATAATGACTGATAGCTTGGGCATGTAATGCTGAAATATTTGCATGTCTTGGGAGATAAAAATAACATATGAGTAAGTCTTGCCTTAATATGTCATCCAACCTCTTTGTGTTTAACCATAGTATTGTCAAATTAGTGTGTTTGTTCTGAGATTAGTGTGTTTTTCCTGAGGGGCAGGACCCAGTCGGTATGCCTGGAGAAGGAGAAGTCCAGCCCTAGGCCCCTGCAATACGGGGTGCCTCAGGGCTCGGTACTTTCTCCTCTCCTATTCAACATCTATATGAAGCCGCTGGGCGAGATCATCCGTTCCCACGGGGTTAGGTATCATCAATATGCAGATGATACCCAGTTATACATCTCTGCCCGTGGGGACCCAAGCGGTGCGGTGGAAGTCCTTTCCAGGTGCCTGAAGGATGTTAAGGTCTGGATGGGGGACAACGGGCTACAGCTGAATCCCGGCAAGACTGAGTGGCTGTGGGTACGGGGTCCTGTGTTAACACAGGAGCTACCATCTTTGGTCCTGGATGGGGCAGTTCTGCCCCAAACAGACCCGGTGCGTAATCTGGGGGTCCTCCTGGACTCACGGCTACTGTTCGAAGAGCAGGTGGCAGCCGTGGCCAGGAGGGCTTTTGCACAACTCCGTGTAATACGCCAGTTACGCCCCCTCCTAGACCGGGACGCCTTGCTCATGGTCACACATGCCTTGGTCACCTCCAGACTTGATTACTGTAATGCGCTCTACATGGGGCTGCCCCTGATGACCATCCGGAGACTCCAGCTGGTCCAAAATGCGGCGGCCCGGGTAGTGGTGGGGTGTGGGCGTTATGCTCGTGCCTCACCGCTGCTCCGGGAGCTGCACTGGTTGCCAGTTTGTCTCCGGGTGCAATTCAAGGTGCTGGTTATTACCTTTAAAGCCCTATATGGTAGTGGGCAAGGATACCTAAGAGACCGCGTCACCCCAAGAACATCTGTCCGGCCCACCAGGGCAGATCGGAGAGGCTCCCTTGTTGTTCCTTCGGCGAGAGAGGCGCACCTCGCCTGTACTAGGAAGAGAGCCTTCTCCGTGTCCGCCCCAACCCTCTGGAACCTCCTGCCCACTGAACTGCGCCTGCAGACGGAGCTCTTGCCCTTCCGGAAGGGCTTGAAAACCTGGCTGGCAGGACATATCTGGGGACTAGGGAACATGGGCTCCCATACTAAGTGGCTTATTTAAAGGAGTGCCACTCTGGGTCCGAATTATGGGAATACTGGTATGCAGTTTTTGTACTGTTTTTAACTTCAGATAACTTTTAAAACTTTTACGATTTTATATGTTTTTATCTTTTACCTTTATTTTTATCATGATGTAAGCCGCCCAGGGTCGGGTTCTCCCGAGTGGGGCGGGGTAATAAATTCAATAAATTCAATTCAATTCAATTAAGACTTCTGTGATAGAAAGGTACAACATAGTGTTCTCTGTACTAAGAGTTGGTGAATTTGGTTGTTGGAAAGGATTAAAGAATTTTGAAGGATTTGCTGAACTGTGAAAATCACATTTTCTGGAATAAAAATAATAATGCTTCTTCAAATTGAAATGCAAAAGAACGCAAATCTGACTAATTTCTCTCACTTTACCAGGGCAAACCAGCAGGGTAGAGCAAAAGCACCCCTGCCTGCCCCCTGCACACAGCCTCAATAGAAAAAATACTAACCTCAGCCACATTGGATCTCTACTAAGCTGAAGTTCCCTTGGCTGTTTTCTTCTATGTTGTGCCTCTTGAAATGTCACTTTAATATTACTACATCCCTCTCATCACAGCTCTTGAAAAGAAGATGTTGGAAGTGAAGTTGCCCCTTGAAAGCCTCAGAACAGCACAGAAGTCAACACACAAGCAGGCACCTCAATAGCACTCCGTAAGCATTTGCAATTAAGCTTCATTGGCTGAGTGAGATTTCTCTCTGCTGTGCACAGCCCATGGGTAGGTTCTTAGTCTATTACTAAATTAAATTAATCCTTTTAGTTCCTTTCACTTATTTGTTGCAAGGAGGATTGTTTTAGTAAAATTAATGGCAAGAACACTCGCTTCTTCAGCTTTGTCAGAAAAAGGCGAAAGGAAGCTGGGAGAACATAGAATGGAGTCCTTACTCAACTCAAAATGGCCAGTAGGTGGTTGTGGCTCTTTCCCATTATTCATCTCAAAAGTGAGGTACAGTAATACCCTGCATAAGATTAAAGATTGGTTCCACGATCTTCAACATTATGTAGTTTATAACGTTGTGTGATAAATGTATCGCACGACTTTTTAAAAAAAGCCTGCTTCCTTTGGGGGCAACTGGGGGTGAGTGCACTCCCCCACCTTTCCCCCAAAGGAAGCCGGCATTCGGAGGCTCTGATCCATGGCTTGCTTTGGGGAAAAGTGGGCAATGTATTTGCTCAACTTCCCCCAATCTGCGCCTGCAGATGGAAAGCTCAGATCCACTCCTTCCTTTGGGGCAAGTTGGGTGAGCATGCTGGCCTGACTACCCCCAAAGGACAGTGCAGCTCCGAGCCTCCCATCCCATTCGTGCCTTCCTTTGGAGGAAGTCAGGCCAGCGCGCTTGCCCGCTTTCCCCCAAAGCAAGCCACGGATCACAGCATCAGATCCCCAGCCTCTGGAGATCTCTGCCTCAGGCTTTAGGACTCTGCAGGATTTAGGACAGAGATCAACATTGGGAAATTTGAGGAAAACTTTTGCATTGCACGACATTACCTTAATGTTGCACAGTGCAAACTTTTCCCTCAAATTTCCCAGTGTTATCCAGTTTTAATGCTGTGCGGTGCACACGTTATCTGTTGTATTACTGCATTCCTTTATGATCACTCCCTTCTCCATCAGTGAGCAAACATTTAGAAGCTAAAACAAATGCAGCACAAGACCAATGTGGTACAGCTTGCACAAGAATGTGAAGGGGTGTTAACAAAGAACCCTCAGTGAACTGCATTGTTGTAAAAGAGGTGATGCAGATATTTTGGGATAGACCAAAGAAAATGAAAATGGTAACATGACCGCAACAACAATAGCAATTACACTTACCTACCAACCAATATGGGGCTGCAGTGGCTCAAGTGATTAAGATGTTGAACTGGCAGTCAGCAGGTCAGCAGTTCGAGACCTGAGTACTGAACGATGGACTATACTCCTGTCTCTGTCCCTGCTCTGCCAACCTAGCAGTTCAAAAGCAAGAAATTGCAAGTAGATAGTTAGGTACCACTTCAGTGGGAAGGTAAACAGCATTCTGTGCACCCCGGTGTCTAGTCATGCCTGCCATATGACCACAGAAACATCTGCAAATGCAGACAGCATAGGCTCTTTGGTTATAAATTGAAATGAGCACCAAACCCTAGAGTCAGATATGACAGGCTTTCGAGCAAGTTCGACCTTTACCTTTACCACCCAATAATGCTTAGTGCTCTCTCTGGGTGGATCACAAGTTAGTTAGCATTTTGCCCCCAACATGCTGGGTACTCATTTTACCAACCTTGGAAGGATGGAAGGCTGAGTCAACCTTGATCCCTGTCAGTATCAAACTCAGAAAGTTTTGGCTGCAGTTTAACCACTGTGCCATCAGGGATTGGACATATTATATGTCTTGGATACAAGCTAGCTGTTGTTTGGAGCTGGACTGAAGAACATGTAGCCGTCAAGACGTTGGACTGCATTGCCATCAAGTCCTAGCTAGCTTTTATCCTTGAGTGCTAAGAATTAAGAAGACCTCATGAAAACAAAAAGAGTCATACTGTATCAGACCCAGGCCTGTAGTGGCCATTTGGGACAGCGGGACAAGTTCCAGTGTCCCCCAGCAACTGACGCCCTCCAGAGGTGGTCAGAATAATTTCATCAATTTCTGCCACAGTCCCTAGCCAGAACCTTCCAGGGGGCAGGGCGCTGTTTCCGCAGGCTAGTTATCGCTGTGCACCAACCAGCCCCCGCCCCTGTCATGGCCAGGTCAGATTCCGAAGGTGGAGACAGGGGGAGGAGGCCTGCGTCGCTGCTTCTCCTTAGCCTCTGTGTGCCTCTCCCTTCCGCTGCCAACTGGCACTGAGGGGATGTCAAAGAGACCCCCAGGCAGGCACTCTCTTTCTCACAGGTGTGTCCACATAGCCAGGTGGCAGAGGGAGGAAGCCAGGTCAGTCTTGGGAGATTGGAGTGGGTGGACTCCAGTGAAGGGGGTGGTGGTCTGGGCTGCAGCATTTTTTTGTGCACACCGGGGGATTCCCCAGCCAGAGGAGGAGAGTGGAAGAAGTGCATGGGTGCCCCACCACCCTCATCAGGAATCTCCCTTGGGGCCCATTGTGTCCGCCCCAACCCCCAACTCCCCAAATAGGAACCCCACCCTTATCACTCCCTGTCCAGTGCCCTCCTAGGGTGTCCAGCACAGGCCTGATCAGACCAACAGCCTATCTATTTCCCACATTCTTCTCTCAGAGTAGCCAACCAGAGGCCTATAGGAAGCTCACGAGCAGCATGTGTGTTCAACAATGCACATCTATTCATGTTTCCCAGAAACCTCTACCCAGAGACACACTGTGCATATCCTCCATAGTTGAAATTTTTGAAGTGGTAACCACATTATTCTGTGCAAGCATATCAGAGAGTAATAAATTTTATCTGAGAGTAAACAAAACAGAACAGCAAAAAAGTGAGTGAGGGAAGAGAGAGAAAATGGTGTGACACCTTAAAGACTAACTCCTGTATTTAAATGTGCGCTTTCATGGACCAAGTCCACTTCATCACACTTGGTCCATGAAAGCTCACATTTAAATACAGGAGTTAGTCTTTAAGGTGCCACCACATTTTTTTGTCTTCTTTTGCTGTTTTGTTTTGTTTACTCTCAGATATGCTTGCACAGACTAACACAGCTACTTAAAAAAATGTGTATCTCTATACCTGACATGTATAAAATAATACTATGAAGTCTCAATGTCTGATGAAGTGAACTTTGTCCACAAAAGCTAACATTAAAATACAGAAATTAGTCTTTAAGTTGCCACAAATGTTTTGTTGAAGTGGTAGCTGTGTTAGTCTGTGCAAGCATATCAGAGAGTAAACAAAACAAAAGACAAAAAAAAAAACCTGTGGCACCTTAAATACTAACTCCTGTATTTTAATGTTAGCTTTCATGGATCAAGTCCACTTCATCAGACATTTTTGTCTGATCATTTTTGTTTCATCAGACGATTTTTGTCCTTTTTGCTCTCTGATATACAGCACTGTATATACAGTACTGTACTGACACTGGAGGAAATATGTAGCTATCCGGTGTAGCAATGGCTGCCCAGCCCTCCATAGGTTTTCCTTTTAAAACCACATATGTTTAGCCTTATTTTTATCTGTTTTGAATTCACTGGCATTCAGCTCCAGTGGATGTCTCCAGCTGTATCTGAAGAAACACGCATTCCTCATCTCTCTTTCTGAGGGAGTTCTAAGGCTGAGATGGTTTTATGTTCCAAAACTATCAAACATAGTGTCAAGGGAGACATGGAAACATCGGTTGGGTTGTGCATAATAAGACATGTTTTCTTGGAGCTGAGAGATTCTTCCTGCACTGTCATTTTCATAGAATGAGTCGCCAGATGGCACTGTTACATAGTAACTTTTATTGTCTGTTCTACCTTCTTTCAAACATCATCAGTACAACTAGGTAAGTTAGACTCTTATAGCTTTAGCTGCTGGTTTTTACTGACTCCTCAATAAACCTGGGTCAGTTTCAATTCAGTTGGCCCAGACCTGTTTGTCATATTCATTTCCCTTCCTTTCCACTGAAGTGGTAACAGCTTTGCAGATCACTCTCCCACCCAGAAAAGTATGTAAAAGTGCAAAAAAATGTGTGAGCTCTTTAGAACAACTGCATTTTGCTAACACTTCAGAACACTGTCCCTTCAACCTGGTAAGATGTTAATAGAAAGCAAAATTGGAGGGGAAATAGAAGAAGAAACTGGTGTTTCATCTTTGTGATGTTGTTTTAAAGATTGTGCCTTTTCACTTGATATATGGATATTCACCTGAAGGAGTCCTAACTGGAACTGGATCAGCCAATTGAGTGAATAGTATTGGGGAAAAATCTGCTTTTTTGGACTAGAACTCCTACAAATATTAGAGATCCCTAAGAAGTAATTTTTCCAAGTTCTGATTCACCAAAGACACACAGACCAACAGCACATTTGCTGAAGTGGACAGTAACCTAGTTAGGTGTTAGTGATTACTCAGATTTGTCTGTGCAATGCTATATCTGAATTATGAATTCTGTTAATGCATTTAAAAATCAATGATCACAGGACACTTGGGCAGGTGTTGAGAAAGAGTTTCTTATTCTTAATAAATAAGCTTTACCAAATAGATTCAGCTGCTTATGCCAAGCTTTCTCTGAACAATACTTAATAGCTGGCAAGTGCAGGATCATATGCCCTAAAAGTGCTGGTTCTTTCCCACTAAAAAGTCCAAAACCTGGGGATAGGGTGGGTTTCACCACCACCACCCCAAAAAAATTCTGGCTGTTACGACATCTAACTGTTAATTGTACCTCAGGTAGTTTACTTTATGCTACAATTTTCAAAATAGAAACTCTCTGAACTGCTCATCCTGTATATTTCAGATGCAATTACTTTTTGTCATATGTTTGTTTGTTCAGCTTACATTTTAATGAAAGACCTGCATAGCCTAACAATTACCATAATCTAGAGGTGAACAATGAATTAATTTTTTTATTAGAAGCAACCAATTTCACAAAAGTGATAATTAGTCACAGGAAATCTGCTTTACGAGATAAGCTTGTTTCATTTGTTTGTTCGTTTGCTCAAAACTTTGATAATAATATTCATAGTGATCCAACTTTAATCTTTGCTACAGCATTTTAATTACAATTCAACCCATATAAACCAATACTATTCATCCAATTGGCTGATCCAGCTCCAGTTAGGACTTCTTCAGGCGTATATCCATAAGCCACATAAAAAGGCACAATCTTTATCTACAAAGATGTAACACCAGTCTCTTCTTCCATTTCCCTCTTCTTGTGCTTTCTTTTAATATCTTTGCAGGTGAAGGGACACTGTTCTGAAGAGCTCACACATTTTTTTCACTTTTACATACCTTTTTGGGTAGGGGCGTGACCTGCAAAGCTGTTATCATTTCAGTGGAAAGGAAGGAGAAGAGGGGAAAGTATTTTATTTCACAGTATACACAGTATCTTATTTCAGAGTGAGGTTTAGTGAGTCTGCACAATCTGGTCTCTGGAATCCTCTAGCTAGCAGAGAACTATGGACATATCTGCAGAAAATGTGAACATTTGAAGAATGTGTGTGTTGTTCTGTCCCATCAAGTTACATCACATCTTCTGACTACAAGTTCAACACTCTGTCTACACCACATGGGAAGCCAATTGAAGAATATCTCCCCACAAATGCATACAAAAAGAAATGTGCAGAAAATACTGTTTATTTGCTTGCTTGCTTGCTTGCTTGCTTGCTTGCTTGTTTGCTTGCTTGCTTGCTCGCTCGCTCGCTCGTTCGTTCGTTCATTCGTTCATTTGTTCATTCGTTCATTCGTTCGTTCATTTGTCTGTCTGTCTCCAATCTGATTTAACTCAATCTGAGTGTTGAAAACAGGAAATTAAATATCATATAAAATAGGAGAGAAAACAGCCCTATATTACCATCACATACTGTATATGCCAGCTATGCAGCATCAGAACAATCCCATAACAAAGATGGCAATAAATTATCATATATACTCGACTATAAGTCATCCCGAATATAAGTCACGGTACCTAATTTGGACCTCTAAAACTAGGAAAATAAATTGACCCAAATATAAGTCGGGGTGGAAATGCAGCAGCTGCTAGTGAGTTTCAATAATTAAAATACATGAAAATACGGTAAAATTAATTAATTTAGACATTTGTGTGGGTATGTTTTTGAGTTTTTACAGTCATGTTAGTGCTTATTTTAATGTATGTTTGTATTTGCACCACCTCATTTTGGGACCCTCAGGGTTGTTGACCCGAGTATAAGTCAAATCCCCTTTTTGGTCCTTATTTTGGAGGCTAAAAAACTAGTTTTATACTCGAGTATATACAGTAATACATATTGATGGAAGTCAAATTAGCCTGACAGATTGCACCAAAAGAGAATTTGATAATAATGGCACTACCACCAAAAAGAGACTACAGTCAAACCTCATATAAAGAGTGCCTCACTTAAAGAGCACCTCGCTTAAAAAACAGAATTTTCTCTGAATGTTTGCTTTGCTTAACAAATAAAACCAACCAAAAACTTGCTTAACAAATAAATCGGGGTTCACAATCCCCCCCACAATTGGTCATTTACAATGGTGTTTCGCTTAAAGAGCAAACTTGCTTAAAGAGCAATCCTGTGGAACGCATTATGCTCTTTAAGCGAGGTACAACTGTATTTCTGGTCTCCCTTGGGATATGTTCTTGAGAGAATTTACAGGTAGCTAATGCAACTGAGCTAGTATAAGGAATTCCAATTAAAATATTGAATCCTCACCAGCCAACCAAGGGGCCACATTCTGGACCTGCTGCAGCTTCTGAGCTATCTCCAAAGGAAGTCCCACATAAAGAACATTGCAGTAATCGATCCACTAAATTACCAATGTGTGAACCAGGGTTGTGAGAGACTTTTTGTCAAGGAATGGGTAGAGCTGGACATTCTGCCTAAAATAGAAAATGCAGTCTTAGCCAAAGCAGATATTTACTTCACTGTTATTGTTCAGTTGCACAGTCGAGTCTGACTCTTTGTGACCCCAATGACCATCATACACCAGGCTCCTCTGTCTTCCACCATCCTCCTCAGCCCACTCAGATCTACGCCCATTGCATCAACAATGCCATCTATTCACCTCATCTTCTGGTTCCCCCTTCTCTCTCTGTAAAGAGAGCCTAATCCAGCATAACACCCAGATATTTATCTTTCAGGGGAAGAGTAACCTTGTCCTGACAAGGTCAGATACCATCCAACCTGTCAGAAGAATAGCACAACAACAAAATCTCCATCTTTGTCTGGATTCAGCCTCAACCTGTTAACCCTCATCCAATTCATTATTGTGACCAGGCAATGATTCAGGACTTCCACAGCACTTTGCTGAGGATGAAAAGGAGAGAGAGAGTTACATGTCAGCATACTGCCGATTCCACACTCCAAATCTCCAAATGACCTCAGCAATATAGGTCAGTGATGGCCATCCTTGGGACTCCAGATGTTCTTGAACTTCAACTCCCAGAAGCCCTGATCAGCAGATGGGAATTGAAGTCCAAAAACACCTGGAGTGCCAAAGTTGGCCATCGCTGATATAGATGATAACAGCAGAGGTTTTCCCGTCTTAGATCGCACCAACCACTCTATCAAAAATTCAGGACGCACCATAATACAAAGCCACTTTCCCACCAACCCAAGAAGGACATTTATATATTTAGAGACATTTCTGTTGTTTTGTGTCTCACTTATGGTAAATTGATGGGCAGATACATAGGAGAAATTATCCAAGTCCAAAGTTATTGCTAGCATGCTGAGAGATCACGGACAAAATATGTGGCAGGTAGCAGTAATGAGAGATGGCATATCATACTTTCAGGATGACATTGGGGATTGAGAGAAAGTGAATTTTCATTGACTCTGATGAAAATCCAGTTATCTATACCCTGATGGTTCAGTGGAAAAATGCGTTCAACAATGTGTTTCCTTTTGAACATGTTCACAAAAATGTGTGCACATGAGGAAGAAAGCACACAAAGAGATAGCTCTTATCCGGAGGGGGGGATGTGACAGAACTGGGCATGGATCAGACCAGGAAATAGAAAAAGTAGGCTGACTAAATGTGTAGACATACACCTCCCTCAGACAGACAGATTTTTCACATTTCTGGAAAAGGCTCACAATTATCACAAAGCTGAAGCACCTTCCTTATGAGTAAAAAGCCTGATCTGGGCCTCTCAGGTATCAATCAATCAATCTTTATTACGGCCCAAGACCAGCATAGTACAACAAAAATAACAGAAGTTAAAATATAAGCTTCTCAGATATACTAGCACTTGGACTAGTTAATCCTCTCACTTCTGTTATCAATAAGGAGGGGAGAATTTATAAATACAGTATATGAATCTTCCAAGCTGAATAGCTCATAAAAATATTCGTCTGCCTCCTTATCTTCTTTTGCAGAATCTGGAAAGGTTGAGAAAGGACTGGTAGATTCACCTCATAACTTCCTGCTAGACTCACTGAGGTTTGTCCCATCAATCTGCAGCCTTATCAGGCCAATTCAAATGCTGTGAAAACATCTACAGGATTGTGCAATAGGAAAGGCAAGATTGAGGGTTTTTTAAAAAAAATGCTTAAGTTAAAATAGTTGGACAGGGTTTTTCTCCCTGTCTTGTGACTCTAGAACTCAGATAAATAAGATAGGTGGAATTAAAACTTGATGAAATAAAGATGTGCTAGGAATCATCTGCATCACCTAGTGAAATATCTTCAAACAGTACACAGCACAGTAGTGGCATTTCCAATGCTCTTGGAAAGGATAAATTTTCTGGATTATAACATTCAGAATCCCTACAGATCAGTCAAGCTGTCTAGTGGATTCTAGAAAGTGCTTCTGAAAATTGCCAATGGCTTGTATAGAGGCTGAACAAACTCATGGAAAATAGATCTATCAATAGCTAGTGTAGCTATGATATCCTAAAGGAATATCAGTGTTCAGAGGCAGTATATCTTTAAATAAGTGTCCTGGGTACAAAGAAGGGAGGATTGCTCTATTCATACCCTGCTCTCACAAGATATTTGGGGAGCTGCAGAAAGTGGGATGTTGGATTGCACAGTCATTTGGCCCAATTCAGCATCTCTCTGTTAGAACCCTTTTGTAATTTGAACATAGCAGCTTCCATCATTTATTTCTGAAAGATAAAAATTCCAGTGTAATACATGATAGTCATAGAAGCTACAGCAGGGACAAGAAATATATAGTGCACCAGGTGTTCGGTTTTATTGGTGAAGGGTGTGGAAGTTGCGGTCCAACAGTGTCTGAGAACCCACCATCAGTGTTAAGGCAGGAAGTGCAAGAAATACTACTTTAGAGTAAATCAGCACACGCTGATATATCCAGATATGCAGAGCTGAAGAGCAGCAATTACGTGTCATAACATTATGGGAAAGGTCAAGGGCAAAAGAAGAAAGGGTTGGCAGAGAATGAGATGGCTAGATGACATTATTGACACAATGGGCACAAAGCTGGGCGGGTTGAGGAGGATGGTGGAGGGTAGGGGTGCCTGGCGTGGGATGGTCCATGGGGTCGTGAAGGGTCGGAATCGACTGTGCGACTGAACAACAACAAAAAAACATTAAGTGTAGTCAGGTCAGTTTCAGCCTCTTGCCAGGGCTTCTTGAGTGTAAACTACACAGATGTGGTTTACCAGCCACTTCTTTTGATGGTGCTCTGTGAGGTGGCACGGCATATAACACTATCAGCTACACACAGCTCAGGTAATCTTGGCTGGCCTCTCTCCCAGGATACACAGTAGAAATTCAAACTCCCAGCATCTGGCTTCACAGCCGGACGCTCCAACTCACTGAGCCATGCTAGTGCTGAGTAGTGGTTTATTACACAAAGGGGATGACAGCTGTAATTTGAGAAGGTGATGTATATGAAGACTGTTCTACGCTTTCCAGAATCCATCTTTCCTCTAGATATGGCTGCCATACTCTTTTGTTCACAGTAAAACCTTCCACTACAAAACGCAGAGATACCCAGGGAGGATGAAAGCATATTAGTGGCGTGATTGATTTTGTGCACAGGTGAGAAAATTGGTTTCTACCTTCATGATAACAGAACTCACTGATACGCAAATACCATGATTGTCCAGCTTACCTGTCTGCAAAACACACACTGCGCTTGGTTTAACAGCATCCACAAGGACCTTGCGGCTTCCTTTTGCAGTTCTGCTACTTCCTTCCCCCAGCCCTCCCTTTGGTAATAAAATCTCAGAACTCCATAAATAAAATCACAGAGAAGCAAGAAAATTAAAAATAGGAATCAATATGAAAAACTGTGTCCTGGGGGTGGGGGAGGGATGTGCAACGCAATTGGCTGGAAAGGGGAGTGATGGGGAAGAAAGAACGGGAATACCCTACGCAGTTTCAGACCTCATTTCCTTGCTTCGATGCAAACGACTGGCAACATGCCAGCAGCAAAAGGTTTGGAACAAGGGGTGATGCCCACCGCTACCAACGTCCTTTGTCACAGGATTTCCCGCACACACTCCCTTCTTGACGCAAAGATGCTGCACTGAATTGGTAAGATATCAAGCCAAACACGCCGCAGCATGGCACTCCATCTGCAACCGACAGCCAGCAGCTGGCCAGGCGTGACGCCATGGCTCGTTTTTCACTCTGACACTACTGCAAGCTCCACCAGCCTTCTTGACTTGCAAGGTGATTGGAATATTGAGCACAAGACTGCAGAGGAAAAGACGGATGCCTACCATGACAACAACAGCCGCTCCCACCCCCTCATGCTCCCCTCTTTACAGTTAAGAAACAAAGAGAAGAGAAGGGGGCTTGTTCAAAAAGGCCAGATGCCTTCAGAGAAGATCTGGTTTTCATTGTTTCTCAATCTCTCCAACACCAAAGCTTTTGGTTATGTATGCTTTTGCTATGGAAATGTCACCCTGGTCACACATTGTGTGCTGAAGGCAATTCCAGCCAGCCCACTGCAGCCCGTCTCCAGAACATTACGATGCAAATAAAGTTCCTGGAGATCACAGTAACTTATCATTTGCTTTCATGTCTTTCACCACAGCTCAAGAAGGATCCGCACAATGAAAAATTGAATTCTTTATTGCAGAGGGACACTTCACCCCTTTCTCCTACCACATCATGTATCATTTTCTCTAAGGACAGGCACAAAAATGAGGTGAAAGACAACATTCTGGAATGTGTGTGTTTGTCAAATGTGAAGCAACCTCAAGCTGATGTGAAAAGAAATCCTTACAGCTTGGCACTTGCTCATTAAAAATGATTACGATAGAATGGTAGAGAATGTAATTTGATTAATAGCCAATAGTTACACTGCAAGTATGCACCTTCCCAAGACAGATGCCAGAATATGTTCTTCTACAAGGGAAATCTCCTTCTGGAATAACATCTGACTTTCCTCCCACTCCAGTCTGAGTGCTGTCTCTGAGAGTGATGTTCTTCAACTGACTGTGTTCCCCTCAAAACCTATTTACCCTCGGCAAGATCACCATACTCTCCCACCTTTTCATCTTCTAGACTTGTTTCCAGCCAGCACAAGAATGTACATCTCTTCTTGCATTGTACCTAAAGTAAGATGGTGACTCATCATAAAGCAATAGCAATTACCCCATTGTGCTTAGTGCACTCTCTGAGTGGTTCAAAGTAATTAGCATTTGCCCACAACATGCTGGGTACTCATTTTATCAATCTCAGAAGGATGGAAAGCTATGTCAACCTTGGTCCCATCAAGATTGAACTCACAACATTTTGGCTGCAATACAGCAGTTTAACCATTGCACCACCAGAGCTCTTCCTTTCATAGGCAAACACATCTCCACCCATTTGAAATTCTCTAGGAGTAAGGCTAAGACATTGTATCAAATGGCTCTCAACCTCCATCACATGGAAGACACCTCCTATATTTACACAAAAATGTCAAATATAACAGCATTTTGTATTTCCGGGGACAGAAGCTTAGAACATCGGAGTTTCAATATTCAACTACTGTACAGCACTTGTATGCCATATTATCAGCTTTTACTTCAAGTGTTTGTGGTATAAGTGGGAAACATTTGGCCCTTTGGATTAAAGTTCTCATAATCGTTTACCGCATTGATTAGTAAAGTTCAACAATACTTGGAGCCCCAAGTTTCATGGACCATCACATTTTAGACTGCAGGTAGGAGGCAATAAATGTAAATGCCCCTTTTACAGGGAACTGCAATTTGCCTTGCTGTTGTTATTCAGTGAAGAATGCCTGGATGAGTAGACATCTCTGCAATGACACTCCACACAACTTGTGGTTTTCTATTGGTTTAGATCACATCATCCACTGGCCAGATGGACCATGATGTGTGCCTTCAAATACAACTATGAGTTCTAAAATAGGAATTATTTAAGTGTTTATAGATTAGATTTGCCTATATAGAAAGCATGTATCTTTACACATAATTTTAAGAATTATTAACAACACAATTAACAGTACTGTATGTGCCTCTCTTTGGTTTGTACTCATATGTATTTTCACTCCATACTACTTGGTGCAGCAGGTGCTTCTGTGTAAACCAGTTGTCTCCAGCCACGCCAAAGTAGAGTATGGTTATAGGGAAGAACAGGTTATAAGAGATATGCAGCCAGGGCCTTAGCCAGGGGGGTGGGGTGGGTGGGGAATAAGCCCCCCATAGCTAACAGCCCGCCCTGTCCCCAACATTGGCAAAGTTCCAATGGTGTGTGTGTGTGTGTGTGTGTGTGTGTGTGTGTGTGTGTGTGTGTGTGTGTGTGTGTGTGTGTGTGTGTGTGTGTGTGTGTGTGTGTGTGTGTGACATTGTTGCCCCTCCTGAACAAATATTCAGGCCTGCATGCAGCATAACATGCAGTAAAAGCAGGGCTATAACTAGGGAGGAATAAGTGGGCCTTTGTCCAGGGCACCAAAATTAAGACATGACTCTACTATTGTGTGTTAGGGAACTAAACAAAAACATCTCTAAGTCCTACCCCCTGCCCCTTTTCTCCCTGGAAAGGAAAAAATTGTCTTTATTTGGGGCAGACGATCTTCTACTCCTTTTCTATGAGAGGGCCATGTTTGTGTTTCATGGTAGGAGATGTTGCTACTTGCTCTGAGTGCCAAAATCACTAGCAACAACTTTGTTAAAAGATAAGAAGCAAACATCATGCCAAAATTCCTTTATTTTGCACTGCACACATGCTTCCTGACCATGGTGGCTCAAACCCATTATGATTGGCTAAATGAAAGACATGATAGCTAATGGCAAGTGGAGGTTGGCCTGGCAGGCAAAAACAGAGACAAAGAAAAATAGGCAGGCAAATAAGCAGGCATTCATATCCGGGAGAGAGGGAGAATAGACTCCCTGGTGGTAGCCTTATTCTAGGGGAGGATAGTGGCCCATTTGATCTACTCAACTAGTTGCCTCTGACTCCTATCTATTTAAGTGCTTCCTGTCTGAACGTTTAGTTCATTTGAATGTTTTTTGTTCATTTTTGCTGGAAGAGTAGTGATAAAAAGGCTTTTTATTTCTCCTTGAAGACCCTGTCTTAAGTGGTCAAAGTCAGGTTCCTTTCCTTTTAGGCAAGCTTCCCCCCCCCCCCGGTCCATTATAATTACCTGTTTTAATTTTCTTCCTGTTACACAACAAATAATGAAGGGAAATCAATAAGCCTCTCACATCTAGGAGAGATTGCTCATAATTTGTGTTTATCATGAAGTAATAAAATGGGCTGATCATATAGAAAAGAATACTTTTAATTTATACAATTGGGAAATTTGCTTACAAATGAGTAAATAAATAAAAGTATCTCTTTGGCTCACTGAGCTGTTCTTCCTTGTTGGTGTGCTAATGCCTGATCCACTTTTCACATCTTCCCCCTGCAGTGGAATGAAGTTGTTGAAATATGTTGGATCTTATGATCTCTGAAAAAATTGGACTTCCAACAGATATCAAGCTAGTGTGAATCTCCCATTAATAGTGTATTCCTCCTCTTCAATTGCTTGGTAATCTGATCTAGGAAGGCACAGCCCAACTGCTGGTCTGGCTTCGTTTTTACCCAAATACTTTCCACTAGCCTTTCATAGTCCCAATTGTGACAAGGAGCCATGTTGTGTAGCACCCATCTCCATTTTTTGACAGGAGTCAGTTTAAAGACCATCTGAACAGGTCTGCAGAATATCTAGGAAACATGTTCTTCACAACTCCCATATGGTACAGAGTTTTTCTTACTAGACCATGCAGACTATGATCCAGGAAGACAAACTTCCTGCCACACAACTTCTATGCAACCAGTTGCTCACTTCCATTTTTCTTATTTTATTTCCTAGCCTTCAATAGGAACGAGTGATGAAAAAATAATCTATACCATAAGATTCCATGCCAGGGGTGCCCAAACTTTCCAGGGTGGGGCCAGTCACTATGGCCTGTGGGCTGGATCCAGCCCCCAATGCCAATTCATCTGACCCGCGAAGCCCTCATTGCCCCCAGGAGCAGAAGTAAAACATACCCATGAAGGGTTCATGGGCGGATCAATTGGCATCAGGGCTGGATCTGGCCTGTGGGCCATAGTTTGGGCACCCCTGTTCTATGTCTTCCTATCCAGAGCTTGTCCTATCTTCCTGTCTTGAAGAACTGTGCTTGGCAGCCTCATTATTTCCTATGTGGATCAGTCTGCTATATCCAGAAACACTTCATCATCTCTGACATGCCAAAGTGTGCAGAGGTGGGCCTCAAGCTGTTGCATATTCTCTTCCAGCAGGGCAACCAGTCTGCACTGAGCTGTATCTTTTGACATTTGCAGGCCAGAAGATGAACATGGCACAGTTGCCGCAGGTCACTGGAGCAGCTCCCTTGCCGTCCTTGTCTAGTCGCCCTATGTAGACAGCGACAAGGCACTTCTGTTTTCTTTTCCTTCAAACATTTCTGCTAAATCCTCCCACAGTGTACCCCTTTCCACTCTATCTCTGCACGTGCTCGCAAACTAAAAGGGGCCCTGATGCAGCTTTAGATTTGGGAGCTGCTAGCGCTACCATTTACCAAGTCAGTGAATTGTTCATTCTCAGCATTCACTGCCTTTAGTGCCTCTGCCTAGCTCCATATGCTTGGAGCAGAGTGCATAGCTGGTGAAAATGGCAAATGTGTCCCCACCCTCCAAACTGATTGGGAAAGAAGACACAGTTTTGTTATTCCATCCACTGGTAATGGACTAATGGCTTTGGGTGCCAAAGTCCCCAGGGAAAGGTGATGATCCCCAAGTGGATTAAATCCCACTTGAATCCATCTTGATGGAGGGCAGCAGCTTCATCAATACTGGCCTGGGGCTGAGGAGGACTTTATAAGCCTAAAGGGCTCAGGACCAGAAGGTGACTCGACTCGTGGAACTCGATCAGTGGTAGGGGTGTCATGCTGCAACGTGAAAGGCAGATGAAAGGCCACTGCATTATATTCCCAGGACAGTCTTCATGGCCATCACTGTGAGGATCACCAATATTCAGACAGTAGTTCTAAAATCATCACCATCATCTCTTTGTGTTTTATCTTCTAAACATGTGATGCATCTGAATGTCACATTGTTCTTGCAATTTGTTAGTTCTATTTCACAACAAAAACCAGGGTGACATGACAAATGCTGACTAGAAATTACACATTCTGTCACTGAGGAAGGTGAGCTGATAGACCATTGATTCCTTCATACTGTTTCTCTAATTACATTTTATCTGAAGCAATACTTCATAAGGACTACTTACTGGTTTGGGACACTGAAAATTATAATATATGCTAGAGGCTGCCATGTTATAAACAAGTATCCCACTCTGTTTGCCTATCTGGAGAGTTAATTGGTCATTGGGTACTAATTAAAGGCTGCAAAAGTAGATTCTGTGTTCAGTATAAATAAATCATGAAAATGAACTTCTTATGTAAAGAACAGACAAAAGATCCAGCACAGTGTACTTTTCATTTTATAATTAGTAAACAAGAGGACATTGTAAAGTAAGGCACACTAAATCCTTTAATATTTCCTTGCTCACCTAGCTTGCTGTTTAGAGACCAAATTCCACTACATCCTTTTAGAACCATTGCTTTCATGAGAGCTGATTCATTGCGGGTAAGCTGTTAGCTTGGTGTGTGGCCCTGCTACACATTGCATTATTATTTATTTATTTGTCTCACATGTCTTACAATACAATGTAATAAGACCAAAGCATGTGATTTTTCAGTACACATGTATTTGGATAAATGGAGATTGACCTTGACCTTGAAAAGATGGGGAGTCAGAATGATTCCAAAAGCTACTTATAGAAGGAAGTGGAAATGAGCGAGCTAAAGAGGAATGACACAGATGTCTATGCAGGACATGATAAATTTGCTCTTAGGCATCTAAAGCAAAGGACATTCCAAACAAGCTGTGGTGTGGGGGTGGGGGGTAGTGAGCTTCTTTTTAAAGCACTGCAGCTGATCGTCCCTCTGTATCTCATTCAGACACAAACAGAGGAATGGTCTACTTTATATCATCTTACAAAAATACATCTGCTTAAAAGATGCCATTGCACTGTTTTGTGGGTACTACGTATTCCAGAATTGGAAATCGGGGGGGGGGGGGGGGAGAGAGAGAAAGAGAGATCTTTCCAAACTCTGCATAATCAGGCTGGCAGTGCAGTCCTACACATGTCAAAGGCTAGCCTCACTCTATTTGAAGGTGCTTTTCCCCAAGTCAGGGTGCCATCAAACAGGGATTTGTTGTGTGATTTGTTCCACTCGGGGACAGGATGATTGGCTCCTTTCCCCAGCAACCCATGATATATGTACCACTGTGAACCAGTCCATTTATGATCCAAGCCTACCTACATGTTTTGGCTCCATAACTGGTGCCAGATATTTTGTGTGTGTGTGGATCACTCTGTTTGATTTAGTTCTGTCATACACTAGTACCCCGAATAACGTTATGACTTGGTTCCACAAGTCCCGTTGTTATCTGGTTTTTAACGTTGTGCGATACATTGATCACACAATGTTAACAAAAAAGCCCTGTTTCCCTGGAGGCTGCAGAAAGCCAGAACGTTGGGATTTGAAGCCTCCAGGGAGGTGGGGGAACTTTGGAAACAGCTTGGATAGGGTCTCCCCAACTCCCTGGACCCGGCGGGGGGTCAGAGACCCCAAAATTGGTTTTTAAAAAAAGTCCTTTTTTTACCAATTTTGGGGTCTCTGACACTCCCCCCCCCCCCGCCGGGTCCAGGGAGGTGTGGAGACCCGCTCCAAGCTGTTTCTGGGCTTCCCCGACGTCCTCAGCCAGTGCAGCAAGCCAGAATGTCAGGGTTCGAATCCCGACATTCTGGCTTGCTGCAGCCTCAAAGAACTTCTGAATTTTCTTCCTTTTAATGCTAGCGTGGGGGTGAGGGGTGGTTGGGGGGGGGAATACCCACCCACCCCCACGCTAGTATTAAAAGACTTATCTCCCTGGAGCAGGCAGGGGAGTTAGAGATCCCGAAATGGGTAAAAAAACGGACTTTTTTTTTTACCCCTTTCGGGATTTCTGATTCCCCCTGCCTACTCCAGCGAGATCAGAGGAGCTGATCTAAGCTGTTTCCAAAGGTTTCCTGTTTCCACTTCAAAAATAAGCTGTTTCCACTTCAAAAATAGCGCACATCAGCTCTAGGGAGGTCGGGAGACCCGATGCGCGCTATTTTTGAAGTTCCCCTACGCTGCTGCAAGCTACAATGAGTCAAAACGTCAGGATTCAAATCCTTAACACATGAGCTTTCCTTTTTGGCTTGTTACAGTTTCTATCAGGGTGTGGTTTTGTAGCAGAAGGGTGGCTTATCTTATCTGCAGCTTATCTCCCTGGAGCAGGCTGGGAGGTTAGAGATCCCGAAATGGGTAAAAAAAACAGACTTTTTTTTTTACTCATTTCGGGCTCCCCTGCCTGCTCTACGGAGATAAGATAAGCTGCAGATAAGATAAGCCTGATGTTTGACTCATTGTAGCTTGCATTGACTCATTGTAGCTTGCATTGTAGCTGACGTTTGACTCATTGTAGCTTGCAGCAGTGTATGGGAACTTCAAAAATAGCGCGCATCGGGTCTCCCGACCTCCCTAGAGCTGATGTGCGCTATTTTTGAAGTGGAATCAGAGATCCCGAAATGGGTTAAAAAAAAGTCCGTTTTTTTACCCATTTCGGGATCTCTAACTCCCCTGCCTGCTCCAGGGAGATAAGTCTTTTAATACTAGCGTGGGGGTGGGTGGGCATTTCCCCCCCCTAACCACCCCGCTAGAATTAAAAGGAAGAAAATCCAGAAGTTCTTTGAAGCTGCAGCAAGCCAGAATGTCGGGATTCGAACCCTGACATTCTGACTTGCTGCACTGGCTGAGGACGTCGGGGAAGCCCAGAAACAGCTTGGATCGTGTCCCCTGCCTGCTCCAGAGAGATCAGAGGACCCAATCCACAGCTGCAGGGTGGCTGGGGAAGCTGACAGGGACTCCCTGTCGGCTTCCCTAGCCACCCGCCCTTGCCTCCACAGCTGTGGGGTGGCTGGGGAAGCCGATGGGGGAGCCCCCCCGTCAGCTTTCCAGCCTCCCCACCCCTGCCTCCGTAGCTGCAGAGTGGCTGGGAAGCTGAATGGAGAACCCCATTCAGCTTTCCAGCCACCCTGCTGCTAAGAACGACTGTATCAGATAACGTTTAAATCGCGTTATTCGATACAAGATTTTTCTGAAAATCTTGTCACGTTATACGGTTTTAGCGCTATATGATACTCACGTTATACAGGGTATTACTGTATGTGATTGTCAGGTTAGCCCAAAGTGGATGACTTAAGCTGTCCTTTTGCTTAAACCATTATCTTATTAGAGAATTGAAAGCTTCCTCCTACTCCCGCACAGAGAGGGAAACAGAAGAAGCAGATATTTGTAAGCTTTTTAAAGCCCTTTGAATCTGATGCTGAACTGATTATTCAGAAAGTCAATTCAGTGCCCTAATTTGGCAGGTTTGTGCCAGATATATATATGGTACAATGGTAAATGACAGTTCAGTCACTCACTATCCCCACAGTATACATACACAGGGCAATATGAAGCTTCTTCAGATCTCTCCAGGCCAGATCAGGAACTGTCAGACCTGGACCCTTTGTTTGTTATTTAAACTTTACCCACTGCCCTTTCTTTGTTTCTTCTATCTCTATAAAGGAAGGGTTACTTGAAGGACAGTGTGTTCTCACTCTGAAACCACTCAATCCTTGTATGTGGATGAAAGGATCACCTCAAATGCCATACTGCCCCTCTGTGCAACCTTATATTACTGTATTTCTCCCAATCCAATTTGCCTGTCTATTCATAGTGAAAGTAAGACTGCAACTTTAAATTGCTTGGCATCCTCCTATTTAAAAAATGCCTAATGCTTCCTTAAACAGCTCCATTTATATTTAACGCATGGAAACACAGCCATTTGAATTTCATGTGTGCTATGAGATTTTGACGACTGTGTATAAATGCCTTCTGCCATATAAGTTAAGTCTTTCTCTTTGTTGTTGTTCAGTTGCACAGTTGATTCCAACCCTTTGCAACCCCATGGACCACTGCCGGCCAGGCACCCCTGTCCTCCACCATCCTCCTCAACCCACCCAGCTTTGTGTCCATTGTGACTACAATACCATCTTGCCACCTCATTTTTTGGTTGCCCCCTTCTTCTTTTGCCCTCAACCTTTCCCAGCATCAAGGCTTTCTCAAGTGAATTCTCTCTTCTCATTTGATGTCCAAAGTAATTTAGCTTCATCTTTACTATTTGACCTCCTAAGGAGCAAACAGGGTTGATTTCTTCTAGGATCGACCTATTTGTTCTTCTTGCTGTCCATGGGACTCTCAAAACTCTCCTCCAACACCACATTTCAAAGGCATCTATTATTCTGTGGTCAGCTTTCCTTATGGTCCAGCTGTCACAACCATACATTACTACCAGAAGTACCATTGCTTTGACTATGCGAATTTTTGTTTGCAAGGTGATGTCTCTACTTTTAACTATGTTCCCCAGGTTTTGCATAGCTTGTCTCCCAAGAATTAGTCGCCTTTTTACATTGCAGTCCCGGTGCTAAACCTGCATGTCTCATTTCATATGTGCTGCAGGAGATGGCTCCGTGATCACAGTGTGTGGGTCACTTCATGGCAAGCTGGGATCCACCTTAAAAAAATTCACGCCAATGTCATTTTTCATGCTTCAGGAATAAATGCATTGTCGGATATGAGTTGCAGCCAACGATTTTATTGCAATACAGTATATGTTAAGTTATAGTTCACATGTTGTTGCTCATTTGCAGAGTAGTGCCCTTAACTGAGTTACTGAAGCAGTGCTGCATACAAACTAACAGAGCTTCTACAAATCACTTTTTTATATGGACCATACTGGCTGGGAAATTTGAAGAGCTATTATTCAAAAGAGAGCTTGAATGAGATCATCTGCCCCCTGACACCCTGAGATCCTCTAAGGAATTTATAAGGCTCTTTCATCACATAACTCAACACATTCCAAACTGCTCATCTGGGCAAACAAAGACAATAATGTCCTTTGGTCTACATTCTTAATCTCAACTAGGATAGACTAGGAACCATTTAGGAATCTGGTTAAGGCAACATTTTGATTCTTCTTCTTTCATGTCCCGATCAAACGCTGGACTGCCAAAATGAATCCACTTTCTTAGCTTTGTTGTTGGCCAAACCTTATGCCCTCATTGGTGTATTTTTCTGGCAGTAACTGGCAGATCAGTAAATGAGTCAGATTCTGTATGTCTCACATTCACACGGTGAGCATTTATATCATCTCCACTGATTCAGATGATGTACTCAATGTGGTACTAACAATAGATTAGACTCAAACGAAGTTCTTTTTCAATTAAGCTGATGTTCAACAGATCACAGTATGACCACATTTACACTGTTCTCAAAAAAGGTTTCCAGAACCTCCTTGTGCAAATGTAAGTGTATGTAAACAGCTTGCCTGGCTTGTGCAACAACAAGGAAATGGTGTTTTAAAACACAAATTAAACTCTAACTCCACTTGGAACTGAAGAGAGTCTCGGTCTTCATATTTCTCTTCAGAGCTCAGCTTTTTCCATCTTTCCCCGTGCTTCTCCTCTCAGAGCCTTTTTTAAAGGTGCTACTAGAAGGAAAACTGGCTGGAAGGAGAGGTCTGTGTTGCTTTCAAAGTGTGGTTGCTTTCACCCACCCTTTGTCTAAAAGCCTTCATAAAGGAACTACTTCTGCCTTTAGTATGAATGGCAGGATGCTGTCCTTGGTAAACTAAAGGTCACCCTTGCACGAAAGCCAGTCGTATCTGACTCTTGGGTTCAGTGTTCATCTCTGTTTACAGCCAAAGAAACAGTGCTGTCTGCATTTGCAGATGTTTCCGTGGACATTTGGCAGGCATGCCTAGACACCAGGGTGTATGGAACGCTGTTTACCTTCCAACTAAAGTGGTACCTATTTATCTACTTGCAATTTCTTATTTTTGAACTGCTAGGTCCTTGGTACTATAGCTTGGAAAGACAACAAAAGAGGCTTTTTCCATCTTGAGTTTCCAGGTGTCCCATGGGAAGAAGAGAACCTTTCTTGGCTTGGACCCTGATGAGAGCAAAATGTCTTTTTTTTTTTCAGAGAGTGAGCCATATCCAATACCTTGTGGTCAATCTGCTTATTTCCATAACTTTTTATTGTAACTCTTACTTGGGCAAAACATCACATTGTTAGACCTCTTAATATGATTGCTTCTGTGAATTGCTTCAGGAAATTAGAATGTTGATCAGGTAAGTACAGTACTGAATATTCTTAATTGAATCACCGTCAACTTTATTGAGCACGATGTATCATGGGAAATAAGCCAACTGAATAACTCATTGGTTTAAGCATCTGGCTGTGGAGCCAGACATGAGGAGTTTGATTCCCCACTGTGTTTCCTGGGAGAAAAACCAGGCTGTGTCACCTTGGGTAAGCTGCACAGTCCCAGGATGCCCCCAGAAGAAAGGAATGGTAAACCACTTCTGTGTGTGTTCTCTACCTAGAAAGAGTTGTCATAAGTCAGAATCAACTTGACAGGATGTGATTATTACTATTAAACTGAATGAGGCTATCTTAGTATAATGCAGCGATGGCAAACCTTGGCACTCCAGGTATTCTTGAACTTCAATTCCCAGAAGCCCTGATCAGCAGGAGTGCTGACTTGGACTTCTGATAATTGAAGTCCGGGAACACCTGGAGTGCCAAGGTTCACCATCACTGGTATAGTGTGATAATGACTGGTCAAATGGCATCCCCTAACATGTACTCTGTTCAGGTTTAGCTCAGAGGTGGCAACAATTTCTCTCTCTTTTTTTTTTTGATGTCTCCTAGATCCCCCCAAAGTCACCAGAGACGGTGCTGGAAAAACTGCACCCAGAGTTGTAATTCTTTCTCAAAGACATTCCCCGCCCCCATCCCTGATTGAGATTCAGCAGCACTGCAACCATGTACCAGAAGGACAACACACATCTATTCCCTCCTCCACTATGCACACACAAGGCATTAATGAACCTTGTCCTCCATGTGACTCTGCTTGTTTTCCATCACAGCAAGCACTTGCTAGTGGAAGGCAAAACCCCAGTGGGAAGGGGACACATGGAATGAGGATGTCAGTTTTGACAGGGGGGATTCGACAATATGTCCTCTTTTCTGCCCCATTGACCTTACTGCTTCGCTGAACAGATGGGGCCCTATTCAGAGAATACAGAAATCAGATTTTTATAAAAGAAGAAATATTTTGACTGGCAGAAGGGAAATTATAGATTGAGAATACCCAACTGGAAAGAGTAAACTTTTCCAACTATATAATATGCAAGTAAAAATATTAAGAGCAAATCCAATTCTCATGAATAAATTAGTATCATTTAGGTCATTGTATATCTTTCTCATTTTAGCCCACTGAAACATTATATGGCAAAACAGCTCATAATGAGTGGGTTTCTCCCTTGCAGCCTCACTTGTGGGAACATAAGAATCCAGTTGGAACAAGCCAAAGGCATCTCTAGTCCACTGTCTCATTCTGTTTCTCAGAGTGGTCAACAGGGGCTGCAGTGGCTCAGTAGTTAAGAAGCTCGCCTTGATAGATGGAAGGCAGGCAATTCAGCAGTTTGAGGCCTGGGTACTACATGATGGTTTGAGCCCCTGTCTCTGTCCTAGCTCTTGCCAACCTAGCAGTTTGAAAACAAGAAATTGCAAGTAGACAATAGGGACCACTTTGGTGAGACAAGATCTTGGGGACATGAAAAGAGGTTCATTCGGGCATCCCCTGAGTTGAAATTCTCCAGCAAAAAATCATTTCAACCCTGAATAATTTCTGGTATGAAATTGTTGTTGTTGTTGTTGTTGTAGTTGGCGACCAAAAGCCTCTGGAAGCCTACATTCAGGATAGGAGTTAGGAAGCCCACATCATTGTGAGGAATGAACTTCTATTCAGACTACAGATAAAATGAGCACTAGCAATTTTCCCCAAACTAGGCAGTTTTTGATATTTTGCCCCAGTGGGGAAATCCCTTTGGGATCTCCAGAGAGACTGGGAGATTTCCTGGAGCAGCAAGCAAAGAGGAGTAATGCTGATTACTGTTATTTTCTCCCCTTCTTATCCATTTCCCACACAAGATTAATTTTGACAATCCTGTGCTTGTTTCTGCCTGAATCCTGACCAGGATTGCTGTATCTTTTTGGTGCTCTTTTCAATTTCACGCTCTTTCACCGATCAGTTTCAAATGACTGTATTAGTCCACATACAGTACCTGCTTGTCAAATTGAAAAATAAGTGCTGATAAGGGATCCTGCAGACAAGTGTATCAGTTCCTACATAGTACTGTATCTAAAGAATTATGCAAAAGATTTTGTAGGAAGAAACTAAGAACATTTTGCTGGCCAGTAAATCCTGGTGGAGGGCAGAAGAAAGGTAAAGCATCCCACAAAAGGCTATGGTAGCATCTAGAATCACAATCTTAACTCAGACTATGAGCCAGTGACCTACACTCAAACTAGACAATATGGTTATTACAAAATTGGAAATGTAACTTACACTTCTGTCATTATATTATTCCTAACACATAAAATGATGATTGAATGAGTTATTTTAATGCTAGCATGAATTTACCTCCCTTTGCATACCCCAGTTTGGCTAGCTTTGTTTTGTGATTGATCTTCAGGAGGAAAACAGGGTTTATTTGCAAATCCCAAGTGCAAAACTTTCAAAGAACTCTGTGCCTGGACTCTCTGATAGTACCACATTGGCATTTCATGTGACTTGCCCATTAGTCAGGGATAAGTTCTAGGAGCAATGAACTACCCCCAGACCCTGAGAACTATACTCACACCCACTACTTGTAGTTCAGTCACACAGTTGTGACCCCATGGACCACCACATGCCAGGCTCCACTGTCATCTGCCATCCTTCCTAGTCCTCCCAAATCTATGCCCACTGTGTCAACAATGCCATTTAGCCATCTTATCCTCTGCCACCCTCTTCTCCTTTTGCCTTCAATCTTTCCCAGCATCAAGACCTTCTCCAGTGAGTCCTCTCTTCTCATTTGGTGGCCAAAGTACTTGAACTTCAGCTACAGTATTTGTCCTTCCAAGGACAAGTCAGGGTTGATTTCCTTTAGGATTGACTGATTTGATCTCCTTGCCATCCAAGGGACTCTCAGGAGTTGTCTCCAGCACCCCAGTTCAAAGGCATCTATGCTCAGCCTTCCTTATGGTCCAGCTCTCTCTCTGACTACTACACCCCCCAAATTTATTTATTTATTCCACTTGTATAAAAATTAATATTCTTTCTTTTCTTCCTTTCTGATTCCCTACACTGGCCACAGGGAGTGGTTATTTATTTATTTATTTATTCATATTTATCCACCGCCCTCCTCACTGAGGTGACTCAGGGCAGTTTACACATCATAGAAAACAACAACAAAGACATAAAACATTCCCTAAAAACCTCAAATTTAAAACTATAAAAAGTTAAAAATTAAAATCTTAAAAATTTGAAAGTTACTACAGCCTTCCAATTCAAAAAGTTGAGGGAGAGAGGGGCTCAAACCAGCCAGTGGGCTGGGGTCACTGCAACTCATACCCCATACCTGCCCCAACAGCCATGTTTTTAGATTCTTCCTAAAGGGCACCAGCTCCATCTGGAGATGTAGCTCTTTTAGCAGGAGGTTCCATAGGGCCAGAGCAGACACAGAGAAGGCCCTCCTTCTGGTGCCAGAGAGATGCACCTCTCTGGCTGATGGAACAACTAGAGAGCCTCTCTATGCTATGATTTTAGCTGTTCCTGAGCAAATACCCCAGGGAGGCTTGTGGAGCCATTTTAAAAATATAGAGATGCAGAATGCTAGGCTGCACTTGGCTCCACTGGGAAGGGCTGGATCCAGCCCATGGGCTGCTCTTTGCCTACTCCTCCCTTAAGTAAATAAAGTGGTGGCAGCAGGAAAAGCCCATCTTCATCCATACTACAGCCAGGCAAATGCATCCTCTTTTGTCTGGCTGCCCATGGAACACATGGGTGCATGACTGCAACATTTTAAAAATTAATAATCATAATGGCATAATTGGGGATGGGAAAAGCAAGCAGGGAAGGGAAACTCTCCTCTTTCTGAACTAAAAAGGAAAAAGTCACACGATCCCAAACCGGCTGGTTTCTTCTCTTCCGGGTATTTGTTTGTTTGTTTGTTTAGTCACATTTATGCTGCCACCCTCTCGTCTAAGCAACTCTGGGCGGCTTCCATGTATAAAAAGCACAATACTGCTTATACAAAACAATGAAATAAAAACATTAAAAATATAACATTGTTTAAAATTTAGCATACCCTCCCCCAGCAACCACATTATAAGAATTCTTAAAAAGACCTGAAGCTGAAGGCCTGAGTAGCACTCATATGAGCCACCCTAGGGTGGCCATCGTCCCAGCTGCCCCCCCCCCCACTTGCTGCACCAGCCAGGTCTTAAGGTGTTTTCTAAAGGATATAAGCTCCGCCTGGAGACATAACTCTGTCAGCAGGAGGTTCTATAGGGCTGGAGAAGGCACAGAAAAGGCCCTCCTTCTTGTGCTAGAGGTGAGCCTCTCTATCAGGGACCCCCTCCAGTCTGCTCTAGTGGGACTGGCAGATGTTCTTGGGGTGTTGGCAATCTTCCATGGCACAGAACTGAAATCATCATCAGGCCTATATTTAGTGGAAAACCTCAAGTTAAGGAAGGCCTCTGATAGCAAAGAGTTGGTTCAATTAGGCTGCTTTTAACAAATTGTGTCTTCCTAAAACATGCTTTTGGGGCATCTTCTTCTTCTTTTCTTTTTTGCCCTCTTGGCAATAAGCCACAGCAATGTTAATTGAACACAGAACACAGCAATGTTCATTTAAATGTTTTATAAAGAAGGGAGAAAAAGCATTTTCAGTTTCTCATAGGGGAGGAAAACAATAACTTGTAATTTATGCTGGCATTGTGGTAGGCGGTTCCTGTTCTTTCCAAAACTGCCTAATTAAAAATGGTGTTTTCAGTCTTTGATAATACTACTATATTTTATAAACAGTTTTGGTGGATACTAAATGACTCAGCTACAGAGCTTAATCAACTGCAGAAGCTTGTATATGGCTGCATATACGCTTGGATGCAGCATATATTATCTTTTACACATTTACTTTTATATGATAGAGGAAATAAAAAGTAGGATGAGAATAAGTTAATGTCCTTCTTGTCAGTGGTGTATTAAATTAAGGCAAAAAACAAGATAAGATTTGTTTCAATCTAACAGGAACAATATTTGGACTTGTAATATTGCTTTGTTACATAAGTAAAGGTAAAGGTCGCCCTGCAGTCCCTTCTTATATAAAGCACCATTTAAAACCAGTAAGTTACTTACCATTTGTCTGGCCAGCTTATCCTGCTATGATAATAGAGTAGACCATACTGCCAGTGACTCAACACCAAGTGTCAGGCAATGGTTAACTAATTTGACAAACCTGAGAACTAAAAGCCTTGTGTGGTGATGTCCACAGAGAAGGATGATGGTCCCCAAGTGGATTAAACTCCACTTGAATCCATCTTGTTAGAGGGCCGCAGCTTCATCAATACTGGCCTGGGGCTGAGCAGGATTTTGCATGCCAAAAGGGCTCAGGACCAGAAAGTGACTCGCAGAACTGGATCAGTAGTACAGGTGTCATGCTACGATGCAGAAGGCAGATGAAAGGCAACTACATTATCTTCTCAGGAGTCTTCAAAGATCTCCAATATTCAGATTTGGATGCAGAAGGAGGAGGAGGAGGAGAAATTACTTACCAAATATGTGTAAAAATATAGGCAATTGCTGGCCCTATTCTCCATTTCAGCAATCCTCACCCCAGACTTTCATCCCTTAAATCAGCTTACTTATTCCTTTTGGGTTTCTCACCCTTGCCCATGTTTTTACAGAGCCTGCAGCCTCACTCAGTTCTGCTTTTAGAGACAGTGCCATTTGCTGCTTAAACCACTCTTCCCTCTTTCTATTTCACTTTCTGTTCCAGGCCCATGAAGCATAATAGTCCCATTTTCCCATTTTCTTGCTATGAGACATTATAGTTGCTAGGCATGCAAATTGAACTGAGAACAGAATTGGGACTGATGTAGCAGCTCATGTCATAAAATGCAGGAGAAGTTATGAGAGTCGGTAGATAAATCCCTTAACAAGTGTATTGTTTTGCCTTTGCAAGGCCAACTAAAAAGGCACAAAATCCTCTGTGTGCGGCATGAGACTTTTTTTTAAATTTAAATAGTCAGTCATACTAAAGTTTGCCATTTTCTATTTCTCCCAAACCATGCAAATGTTTAACTGGTATTAGAGGTGAAATCTACTTAAATGTGTTTGCAGATGTGAATCAGCACAGCTGACTGTATGGCTGGACTTCACCTAGACTTACCTGTTTAGCTAAGTGCCCAGCCATCCTTAACAATTTACCAGTACATCCCTATTGTTCTCTTGATCAAAACTTTGTTTTTTTAGCTAATGTAAAACTTTACTTTCCCATTCTTCCACTTCCTTCCTTTTACATGGAATGAAGAAACTAAATCCTTCACAATGCAACTTATCTCACTTCCAAAATATCACCCACACCGAAACAGTAAATTAAACTCTGAGAAATAAATTTTGTTGGGAACTAGAGAGTGAAATATATACGGTAATAATAATGCAGGAAGGCAATTTCATCAAGATTTCTAGAAGGGAAAAGATAATTCACAACCCATATTGATCAATATATCCAATATAATAATCCTCAGAGGAAGTCCTACCGCTGGTCGTCCTGACAGTTCTTAGTTGTACATATTTTCTTTTCCTTGCTGTTCCCTTTATCAGCAGTCTTTGCACGTCATCAACTGCTGTGCTTTGTCACTAGAACTATAACCCTTACCACATATAGTCCAATACATATATGAGAGCATGAGAGCAATAGCTTTTGTTTACATCATCAAAGAGATGTATTTTATGATTCTACCAGTTAAAATCCATAATCACATCAAATTCTTGTTCTGATTTTGAAAGCTGTTTCCACTGGGAGAAAATACAAATGAAATAAAAGAAGGCCAAATATGGAAAGGAAAAATAAGATCTCTGCAGCAGGATTTAACTGAAACAAACAAGAACAATCACTACCAAGTTCTCCGCTGTGAAGAAATTCCCAGAAGCTTTTGCCAAAAAAATCTATTTTCATTTGCAACATAAAAATCTATTCTAATTTGCAACGTATGCAAGTAACTGTGCATAGGAAGGGTTTTAATTTTTAGGGGCATGCAACAATTTTTCAAATTCATGGATCAGCACTATAAATTGAATGAGGGGCAGTCTTTCCCCCTTTTCCTTGTATTCATGTTAGGGTGAGTTTGAGTAAATAGGAGCCTGTCTGGCCAGGATATCCTGCTATGACTATAGAGTAGATCATACTGCCAGTGACTCAACGCCAAGTATCAGGCGACAGTTGACTAACCTGACAACCATGAGGACTAATGGCTTGGGTACCGAAGCACAAAGGGAAGGGTGATGGTCCCCAAGGGTGATGGTCCCCAAGCGGATTAAATCCCACTTGAAGCCATCTTGATGGAGGGTAGCAGTTTCATCAACACTGGCCTGGGGCTGATGATTGAGTGCCAAAAGAGCTCAGGACCAGAAGTTGACTTGTGGAACTGAATCTGTGATACAGAAGGCAGATGAAAGGCCACTGCATTATATTCCCAGGACAGTCTTCATGGTACAGGTACACAGAAAGAGCCTCCTCAAAGATTGTGTTATTTTTGAACCACAGTCGGGCATACCCTGGTAATGGTAACCTTGTGTTGCTGGCAAATCTTTCTCACACTAGGTCATGCCAAAGGAACTGCAGAACGGACTCACCAAATGGTGGTTTCATTTTGGTAGTTTCACATCTGGCCTAGACATGGAGGAGCCTGTCCCACAGATTCATCTATAGAAATGCCTTCACTATTCCAACCTTTTGTCCTTATGGTCAATGTTGAGCCAAAACATTTTCCTGCCAGAAGCAGAGTTTGGAAGGTGACCATCCCCTTTCCTAGTACACTTCCCAATTTTTAAAAGTCTTGCTCTTTAATGACTGTGCTGCCTGAAGCAGTTTGCTTCCTTTGCTTCACAGCAGGGCTGCCTCCTCTCCATGAAGCTTTATTTTATTTTGTACCAAAAGAAGGAGCTGAGCCTCTCAGTACAAATGAGCTGTCTGGATTTCTTGTGCTGTCAAGTATTGATTGAGACATTATGAATGCAAGGTGACTGCTCTTTTCTTCTTTTTTGAAGCACCTTCACATGATGGGAACCTTGAAGTGCAGTCGGAATATTTGCAGGCATCTCTGACAAGAATGAGTCATGGCATTTCCCCATGTTAGTGCACCCAGAGCCAATTGAAGCGCATAAGAAACAGCATGTGGCACAGGCTATGTGCATTCTTTCTATTTACCATGATACCTAAAGTCTGGGCAGCTTGATCCAATTACTTTCCCCCCACTTTTATTGTTATTTTTTAAAGGCTCAGTTCTGGGAGAGTCAGCAACGTGAGCTTCTTCTGTGTCTTAAGAGCATCTCTTTGTACGAGGGACCATAAATGCCTCTGTTGGTACCACACATGCAAATTGCTCCTGGGTTTTTTATCTCCATTAGAGCATCTCCCCCGGTGGCTTAGTGGTTAAGACTAAGTGGTTAAGAGCTTGGAGACTGGAAGGTCGGGTTTTGATACCCGAGGGCTGTACTTGGGGACATGAAAAGAGCCTTATTCGGGCGTCCCCTGAGTGGAGTTTCTCCAGCAAACATCTTTTCAACCCAGAGTAATCTCTGACACAAAATTATTATTATATCTTGAATTGCCATATTTGGAGATAAATCTTCACCAGGATTTCTGAATTGCTGTTTAAAAAACCCCTCCCTTTTGGAATAATTAATTCAAATCTTACAGATGTTTTAGAGGTTTGTTCATCATGAAAGTTCTCTACAATTCAAGTTTCAAACATAACATTTTGTGCATATGTTTGCATGTCCCAGCTTAAATAACAGGACAGGTTATAATCCAAAACTGTACCTCAAGACTTATAACTGGGCACATTGATCATTAACTTCGGGTGGAACCAGGTCACAGGCACTTGTCTGGAGTCTCGTGTAAAAGTATCAAATAAACTTTAATTGCAAGACCCTTTCCTTCCAGCCACAAACTAAGTGATGATCATTGGGTATGAAAGTGTTTGTCCTGAATACAGTAATTTACAAAACAGTAACACCTAGTACCCTGGACAGCAAAGATAACAAATAGGTCAATATTAAAAGAAATCACGCCTGACTGCTCCTTGGAAGGTAAAATCTTGAAGATGAAGCTAAAGTACTTTGGAGATCAAATGAGAAGAGAGGATTCACTTGAGAGATCCTTGTTGCTTGGAAAGGTCGAGGGCAAAAGAAGAAGGGGACAGCAGAGAATGAGATGGCTAGATGGTATTGTTGATGCAATGGGCACACAGCTGGGCAGGTTGATGAGGATGGTGGAGGATAAGGGTGCCTGGTGTGTGATGGTCCATGAGGTCACAAAGGGTCAGACTCGACTATGTGACTGAACAACAACACCCAGAAACACATGTATTTGTACACACATTACCAATTGCTTCATTTAAATACCAGATTTAATTACATTCACTTATATGCTGTTGGAAGCTTTTTAGTAGCTGCTCATATGTATTTGCTAGATTCTTCTGCTAAACCATAAAAGAAGAAGCACATATGACATCCTTTCCCTCTGACTATGAATTAAGTCATTCATCTGTTAGGCTTCTGTAGTAGGCTTTTGTCAACATTCTAATCAATATTTCAAATAATTGTTTTGGGGGATGATATGCTGTAACACAAAAGCATCTCATGATAGGTATTGGCTGAGAACACTGTTCTTTTCACTGTAATAATTGGCTGAATGTAATTGTAAAATCAGTATTCTCCACTTCTAAATATGGAGTTCAGTTTCAGCAGGTATGGGGTGATGGAAGGAAAAAAGAGCCAATGGAACTTGTTTAGAAAATGAGATTCCAAAGGAAGTAACGGGTTTTCTCATCTAAATGAAGTTTAGTATATTTGCTAATGTTAAATATAAGGGCAATCTTTACGCAAAAGGATTAATGGATACAAATCAGATATCCGGAATGGCAACACGGAGAAACCTGTCTCAAACCACTTCAATCTAACTGGACACTCTATCCAAGACCTGAAAGTTGCAATTCTGGAACAGAGAAATTACAAAACTAGGATTGAAAGGGAGACAGCAGAAATCAAATACATCCATCTGTTAGATACCCATCAGAGGGGGCTAAATATTAGTGAAGGGTTTCTGGAACATTATCAAATTTGATACAGAGATTGCTATATGATTTTATATTACAACTTTCCTGCCAATTCTCTTTAGTAAAACAGAAAGAAACCAGGTACAGGAGTTTGTTTGTTTTTTCCCTGACATGCAGGTCACAAGTTGATCAGATACCATAGTGGGCTTACTCAGCAACCTTGAGATTGAAAGGGAGTCTTTTAGAGTTTATGCTAATGGCTGGGTGATACTGCATTCTTGTGCTTGATTGCCTCTCATCTTGCTTGACACCAACCCTTCTCCCGTCGACCACCTGAATTTGGTATATAAAGAACATGCCTGTAAGTTTCATTCCTTGTCTGATGAAGTGGACTTGATCCACAAAGGCTAACAATAAAAATATAGCAGTTAGTCTTTAAAGTGCTACTGTGTTTTTAATTTTGTTTTGTTTTGTTTTCTGAGACAATTAAATAATAAATCTCTAGTGCTCTGAAGTTTCAACTTTGAGATTAAATTCCTTCTTGTGATTTACTTCAGTGAGAGTAACTCCCTTACTCTGTATTTCCAAATACTCTGGCTGCATTGATAATGATTTTCTATCTAGCCTTGGAATATGGATTTTAACATGTGTATGCATCTCATCAATGTAACTATGTTTCTAGATGATAAAATAAGGATCTCAGAAGAGTTATCAGTCAGAATTAATTTCTCGGAGATTTTTATTTCCTCACCCAGAAACATATTTTATCTATTCTATAATGTGATTTGATTTAAACCAGGACTAAATGACATTTCTGAATGGTGTAGACCAGGGGTTCACAACCTACAGCCCATGGGCCAGAGCCAGCACATGGTGTCATATAATCCACCCCTGACCTCACTCCAGCTGCCCCTGCAGCTGCCACTGGAATCGGCCATGAAATCATTTACGGCCATGAAAACACATTTATGACATCCATAAATGAGTCCACGGACATCATAAACATGTTTACTACAGCTGTAAATGAGTCCACAGCTGTCATAAGCATGTTTATGACTGCCACAGACATGTTTTATGGCACCAGTCCAGCCCACTCATCTGTCTGAGGAGGTGTGGTCTGGCCCACAACTGAAAAATGTTGAGAACCCCTGGTGTAGACCCTTTTATGGTTGATGAATTGGGAGGGATTTAGTTTTCATGAAGATCTGAGGTTTCCTGTCCAACTTGAAGACTTATTTTGCCAGGTGGCAGCTTCCATCTATCATCATATAAGAACAGCCATGCCGGATCAGGTGCAAGTGGTTTTCCCTAGCACAACATTTTGCTTTCTGCAGCAGCCAATCAGAGGACTGTAGGAATCCTAGGCACAGGATCCATGAGCACAATGGCAGCCTCCTGCTTTCTGGCAACTGAAATAAAAAGGCATACTGCATGTGAGGCAGGAGATGATGAGATAGCCACGCTGAATAGCAACCATTAAGTCATCTGGATGAAATCTATTGAAAAGTCAGCTGGTCTTTCCTGGAGTCACACACACACACACACACACACACCACCACCACCACCACCACCACCACCACACACAAGCAGAACTTTTCCCTGTTCAGGGATCAATCTCATTCACCCCAAACAATAAATTGACTCTGTTATTATTTTTCAGGCCCTATCTCCTATTGGAGGACACTTTTTAAAGTTCATGCAAGATGCAAGGCAGCTTACTTATGCGGTTACATCAGGCTCCTGCAATGGACATCAATAAAATGGAGAGAAGCGATCTGATCAGTATTGACAAGCAAGCCACTGAAACAGAGAAAATTGCCCATCTGCTCTTTATATCTGTTCTTCTGAAATTTATGGACCTACAAAAAGACAGTTTTGAAATACATTTTTGTAGAATCAAAGGCTTCTTCACACTCCCTGCAATGTGGTTGCTGTATATGTACTTATGACTGAATCTGTAACAGACTGCAGCCTGCAACTTTCTTATTTATTATGTTAAAGAGAAAGATTAAAAAATAAAGCTAAGCTATCCCAACATTAAGAAAAATGCACAAACCTTACCAAGTCATTATCATCATCATCATCAGGTCCTGTGTGAAGCTTATGGGCAACAAGTACTGAACTCTCCAGTGATTTCAGTTGTTAACAATATGTTCAGCATCATCCTAATAGATATTCATGGTTTTAAGATCTTCCTTAAACATTTGGTCTCAAGTTTTCCGAGGCCGATTTCATTTCCTCTTTCCTCTGGGAGATATCCACTGTAGTGCAATTTTTGGATTCTGATCATTGGGCATATGTAGGATGTGGCCAATGTTGCATCTGACTTTCATTCATAGTTCTCAACATGTAATTATCATTTGATTAATTAATACTTGATGACTATTAGCAGCGAGCTTAGTCAACTTGAAGGCACTGCTTTTGAAGTGACATTGGGACAAGATATGTCTCGTACGTTCTATGACCATTCATTCATTGAAGATGGTAGCAGTGGCCTGTTGTTGTGTTTCATTTTGTTTCTCCAGTTCAGTCTGAGAAGTAGATAAATGAGAATTTTAAAAATGATTTCATGTACTCTGTTGCCTAAGGACGTTAACAAAATGCATTGAAACCCAGCAAAAAAGTAAACAATAAGTAAAAAAAAGTATTGATTTATCTAGTGAAACATTATACATCTAACAGATTGGCTTTTTGTTTTTTCTCTAGAAGTAATTATTCCTTCCATAATGATGCTCTGGACTTGTTTAGTTAATGGTTTAAGTCCTGTTGCATAATTTAATGCTAGGGATAGGTCTTTAATGTCTAAATGAAAGATGCAAAACATGAAAGAGTGCTATCCAGTTCCAGAAGGTCTATTTTGCTGCGTGAGCATCACTGAACTCATATTGTCTATTTTTAATTTTTTTGATGCTTTACTGATTTTTTAAATCGATTGGTGGGTGTGCTGAGGTATTTTCTGCTTTTGTGCATAGTATTTTAAGGACTTCTGAAATTCTAGAAAACACCAGTGGGGGAAAATGTATCAGAAACCTGAAAGAGGGTTCCTTTTTTCATGTTAAACAAAAGGATCAGAAGATGAAGAAAACAGAAATAAAATAGGCACCTGTCCCAAAGAGATAAAAAAAAGTTTACCATATATATTTACTTAATGCTTATGGAAGGACAATGGTGTCACAGGCAGGGGATGATTTTCAGTAATCAAAAACTTCTTCCTTCTGTCTTGCAGTTTTTTCAACTCCTGTGTAATTATTTCCATTATGTGGAGCCATGACAGCTTTCAGGGCAGAAAGTGGAAATCTTTAATGGAAAATATCCCACTGCTGGTAATACAATTTGGCAGCTGTGGTTTTTGGTAATCAAAGACCTCCTCCTTATATTGTTCCCATGGCTTACATGTTATAAGAGGAATTATACTTGAACTGGAAAAACGGCATGTCTTTGTCCTTCTAGAAGTACCCTTTGAGTCAATCACAAAGTGGTATGAAGGATGTCTTGTGTAGGGTGTAAGAATTTAAAAAAGTTTTTACCAAGTACACAAGCATGTTAGACACCTCCACCCACCCACCACCACCAGATACAAACAAAAGCATTTTGAGTTCACTATTATACTGGAGCATCTCCATTGCAAGAGGCATATATATAGTGAAAAATGTTGCCTGTGGTTTGCACATTTGCCTTAACAAGTTGCTACAGTGCTGAACATGTACAACAGATTGACTATGATGTGGAGTACAGGCTATGCTTCCTGAATATGTATAGGATTATTAAAGACAGCATTTCAACAGCAAAACTCCAACAGCTTACAGCGAGTGTGCCTTAACCCTGGTTGAGATTTTCAGTTCTTCTGAAGTATAACTTGCATATCAGCATCAACCTTCTCCTCCTTTTTGACAGGGTGCCTTTGTAAATGGTAATTTCCTGAATAGAGGATTGGAAAGGCACTCACAGTTCCTCTTAGTCTGAACGTCCTATGGGAAGCGATTTTCATGGAATATCAATGTATCCCTATAGCTACCGATACAGCTCCAGACATCACAGAAGCACAATCTGGGAGTGACATCACTGAGTTAATGCATTTCATGTTAGCAGAAGGTTGAACAGGATAAAGAGAAGCTCAAACAGACATAAATAAGAGGCTTCTGCATAGGGCACTGCGATGATAATGTTGGGGAAATATTGTTGCATAGCCAGAATCATCATGGACTTCTCTTCAAAATGAGGATAATTAACTGAAGCATAAGAATTTTTAATAAAACACAAATATATCTTAGAAACATATGCAGCAATAACAGTAATATGCACATCTGTTTCATCATTCATGTGCACCATGTAAAGAAATGGCATCTGAGTTCTAGTCAAATGTCTTCACTAAAAAATAAAGAGTAACTGCAAATGGTGCCATTTATTTTACTTTTAATTGGGACACTTGGTTTTATGTGATTTATTCTGCTTGAAAAAGTGATGTTACGTCGCCTTGTAAGTGTAAGGATGTGTCAGAGATAAAGACCAAAATCATCAACGTTCTTGTATTTCTGATCACCATGTATGGGTGTAAAAGCTGGACAGTAAAGAAAACTAATGGAGGAAAAACCCAAGTCTTGTTTGAGTTATTATGTTGTTGGAGGAACACTTTACAGATACCTTTGACTGCCAAATAGGCAAACAAGTGGGTCCTAGAACAAATCAAATCTGAACTATCACTAGAAGCAAAAATGATGAAACTGAGGCTGTCTTACTTTGAGCATTTAATGTGAAGGCAAGATTCACTGGAAAAGACAATAGCGTTAAGAAAAGTTGGAGACAACATGGAAAGAGGAAAACTAAATTCAAGATGGATTTACTCCCTAAAAGAACCCACAGGCTTGAATTTTTAAGAGGACAGGATAATTTGAAGACTGGTCATTCATAGGGTCACCATAAATTGGAGGTGATTTGATGACACATAATAACATTAACAAGTGTCCTTGATTACAAAAAGTTTGTCGTCAGCTGCTACTTGTATCCGAGCATAATTTTTTTCTGGAGGTCATTTTCTCAGTTGATGGATGTGTCTCTGGTGACTCAATATACCGATCCTGGCCTGAAACATGCGAACACACACATTACCCTGAATAGATGGTGGAGGGCATAGGTGAGTTTGACCAAGTTTCCATGCTTGTCGCTTAGCTTCTTCATGTCTGCAGCGTTCTCCTTTGAAGTAGTTGGTAGCAGCAGAGATGGTTTAGCACCAAAGTGGGTGATCTACAGCCGCTGCCTTCCAAGTTTGTGGGTTTATACCTAACACCTTCATGGTTTGTTTCAGTTGTCCCTGATAACACTTCAAAGGAGCTCCGTGAACTCTTGGGCTAAGTTCCCCATAAAGAATTTGACAAGGAAGCCTGGAACCATCCATATGGCAGGCATGTCCTATCCATCTAAGACGATGGACTTTGATGGAAGCTTAAATGCCATTTACATGTGCCTTCTCGAGAACTGTGATGTTGGTGACATAGTCATCCTATTTGACGTTCAAGATGGACCTTAGCTTCTGTTGGTGAAAACGTTCAAGCTTTTTGATGTCTTTGCAATAGAGTGTCCATGTTTCACAGTCATACAATAACGAGATAACAACAGCTTAGTATATTATGAGCTTTGCGTGAATTGATAAATCTTTGTCCATGAAGACCCGATATGTTGTTGATGATGATGTTGTTGTTGTTTTTGTTCAGTAGCATAGTCGAGTCTGACCTTTTCTGACCCCATGGACTGCTGTACGCCAGGCACCCCAATCTTCCGCAGCCCACTCAGCTCTATGCCCATTGTGCCAACAATGCCATCTAGCCATCTCATCCTCTACCGCCCCTTCTCCTTTTGCCTTCGATCTTTCCCAATATCAAGGCCTTCTCGAGGGAATTCTCTCTTCTCATCTGGTGGCCAAAGTACTTTAGCTTCATCTTCACTATTTGACCTTCCAAGGAGCAATCAGGATCAACTTATTTGATCTCTTTGCTGTCCAGGGTACTCTCAAAATTCTCTTCCAGTACCACATTTCAAAGGTGTCTATTCTTCTTCACTCAGCCTTCCTTATGGTCCAGCTCTCACAACCATACATTACTACTGGGAAGACTGTTGCTTTGACTATGTGTACTTTTGCTGGCAGGGTGATGTCTCTACTTTTTACTATGTCCCATAGGTTTCACATAGCTTGCTTCCCAAGAATTAGCCTTCTTTTTCTTTCATGGCTGCAGTCACTATCTACAGTGATCTTGGCTCCTAAGAATATAAATTCAGTCACTGTTTCCATTTCTTCCCCTCCTATTTGCCAGGGCAAATTGCCATTATATTAGACCCAGTGTGATAGACGACCAAAGGCCCAATGGGCAGCACCTTCACCCGATCCTGTTCACAGGTGCAGTTTTTAGACAGAATGCTATCAAGGTAAGAAAACTGGTCTACCTGTTCCAGAGTCGAATGGTGATACTGAACACTGGAAGGGCTGTCCTTGGGGCAGGTTGTGCAAGTACCTTAGTTTTCTGAGCATTTATGGTGATGCCAAAATGATCACATGCATTCTTGAAACAGTTGGATTTTTTGGAATAGTAGCCATGTTAGTCTGTGTTTCAGGCATATCAGAAACGTCTGATGCAGTGGACTTGATCCATGAAAGCTCACATTAAAAATATAACAGTTAGTCTTTAAAGTGCTGCAGTGTTTTTATTTTTGTATTTTGTGTTTACTTTCTGATATGCTTGAAACAGTTGACTGACTGATGCAGTTCCTCAGGTGTGAGAGCAGATGATGCAGTATCATTGGCATATTGCATTTCTGTCATCCTGTTAACACTGGTTAGTCTTTGGGAGTGTAGTCTAGCCAAATGAAAGAGTCCTCCATTGAAGCAGTATTTAATCTCTACACCTGTGTTGTTCTTAGATTTTCATATTGCATGGCAGACAAGTAAAGGGCAAAGAGGGTTGGAGCAAGCACACAATCCTGCTTCAATCCATGGGTGACTGGGAAGGCATCAATAAGAGATAATTAAAATATACCAATAAGCAAGAAAATAATAATTGATTTTGAAATACTTCAGGAAAGGTAAGATGGAACTTACCTCTAATGTCACTGTTTTGTTCTCCTAGACCAATGACTGCATATAAAGCTGGATGTAGGCTGCTATATCACTTCTTTGTCACTTACTGTCCTACTTTGCCAACATTTCTTCCTTGTTTGTATGCTACTCACTACCTGCTCTTGCCAGCAATGTTGTTTAAATAGGACATAAAGTAGGGGGAAAGCTAGGTGAATACATAATACTCATGGGACAATTTTAAAAAATAATCTACAGGAGGGGACTGTGAGGCAAATTTGCATTCCAGGAAAGAATACTTAAGTACTTAATCACAGCAGAATGTTTGTGATGAGGAAAATAATCCTCTTAACTGTGTCCTTACCACCTACCCCCAAGGAAGTGGGTAAAAGAATTGATAGTTTAAACTTTTATTGATCTACAATCAAAAAAGGAAAAGAAATGAAGTAACACATTTACTTTCCTTTATTTACTTGTACGGTAACTTCTTATATGGTAGAGATTTCAAAATTATGGCACCCAGAGTCCTTGTCAGGTAGTGGTAGTCAAGAATTCCGCCACTTTCATTCTACACCATGAGTACACAATGTGTAGTATAACCCATGCAAGATGATGGTAGAAACTCAGTTACCATTTTCTTCAGTGCTGAGAAATTAATGGATAAGTGCACATTGTTGCACTGAAGAAGAGAAGAAGAACGTTAACCCCTCCCCCCCCCAAAAAAAAAAAAAGATGTGGACTTCAGTTTCCAGAATCTTTAGCCAAGGGTTAAAATGATGTGTTTGGAAGGCCAAACAGTCTGTACAGCTTCTTTAAACAAAAAGACACAGTAAGTGCAGTGGTGGCAGTTTCACAGCCATGAGAGGGAAAGCTGAACTGAATGGTTAAATGTTTTAATTTCCAGGGCAAAATGCAGATGCATAAAAAGATTTAATTGTTGTTAAGTAATGTACACTGTAGGAAAACTCAGGGTGGCTGCCCTGTGTTGGTCCACCAACTGCACAGTAAAATTCAATCTAATTTTAAGCAATCAACAACACAAAACTAATCTCACATCACATCACCTTTTTGGTTTCCATTTGTCTCCATTTGGTTCACCAGTAGGGGCTGAATTGTGTGTGCACGTGTGTGTGTGTGAGTGAGAGCTAGTGAGTGAGAAAGAGATAGGCAGGGCTGTAGCCAGGATTCTAAATTGGGTGGGAGGATATTTTTTCAGGAGGGGCAACAATATCACACACACATATATAACATTAGCATTCCAGGGTGGGATAGAGGGGTGGACTGTTCGCTCGGGTGGGCTGATCCCTCCCTGGCCACCCCCTGGCTACGGTTTTGGAGATAAGGCTCCATTTTAGTTCACAATAATCATTTATGTGAGCATAGTTCTTACTCCAAAACCAAAGTCAGTTTCTGGAATGAACAAAATGTTATTACTGCAAAAGGAGAGCCAAATTAGCTTGACCAAACCTGGAGCTTTCCTATGTAGAGGAACCCTAATTCTTCAAGTTGATGTATTGTTAAAAATCTATTCTCTCATTTTCTATTAGCAAGGGGAGAAGAGATAAGATCTTTTTGGTTGGTTTCAGGGAATTTTTTTAGCCCAAATTGACTTAGGGGTTTCCCACAAAGGAAAAGCATCCAGCGCTGACTGTTCATATTTACACACAGCTTGCATCATTTCAGGTTATGTCTCTGTTAGTATAATTGAAAGCACATAAGACAAGCACTGAATGAGAATCCCTCTGCTGTTGAAAAATCACACTCACACTTAAGACATCAATGACCTGCCACAGAGCGTTTTCCACTTCATTTTGTTCTGTTGAGTCACCTTGTTTTTTCTGAGCAATCTGAATTGTGTGTGTCTGTGTTTTCCCAAGGAGCCAGTGTCCCACATTTATAATCTGGCAAGCTGGCTTAGTACAAGAAGGCTCATGTCCAATGGTTTCTCGTGAATCTCCTTCTCATACACCAGTGTAAGTGCAATGGTGTAAATGGCAGCAGTGAAGTGCCACTAGTTCATGGGTTGCCATTTGAATCCTTCATCACAGATAAACTCATGGAACTGGCATGGAATGAGGAATCCAAACACTAACTTAATAACCAGCAGCAATGTACCACTGCAGTTTATGCCATTACAGTTGGCCACAATATTTTAACTTATATTTATAGTTGTGTATTTGTATCCATAGCTCTGTAGTCAAACACAATGAAAATATGTGTGTGTGTTGTTGCACTAAGACCATGGAAAGACCAAACAGAAATGTTGCATTGAAACATCTTGAAATGTTTCAGAAGCAGACAGTTGTTTGTGGTCATCTTGAATTATATCAGTTCATTCATCAGCCTTATGCCTCATATCCTCCTCTTCACTTAAATCTATGTTTTAAAGCTTTATTCTAGTTGCAAAACAGTTGCCAAAATATTTTGTCTCTTAGCACAAAGCATGCAGAGCTCTTAATTATCTAATAAAGCCCTGACAATGCATATTCCCCTTTTCTCCTACATTATATATATTTGGCCTAGAATCTGTTTACGATTCCTATTTCTTTGCCCCTAATTTATTACTTATTTAAGGCATTTTATCTTTCTCTTCATCTGAAAAGGCTATTTGCAGACTATTTATTAATGCCTTCTATTTACTGGGTCTTCAAAAGATGTTAGTAAAATTGCCTCTGGTACAAAAGGAATAGAGCACCCAATCTCTCTTTGAAGACTTCTGATTATGTTTTCTCAATGTGTCTTCTTGTTTACAGTCTCGCCACATCTGCAAGAAATTTCTACCATCCGTATTTTACTGCCAAATGAATTGGAGCAATTACAAATCTCATGGGCCCTACCAAGCATACAGTAATTACTGCCAATGAAATATTTAAAAGCAGCTTTCTCTGAAGTTAACACAAACAAAAGTTAGATCTTGCCCATCTTAGAAATATATGGCCATATATATTAGTAAATGCATTCTTCAGACTTTAGTTTTATTTTCGCTGTGTTACTGATAATTGGATTGTCTGATTCCTGAAGTTAAATCAAGAGGATATTCCAAGTATGTGACCCTTTTTATGCAGGTAGAACCAAAGGTAAAGGTCACCCTTGCTTGAAAGCCAGTCATATCTGACTCTAGGATTCAGTGCTCATCTCTGTTTATAGCTAAAGACCAAGCACTGCCTGAGTCTGCAAATATTTCCATGGACATGTGGCAGGCATGTCTAGACACTGGAGTGCACAAAATGCTGCTTACCTTCCCACCAAAGTGGTACCTATTTATCTACCATGTTTTCCCCGAAAATAAGACACTGTCTTATATTTATTTTTCCTCAGGAAGATACACTATGGCATATTTTCAAGGGATGTCTTATTTTTATTATGCCACTAACTGCCCGTTTTCTTTACCACTCTGTGCCAGGACGCTGCATATCCACGCCTATTGCTATGTCTTATTTTCAGGGTACGGCTTTTATTGTGCAAATGCTGAGAAATCCTGCTACAGCTTATTTTATGAGTATGTCTTATTTTCGGGGAAACACGGTACTTGCAATTTCTTGTTTTCAAAATGCTAACTTGGCCGGAGCTGGGACAGACAGGGGCTCACTCGTCATGCAGCTCTTGGGTATCGAACTCTGACCTTCCAGTCTTCAAGTTCAGCATCTTAACCACTTGAGCCACTGCAGTCCCTGTTATGCGGGTACTGGAACATTAAAATGGCTCTGCACTGCTTCAAGCCGCAGCTATGCCAGAAACACTATAATTCATAGAGCTATGCAGAGAAGCTACACAGTGCAACTTCTGCAGTAACAAGCAAGTCACTGGTGATGTGAAAGGCCAGAGGATATATAATCAAATGCAGCTTAGGTGGGACAGCTGAGGTCTCTTGAAGTAAATGCCACCACACTATCAAATCCACTTCAAAAGGATTCAGTGCCACCCAGCTATCCAGCATCTGTCAAATGGTTCCTGTATCATTGGTAACATCTATTCATGAACATTTATTCCTTGGATAAAATTTGAAAAAGATAATGAGCTTCATTTCTTCTAACAATAAACTAAGACCATGACTTGTAGCTTGAAACAAAAATGGGGTATCCCTGCTCTGCTGCAGTGGCTTAAGTGGTTAAGACACTGACTAGAAGGTGGCAGGTCAGCAGTTCGATTCCCAGGTACTGTATGATGGTTTTAGTGCTGATCTCTGTCCCAACTCCTGCCAAACTAGCAGTTTAAAAGCAAGAAATAGCAAGTAGATAAATAGGTACCACTTCAGTGGAAGGCAAACAATGTTCTGTGTCTAGGCATGCCTGCCACATGCTCATGGAAATGTCTGCAAAACTCAGACAGCGCTGGCTCTTTGGCTATAAACAGAGATTAGCACTGGACCCTACAGTCAGATACGATTGGCTTTCGAGCAAGGGTGACCAGACCCCCTCTCTCAAAAAAGTAGTGATTTCTGTACACACAGCTGTGCAACATACAAGACATATTTACATTAAAACACATTTTAAAATGACATTTCAACATGGCCTGCACTCAGTAACTTCCAAGAGTTACAGTTCCGTTGGGGAATATTCAGAGCATTCATGAAGAAGAATAAGACAGGGGAGGGAGGAAAGAAGTGAGACTGCCTGTCGCTTTTAACTATTTAAAGCAGAGATTCTTGAAGGGAGGGATGTATGTTCATAAAGAGGTTCTTTACAGAGGTAGAATAGGTTGTGTGCTGGAGACTGAATAGAACACTTGCACCTTTGTAAATTAATATTTCTGAATCAAACCATTTGGCATTGCGGGGAGGGGGCCATGGACTGTGTTTTCAACCTGCCCTGTGAACTATCTAGACTAGAGAATGTTGACTGTGTATTAATCACCTCAGTGTTGTTACTGTTTGCCAGACAAGCAAGTTTTGACCTGGTTTCTCTGCAGAACATAATTTTGCTATAAAACACAACTGCAACTAGCAATTTAGGCATGTGGAGCAAGCAGCACAAAATGGGTCACCAAGTCAACATGAAAGTGATAATAATACAACGAGTCATAAACAGTACTGAACGCATTGCCAACATCTCGCCACCTCCACAGGGGATCAGCAATAATGACAGAATGACAAAAACAACTGACTTTTCCGTATTGAAAGTCCAAATCCTTGGACTACCAAGACCAGGATGGACTACTCTTCCAGCAGATGAAGTTTGGTCTTCCCAAGATCCAATTATACCAGCCATCCACCTGGATGTTGCCTGGTCTGAGTTCTTGCTCAACCTGCCCTCCACCACCTCACTGGAATCTAGTATACCAATTGCCTTTTGTTTGCTGTTCCCCTGTAGCTTAGTTTACTGGCTTGGCAGCTGCTGAAAAAAATCAATAAAATTCACCCAAGGCTGGGCCTAGAGTTTTCTCTTTCAGTGGCTGCCAACCAGGGGTTCTCAACCTTTTCAAGCTGAGGGCCAGGTCATGCTCCCTCAGACAGCATGCCTACCTCAACCTATTCCACCTCAAGATTAGGTTCCACACAGTTAGTCAAAACTTCTGCCAGACAATGTACCATAGAGGGAAAACAGCATCCCTTTTCTGCCCACATGGGGAAGTAACTATTGTTGCTATACATCAAGAGCAGAAATAAAAAACAGCAAAAAAGGAGTGGGTTGTTTTCTCCTTTCTCTTCTGTAACAGCATCATTACAGGTATATTAAGCCCACTGCAAAGGGTGATCAATCCACAGTAAAACTTGCATCCACAGAAGCAAAACAAAGGGAGGTTAGAGAGGAGACTTACTCTACAGCCCGAGTCTATATTATTAAAACAAAGGCATGTTACTAGAAATGAAAATGTGCAAAAGAGGAGGTTTAATCAATAGAAGAATGCCTGCTACAGTGTGCAAGTACTGCTGTTCTGATTTGTTTTGTTTTGTTGCTTGGAAGAGATAAACCTAGGGAGTGATCAAGTCCCAAGCTTTTCAATGGATACACAAAGCAATGTAATTCAGTATATTGCCATATCCCTAGTCACAGCCCTCTTCATAAATCTGCCAACTAACCGCAATGCGCCCACACTCAGACCTGAATATGTCCTTGTTAAAGCAATAACAGAATCTCACAGAACTCTGCCAACATGTCTTCAGTAGTGCTGGCCAGTGTTCACCTACTCCTGAATAGAACATGGATTTAATATACATTTTCTCTCTCTCTCTCTTTCTTTTTTTATAGCACCTTTGCTACTTCAAGTAGCTTTGAAAGCTTTCTGAAGCACAGTCATAAATTCAATATTGGCAAGGCAGCTTCTGTGCATACAAAAGAAACCACGGATACAGGCTCCATCTTTTATACAAACAGCTTCTGGCTCTCTACCTGACTAATTTGGGATCGTGGGCTTGTACCTTGTTATGTCATAAAGCTTAGCACAAATATGAACTTCTCTGATATATGTGAAGATTAGGTTTAATGTCTCTACTAAAGAACAGTGCCACTAAAAGATAGGCATGGCTGAATTTATATAATTTGGCTTTATTTGATTTCATAACTTTCTTTTTGTTCTGTCCTGTTCCCCACATCAGTTATTTTTACGTACACATCTGCATAAAAACTATTCCACATTTTTATTCCTTGACTGTGCTTTTGTGTAGATTTCTCCCTAATATGCACCTTTTATAAAGTCTGAAGAACTACAACCTAAAATTCAGAATAGTGAAAACATAGATATATAACCACATTTCTCTTTGTTTGGTTTTTGGAAAGTGTAATATAGATACATTTACACCAAAATTCAAAGAGAATGAATGTTTCACCCATTCCAGCTTAATCAATGTATCAAGACTGACCAGAACCGTAAAGCAAACCTTGCTGCAAAATCTGCAACCCACAGTTCAAGAGAACTCTAATTTATTTCCTTATCATATGGAAAGAGACTTGAAGGTTACTGGGTATGAAACACAGGTTGAGAAAATAAAGAGATACATCTAAAGCATAGATCATTATCATCATCATCTAATAGAATGTTAAATGAAGTTTCTAGGGAACGTATCATCAAGACTGCTCAGTCAAAAATGTATACCTGGAGGCGGTACTAAGCAATAGAATAAATACTTGGAATAATAAAGCATTATGTGCTCAATATGTACCAATAACATTGGAGGTTAAGTGCATAGGACTAATAATTGGGTGTGACTAAAATCTAGTATCCTAAAATAGGACAGAAGGACTAATACAGTATCTGCTGCCCAAGAACAATGAACCAATATATTAAAGCAAAAACTGCAAGAAATTGGTTATTTGGCCTGGCAATAGGAATTGCAGGTAAACATTTATATTTCCCACAGTTATCACAGCAGGAGCATTGTAAAGAATTAAAATTGTAGCTCACAAATCCCAACACCAAGGCAGGTGTATGTGGGGTCTAACCTGTGGTACAAATGTGCCCTATGCTGGTCTTAGCCTTCCGTGACACAACACCATGACTTTGCCCCATAAAAACTAACAGCTCCTCTTGAATTCTACAGGAACCTGTTGAGGGGCAGAAATACTGGTCTCTCCAGAATACAACTGGGTTCCTGTTGAAAGGGACCTGGAGGGCTCTAAGCAATCTACCTGTCCTCCTCCCACCTTTCCTGTCATCATAATGACAGACATTTCACAACCAGTTCTCTAAAAACTGTGATAGATGATGGCACTGTTATTAATGCACATTTATACCTTACAAAACATGAGTTATGCTCCCCTCTATGTCTGATCTGCAAAGGTTATATTAATCTATTATGGGCTGTCTTCTTAGTCAGACTGCAAGTTATATCTGTGAGGCTGCGGCAGCACAGTGGTTAAGAAGGTCACTTTGTTAGCTGGAAGGCCAGCAGGTCAGCAGTTTGAGACCCGGGTACTGCATGATGGAATGAGCACCCATCTCTGTCACAGCTCCTGCCAAACTAGCAGATCGAAAGCAAGAAATTGCAAGTAGATAAATAGGGACCACTTCAGTGGGAAAAGATCTTGGGGACATGAAAGGTAAAGGTAAAGGTTTCCCTTGCTCGAAAGCCAGTCGTATCCGACTCTAGGGTTCAGTGCTCATCTCTGTTTCTAAGCCGAAGAGCCAGCGCTTTCTGCTTCTGCAGACGTTTCCATGGTCATGTGGCAGGCATGACTAGACACTGGAGCGCATGGAACGCTGTTACCTTCCCACCGAAGTGGTCCCTATTTATCTACTTGCAATTTCTTGCTTTCAAACTGCTAGGTTGGCAGGAGCTGGGACAGAGACGGGAGCTCATTCCGTCCTGCAGTACTCGGGAATCGAACTGCTGACCTTCCACCTCCCAGTCAGCGTCTTAGTGACTTGAGCCACTGCAGTCCCTGGGGACATGAAAGGAGCCTCATTTGGGTGTCCCCTGAGTGGAGTTTCTCCAGTAAAAATCCTTTCAACCCAGAATAATGTGTGACACAAAATTATTATTCATTATATCTGTTTCTGGAATCCTGACTTTTTTGTAAAAGAAAATATGGCCCTTTATTGAAATGTGTGAAACACCAATTGCAGAATAAGAAAGAAAATCCAGAAAATCACTGTGAACATCAGAAAACCTTAAAAGAGTTCCATTTAATATTTTCTTAGTGGTTGGGTTGCAAAAAGCAGGGACTTGAAAGCTTGCCTTGTTTGTAACATTTTGCTGAGCCAAACAAAATATTAAAGGTAAAGGTCTCCCTTACTCAAAAGCCAGTTTTGTCCAACTCTAAGGGTTGGAGCTTATCTCTATTTACAGCCAAAGAGTTACAGTCAAACCTCACATAAAGAGTGTCTCGCTTAAAGAGTAACTCACTTAAAGAGCAAAATTTTCTCTGAATGTTCGCTTCGCTTAACAAATAAAACCAACCAAAAACTCGCTTAACAAATAAATCGGGGTTCACAATCCCCCCCACACACAATTGGTCACTTACAATGGTGTTTCGCTTAAAGAGCAAACTCGCTTAAAAAATCCTGTGGAACGCATTATGCTCTTTAAGCAAGATACAACTGTATCTGCATTTGTAGATGTTTCCTTGGTCATGTGGTAGGCATGGAATGCTGTTTACCATCCCACCAAAGTAGTACCAATTTATGTACTTACAATTTCTTGCTTTTGAACTGCTAGGATGCCAGGAGCCTGGGACAGATGATGGGAGGTCACTACATCGCACAGCACTACAGTTGTAAACTGTTGACCTAGCAACTTTCTGGTTGTCAAGCTCAGCATCCTAACCACTACGCCAGCATGGCCCCAAGACAAAATATTAATAAACCCCAAATTCTTCTATTTAGCTGACATTTTAACTGATCTGACATTAGATTTTGAACCATGAAAAACAAAATTCATTATCATTTGAGATGCTCACATTGAATTTTACACCAAATTGCCAATGTAAATGCACACAAAACATAAAACATAAGGTCTGAGGGCCGGGATTGTCAACAATCTCCCCTTTCTGACTCGTCTGTGGCTCCCCTCTCCTCTAATTAATTTTTTTAATGTTAAGGTCGTGTAGATTTTATATTTGTTTTTAGATAGTAAATGACACAGTGGGGTTAATATTGCTATGTTTTTAATGGTTTTTAATTTTTCTTAAATTGGTTTTAACTTGTGTACACCACCCAGAGTCCATTGGATGGGGCGATATATAAATCTATTATTAAATTAAATTAAATTAAATTAAATTAAATTAAATTAAAACAAACATTTGTATAACTCTGAAAATAACATAAATATGTTTTTTAAAAACCCTGCTTGCTAACAAATGGATTTATCAAACAAAATGATATACACATAGGCATGTATTATCATACAATATATGAATACAGTAAAACCTCAATTAAAGAGTGCCTCGCTTAGAGACTAACTCGCTTAAAGAGCAGTATTTTCTCTGAATGGTTGCCTCGCTTAACTAAAACCAACCAAAAACTTGCTTAAGAACTAAATCAGGGTTCAACCCCCACCCCCGTCCAGAAGTCACAATTGGTCACTTGCCATGGTGCTTCACTTAAAGAGCAAACTCACTTATAGAGTTCCCATGGAACATATTATACTCTTTAAGTGAGCTACCACTGTATAAGAATATATTGGATACCTTAGAGTCACTATTCATCGAGGAGTTCACACAATGGTAGACATCTCCATGCCAACATTCCACACATGCAAATGGACTTGAGAAATCAAGTCTATCTGTGTGTGGGTTTTTAGCCATATGGATATCATGTCACCCCCTGGCTAGGCAGACCATGACATGTGCCCTCCACTTTCACCTTTCCCAAGGGATCTGATGGAGGACACTTTGGTGAGCCTTACTCACTACTACATGAATGTTTAGGTTAATTGTCTTTTAAAAACATTTCAATATTCCAAAACAAATGAACAACAAAAAGCAAGTTTAAAGTTTAAAAGTAAGGAAAACTCAAGATTGAAAAATGTGAAATGGGGAGAGTGAAATAGATTTGTCCATCCACAGTGAGTAGTGGCTTTTACTCCCTAACTCCCTTACTCCCTAACTCTTTCGAAAGGAGCTTTGTACAGAGGAGCCTGGTGTGCGGTGGTCCATGGGGTTGCAAAGGGTTGGACATAACTGTGCAAATGAACAACAAAACCTAACTGAGAAGCGCTGCAAATGAAACATGCGGCCCCATTTCCTAAACCACACACAAAGGGGGCACAATATAGAAACATTTGCAGTGATTGATCTTGCCAAGACTTGAGGAAGACTAAGGAGTGCAACAAGAACCAGTCTCCTCTTGAGGCTTCTTCTGCAACTGAAATGCACCCAACAGTGAAAATCTTCAACAACAGGACAATTGCCAAAAAACCACGAGGGTTTCGTGCAAAATATGTACCTGTATCTGTTTGTTTCTCTTCAGTTTTACACACATGTACTGGGAGTACAAAGGGGAGTACAAAGGGAGACTTCGGTAGCTCAAGTGGTTAAGATGCTGAACTTGAAGACTGGAAGGTCAGAGTTCGATTCCTGAGTACTGCACAATGGAGAGAGCTCCCATCTCTGTCCTAGCTCCTGCCAACCTAGCAGTTTGAAAGCAAGACATTGCAAGTAGATAAAGAGGGACCACTTTGTTGGGAAGGTAAACAGCATTCTGTTAGCTCTGGTATTGAGACATGCCTGCCACATGTCCATGGAAATGTCTGCAGATGCAGAGAGTGCTGACTCTTTGACTATAAACAGAGAAGAGCACTGAACCATAGAGTCAGATACAACTGGCTTTCGAGCAAGGGTGACCGTTACCTAGTGGTGGGCAGCAACAGGTTCGCACCCCCAGGAGGGGAGTAGCAAAATTGGGTGGCCTCCAAGCAGGGTGGTGGTTAAATTGGGTGGCCTTCAGGCAGGGAGGGTAGCAAAATTGGGTGGTCACACCCACCTCCATGCCCTTTCCCATCAGGTTTTGTCCCTGCAAGTGGTTCAAGGTCTCCCTTGCTCAAAAACCAGTCATATCCAACTCTAGGGTGCAGTGCTCATCTCCATTTACAGCCAAAGAGCCAGTGCTGCCTGTGTTTGCAGATGTATGCATGGCCATATGGCAGGCATGACTAGATCGCCCACAATGTAGGCTCCGCCCATGATTTAGGCTCCACCCATGATGTAGGCTCTGCCCATGACATAAGCTCTGCCCACTTTGTGGTAGTGGCTCTGCCCACCACTGCCTCACTGGGAGTAATCCACAGTATGCAAGGAGATTTACTTCTCAGTATACTATGTGGAATCAGGGACTTTTAGGCCATTTCCGTTGCTCTCCTCCTCCATATAGGAAAGCCAGCATTAGAACATACCCAACCTTTCATCACAGACATCCACCAATGGAAGGTCTGCCTTCTTTGTAAATAATGAAAGCCCATGTTTCATGTGTTTGATTTAAGATATGCATGGGAGAGGTTGCACCTTTGATTATCCACTGTGGTTCCTAGAACAAGAGCCAGCCTTTGTAATTATGGGTAAGCTGCACAGTCCTAGAGTACACATACTCCCTTCCCAAAGAAGAGAATTGTGAGCCAGCCCTGTATATTCTCTACCTGAAAAAGGGAAAGTTAATTAGATTTTCTCAGATTTCCTCCAGACTTTGCTTATTTTTTGCAGTCTTCTCCCAGCACCCCGCCAGCATGTGTTTACTGTTTACATTGAAGAGGGCCACTTGCACGTTGTCAAGAAAGAAGAAAATTCCTCAAAAAGAAAAGAAAAGAAAAGGTAGATTGATTTGTTTGTAGATGCAAATTTAGAATATTATTTTTATTGGTATAAAACACATGTGCTAATTTATATGTATAAATTAGCAATTACAGCACTGTAATATGTTTCCTCTCACTATAGCCACGGGGGGGGGAGGGGGGACTGAGCTCTGCTGAGAGTTCCTGTAAAGTCTGCTGCTGGTGAGAAAGTCAACATTCCACTTTCCCTTTTTATTGTTCTTTAGCTACACTTGAACAATGAACTTTTTCAAAGCGGAGGCACCTTCAAAGAGGAGAGCCTGCTTTGTACAGAAGGGCACACAGCTGCCCTGTTTGAATTGCCTTGCTGGAAACCTTTGGGAGTCTGTGTTCTAGCAGTGAATGGGTTGGAACACAGAGCTGGAAATGGCTGTAATCACAACTGTGAATTCTCCTTTTGTTCATCATGCTGAACTGCAGACATATGGTACACTGTACAGATAAATAGACACACTTGATCTTGTGTATAAAGTGAATGGGGCCTTTTACTGCTAAGAAATATCAAAGAATCTATTATCACTACCAGAGAGATGGGCAAACCAAAGGAGATCTGGGCTCAAATCATCATTTGATCATGGAAACTCACTGGGATGTGGGTGGCATTGATAAAAATGCTCCTTAAGTATCTCACTTATCTTGAAGACCTGTAGGTCAGATGAAACATGACATAACCTAACATAGGATCAGACCACTTGCAATCAGAGGGTGGGGAGTACTGCCTTCTGCATGACAGAAGGCTTGCCTTCCTCATCCAAGCAGCACCAGCATAGAATAGCCCTGAAGCTGTACTGGTGCAGGATCAAGCATGTGTTTATAACTGTAATAAGAGTTTGTTTGTTTTGCCCGCCACATGTCATGGGTTCAAACAAGGGCCACTTTATTATGACAAAATAAGTTGTTGCAAACTATTGCACTGGGGACTAAGTAGTGAAGGTGCATGATAATAACTCTGGTCAATACCAGAGAATTTGGTTCCCAGGTAACAGGGACAGCAGAAAAGCTCTGCAGGCAGGCCAGCACTGTGCCCAACAGTGGGACCAAGCCATGCAACCAGGAAGCTGGCTAAGGTTCCTGATCAGCTGTCCCAGGTCTGCAGCTATTGGACAGCCATGAGACACCCCAAGTGATACTGCTGTCCGAGGTCCTGAATTACCCGAGACCCCAACCAAATAACTAAACAGGCCATTCTGATTAAAATCACCCACACTACCCGCCACACAGGGTACAGCTAACGAGTGTACTCCGACCCATCCCAGACCAACCTACCAGGCTGGAGGCCCCAGTGCACTGGAAGGAGCAGATTGAGTAAAAAAGCAATGAACCCATGGAGGCCCTAGCCTCTGGAATGGTAGAATTGGGCACGTAGCATAGCAAAAGAAGACCAGGCCATGGCCGTCAGGTATGAGAGGAAAAGAATGGGTGCAACGGAGGTGCCTCGGTCCATCGCATGGAAGGAAGTCCACCAGTGCAGGCCTTGCCTTTGTGACTTCAGAAATGTGCCATCCCACCTATGAGAAGAATGCCACCTGCAGATGCACCGCAAAGAAAACAGAAGAATGGAGGCAGGGGCACCTCAGTCCATCACATGGAAGGAGGTCCACCAGTGCAGGCCTCACCTTCTTGAGTTCAAAAATGTGCTATCCCACCTATGAGATGCACGCAACCAGTGGACACACTGCAAAATGTTCAATATGAAGACTGGCAGGAAAGAACTTCATGGCATGTACTTGTGCCAGCTCACACTCATTGGAATTGTCTTTCTTCACCAAAACAAGAAATTAGATATGAAGGGATTTGCTTGTTGAAATTAAGCATGTTGCAAGATCTCACACAGTTGTTTGCATTTTTTAAGGGACAAATTTACTACCTCTAGTGTAGGATTTGTTGTTGTTGTTCAGTCACACAGTTGAGTCCAACCCTTTGCAACCCCATGCACCACTACACACCAGGCTCCTCTGTCCTCTGCCATCCTCCGTAGCCTACCTGGATCTATGCCCACTGTGTCAATGTAGATATCCAGTTATAAAATAAATAAACATCTGCTTCTTAGTTAGTGTGGGAGATGCCCTTAGATTAATCTGTTTTTAATATTGCTTCAAATTTTGCTTACAAAAAGAGGAAAAAATAAATCAGAACTGCCATATTTTTAAGTAATTGGTGGCTCGTTAATCTGTAGTAAACTATTTGACACAGAAATTCTTGCTACCTAATGATGACATTTCTCAGTTTTGAAAGCACTAAAATTGTTTGAGCTAAAACCTGACACTTGTCCCTTTAAGGCAGGGATCCTCAACCTATGGCCCATGGCACCAAATCATTCGGCTTGCTCCCTCACTCTAGCTGCTGCTTCCACTGCCTCTACTTCAATCCTTATCTCCTCAGCTTGGCTTGGTGTGTTCCTAACAGTCCTCTGTAACAGGGCACAAGTTGTAAGGCTTACAACATCTGCCCGCCTACAGAGCACCATTAGTGACACACCAAGTCAAGTGAAGGAGACAAGGATTGAGGCAGCAGAAGTGGCCATGGGGGCATTTCCAGCAGCTGTGGTTGACTTTCCAGCAGCCTCTGGGGCATTTCCTTCATCATGCGATGCAGTTCCTCCAGGCCGATAAGCTGGGGAGCGGTGTGGGGGTAGGGGGTTTGGGGTGTGGTGAGCTCTGGGTGGCTGCTGCTGCTGCCAAAAGAGGCAGCAGTGAGGGGACCACCAATCCAACCCCTCAACAGTCTGTGGGAGCATGACCAAGCCCCCGGTTTATAAAGGTTGGGGACCCCCGCATTAAGGAACTGGATCAGTGGTGGGCATCAGCAGGTTCACACCGGTTTGCCAGAAACAGTAGCAGAAATTTTGGCTGGGCTTGCCCATTCAAGTTTTGAAATAAAGTAGTCCTAATTTAGGTGCCATGCAGGGCTTTCCCCTGGCCACACGCACCATACCATGCCCACAGTGTGGTAGTGAATTTTTTTTGAGCCCACCACTGAATTGGATGTTGTATAGGTTTAAGATACCCAAGCCTTTGGATCTTCCAAAACATCACTTATTTTCCATCCACTTGTTTCCTTTCTTTAAATGACTGGAATAACTAAAGTTACTATAGTGTGCCTGAAATAATAAATGTTTCAGAATTTCAATTATGCTAAATATTGAACTGCTGGATCCCCTTCCCCATCTTTTCTGTATCTAATGAATTATGCACAACCATTATCCTACTATTAATTAACTATAACAAGGTCAGCATATTTGTTGACACCTTCTCAAGCCTATATAATGTATCAGCATCACCTTAGCTAAGATCACAGGTAAAGCACAAAGCATACAGATCCATATATCATTAAACACAATTTGTTACCACTTGCGTCCTCGACACTATGGTCGTGAAGCAGTTGGAGCATGCTGATACGGGCCAAGAAGGCTAGGAAAGGATGGATGAATCTGGAACAAGAAAAGGGAGCAGGGGAGGCTTTGCATTGAGGATTTCATCAACAGTGTAATAGAAACAATACCATTTGTTAACTGAATTCTTACAACTGGCCTGTTTACATACCCAATGGATTTAATGGGGATATCTCATATTAAAATGGATTTTGGGTAAATACCCTCTTCTCTAGAACATTGCTTTGCAAAGTTTTTCCATGGTTCACTACAGTTTAACCCTCAAACCTTTTTCCCTACCAGACCTCCACTCATAAGCACATGAACTAACAAAAAAAATCTCTATAGTATTTTTTCCAGTACCCTTGAGCATAATTGGTACACACCATTTGTAATTAGGGAAAAGAAGTGTCATCTAAGAACAGTTGTATGAAGGGACGGTCATATTTAACTCATTTTGGATAAACAGCTAGGATACGATAACCTTCAATGTTTTCTTAGCACATAAAGATTGCATATGTGCTTATAGTTATAATTTTAAAAAGACAAAATCAAGCTTCTCAAGGAAAGCTCTGTTTCTCTGCTCCATGCTAAGCCCACCCTTGCTTGAAGAAGCTTACCATGATATACAGTATACTGATAATAATTTCATGTCAGAGATTACTCTGGGTTGAAAGGATTTTTGCTGGAGAAACTCCACTCAGGGGACTCCTGAATGAGGCTCCTTTCATGTCCCCAAGTGCAGCACTAATGCATACTCCTTAAGAAGTAGGTTATAGTGAGAGAGATTGTGATTGGCCTGGAAACAAAAGCTTTTGTCCCAGGGATGCTCAAGCCCATGTCTATTTAGATCCAAGTCCAATACTTGGTCAATCAATGTGTGTTTCAAGAAGAATGGGTGTAATAACTATCCAGCAAACTGAAAGAAGTCACACAGGGTGATGGATGGAAAAGAATATTTTGGTTTCAGCTGTCTCAATAAAATACTTTTTTTCCACACATGTCAATGTTCATTGTGGGACAATCCACACCTCATTGCACAAATTTACACTTTTGCAAAAGTTAGTGAGTTTCTTTAGGGAAATGAAATGAGCGGGCAAATGGGATTGAAATTTAAAAAACATAATTAAAAAAAAGGAAAACCAACCTTGTTTAGTCAAGTGGGAGAAAGACATACATTAAAGAAAGTGTAGACATCAGTGTGTTCTTGGAAAAATGTACATAGTTGTGCATAAGTTATGTATAATGCAAAGCTCCCTACACTCCTATAAAGTTTTGAGTCTGACATAAAGTTTTGAATCTGAATACAAAAGAAAAATGGGGAGAGGATCAAAGTGGGATTTGGAAATCTCAAAAGAGATTCACATCCTGACCCAGAAGAAAGGTGGTTCTGATCACCTTCATCCCAGTGCAAACTTTGTTTTCAGTTTACTTCCTCACCTCCTTCCATTTGCTCTCTCTTGACTCTATCACCCATCTTTTTGCCACCCTATAAAACACTGGGTTCTTCTTCCGTCCTTGCAGCTCTTCTCCTTCTGCTCCTTGTTCCGCTCACATCTTTCACTGGGTTCCGCCATCATGAGCTTCAGAGAGACAGTATTTTACTTTAAGGGCCTCTAGTCTGATGCATTATCAGCTAATTGCCTGGAGGAAGGAAAGGAAGGTCATGTCCCCTACTGCCTAATTTACAATGCAAAGAGTGTCTTCTCCTCTGTATGCCAGGGAATTATTATACCCATTCTGCCTGAAAAACACCTATGCTTAAGCTTCAGAAAGTTGCCATAAATAATATCTCCTCTAAACAAACTTATAATTATATTTGGCTTTCTAAAAGCCATTGTCTAAAAGAATCAGACACCTTGTCTTGTCTTTTTTCCAACAAAGACATCTGGGCTGAGCTGGGAGGATCGTCAAGCCTTTATGCTTGTTCAGTGTTCTTTTCTCCTTTTTGTGTGTGCTTGAATTTCATTTTTTCTGTATCTGTCCTTGTGAAACTCGGCTCCAATCAGCCTGTTTTACATGGCTGATGCCTGTTTAAGACCAAAAGGACAAAGCTAGCAGGTGCCTCTGAAAAGAAAAGAACTGCCAGCCTCACTGCACCATTGGTGAGGATGTCTAGTGCGGCTGGTAGGCTGTGGATGACATGCATATCCATGAGAGAGAGAGAGAGAGAGAGAATGCAGGCAGGGAGAGGGTTGAGTCTCCTCTGTTTGAGCCACAAGCTGCCCTTCTGAGGTCAGCACACAGAAACAGAGACATTAAAGAACTGCCCTCTACTCAAGGAACCTGACTCAAATAAGTGCCTCCCTGCCATGGTTAGCAGAAGGAAAGTGGCAGTCTTAGCTGCATCAAGAGTTGGGATATTCACTTTCCGTAAGCCTGATTAGGTTGTCTGCCCTAAAGCTATGTAAGAACAGCCTCCCTTTTCTTTACTGCTCAGCTAATGAAATATCAGCTCAGTGTGGGAGAAGTTGAGTGGGGTTTCCCAGAGCTGTGGGTTGCCCACTTACGCTCCACTGATTTAAAATAAACACAAGAGACAGCAGGGGGACATTGTCCTAAATTTTAGAAATTATTCTCCATCCAAAATTCAGTGCATCATTTGCTTCCACTTTGGCAGAATGATCTACGCAGATCTGTTCTCTTTTTTTATTCTCATAGAAGCGATTAAACCAACCAACCACAGGTAAATGATCAATAAGGAAATAATTCACAAATGTTCACTTAAATTCCATAAAGATCACCCTTGCTCAAAAGCCAGTCGTATCCAACTCTAGGGTTCAGTGCTCATCTATGTTTCATAGCCAAAGAGCCAGCGTTGTCTGCATTTGCAGATGTTTCTGTGGTCATGTGGCAGGCATGACTAGACACTGGATTGCACAGAATGCTGTTTATCTTCCCACCAAAGTGGTCCCTATTTAACTACTTGCAACTTCTTGCTTTCAAACTGCTAGGTTGGCAGGAGCTGGGGAAGAGACAGGAGCTCACTCTGTCCTGCACTATTCGGGTATCAAACTGCCTTCCAGTCAGTGTCTTAGCCATCCATACTGAGCATTTTTTTTTTGTCCCTACAAAATGTCCCTCTTTTATTCTTCTCCTCACAACTCATCTTGTAAAATACTTCCAAATGCTGGCAAATGTTTTCCCCTCACCAATAATGAACTGCTGGAGAGCTCAGTGGTTGAGATCCAAAACCAGAGATTGGGAGCTTAATTCTATAATCCAGAGTGTTTTTGAAATTCTAAGGCTCTAATGGAAAGGTTTTTTTTTCTTTCCACAGTGGTCTTGTGGATTCTTTTCTATCAGCCGAAGTGAAGTGACAGCCAGGAAAGGTAGGACAGATACTCACAGACAAGCTCAGTAAAAATATGTTATCCCTAGTAATGATGAAGAGATGCTGAATGTGTTTCAGCAGAAACTCAACTTGACGAACTAAGTAGCAACAAGATGGACTTGTGTAACTCACTCATTTTTTCATAAACTCTTCAAGCGCCTTCATAAACGTCATTTGAATTCGTCTCCAAGTAAAGGTGACTTGAAGTTAGATATAATTATATCTAATTATAATTATAATATCAATATCACAATCCACAATGCAGTAATGATCTGCATCCAAATCCCTTTGAATCTCAGCAAAATTCATGTGTAGACTCTGAGCTTTCCAAGATGCTGCTTATATTCCTACAGCAATGACAGCCAGGAAAGAGGAGTAAAAGACAGAAAAACTCACAGTACCTACTATAATTTGCTGGCGTTTCAACTGGTGATTTAGTAGCTCTGGCAATGTGCATATCCTATGGAAGCTTCGGGGGGGGGGGGAGCTTTTTGGTCCTAAGAAAGATAAATGAATACAATACACACAGAGGTCATTATTGGGACATGCATGGAAAGGAAGAGAGATCTATGGTTGCAGAATCTCATGGTACTGGAAGAACTCTCATGGTACTGCTATACTTTCCCAAGTCTCCCAATAAAGAAACAAGTCTCAGAGCAAGTTGTGCTGAAGTTATTGTGGTTGGTTGCTTTAATATGTGGGCCTCCTTCCTCACAACTGGCAAGACACCTGGGCTAACTGCCTCAATGTTAAGATGCTTGTTATGTGTTCATTCTCTGTTTCCTAATAAGGGTCCATACCCTTGATTCCAGGTTTCAGACCTGATGCCTCAGATGCCATCAAATATTTATTTTGTCCCTTATTTTATTTTGTTGTTTGTTTTTATTTTGCTGCTGTTGTTTATTTGTCTGTGCACCACCCAGAGTGGGAAATGTCCCAGATGGGAGGTATAAAAATGTAATACATAAATAAAAATAAATAAAAGTCTCTGGTAATAGGCAGCTGTTGACAAGGCAATTGTAACCAGGGACTTTCAAAAAGATGAAAGAGTAAACCTGGTTTGACGCAAGGAAAGGTGTAAAAAGTGAAGAAACACCAATCCCATTCCAAAGGAGATAAGGTGAGAAAGAAAGATTTTTTCACAAAATGCATACAACTGGCGTAGAAACATATATGCTAGGGATGCAATTCAAATCATAGTAATGCAAAAGATAAAAGCTCTTGAATCCACAGGATGCCTCATATAAGGCTATCTTTATGCAACTCTTCATACATAGCAACCACATCAGCTGAAGCATCAGACTAAATTGTGGACATCTGCCAAGTGTTTAGATGAATACGAATACATCCTAGTCAAAGTTATCATTCAAAAAGTGCATTTAGACACACTCCAAAAGGATCCAAGTATAAAAAGAGCAGTTTTCTGTTTGTTTGTTTGTTTATTGTTTTGCAAAATAACATCTGTAAAGGAAAAAGAACATTGACTCAACCCCTTCTGGATTATCTACTTAATGAATTTAGAACCATTTTCTGCCACCTATAGTTTTATTGATCAGCAATGTAAGAAATTAAAATATATACATGCCTGTCCCTAGTGGACATTTTTTCCTCTGACAATACAGCTGAATACATAAGGATTAGTTTCGCTGCATGGGGCTCTTAGAATCTAGCCAGGAGACATTGTTTGACAGTTTTAATGCAAGAAAATAACCGTGTCTCTGCAATTTACAACCTAAAACGTTCCTTCACAAAGATGTACAACTTGGCACTACAGGGAGTCATGGGATATAACAAAAGCTTACATTAAAGAAAAGACTAAATCCTATTTTCCAGGAAATTCTAAGGGATTTCAGGCTCAGTCTAATCCTCCACTGGGAAAGCCTGCTACAAGGCAGAATTAAAAAAATTAATTTGAGAAATCAAACTTTTTATAAGTATAATATAAGGAGAATGATGAAAAATGATCAACATAATCTGTTGCTGAAGATAAAATTATTTAACATAAAATTATTTTTCCACAAGTTCCGGGTTTTCTGTGTTCTCACTGAAAAATATTCCACTAGGAGAAGAAATTTTGTGACATGGGATTTGTGACATACCAAAATAAGTATGCAGGAGTACAAATGTTAGAGCAGGTGTGGCGAACCTATGGCACGCGTGCCAGAGGTGGCACTTGGAGCCCTCTCTGTGGGCACCTGTGCAGTCACCCCAGCACAGAGTTCACCCCACCCCTCTGTCCAGCAGCCCAATGGGAGTGCTTCCTCCCTCCCCCAGCACAAAGTTCACCCCACCCCTCTGCCCAGCAGCCCAATGGGAGCGCTTCCTCCCTCCCCCAGCCCAGAGTTTGCCCCACCCTCTGCCCATCAGCCCAATGGGAGTGTTACTTTCTCCCCTGTTACTGTGTTGGCACTTTGCAATAAATGTTTTCTGGGTTGCAGTTTGTGTACTCGGTCTCTAAAAGGTTCACCATCACTGTACAGTATTAGAGGATAGATGTGGAATGAGATGTGACTATGGAAGTGGAAAAACCATTGGAAATCCTTTTTCATCAAAATCTTAGAGTGCTTTCAGATAACACTTTTGCTGTGAAGTTACAGAACTTCCTTCAAGGAATTTTACATGGATTCAGAAGCCATCGTCTTTTACATGGATTCAGAAGTCTTCTCCAGCTAATGGCTATTCTATGAATGTGTGACCTCTAAAATATCCTGTACTCAACAGCCAGGCTCATCTTTTGCCATGCCAAAGCAGTGGCTTCTTTCACTGAGGAGTCTATTCATCTCAGATTTTGTCTCCATTTTCCCCAGCCATCTTCAACTCTTCCTAGGGTTTTTGCCTTTTTCAGCAAGTCCTGTCATTTCATGGAGTGCCCAAAGTACAGCAGTGTCATCTTCATCATTTTTGCATCCAGAGAAAGCTCAGCCTTAATTTGATCTAATGTCCACTTGTTTATCTTTCTGGCAGTCCAGGGTATCCACAAAGCTCTCCTCCACCATCATATTTTGAACAAGTCTATATTTTCCTGTTAGTTATCTTCACTTTTCAGCTTTCAACACCCATCAATATTAAGCAGGAATATAAATTATGTGGATGACATTTACCTACTTTTAAAAAATAACTTTTTCTCTGCAGTTTGATGAGCTGGTGCCCAGTCAGCTTTAGAAAGAGGGGCTGTTCCAAACCAAATGCCTTGATGGGTGCCTGGGGATATTAGAATAATTCTTTGCCACTGTTGCTTTAAAGGTGGAACAGAGAGCTTAGGAAAGCTTGAGAAGGTTTTGTTTTTGAAGTACAAATCCCAGAATCCCCCAGATAGTATGCTGGGGGTATTAGATAAAGGTCACCCTTGCTTGGAAACCAGTCATATCCAACTCTAGGTTTCAGTGCTCATCTCTGTTTACAGCCAAAGAGAGCGCTGTCTGCACCTGCAGATGTTTCCATGGACATATGGCAGGCATGCCTTAACACCAGAGTGCATGGAACACTGTTTACCTTCCCACTGAAGTGGTACCTATTTATCTACTTGCAATTTCTTGCTTTTGAACTGCTAGGTTAGCAGGAGCTAAGACAGAGATGGGAGCTCATTCTGTCGTGCAGTACTTGGGTCTTGAACTGCTCACCTGCTGGTCTTCCAGTCAGTGTCTTAACTACTTGAGCCACCACAGTCCCCTGCTGGGGGTATTACAAAAGGCAAGGTTCATGTAACTGTTCACTGTTAGTATCATCTGAATAGCATACTGCTCCATAAAATAATCTTACCAGAGATAATAAGGCGACTAGGGTCATTCACAGCTTTCTCCAGAAAATGAATAGAAAGAACAGTAGATGGAGATTGCAGAAGAATGGACTGCCACAAAGAAGTGTATTGTCTCTAACATTGTATAATATATACACCAGTGTTTCCCACCCTTTGGTTTTTTGAACTTCAATTCCCAGAAGCCCAAGTCAATTCCCCAAAGCACTGAGCAGCCAATGTACTGACTTAGGCTTCTGGGAATTAAAGTCCCCCTGTGGGGCGTGTGTCTGATGAAAGCTGCCAATGACCCTAATAAGCTTGCGATCTTTGGTAAGATTATTTATTTTATGGAGCAGAATCCTATGATTGGCAGTATCATCCACTGCATTTAGGTCAATGAAAGCCACTCCCATAATTAGCTTTCTTTCGAAGTCATCCTCAATGTGTGGTGTAAGGTTAAGAATTTGACCACAACACAACCTGCCCAGCCTGAAGCTACTTCCTCCTTCATGATCTTTCCGTCAATAAAATCCATTCCAGTGCCTTATACAAAATGAAACCTTATTTAAAGCAGCAATAACTGTTTCAAGTAGTGGTCTAGAATGACCTATTCAAGGTGAAGACAGTGGCAAATTTGTTCTTCCAGTAGTCTACTGTGTAAGGCCACCATAGTAATGATCCTGAAAATCGCTCCTTAAATGTTTCTAATGTTATTTATGGACTTAATGAATGCTTCAGATGCTATTACCTCTCTTTTAAAGGACATATATGAAGATTCGCGAGATTTCAGACTACAACATATGATCATTTAAGCATACTAGACCTCCCTTCAATTTCTATTCAGCAATGTGATGTTTTGGCACATTCATGTGTTGGAATTGATCCAATAACAGTAACTCTCCAACATGTGATCAACACATTTTGAAAGGACAAAATAGTAACACTGTTCTGGGAAAGGATGAAAAATTAAGTTGGCTTTCAACACAGCCATTGTCCCTCATCACCCTTAGTGATTGCAGCAATTTCTTTCAAAGCAAATTAAAATGACTTGGAAGCATTATGTTTACCATCAGTACAGATAACAAAAATTAGAACAGAAGAAAAAAAATTAAAAATATATTGCTGGTCAATGAACTTTTTGTTAAAGGTTTGCACAATTTGGAGAGGTAAGGAAAATTATTAAAATAAATCCAATAGTATTCTCTCAGGGGAAAATAACTTTTTGTGAGGATATAGCTTTCTGCAGTTATTAATTTCACATCTTCAAAACATCTCAGCAGGAAAATGGAAGAGGAGAGTGGATTATAATTTGATTTGACTCCAATATTTTAGCTTCACATTTTTTCACTGAGTTAAATATATGAACCTCAGTATTTTTTTAAAAAAGAACTAAAACTACAAGAAAATTAATGGCATAAATATATAAACAGATATCCAGTATGGTGTCAGGAAACGACATCTATTTCCTAATGTTCTCATGGCTTGAGGTTGTAGTTTTACCTATGCTTCAAAAAATCCTTTGTCTTCTCTGTGTCTCAAGGCTGTGTCACAAGACTGCCTGTTTTCCAGTATTCCTTATCTCTCTAGCTAGCTGAGTTTCATGTTTTGTCTACACGCTAGAACACTCACTATACACGTGTGTAAACATTTCCTTGTTTTGAGAATGTTTTCTTCTGTTCCCTGATTGGTCAAGGTTAACCCACCTGACTGGAGAATCTCCATTTTGCAGAGAAGTTAGTTCATTCGTTTTTGGATCTCAATGGCTTAAGACCCTGGCTATGGTGTGGGACTATTCTTTTGTTTTCAACATGATTACCAAATCATGGACTGTGTACTGGACTGATTCGTTGTTATTGACCTTCTATATCTACCGTACGTTTTTCCATGGACTATGCCATATGAACCTGAAGAATAAAGCAGCTGTTTTTCTCTGAAGATTGTTGTTCTTTTCATTGGCACACACACACCTATGCTACCAGAAACCTCCCTTGTGTTGCTCTATTGCCTGAGCATAGTAAGAGTTCTTTTTTACACAGCCCGGCTCTCCTAAGGTTGTGAAGTAAGGGTTAAGTTCCAGGAATGAGCTCAGCCTCAGGAAGGTGCCCTTACAGGAACATGCCAGTGTCTGACATATGGTGTAGTAGATGGAGCGATGGACTAGGATTCAGGAGGCCTGGGTTCAAATCCCAGCAGAGCAATGGAAATTGACTGAGGAAGTAGAACAGGTAAAAACACTGTTAAAATGTCTCACTCACCTTGAAAGCCCTATAAAGCTTGCTATGCATCAGTTTCAACCTGACGGCATGTAACCACCACCATAACAAATATATGAACATGATATTAATGATATGAGTATGAGCGATTATTAAGAAAAAATAGAAAAGGCTGCATGAGTATTTTAATACTGAACACCTTGGGAAAAAAGACAAACATGTCCACTTCTCTAAATCCCACTGCTTCCCAAGGAGCCATGTTCAATTATGTCTCTTTCCTTTCTTACTGTATGGCTGTTCTGACTTTGGATGAGGCAGCTTTAACCAATGATGCAGTGCTATATTCAGTCATCAAGGAGCTTTCTAGCCAAGACATTCTTCAACCTACATGACTTTTCTCATTTACTATACCTTCCATGATCAGCTGTAACAGCCTATAATTTTTATTTCTTGTTACATAACCAAAGTATCCTAACTTCCTCTTTTCTTATGTATCTTGTGATTTCTTTTATTTTCTTCCACAACTATTTCTTCACTAGTTACCCTCTCATTCCAAGAAACTCTTAGTAACTTAACTTGACACTCTTTGCAAGTCAAATCATGCAGGTCTGCTCTGAACTGGACCCTGTGTCTCCTGTGCAGGATGTAGCTTTAGCTTCAGGCTGACAGTGTGGATAGGTCCTTGAAGAGATGAGCGAGGCCACATAACTTATAAAGGCAGGTAGTATGGACTAGTGAGTGGAAAAGGGGAGAGGTGGATGTTTCCTTAGAACAAGGCAATGTTCTAGCTTCCCTGGAAGAGTCAGTTATTTGAATTTTATTGAAAAAATGGCAGACAATCTGAAGTACAACTGCATCCAGCATGGCTGTAAACTTTTCCCAGTTAACTTTTTAGAAATTATACTTCCTATGGAATGGTATTGTTAGCAATCGTTAAGTGTAAGGACATATCATTGGAGACCAGGATCATCCAAACAATTATATTCCCAGTCACCATGCATGGGTGTGAAAGCTGGACAGTAAAGAAAGGTAATAGGGGTGAAATGTTTCATTTGAAATGTTATGGTGGAGAAGAGCCATGTAGATCAGGGTATCTGCAAGGCTAATCTTCAGCATCACATTTCAAATGAATTCTTTTTGTCTGCCAAAAAGACAAACAAGGGGGTCTTAGAGCAAGGCAAGACTGAACTGTCTCTGGAGTCAAAAATGGTGAAATTGAAAATGTTCTTCATAAGAAGGCAGAGTCTCTAAAAAAGACAATAATGCTGGGAAATGTGGAAGGCAGCAGGAAGTGAGGAAGTCCAAAAGCAAGATGGATCAATTCTCCAAAGGAAGCTACAAACTGTAACTTAAAGGTGTTGAGCATGACATTTCAGAGATTTCTTATTCATAGAGTTGCCATAAGTCAGAGAAGACTTGATGACATGTAACAACAACAATGGAATGGCACAGATTGAGGTTAGCTAGCGGAGGAGATCTGACAAGGGATGGGTTTGTGCTAAGTGTTTTGGATTGCTTCACCTATACGCTTAATGCATTGTTGATCTATAGCAGGGGTCCTCAACCTTTTTAAGCTGGCAGCTGGATCACGCCCCCTCAGATTGTTTGTGGGCTGGACTGGTGTCACCACCACCACCACCACCACCACCACCACCACCACCACCACCACCACCAATGACTGGACCATCCTGAGCCCCCACCATTCCCCCCTTGCCCCTGCCAAAGGTGGTAGTGGTGGAGGTGGTGGAACACCAGTCCAGCCCACCAACACTCCCTTCCGATGCCACCACTGTTACTGCTGCCACTGCCAACACTCCCCCCATGCCATCAGTCCCACCCACAAACACCCCCCCCCCCATTCTGCCAACATTGCTTCCCTGCTTCCAGTGGTGGGATGTCAAAAATTTTACTACCCCACCATGATGTAATCACAGTGTGGGTGGAGCTAACATCATGATGTCATGACATGGGTGGAGCAAATGTCATGACATCATGGGTGGGGCCAAGGAAATAATAATTAAAAAAATAATTAATAAAAAAAAAATAAGCACACACACCAAGCACAAATCAACCAGAGTTTTTAAACCAGAGCTTAAAGCTTATTTTGGTTAATCTTTCTCACACTAGGTCAGATGGAAGGAACTACAGAATGAACTCACCACAAGATGGCTTCATTTTGGCACTTTTCAACTTATCAACAGTTACAGAAGTTAGCTACTAAGTCTTTGCCTAACCAGTTCTCTAGGATAATATGCCTTAATGTAAATGTAAAACAGCTGTACCTCCTTAAGGGCTCTCCAATTGGAACATCAATTGGAACAGCACAGGTGTAGCTTATTGATGAGGTAGCTCCAAGACTTTGCATAAAAACCCCAAGCTAGGCCTGCCGGCTGCCAGGCCTTTTTAGTTACTGTGGTAGTACATCAATACCTCATATAACATTAGTATCGAATAACACTAAAATCGCATAACATTAAGGAATCTGGGGGGAAAAATTGCATCGGATAACATTAAGATCCTATGGGATGCTTCAGATAACAACCGCTAAAGCCTGTGTGGTTACAATGTATCTCTATGGATCCCATAGGATTTTAACATGCATCAGATAACACTAAAAACCATATAACACCAAGACTTGTGGAACCAGGTTTTAGTGTTATATGAGGTTTTACTGTATAGGTAAAGGTATTAAATACACATTAAAATACACACAGACACACCACATCCAAAGGTGAGTCTCTTACCCTGGGGAGCAGGCTATAGGGAACTTCAGGCTAGCAGCTTCTCTTCCTCCTCCCCACTTAGGAGGACAGCAAGGAGGCTGTGCATACGCACCAAGCACTGTAGGTGTGCGTGCACACCAAATGCTTGGTGCGCATGCACAGTGGGGGAACCAGTGAAAAGGTAAGCCCCGAAGGTGGTTCCCCCCAAAAGCTGCTACCAGTTCTCTGGGACATTGGGAAAAGTTACTACTGGTTCTGGAGAACTGGTGAGAACCTGTTACATCCCATCACTGCCTGCTTCCCAGCCTGCTGTAGGTGAAGGATGTCCATACTCAGCCAGAGGGGCACCCAGGAGAGACATGGACGGCCACATGTGTCTGCCACTTCAGATTTGACTTCCACTGCCCCACTGATGGTCTTGTCCCCTTAGCCTGTCTTGGCATGTCCCTAGCGCCACTCCATAGCAGGGCAGATGTTGTAAGCCTTCTTACAAAATCTACCCTGCTATGGAGCACAGTTAGGGACACACCAAACCAGATGGAGCAGAAAAGGATAGCGGCAATAGCAGTGCCAATGGTGGCAGGAGCAATGGTGTGGACTGGATGGAATGGCATCATAGGCCGGATCTGGCCCACAGGCCATAGACCGAGAACCCCTGATCTATAGGCTCACTAACAAAAATTAGATCTGGATCATAATGTCTCTGCCATGTGCCCCATTAAATGAACTGAGCAGATTAAGGTAATGTATAAGGCACACTGAATGGGATTCTACCCATTCTATAAGGCTTTGACATTTTTGACATTGTGTTCATAACTCCAAATGTTACTATAGCTGTTAAAAACTCAAACTAAACAGTGTTTCAGTTTTCCATATTAGAGGGTTTCTTCAAACAGAATGATATATTGAGTTATGTATAAATCAATGTTATTATACATGCATCCAGTTCAGCCATCAAGATGTTGTCCAATTCAATATAGTCTGTTGAGAGGACGATACATGTAGTCTTACAAAAATGGCACTTCCATATTGTTTTTGGTACCTTCAGCAATTAAATACAGTGGACCCCCTCTTTATGGATGGTCTAGCTATCAAAAACTCACTTCAAGGAAAGAAATCCATAGGAAATGACAGTCCACCTCAAGGGGGATGCGATAAAATCGCTATATGGAACAGGTTTCCCCCAGGGTTTTCAATGCATTACCATGGGAAACCATGGTTCACTTTAAGGAAAAAATTGCTATAAGGATAACCCTACGGAACAGATTGATTCCTTAAAGTGGGGGGTCCACTGTACACCCAAGGAATATTTGGTCAATACTGATCAGTTCTTCTGTGACCAGAGTTTCTTGGTCACACAGGATGTCACCTTTCCATTCATGGCAAAGATAAAACCAAGAGTTACTCTTTGGATAAAGAGATGGCCTCTATATTATTCTACATTAATATTTCTATTATTATAAATTCTTGTCATTTCTGGACCTAAAAAGGACTGTTAGGACATCGTACTCATAAGCATTTTTCAGTGCAACACATCTGAACAGGAAGGATTAGCCAGATGCACGCTGTTGCTCAGGAGACATCCCAGTGTTTTTACAATGTCTTCCACTCTTCAGAAAGGTTCCTTCTATGCCCTGTGGGATCTCTGAGAGCTATGTTCCATCTTACATGGCATTTAATAAATATACAGTATAAAGCTTCTGAGAACGGTGGTTCTCAAATGGAGGGTTTGGCACCACTGTTACTTCATAGCATTTACACAAATAATCAACTGACATTCCTACATGAATTGTAGGCTCAAGTGGTCACTTTCAGTATGAAAATGCTTTGGTCATTAGGGAGGTCATGAGTTTGAAAAATAACAGGTATACCAAATGGTTTCAGGAGCCAGAGTCGAAAGACACAGGTTGCACACTTGCAGTAAAATCCCTTGAATGTTTTAAAAAGAAAAGAAGAAAAGAAGCAGAAGCAGCAGCTGAGAGGTCACTTGACTGAGCAATGAACAAATCTGGTGGGACTGAAGAGGCAGAAGATGACAGAATGACTTAATGTTGTGTCACATCAAGAACTGGGGGCATGAACTGAAATCTTTGGAAAGGTTAAGCCTTGAAAGAGCTGGGTTGAAATCAAGTGAAGATAATAACATGAAATCTGCCCCTTTGAAGTAATCATAGAAAGCATGTAAGAATAGTGGTATGCAATGGTTATACACTATCTGTAGGTCTGATAAATTTTATACTAAGCATGTGAAAGAAAGGAAGCAAATAACTGCAGCATGAGCTGGAAAGTTGGTTTCTTTGCCTTGTAGAGTCATCATTTGGATAAATGCTGTCATGATCTTCATGCAGATCTCTGTGTAACTTGATGCTAAAGACATTATTTGTCCTCCTGTCATTTTCAGTGCCATGTCTCACTGTGTGCACTCCTGACTTGTCTCCAAAATACCCAGTTACCAGCTATGCAATCATAACTCTACCAGAAGCATTCTGTGTCAATTCACTACTAAATCTATCATCAGTCCAAACATCAATAGAAGCAGCCAGCTGAGTGAATTTATGAGCCTATTTGTTTGGAAGGAGAACACTTTTGTTTTTAGGTAGTGTCTGAACCCAGGGGCTTGGAATCATGCCTCAATAACAAGAACAGTTGTGGCACTTAGTAAACAGCTCAGACAAGTCCAGAAGGGCTCTTGATCTAACAGCCACTCTCATGGCTTCTGTAGATGAAAACCCCAGGTTGATACAAGAGCAGCACTTGTATAATTCCTCTCCATATCTTCTAATGGTTACAGTGAGGCTGTCTATGTGGACATATAGTCCACTCTTCAAGTGGTTTTGGGGCAGTTTCGGGGCAAATTGATCACATGGACAAGTGTTCTGTGTTGAATCAGGCTACTCAGTCCCATCCATCCCATTTTGAAATCCCAATAGGGATTATATTTAACCCCTATATTTAATCCCATCCAGTGTATGCGCACACTGGGAATAGGATAAAACACAGCACAACAGTCATCCTACAACATGACAGTAATCAATTAAAACAGATTCTGCAACTAACACATCAAAAGAAGAAACAGACTTGGAAGGATGCTTTGGAGAAACTAGAATAGATCCTAAAGTGCGAGGATGTGGGCACTGGAGACCAAGGACAAAATCATCCATTTTATGATATTCCATTTATTGCATTCAAGGGTGAATGCTGAAGAATGAAGAAAGGAGACAGGAAAACAATCCACTCATTCACCATGCTGTGTTGGAAAAGACCTTTATCCCTTGATGACCATGGATTACGAGAAAAGCAAAACAGTGCATTCTAGACCAAATCTCTAAACTTTCACTATAAGTAAAATTGACTCACTGAAGGAAACAATAATGCTAGGGAAATCTAGGAAAAGAGAAATTCTAAAACGAAGTAGATTAGTGTAAATAGGGAAATCATGTCCTTTATTTTACAATACTTGAGCATGGTTCTTAACAACTGGATTATTTTTTTTTTTGGGGGGGGGAGGTCATTAAATTGGAGTGCTCCCACAAGTCAGAAATGACTGGATAGCACTTAACAATGTAAATAAATTAATTAAAATGTTCTTACATCTCCCATGTGTTTGGCTTGTCATGTGTTTTTTTCTTCACAGGTTATCACAGACATCTGCGAGTATGAAAATATTCCGCCTCTCATGGGCTATCACACCTGGAGCAGTATGACCCAGATCACAGTTCTAGTGGCATGCTTTGTGCAAACAAAATAATTCAAGAATTCAGCAGTACTTGCAGGGAAATTGAAGCTAATTCATCCTGCATTCCTGAATGAATACATCATACTTTTTAAAAGAAATATCACATTTTAATAACACAATTTAATAAAGTCTTAATAGCACAATGTAAGCCTAGTTGCTGAAACAGATGGGCTATCACTCAAGGGATGCAGCAGGCATGAACTAGTTCTTGAGGTCTGTCCCTATTGCAGCCAGTGCTTTAGTAAGCAATCAAGAAAGAACGTTTGAATTATAGTAAGACAGTGGTAAAGAGTGGCTTGCTTCATCAGCATTAAAAAAAATCTTAACTTCAATGAAAAAGAGGTGCAGAGACTTTAGCTTTCCCAAACTCAGAGGGAAAGTGGAGGGGGGAAATACCCTATACCAGATTGGATTAAAATAGATAACCCAAGATGCAAAACAACTTGACCAGAAAATTATGGTCATTTGCAGAGGTGTCCCTCTTTAATATTCTACTCTGCTGCATGCTTTCTTCCCTGCTATAAATCTGTGCAAGCCAAAATAGTGATACTGCTGCTGGCTAGCTGCTTCCAACACTCAGTGCTGCAGAACAGCACAATCTCCGAGACACAGCGTTCACCCAGCAAATGGCCTCATCTTACACTATATTGCTATAAAAGAACACAATTTGCCTGAGTCACAAGTGTCATAATTAATCAGGGCACTAAAAAAAGACCTTCCTTGTTCATTACCATTCAGAAACAGGCAATAAAGTCTGCAGAACAGAGCCAGGAGACCCAGCACTTGGGCTGTTGCCAATGTGCTCTGAGGTACTTGGCCTCGTTCTGCCACGTAGCACTCCTCAAGTTCTGATCCCATAATTCCTATTTGTGCCATTTCCTGTATCTTATTCAACTGGAGATGGACTTCAGCAATCAGAAAACCATCAAAAGATCAACAGACTTGTCTGGTCAATACAGATGGGCCTAGCACACGATCTGTAACATAATCATAATAGGGGAAAGCCATGAAGGGGGCACAATTTCCACTATCTCCTTCTTAATGAAGAAATGAACAGATCAAATTCTATCATAAAGTGGTGTGAGGTCTAAAGTAAAAATTTAAGAAACTCAGCCATCTGTTGCTTTGCTTTCATATTAAAGCCCCATCCCTTATATGAGGCAATAAATTCCCACTATTAGCTGGTAGTGGGATTGAAACGTTGGTTCCACAGAAACATTTGGGATAGTGCACTACTTTTACTATGGACAACTACATCCTCCTATATTATTGATCCCCCAAGCAAGACTCATTAAAGAGAGGTCTCTTGTAACTTCTGCTAAATATTTATTCCTTGAACTTCATTATGTTGTCTTGTTTCTTCTTGATCCCACATGTGGGATTTACACAGAGCAGCTTGTTCACTGTCTTCTGAACAACCTTTCTAATTTGCCCCATTACCAGGGCCCATTTAGGATGTGGGAGTTCATTAATGATTCCCCCTTTTCATCTGTATTTTTTTCTATAGCAATGTAGCACTGTTATACTATTCCCCCCCCCCCAATTTAGGATAGGTTGGCTATAAGATAAAAATTACCATTATTATTTCTTATTTGTGTATGACATACAAAGACATGAAAGCAATTTTCTCACACTACAGTGTTGCTGAGCTGATTTTTTAAAGAAAATATATAATGAATATTTACTTGTATAAATATACAGTACAAGTAAATATTCATTTTAGATTGTTCTTTAAAAATCAGCAAGTTTGGCAGCTATGCAGGAACAGAGGAAACAAATATTGTTTGCAAAAACAGCAAACCAGATACTTCTGAAAAGTTTCCACAGGAGAGACAACCATGACAAACAATCCTCCCCGAATGTTTACTCCTCTTCCAGAGTTCCTCTTCTCAGCAACCAATATTCAGATATTTATGTATCATTGCTTATGTCAGAGGTGCCCAAACTTTTCAGGCTGCAGGCCAGTCATGTGGTTCAGGGAGCTGGTCACTATGGTCTAGGGGCCAGATCCAGCCCTGACGCCAGTTCATCTGGCCCACAAAGCCCTCATTGCTCCTGGTACAATTCCAAGAGTGACAAGGGCTTCAGGGGCCAGATGAATTGGCATTGGAAGCTGGATCTGGGCCCTGGGCCATAGTTTGGGCACCCCGGCTTATATTGTTTATGATGAAATGGAAGTTTCAGCCATTTTGTGTTTGAGTTTACCTTGTGTTGGGTAAACCTGGGTTTGTAAAATGCCCTTTTATTTGAAAGACTCTTCTGCTTAAGAGAGAGCCTACATTAACAAGATGTTTTGAACAGGAGGGATTTTTAAAAAAGATCATTTCAGGTATCTAATAGTTAAGGAAAGAAAGAAAAATCAAATGTTAAGAAGAAATATGCCTTCAGATTAGTTGGGAAAGTATGTAGATTTGTGCTTTTGGATTCTTAACTCCCAGAATTCTGCTTGGGAAAGTCTTGGACTTGTCATCCAAAAGCAGAAATCGACACATCTCTACTGAAAACACTGGAAATGACTGAAGCTGGAGAATGTAATTATTACTCATTTTACCTATTTGTTTTCGAAGTTGTAGGCATGTTAGAGCCCAACTACACCATTAAAAAAAATAGGATCTGCTCCAGTTCTTGAAAATCACAGTACAGTAAAACCTCACATAAAGAATGCCTCACATAGAGACTAACTCGCTTAAAGAGCAGAATTTCTCTGAATGGTCACCACACTCAACAACTAAAACCAACCAAAAACTCACTTAACAACTAAGCCAGGGTTCGCAAACACACCTACCCCACCAGAAGTCACAATTGGTCACTTACAATGGTGTTTCACTTAAAGAGTAAACTCGCTTAAAGAGCAATCCCATGGAACACATTCTGCTCTTTAAGCGAGATACCACTGTATTTCTTTTCCTTCCTGCATGATATAAGAGTCTGAATTGAATACCTCTGGAATCTTTTATCCCAAAGCAGCTTATTTTTGTGTCCCTGTGAGGCTTTTATTTTATTTTATTTTATTTTTCATTGTAGAAGGAAACAAAATGGCTTTTCCTTGTGGCTATCAGATGCAGAGAGAAGCTGCCACTTACTAGGGGTTTTCTTTGTGTGACCACATTTGGAAGCAGAGAGGAGGTGCCGATGAGTCCACTGAGTTTCTGGCTACAGAAAGAAAAACAGGTGCAAAAACAACTACTGTGGTTTCCAGAGGTGGCCTTCATGGCCATCTCGGAGGTACAGAATGCAAAGGGAAAGGGTCGGCTGGCAGCCTCCTACCTGAGCAAATATAAGTGCTGCCCAGGGATGGGCAGAGGGGCCACCAGTTGCCAAGCCACCAGGTGAGCTGGGGAGGCCAGGCAGGGAGAGAATTTTTGGGCAGGTAACTGGAGGGAAGTTTCAAACATTTGGAAAGCCTCTTCAAGCTCATTTAACATCACCAGGTGCTGTCTGCAATCTAGGCACCTCCATAGCCATGATATCAACAGAAGGAGGTGGCAATGATGGAGGAAAAGGAGCAGGCAGCAGGACCTGAACTTACTGTGATTAAATCACAGCAAATGTAGTCACATCCATAGTCTATGAAGGCATGTCAGCCAAGAAACAAAACAAAATGAAAGTTTAAAAAGGAATTAAATATAAGAACATTGTAGCTCCCTAAAGGTGGACTGCTATATTTTAAGGTGGGCTTTTCTGGATCAAATCCACCTCATAAAACATAAAAAGGCAGTCTGTTCCTTTATCTTGAGGCCACCTAGTCCCACTCTTACGTCTGGGGAAGTGGATTTGATCCATAAAAGCTCACTTTACAATATAACAATTAGTGTTTAGGGAGCCACAATGTTTGTGTCTTCTATATTTATTTATTTGTTTGTTTGTTTGTTTCTTATCTGATTTGTTTCATTTCTAGGTTTCCTTTTTTCTCATTGAGGGATTCAAGGTGGCTCATCACTAGACTAAAAATATGATAATGTACAAAATTTAAAACAACCTACAATGATAATTTAAAAGGTTATCTAACATTTGAAAGTTTTAGAAACAAACAGCTTAGGCAAGTCTTTAATGATCATCAAATGGTTAAAGGGAAAGTGGTCAATCTATCCTACTGAAGGAGAGTATTCCACAGCCTAGAAACAGGGGAATTGTCCCTTTCAATTGCCTTCTAGTCCAACTATTGCACATCTGTCCCTTGTGCCGAAGTCTGGGCTTGCTCATTTTGCAGTTTCATGCCTGGCCTAAACACAGAAGAAGGTCACTAGAGGTTGGGAGAGGGGGTAAATTACACAGCCCAGCCCACCTTTCACAACACATGAAGCAACCCATAGGGTGAAGTGGCTGACAAGGCCACATCGCTATGCAGGCAAATTATACACTTTCCCTTCTTTACAGAGGTAAAGGTTGCCCTTGCTTGAAAGCCATTCCTATCCAACTCTAGGGTTCAGTGCTCACGTCTGTTTACAGCCAAAAAGCCAGGGCTATCTGCGTCTGCAGATGTTTCAGTGGAATTGTGCCAAGCATGCCTCAACATTGGAGTGCACAGAATGCTGCTTACCTTCCCACCAAACTGGTATCTATTTATCTACCTGCAACTTCTTGCTTTCGAACTACTAGGTTGGCAGAGGCTGGGAGAGAGAGGAGAGCCCACTTTGTCATGCAGTACTTGGATCTCAAACTGCTGATCTGAGAGAAGGAAAGTGTAATTTTCCCTTGCCAAACTGTTGTAGTGTTGGATTGGCAAATTGGGGGGGGGGGGTAATTGATTTCCCTTTCCCATTCTTCTTCCTTCATTTTCAGGATCTGATGTGTTGCCATTGCCTGGGGTATGCTTGATTGTGGTTCAAAAATGTAAAATGTATCCACAATCTTTGAGGAGGCTCTTCCTTTCCCCATTGATCATAAACTTAAGCCACAGATGTTTTCCTCCTCCACATCTATTTGTGTGGTACAAGCAGAGGATAAGTGGGAAGCACTGTCTTACATGGACACCCTCAGTAGTATTGCTGCTTTGTACTGCCCTGCTCCTAGCTCATGTTTATTTCAGCTGCAGTAAACAAAAATAGGGCTTTAATGTGTGAAAATTCCAAAACTGTGTTCACACACTATTCCTCAATGTATAAGGATGTGGAATAACTCCTTGAATCATTAATGCAGCCACTTTACTTCAAGCTGAAGTGCTATGTGCATTTAATCAAACCACATTTCAATCAAAAGAAGATTTCACATGTGACCCAAATATGGAGACACTGGAGAACAGTGTCCTTTAAATGTAACTTCCCTTTAAGTAAATGCAGTGGAATTAAAGTAACTTATTGTAAATGGAAACAAGGCCCTTCATGAAAATAATGCAAAATGCAATTACAGTTTTAAAAAATCTGGTTAATTTTAGCCCCACCCACCCCCAAATAATCCACCATCATTTAGTTTGGCTTTTTGCATAAATATTAGTAATGATAGTTCTTGCAAAAACTCTCCAGTAAGTTTGTGCCTGAATTAGAGCAGGGTTGAAGAAATTTCTTGCAGCATCAGTAAACTTAATTGCATCCTGATAAGAGTATCATCTTTTCTTCAGAGGCTAACATTTCACAAAATAATTTGAAAATACCTGATTCTTTATTCATTTATTATAGATATATTTCAACTTTATTCCATCTTAGAACTCAGACATATACAGAATTTCTCAGTAATCTGGCAAAAAATCAAGTCCTAAACTGCTTAGATTCAGAAAAGACCTGCTATCATGTGCCTTCATTAGGCTGAAGTCTTGGACCAACAGCTGTTCCTTCTCATATCTTCATAACTAACATACAGTATTATGTGTAGTAGCTGTAGCAGTGTGACCATCTCACAACAAGGAGAACAAGTTGTCATACTGTGGAATATTCTTAAATGCAATGTTCTCATCCACTTGGTTCCAAATTAGTTACAAGAAACTTGTAATAACACATAACTGTCAGAATTAATCCTGGATGTAAGGAATTATGAAGCACACATCTCCACTTTAGTGCTATTAGATTTTCAAAAATGCTGACACATTGGAGCTGTGTGATCTGAAATAAGGTAATCCACCAGTGAAAAAGAGAATAAGTGCAGACATGGGGTTTTAAAAGTATAGAATGTGCATTGTTTTACATAGAACTATGAGGTTGGTTTGGCTAGTGAGACATTCACTCAAACTAATGAGTGTATCTTTCAGGGGGGAAATCTGGTAATCTGGTAATACGTATGTATCTTTTTCTACAAAGTGATGGAAATACAGTTTAGCAAAAGTCAAGGAAAGTAAGATTTAAAGTTAAGAGAAATATCGAGGTGGAGCTAAGAAAGTGTGGAAGAAGATACTATCTTAATCTTCCATGGTTCTGAGATTCTGGAATATCCCTTTGCTTTACCAAGTTTGTTTGTCTTCACAAAGTGCAAATTTCTACACCTGGGGGCAGGGGAGCAAATGCACATTTACAAGATGGGGGATACTTGGCCAAGTGATACTACAAAACAAAACAAAAATCTTGGAATTGTTGTAGATCACAAGCTGAATATGAGTCAACAATATGACATGGCTGCTAAAATGGAAAAAATCCTGTTTTAGATTGCATTAAGAGAAGTATCATCAAAACTCAGATATTCTAGTCACTCTCTATTTGGCACTAAGGAGACAACATCTACAGTATTGAATACCACACTTTAAGAAGAATCTTAGGAAATTGGAACAAGCTCAGAGGAGGGCAACAAGGATGATCAGGAGACTGGAAATCAAATCCTAAGAGGGAAGACTGAAAGAATTGGGCACATTTAGCCTTGAAAAAAAATGTGACTTGTTCTGGATCATCTCTGAATGTAGGATACATAATAACAAACTGAAACTAAAGGAAGTAGAAAGGCTGAATATCAGGAAAAACTTCATAAATTTTAGAGCATTACAGCATTGGAACCAATTGCCTTGGGAGGTAGGTGAACACTCCAATGCTGGAGGAATTTAAGAGAGAGTTGGACAATTATCTGTCAGATCTTCTTGATTCAGATTCCTGCACTGATGGTCTCAGAGGGCCCTTCCAACTCAGTTATTCTGTGATTCTATGATTCTTAACATTAATCCTCCTTTTTTCACTCCTCTACGAAGATGAGTGTTCTTTACCAGCTATACCCTCCAAAATTATTTAATGACCTACATTTAGGTACTACTTGATAGATCTTAACTTTCTGTATGAACTCTCTTACCCAGACCAGATTCACAAGAAGTGATTAACAACCTATCACACGACAGTTCAGGAAGAAAAAGGCCAAATCCCTGGGAGACATAATGAATTAAGATGAAAAACTTAATGGTTCACCATCTTCAATGAATAAATCATTTGTAATTCAAATATTATCGAAGCACATCCAAAATTAACTATAGTGAGGGAAAGATATCATATTACTGGTAATAATAAAAATAAGGGAATCAAATCACTGTTGGGAGCTTTTTGAAATGACCTTTATAGCAAAAAGCCATTAGGTTATAAAGATAGAATAAAGCCAGTGTGGGATGTCAAAAATTTTACTACCCCACCATGATGTCATCACAGTGTTGGCGGAGCTAATTTCATTACATCATGGGCGGAGCCAGTGTCATGACATCATGATGTTGTGGGCGGGGCCAAAGAAAAAAATAAAATAAAAATATGCACACACACACACCCCTCATCCCACCCACCCACCCACAACACAAACCCATAAATAAATAAAATAAATAAAATAAAAATACATTAAAATACACCCACCCACCTACCCAAACACCCACCCACCTACCCCAAACACAGACCAGAGCTTTTAAACCAGAGCTTAAAGCTTATTCTGGCTAATCTTTCTCACACTAGGTCAGATGGAAGGAACTACAGAATGAACTCACCAAAAGATGGCTTCATTTTGGAACTTTTCAACTTTTCAACAGTTAAAGAAGTTAGGTACTAAGTCTTTGTCTAACCAGTTCTCTAGGATAATATGCCTTAATGTAAATGTAAAACAGCTGTACCTCCTTAAGGGTTCTCCAATTGGAATAGCACAGGTTTAGCTTATTGATGAGGTAACTCTAAGATTTAGCTTAAAAACCCCAAGCCAGGCCGCCAGGCCTTTTTAGGAACTGTGGTAGTATGTCAATATAGGTAAAGGTATTAAATACACATTAAAATACACACAGACACACCGCATCCAATGGTGAGTCACTTACCCTGGGGAGCAGGCTATAGGGAGCTTCAGCTTCTCTTCCTCCTCCCCACTTGGGAGGACAGCAAGGAGGCCGTGCATATGCGCCAAGTACTGTAGGCATGCATGCACACCAAGTGCTTGGCGCACATGCACAGTGGGGGAACCAATGAAAAGGTAAACCCGAAGGTGCTTCCCCCTAAAAGCTGCTACCGGTTCTCTGGGATGCTGGGGAAAGTTACTACCGGTTCTGGTGACCTGGTGAGAACCTGTTACATCCCATCACTGGATAAAGCCCTGGGCCTTGTAGAAGTAGCTATGAAGTAGTTGCTGTTAGCATTTCAGGAGAATAAGAATAAGCTAATTTATAACCTACTGTAGGTGAGAAAAGCTCATCCTATGTCAAGCAGACATTTTTTGGGACTTAAGAAACTCCTGCTTATAATAAAGTGTCATTTGTGGATCAAATTACACGATACAAATACTCTGTCATTAGACTTTAAAATTCAATTATATTCTAGAAATACGACTGAGGCATACTTTCATGAAAAACCTAAGTTTCTCTGCCAATGACCAGTCACAAATCAAACAAGCTATTTTGCCAACAATGGGAGGTATGAAAAACTGCTGAGGCCATCAGAAACCTTCAGTATTTTAAGGTAATTCATCTTCTAATCATGGGTTTTCTAAAATTTAAAGTTTGGCTTTATATTGTACAGCTTGACTCTGAGGCAGTGCCGATAAGAAAGGATCCAAACACCATATTCTAGTGGCCTTAGTCCCATGCTACGGATATAATTATAGAAGCCTGCATGGTTTTCCAGTTTTCGGTAAACATTTTAGAGACCTTGAAAAAGTTACTTTAGTAGACAATAAATCCCAGAATTCTGAGTATTTTCTGGCCCCATAATTTTTACAAGTTCTGCGGTTTTAGTGATATAAAACATTTATTTTATCATTTGTTCCCTTACCTATCATCATTATCTTCATCTTCTTTGTCTTCTTTTCCCCCATCAGATGTCAAGAGAGATGCAAGGTTCTTGTTCTGACACTAATAGAAGCCCCCACTGGTGTTGCAATATTGCTTTGATGTTATCTCTCCACCTTCCTTTGGGCTTGCTTCGTGGTCTTTGTCCTTCTCCTCTTTCCATATATGCCTTGTAAGTTATGGAATTTCATAATTCCTGTTGGGAAATGTGGCCTCTGTCACCTATTCCACCAGGAGAGAATTACATATGATAAAAACAAGTGTTAAGGAATATATTCTGTAAAATCCAATGCAATAATATGGAAGCCTAGTGAATTAAGGCTTTTAAAATTTTCATTTCACTTAGGTTTTAAAGGTAAGGGATTGTACAAAAAAAATTCAACTAAGCCGTATTTCCTAACCTCCTGACCTACATCACAAGGTCATCATGCATAAATAACCCAGTGGCAGGAAGACAGGAATGTTTCTAATTGACTGATTAGGTACAACCAACCAAGTTAAATTACCAGAAGTGCAGACGGGGTTCAGAAGAGGCAGGGGGACTAGAGACCACATTGCCAACATACGTGGGATCATGGAAAAAACAGAGGAATATCAGAAACAAGTCTACTTCTGTTTCATTGACTACACTAAGGCCTTTGACTGTGTCGACCACAACAAAATGTGGCAAGCAATTAAAGATATGGGAATACCAGAACACCTTATATGCCTCATGAGAAACCTGTACATGAATCAAGAAGCAACAGTTAAGACAGAATACGGAAGGACAGAGTGGTTTGGAATAGGAAAAGGAGTAAGACAAGGCTGCGTTTTGTCACCCTGCTTATTCAACTTATACACAGAGCACATAATGCGCAATGCAGGGATGGAGGAATCACAATTTGGGGTCAAAATTTCTGGGAGAAACATCAACAACTTGAGATATGCAGATGATACCACCCTAATGACAGAAAGTGAGGAGGACTTAAAAAAGCTCCTAATTAGGTTGAAAGAAGAAAGTGCAAAAGCTGGCTTGAGACTCAAGATAATGGCAACAGGCCTTATCAGTCCCTGGAAAATAGTTGGGGAAGAAGTAGAAGCAGTGACAGATTTTACTTTCTTAGGATCAAAGCTTACTGCAGATGGTGATTGCAGCCATGAAATAAAAAGGCAATTGATTCTTGGGAGGCAAGCAATGAGAAACCTGGGGAACATAGTGAAAAGTAGAAACATCACATTGGAAACAAAAATTCATATAGTGAAAGCAATGGTATTTCCGGTGGCAATGTATGGTTGTGAGAGCTGGACCATTAGGAAAGCTGAGCACAGAAAAATAGATGCCTTTGAGATGTGGTGTTGGAGGAGAGTTTTGAGAGTCCCCTGGACAGCGAGGAGAACAAGTAGGTCAATCTTAGAAGAAATTAACCCTGACTGCTCCTTAGAAGGTCAAATAGTAAAGATGAAGCTAAAATGCTTTGGACATCAAATGAGAAGAGAGGATTCCCTTGAGAAAGCCTTGATGCTGGGAAGGGTGGAGGGCAAAAGAAGAAGGGGGCGGCCAAAAATGAGATGGCTGGATGGTATTGTAGACACAATGGGCACAAAGCTGAGCGAGTTGAGGAGGATGGTGGAGGACAGAGGTGCCTGGCGGACAGTGGTCCATGGGGTCGCAAAAGGTCGGAATCGACTGTGCGACTGAACAACAACAACAAAAAAGTTTGTTTTTCTTAGAGAGGAGACAGGAAAGTCCAATTCCTTTTCTCCAGAGACTGAAGTACAGGCTGAGTCTTCCTCTGTCCTGTTACAGTCCTTTTTCCATTCAGTAAAAGATTTTCTGTATGTTCAGTCTCTCTCAACAGCAATCAGGGAGGAGGAGGAAAAAATAAATTTTAAAAGAGTCTCCTGCCACACTCCTATAGCTCTTTGTTCACTTGCTTATTAATGTTTTCTCTCTTTCATATCTACTTATTTATGTCTTGATTTTTCCAGTCTCCCTGTACATCTTTGTACAATCCTAAATGTCTTTGCTGAAGCTCAGACAATATGGAATGAGGCAATGTATAAGTGCTGTGTCATTAATCTTCTGTACCATGCATAGTAATCCATTGGAGGTGTGGTGTGAAATCTTTTATGGGTTCTTCTTGTTGTTTATCTGATTCACAAAAGCTATTCTTCTAGACCAGTGCTATTCTGGACAGAGTGTCTCTGTTCTATGCAAAACTGTCCAATTTTTGTACAGATTGTCCATGTTGAAACTAAGCAGCATGTACAGGTAATGCTGGAAACTAGGTTAATCCTGATTTAGAAAGGCTGCAGAGGTGGTACTGATAGTTACAGTGATGGCAGTGATAAGAATAGCAAAGATGCTTTGTGAAGAGCCATTCAAATTTAAAATTGTACTCCAACAGGGCCTTCTTTAAGCAACAGTCTAGTTCAGCAAAAACATGAAATTTTGAGGCTGCTGCTACTGCCAGTAGTAGTTACTCCAGTTATAGTTACAGTAGAAGTTCCTTGTAACAGCAGCAACAGGTACCGTAACTAAAAATGTATTTAAATAAATAGAACTTCAAATGATTAAGTTAGGATTATATGTAAGAATTCATTTGTCAGCAACAAGATTCCTCAATGTATTGGGAGGAACAATCATTAACAGAGGCCCCTATTACTTCTGCAGAGACTTCTCCATTCTACCATCATCAGTGTTTAGTATCTGGCCATGAAATGAGGTTTTCTAGGGATGTACAGTACTGTAGTTGCCTTTTGATCCATGGAGTACAAATCCTCATAGTTCAGACTATGGATATGTAAATAACATTTCCTTCATTTCAGTCTGAATTTGTCTTATAAATTGCAACATATTAACTTCAATCCAATTTATAGCCTATTTAATATTATTTATATGTAAATACCATTAAGTAATTTTATGCGTCTATATTTATCCAAGTACTGAAAAAACATGAAAATGGGGAAAATAAAAAGTTCTGAAACCATATGAGGAGATGAAATCAAGTGCTATTATCTAGTACTCAACTGCTAATACAGGGACTGTGGTGGCTCAGGTGGTTAAGATGCTGAACTCAAAGACTGGAAGGTTGGAGTTAAATTCCCGGGTACTGCATGATGGAATGAGCTCCTCTCTCTGTCCCAGCTCTGGCCAACCTAGCAACTCGAAAGCAAGAAATTCCAAGTAGATAAATAGGGACACTTTGCTGTGAAGGCAAACAGTGTTCCGTGCACTCCAGTGTTTAGGCATGCCTGCCACATTTCCATGGAAATGTCTGCAGGTACGGACAGCGCTGACTCTTTAGCTGTAAACAGAGATGAGCACTGAATTCTAGAGTCAGATATGACTAGCTTTTGAGCAGGGGTGGCCTTTACCTTTACCACCCTCTAATGTGCAGGCAAATCTCTCCACCATTTCTTTCCTTTCATCTCTCCTTCCTTCCTCTTAACTGAAACCATGGAATTTACCCAACAAAACCATTTGTTGAATGGGGAAGGATAACCCTGCTTAGCTTCACTACTCCAGTGCATACCTATTCACTGCTTTGTATGTCATATTTGTCACCCACCTAGTCTGGAATACAGATTCATACTACAATAACAAGTCAAATAGCTGCAAAACTAAAAGTTGGAAGCAGACATTTAAAAAGGAACATATAAAACAGGGGAGCATCTATTTCTATCAGCCCTATTCTTAATAGTAATTTGGTTCAGACTGAACAAAGTAATAGTTGAACAAAATAGATCTTATTCTTATTCTTCTAGGCCAGACATGAAACTGCCAAAATGAAGCCACGTTTTGGTGAGTTCATTCTGCAGTTCCTTTTGCCTGACCAAGAATGAGAAAGATTAGCTGGCAACACACGGTTGCCTTTACCAGAGTACACCTGATTGTGGTTAAAAATACCACCATCTTTGAGGAGGCTCTTTCTGTATAGATTTTATGTATTTGTACTACAACATAATACAAGAAAGAAGGCATACATAATTTTCCAAGAGAGAACTCCCAAATTTTTCAGACCTTTGACTACTAATCTTTAATGGGTTTTATTTTACTTTATTATTTTTTTAAAAAAAAATCCAGGTACAACTATTACTGTTAACACAATGAGCAAACAGAAATACTCCACCTTCATTTGCTCTTTCAATAAATTTATATTTGCTTAAGAAAAGTGTAATTGGATTATACAAAAAATTCTATTTCTTTCAGAAAAAAGCTGTATTTGTTCATGACTCTTAAATTAATTAATCAATATGTAATAAAATTGATTTTGGGGATTCAGAGCTATTGGGTTTGGGAAAACTTTATAAAAACATAGTAAAAACAGGCTGAAATGAAGGTCTCAACACTTGCATTTCTATTTAAAACATAAAGTAAAATTAGACCCTGAAAAGGTTTCAGCCAACCTCTTAACATGCTGCTGAATAAGTTATTATTTCTATTGTCCAGCAACCATCCCTTCTGATCTTTTCAGTGATTTATTTATTTGGCTTTCCAGCCAAAAGCGTGATCCACCTCAGATCACAGCAAAGGTCAGTTTAGTTCATCTTCTTCCTCCCAGACTCCCTTCACAGTCCAAATTCTGTGCTCAGTTTCATCCAGAAGCCTCCTGCCACACTGACGTGCATGTGACATTTTGCACATTGGCCCCAGGCAAAGCAACCCAGCAACACACCAAGTCAGCCCTTCTCCTTTGGCAGTGTGTTAGTCTACTCTTGTCCTGTCTCAGTAGTGCTATTCTGCTTTTATTTTGTCATGTGGAGCAAGTGATGCAAACATGCCCTGTACTCTGCAGATCTGTACTTGACCTTCATTTCCAACAGACCCCTCCAACCTCAATTCCTAAGGCCAAATGTGATCGCCCCTAAGCGGTTGAACTTGGTTTCTCCAACCTCAATTCCTAAGGCCAAATGTGATCGCCCCTAAGCGGTTGAACTTGGTTTCAACCCTGCCCAATATCTTGTTTCTACACCAGCTTGGCAAGAAAGAACCATAAATATGCAACATAGTAATTAACAATGCCGGATTTTCATCAGGAGGTAGAAGAAAGGTAGCTTCCGTTCTGGCATCTATACTGTCTGAAGACTAAATTAGTCTCCAAACGCTTGAGACCGGCCAGCAGTAGTCAAGCCCACAACTCCTAGGAAAGTTAAAAGTTGCCCTTGCTTGAAAGATAGTTGTATCCAACTCTAGTGTTCAGTGCTCATCTCTGTTTATAGCCAAAGAGCCACAGTTGTCTGTGTCTGCAGATGTTTCTGTGGACGGCAGGCATACCTAGACTCTGGAGTGCATGGGACACTGTTTACCTTCCCACCAAAGTGGTACCTATTTATCTACTTGCTATTTCTTGCTTTCGTACTGCTAGATTGGCAGAAGCTGGGACATAGATGAGAGCTCACTCCATCTTGCAGAACTCAGGTCTCGAACTGCTGGCCTGCCAACCTTCCAGACATCAAGTTCAGTGCCTTAGCCACTTGAGCTACCACAGTCCTAGCTCTCTTCCAATTCTGGACCTCCTTTTCCCCTTCCCTTCACTCCTACACACATTTTACTTCTAACCTCCAACTATAAAGTACAAGTACTGAAAGACTAACCTTTTCTATCCTTAAAAGGTGAAGGAAATATTTGAACACACTTTAATTGCTTATTACTATCAGAGCTGACGATTTAAAATATCTTATAAAAGTATTAAAATTACCCCCAAAAAATACATTAGCGGAGATTATATAAGAAGAAATGTCCATTTATAAAACAAAAGCAGGCAGATTGTGAAGGATGCTGCAACCTATGCACATGAGTTTAGGGTTATTTTAAGCACATTCCTATGTACATTTCATAATTTGGATTAATTTCTTAGCACTGAACAGAATTCTGATGCTTTGAAGACACTCCCCCCCCCCCATCAAAGGTCTCATCCTTACAATGTCAATAAGTCTGTTCATATGCAAGCCCCACCTGTGTCTGGGAGAATTTACATTAAAGAATTTATCTTTCCCTATTAGGCAACCTTAGGATGGGATGATGTGGGCTAAGGAGCATTCACTCATTGATCAACCATGACTTTATTTGCATAATTAAAAAGCAAATAACGAATAATATCTTGTGGGACTCAAATATGTCAGTCCTAATTTAGAACATTACAGGTTAAAACCCAGCAATGTGAATTATGACTAGAAAGAAATGGACAGGCTTTGTAAAGGAAATGTCTACATACCATTTTTAGATTAATAATTTTATTCCATTGCTTTGGCATCAACACAACCAGAGCACTCCTTCTCAAATTATATAAATATAATACTGTGTATTTATATAGCATGGTAAGAGCTCAAAGCACTTCACATGCATTATCTTCTCCATTATAATTATAATCCTGGAAGAGAGCCCATCTTCATTTTCCTTAACTAAAGATGTGGGTGGAATATGACAGAGAGTGTGGTTGTTGAAGACCACCCATTGATCCCATTGCAAAACTCAGGTCTGAGTTCTGTTACAATTCATTAAGTCTAGGTAGGTCAATATAAAATAGGAAAGAAAGAAGCCTTGAAAAGATTGCAAGAGGGGCTGAACAGATTTCATATCTAAATGCTGTAGATGGATAGCACAGACAAATGAGAATGGATTACAGAAGCATAGCTAAGAGGTAGCCACAATGCAGTGCAAAAAGCTTTCCAGTGTACGTAGTCCTGAAAGATATTCCCTAATAGATGTTCAAGTAGGAAGATGTTTGGTGGGCTCAGTTTCTCCTGTCACAGTCAAGTGATTGAATTTCTTTGGTTCAAAAAATATCTGTTAAATGTGCAAAATTCCCATTTTGGTCAGAAGCTGCCATACTTACAGTATGAGAGATGGGCCAAAGGACCAGATTGCTTTTCTGTGTGTAGAAACAAATGGCAGAAAACTGGTGGATAGTATCTTTCATTCATTTTCATTAAGAATCAGAAAGGAAAGCTAAACCTCATGTTAGTTTGCATAGTCTGTCTCTAGCTAATCCAAATCCCTGACTGTTCTCTTGTCATCCCAGGACCAAGAGGAGGAACTGCCTGGGGCTCTGACTTCAACTCACCTTTCAGCCATGCATCTATGTAGGTACCAAAATTCAAATCCAGACCACATTTGCATGACAGAAGTCAATGTTCCATTGTACTTGAACTGGAGCAGCAAACAGATCAGACTTTAAACACCCAAAATCAAGTCACCTTCTTGCCTTTGTTGTTGGCCAAACTTAAATCATCATTGGTACAAGTTTCCAGTAATAATCAGCAGACCAGCAAATGAGCCAGATTCTGTATCTCTCCACATTCACACAGCATGTTATTGTCTGCCAGCAGCCCCCACTTAAGCATGTTGGTCTTAAATTTAGGGACTCCAATCCTCAGCCTATTCAGCATCCTCCAAGTGACATAGAGGAGGTTGAGTTCCTCAGCCATATCATCTATTACTGTTGCTCCTTGTCCAGTGAGCTCCTTTTGACTTGAGTGATTGTTTGAATAGATGTTTTGAGTTCTTCTGGTCATTGGGTGTGTCCAAATGATATTATTAAGAGGGAGACATGGTGCCAGGATGAACTCTGGTCCTCTTGCCTGTCTTCCCCTTCCTTTGGTAAGCTTTATAACTGCAATGCCATTTGTAACTTGTAGTACAGTATTACTATTAAATATTAAAAATATTTTCTCCTAGTTTATCATCATACTTGTATTTCATTAATCTATACTTCATTTACGTAATTAAAAAGCAATTTAATGTACAATTCATATTGTTTGTAGTATTACATTGATACATCAATGATTCAAATATGCATCCTGTTGGTTCCACACTATTTTGCTTGCTTAAGGGATCTGAATGCCAGCAAAAGGGGTATATAAAAAGGTGCTGATAATGGCAGAGAAGGGCAAGTGGGAAAGGGGGGAAGCTGTGTGAGAACTGAAACATACCATTCTGGGGGAACAAGGAATAAGGGAGTTCACTCAGATCAACCTGGGACAACCTGTCATGTGGTCATGCCTTGGGGTGTTCTTGTTAAGAACAACCAAGCAATATGTGATAGAAGAAAGTGAGGTCTGATCATCTGTTAATATAAATCAGGACTAGGGGGACATAAGGCCTTCTAGATCAGTAGTGCCCAAACTTTTTTTCTTTCAGGCTGGTCCTGCCCCCAACACACAGCTGCAGGGGCCAGAGTCAGGCTGCTCCCACTTCTGACAATTTTGATGTCAGCAGCGGTGGCGGCGGCAATCATGCTTTGTCTGGTCTGCTCTAAGCAGCCACTTGCTCCATCCCATCCCCTCTTCAGCTTTTGCCAAAGCCAATCGCCATGTCAGGGAATTTTTCAGAGCCTCCTGTGTTTCAAAATTTGCGGCGTTGAAAGAGTAAACCTGGCGGACTGTGGTTACATCATCCCGGGCATGCCAGAGGGCTCTCCTAGCGCCATGAATTTTGAAACACAGGAGGCTTCAAAAAATTCCCCGATGCAGAAATCAACTTCGGCAAAGGCTGCAGAGGGGATGGTACCGAGCCAGAGGCTTCTAGGAGCAGCCACTGCCACCGCTGCTGATATCAGGTGGGGGGGAAAGGAGGCAGTCTGCGGTGAGCCCGGGTGCTCACTGTGGGCCATATTAATGATATGCAGGAGCCTAACTGGGTCCACTGGCTGTAGTTTGGGTGCCCCATTCTAGATGAACCTAGAAATTCCCATTAGAACTTATTACCAACTGTATAGGAATTCCACTCCAAACAAACAAAAAAGCAACCTGACATGCCTCCTCGTGCACCTTGGTACGTAGCGCTCCTTCCCTCAGTAGTTCAGGACCTTTCCCCCTTCATTCTGCAGCAGGGCAGTTTTCATTCATTGGCGAGAAGCAGCTGCAGTTCTCCTTGTCATTTCCTGTCTGCAGAGCACAAAACCTGCTGAAAGTGGTAAAGTTTATACAAAATGTAAACCAAAGGAATAATGTATTCCATCATCTTTGTGCTGAATTCTGATACATCACTGTGACTCAGAGCAGATCCTCCCACCTCAGGAATGCATTCAAACTCAAAATGCACTTTCCAAATGATTCTTCTGTGGTAATAGATGAACTTCAGTTGGGAGAAATTGTCGTTGATGGCGATGCTTTACTTCACTGTTTCTCTACCTTTGGTTTTTGGACATCAATTCCCAGAAGCCTAAGTCAGTTCCCCAAAACACTGATCAGCCAATGTACTGACTTAGGCTTCTGGGAATTGAAGTCCCCCTGTGGAGCATGTGCCACATTAGGAACCAGTGCTTTAGCTCTTTTCTCTGTCTTGGAAGAATTCAATATAGACTCAATAATAACCTAATTTCCATATAATAATTTTTCTCTGCCATATAAGAGAATAGAAAAAACCCTATACAGCTCCATCACCTCCTTTACCTGTTTCTTCCTCATTGTTGTTGTTGTCATCGTCATCTGCTTTTGATTTTCTTTATTTGTTTACTATGACTGCTCTTTATGTAATAAATCATGGAAATTTAATTTAGAGATCATATCCCTGCCTGTGAAAGGCAGGGTTAGCCCTTAGCTTGTATTCTCTTCCAAGTAATCATGTCAGACGCCAGCCTTCCAATTTGGCTGCAACTTTTTACAGCCTAGGAATGCCAATTTCAGTTCTATGAGATGCTTGAGTCTCTTTTCTGGATGGTTACAAATGGCATGTTGGCCTTTGGCCAGATCTCTTCCAATGCTGTGTAAGGATATATCACATTTAATCAGAATGTTCCCCTTAGTCCCTGTATTGCAATGGGAATCTCTCTGGAGTTTTCGAACCATTGGAATGCCAGTTTCACAGGCCCATGATGGTGAACTTTCACAGGCCCGTGATGGTGAACTTTGGCACTCCAGGTGTTCTTGGACTTCAATCACCAGAAGCCCAAGTCAGGACTTCTGGGACTTGAAGTTCAAGAACACCTGGAGTGCCACAGTATGCCATCAATGACCTAAGCTGTTGTCCCATTGACCTACTGATTGGAATGACATGCTTGCAGTCAAATGGAGAAAGTGTATTTGCTACAGGTTAGCGGCACACAGAAGCAATCCAATTTCTAACACATATCCACTTTGTAGCACTCCCCCCCTTTCTTTTAACCAGGTGTAGGGGCATCACATAATGGGAACATCTGGGTATGACATCACATAATAGGGACAAATGAGTTTTAATTACTGATTAAAGAAAAAAGAATCACAGGTCTGCTTTACAAATGGAAGTGCAAATGAGGAAAAAATCAAAGACATGGTGGCAATCAAGGAAGAGCAAGGGGAAGTAGTGAACAAGAGAGGTGGAGAATGGACAGGAAGACAACTGGGGAGGAAAAGGGGACAGACACGTACTGTCCAAAATTATGGTGCAACTGTAAAAAAAAAGAAACAGAGCAGAAAAGAATTGGATTTGGTGCCATTTTAACTGCAGTAGGGCTTGGCCTTATGTGCTAATAGGAGTCGCTGCAGATTCAGTCTGTGTTTTCTGGAGTGCATCATTTCTGCCATTGTCCCACACACCCACTTTAAAAGAGTCCTTACCTATCACACCACCTACCTACTTGAACAAGCTAGTTTATCATTAAAATGGTATAGGCACCCTTAAGAGTGAATGTTGCCAAAGCAAACCATGCTGGATAGAACTATTATAGTAGTTTGTATGGTTTAACCTGACTGGTAGAAGTTGACATTCTTTAAGCTAGGGGTCCCCAACCTTTGTTTTTTGAACTTCAGTTCCCAGAAGCTTAAGTCAATTACCCAAAGAACTGATCAGCCAATGTACTGAGTTAGGCTTCTGAGAATTGAAATCCAAAAACCAAAGGTTGGGGACCCCTGCAAGCAATACATACTGAAGTGTTCACATGATCCCTGCATGTGTTAAACACAAGTGGGAGGACGATTCAAGAATTCAAAGGGAGTGCTCCAACATCCCTGTAACTAACTTCAGATCTCTTTCCTCATTTTGGGCCACAGTTCTGGCCTTCTTCACAAGATAAAATCCATGTCCTGAGTTTGAATCCATTTTCTAAATTCCTATTTTCAGATTTTCTTTTAATGTGGATATCTTACCTATGCACAACATTTTAGCATTCTAGGCAAGGGATATTGCTGTTACTCATTTTCAAAAATTATCTGGATCAATATTTCACTTTCAAGCCCAGGTGTCAATGTCTCCCACCTTGAAGAGAACAATCTACTACTTGCAAATGCTCTCTATCTGAAGGAAAGCCAGCTTGTGGTTCAAACAATGGGATGGAGCTGAAATTGGGCAAGTGAACACATAAACGCACACATATTTGAACTAAAAGCCACCTAGCCAACCCACACCTGGTTTTTAAAAAGGAAGCAAAAGCATCATCAAAAGAAAACAGCAAAAGCTTTAAAGTTGCATATTAACAGTCCAAACTTCAAAAGAGAAGTTGTGCAGGTTACCTGATCACAGTGTTTTGAGTTGCCTTAGGTCCCTAATGGGAAAAGGGGGATAACACTTCCCTTTCCCCATTAGGGATCTAATGGGAGGAAGGAAGGAAGGGAGGGAGGGAGGGAGGAAGAAAGAAAGAAAGAAAGAAAGAAAGAAAGAAAGAAAGAAAGAAAGAAAGAAAGAAAGAAAGAAAGAAAGAAAGAAAGAAAGGGATGAGGATTATAATGGTTGACCTTCTTGTGCACTCCTGAAGAAGACAGAAAGAAAGTTCTGCACCACTCCATAGTCCCTCCCAGGAACCATAAAATTGTGGGACAAAGAGAATGAAAGAAAGCTATGGAAATAAATAAAATACAAAAGGAAGTGCTAGGCAGACTGCACTGTTTTCAGAGGAAACCTTTGTAATTTTGACAGCTCTAAGAGAGATAAGACGCTGGAGAATCATAGTAAGTATTCCTCAGTAGCTTACTGCACATGATAATATCCAAGTTAACTGCTATTATATAATTTTTGTGGGCTCATAAAGTATTCATCTTATTTGGGAAACTGCCCCAGTGAAGACAGGAGTGATAATTTATATTACAATGTGTTAATGGCTATGTCAACCACGTGGTATCTTAATCTGAATCCCCACACTTGTCAACAAGCTAGACTGAGTAACCATTGCAAGAAACTTTTTGACAATACCTACATATATGATCATACGTGCACTAAAATTAGGGCTAGGTGAAAGCAGGCTTTTATGGGAAACTTAATCATACCTCTGATTCAGCCCCACATGAACATACCTTCACATGTACCCTCACTTGTAGGACAAGGTAGGATATAAGGCCCTTCTTCTGCTTTGGCCTCATGATATGTAATCAATTAGCAAAATCCACTCTCTGTTACAGAACTTAATCAGAATGAAGACCATGTTTTCACACTGATATGGTGTCAAGACACCATCGCACACCCAAATCTGATTGATTGCCTGGCAATGTCCTCTATGTTCTGCTATCGAAATGCAGAAGAAACTCTTATTAATTGAATGCATGGAATGTTTAGAATGGTGAAAACAGATGCTGGGAACAAGTGATGAATAGCACAGGAAAACAAGAAGCAAGGCAGGGGTTATGAAATCTTTCCCCCACCACAAAGAAAATGAAATCAAAACCCTTTCACCTTATGAACTTCCCGTGATGACACCTAGCAGTATCCTTCTGTGGCCAAGCAAACTGGCTCTAAAGTGTGACAGATGATTGTTAACTCTAGTTATGCATTTATCAATTCAGTTATAGCCTTGCCTCTAGAAAGAACTTGGAGACCAGTTTTCTGGAAGGCCTGAGCAGCACTACTCAGAAATTAGTTGAGCCAAAGCTTTACTTTGTCCCTCAGTATCTGCTAAAGGAGTATTTTGAACTTTTATTAATTCATTTCCTACAAGCCACTTTCCCTTAGGAAACAAACATAGTGGCTTATTGTTCCCTTCTATCCCCAGAGACAGGACTGCCTATAACAAACAAACAAAACTAAGCAAATTAGCCTGTATCAGCTAGAGTGCTTGGAAATAAGCGACAAGCAAACAGTAGGAACAAGAAAAGCCATCTGCCAAAAAAATTCCTGCAGAGAGAAGCTGTGGGGAGGAGCATTGCAGGGCAAAAGATTCAAATGTTTCAGGCAGTCTGCTACAGACCAATATGGAGAGGGCAATCATAGTCAAAAAGGGCAGGTGATTCTTTTATTAGACAACTAAAAGTCCATAAAGGAGAAGCTAGTTTTTGAACCAAACTGGCTGGGCACCATAGATTATGACTGGTGCAGGGGAAAAAATGGAAAAGCTCAAAATATAATGCACACGTGCACATTGATCTTCTCTGGTTACAGCAAGTTTCATAGTGGGCACTGCAGTCTTGAGTCAAGTGTGTAGGTTTCAGACTCTAGGTGGTATGAACTGGAATAGGTACAAGGAAACGTGGGCATTTAAACATCACCCAAACAGGGGTGCAAACTGAGGACAACTCCCTCCACCCATTTAGCATACTATTAATTTGACTGCAATTGGCTTGCCGAGTGTATAGACTGAATTTCATCCCAGCTGTTCCTATAAGGCTTTGCCACATTTCTGTGTAATTCTGACCCCAGCCAACAAGGAAGTGTAAGTTTCAGTTTAAGACACTAGAACAGGGGGTTGCCAACCTTTTTAAGTTGTGGGCTGGGTCACACTCCCTCAGACAGTTGATCAGGCCAGACTGGTGCCCCCCCCCCCCGGTAAACACTTCCATAAAAAATGTCTGGGCCATGGGCCATAGGTTGCCCACCCCTGCACTAGAAGAAGTGGGAAATACTAGCAGCCCTTTTGTTTAAAAAGCTTGGGGGGGAGAGATTCTTAATTCATATCAGAAAAGGAATCTGAAATTTAACACTCCTAACTCAAGATTGAGATCCATATTTTGAAACATATTGTCAACCACAAAGCCTGGTCTGCATGCACAGCTGTAATTTTTGAAACATTTAAGGGTTTTGCTCCCTTTATTAAGTAAACAGATTCCGTGACTGAATTTCCTCAAAAACTATACTTTCTAAGCCAAATGTCCTTAGTACAGTTGTACCTTGCTTAAAGAGTATAATGCATTCCACAGGATTGCTCTTTAAGCGAGTTTGTTCTTTAAGTGAAACACCATTGTAAGTGACCAATTGTGACTTCTGGTGGGTGGGATTGTGAACCCCGATTTATTTGTTAAGCGAGTTTTTGGTTGGTTTTATTTGTTAAGTGAAGCAACCAGTCAGAGAAAATACTGCTCTTTAAGTAAGACACTCTTTATGTGAGGTTTCACTGTACACCTTTACAGGGATGAGAAAAGCAATACATGGAAACAAAATTAATTAAAATTAGAGCTGAAGTCTGTAATTGTCTCATTCAGCAAATTAATCATCTGCCACTTGAATTAATTATTTCTAGATTAATCTACAACTAGCACTGGGACAACTCAGTGAGTGGAAGATCCTGACTGCCAGGGGCTGGGAATTCAAAACTTATTATGCCTCAAAGGAGGGACGACAGCAGAGATCACCCAGAGGATATAGGGCTGGTGGTTTTACGTAACCTGTGTAATCTTGGGGAAACTCCAAGGTTCCTGTACATCAACCAAAGAAGAGACTGGTAAACCACTTTTGAGACCTTTATGCAGTACTGTACTTAGAAAACCTTGGGAGGATCTCCATAAAGCAGAATCAACTTCACAACACATAATTTATTCATAATGTCAATGATATTGTCAACTATAATGTCAACTATATGTGCAATGCAGGGATGGAGGAATCACAATTTGGGATCAAAATTGTTAGGAGAAACATCAACAACTTGAGATATGCAGATGATACTACCCTAATGGCAGAAAGTGAGGAAGACCTAAACAAGCTCCTGATTAGGTTGAAAGAAGAGAGTACAAAAGCTGGCTTGAGACTCAGTATCAAGAAAACCAAGATAATGGCAACAGGCTCTATCAGCCCCTGGAGAATAGATGGGGAAGAAGTAGAAGCAGTGACAGATTTTACTTTCTTAGGATCCAAGATCACTGCAGATGGTGATTGCAGCCATGAAATAAAAAGGTGACTGATTCTTGGGAGGCAAGCTATGAGATCTGGGAAATATAGTGAAAAGTAGAGGCAGCACATTGCAAACAAAAATTCGTATAGTCAAAGCAATGATATTCCCGGTGCCAATATATGGTTGTGAGAGCTGGACCATTGAGAAAGCTGAGCGCAGAAGAATAGATGCCTTTGAGATGTGGTGTTGGAGGAGAGTTTTGAGAGTCCCCTGGACAGCGAGGAGAACAAATAGGTCAATCTTAGAAGAAATCAACCCTGACTGCTCCATTGAAGGTCAAATAGTAAAGATGAAGCTGAAGTACTTTGGACATCAAATGAGAAGAGAGGATTCACTTGAGAAGGCCTTGATGTTGGGAAAGGTGGAGGGCAAAAGAAGAAGGAGGCAGCCAAAAATGAAATGGCTAGATCGGTGGTGGGCATCAGCAGGTTCGCCAGAACCGGTAGCAGAAATTCTGGCTGGCCCTGCCCATCCAAGTTTTGAAATAAAGTAGTCCAAATTCAGGTGAAACGCAGGGTTTTCCCCCTGGCCACACCCACCATAACATGCCCACAGTTTGGTAGTAAAAATGTTGGGAGCCCACCACTGGGCTAGATGGTATTGTGGATGCAGTGGGCACAGAGCTGGGTGGGCTGAGGAGGAGGATGGAGGCCATAGGTGCCTGGAGGACAATGGTTCATAGGGTCACAAAGGGTCGGAATTGACTGTGCGACTGAACAGCAACAAAAATAGATAGCCAAATCATATGCACATTATCAGAAGTGTAGGTTCACTCTGTTGGGTAATCTTTGTAGCTTGCATTTGCCAAAGGATTAAGGCTGAATGTTTTGAAATGCAAATCCTCATCAGTTTCTTCTTGGTTTATATTGTACAAATGCTAGACAAGGCTTTTAGCAAAGGAAAAAAAATTACTCACAAGGCTTGTGCTCAAATAAAGTGGTCAAGTAGATGGCAAAAATATAGTATAATACAGCAGTTCGTTTCATCTGGGTCACAATAAAAGGTAGGAAGAACAATCTCTCAAGCAAATGACAGTTGCAAGAAGGTGCCAAAGTTACTGGCTTTCTGAAACTAACATTTTGAGTCAGAAGGGCAACTGAACCAGTCAAACAGGCTAAAATCTAGATTAAACTAGCAGTAGCAGTAGAAGAACAATACATGTAGAGTTTAGAGTGGAAAGACAGTTTTGGATGGAAGAAACATTTAATCTGCTGATTGTTTTTATCCAACACACACAATGACTGTGTTTGTTAAATACTGGCCCTTCCCATCTCCATGCTAATGAACACACACACAAAGCATGATGGGATTGCCTGCTGCAAGCTCAACACAATCACCTCTCTGGAACTCAAAAGTGTATCTATTCTACATAGCTGTAACATTTTGATTCTAAGTGTCATGGATCGATCCTACAGAACCCTGGTATTTGTAGTTTGATGAGGTTTTATGCTAATTAAAGTTTTTTGAAATTGAAATTGAATTGAGGTGGTTTCAATTCTCTGCTACAGAGTTCTGGTGTTCTCCAATGAACTATATCAGATATGTCTGTGTTCCAACAACAAATGCTAGGATAGAACTACAGTACCTAAAGTGGAAACTAACTGCTATAGCTATGTAACGTGTATATATTATTGTGTATTATATGCCATCAAGATGTAAACAACTCATAACAACTTTAATAGGGCTTGATAAACTCGGTATAAAATCTGCACTGTTGCTCTAATTTAGTGATGGTGAACCTTGGCACTCCAGCTGTTCTTGAACTTCAATTCCTAGAAGCCCTGATCAGCAGGAGTACTGACTTGGGCTTCTGGTAATTGAAGTCCAAGAATACTTGGACTGCCAAGGTTCACCATCAGACAGAACTACATGTTTTGATAATAATTCAGCGCAAAGGAGGGGAACATTTTTTTCCAATGGGGAAGAAATGTATTTATGAAGTAGGCTGTCTTTCAGTCAAGGCAGCTTACAGAAATGTAATAATAGAATTTAAACCCAGTGTTAAAAGTTTACATTCATCTTTGTTTATCTTTTGGTTTGGGGGATTATTTGAATTCTGGCATGTGGTTGTAAGAAGGAAAGGAAATCAAAGCATAAAAGACTTCCCTTTTTAGCAGGAGTGCTGGATTTTTATTAATTGCTTTTTATTAATTTATAAATTATCCTATTTTCTGTTCAACGCTCCAAATTACATGTATATAAATGCTTTGCTGAAATCTAATTCAGTTTGTAATCAATAATTAATCAGCTTAAAAGGCAGAGATACGGTTCCCTAGTATTTTACTATAGTTTAGAGATACATCCCAGAATAATTGGACAATAATGCAGGGAAGTTTTCATGCCAAGGATGCTGGCAGTAGATTAAATATTTTGTTGCTTTTGCTGAAAATGAAATCTATTTCTTTACTGAAAAAAATTCTTACTTCTTACAAAATTTCTAGCTTAGAATTGTCTTCTAATTCCCTCTAGAAAGGGAATCACTTTTGATAAATAAAAAATAAAGCTGGGTGGTCTTTATACAATACACATTCAGGAGCAGGTGATACTTTTATCAAACCATTAAAATCAATTATTCCTTGAAAGCCACACCAGTGCAGCCCACTTCTTGTCTAGTTCATCTCTGGCACAACTACCACAATTTTTTGTCAGACTCTCATTTCTAACTTTTTTCACACTACCCTCAAATATCAATGCATGGCCTGAGGACATTGACTGACCAAAATGCCTGCTGATAGTTTGATTTTTATTAGTCTAATAAAATATGACCTGTGGCTGTATTTATATTTTTATAGAAATTATTACAAGTGACTGGGATCTTGGTGTCTTTTTATTTGCTTCCTCTTAACCCCATTGGGTATCGAGGGGACCTTGGTGTAACTTCCCTTTATTTTATCAGATTTTATTGATAAGGTCGTGAGACTTGCCAATTGTACTGGTGATACAGCTCAAATTATTATGCTGCCAGCTCAGCTTCCAGTCAAAGAGAATTGTCTGGCCTAATCCCTGCTGTTCTACCATTCCACCCTGCAAGAGGTATAACTGTAGTGTGCATGCGTGCGTGCGTGCGTGCGTGCGTGCATTCGGTCCGCTTGGTTGGTCGGTCGGTCGGTCGGTGAATTGTTGTTTTCCAGGAAAGGAGAATCAGGTGGTTTTAGTAATCAGGAGGCCCTAAATAGCCCTATAAAGCTTCTGACTGCCCTGGTTCTTCATTCTTACACCTCCCTGTTCAGAGTGACAGCCAGTTATACTACTCCTGAACACCTGAACGCCTTGCCTAAACATAGCCCTCACATAACTCTTTATTTAGTGGGGAAAATACTGGTTAGTTTGGTTGCTTCCCTTTGCCCTCAGAAAACAAAATAGTTTTGATCTATTAGGTTCTTTCTTCCCCAACAAGCTCATCAAAATACACAGCTGCTTGGCACCACAGAAAAGCCTAAGGGGGCTGAAGGCCCAGCTGCCTCCTCCAGGGACGAAAGGGTACACAAGTAAGTGAACCATTTTGATGTTCAGTAATAAAGAGATTAACAGATGGTTCACAAAATGGCACGATGTTCTGTACAGCCTAGAAGAAAAGTGCACAATTTTTTGGTCATTTTTCCTATGTAGATATTCACAATACTGTACGTACAGTATTACTGAAGCTACTGACTCAAAAGAAGAGATGGTGTAATTGCTGTTTGTTAGCCAGCTTTTACTTATTCATTCATATCCTACCTTTTGACTATAAACCTCCAGAGGCTCACAAAATTAATAACACGCAATGCCTGCATTAAAAACAATACACTTACAATCTGCATTTTTCCTTCTTTCCTCTCACTTATACAGACTCTTTCTTGGGAATAATTTCTGCAGATATTTGACTTGGGGCAAGCATTGCATCTAAAAATGATGCATGATTTCCCCAAATGACCATAATATTTTGATCTTTCATGTATTTTTTTTCCAGAGGTCTTCGAACAGTTGTTCATTTTGGGGCAGGGGTGGGGAGTTGGACCATAGTTCCCTGAATCTCAAGCCAGCATGTTCACTGAGTAAATAGAAAAACCTTTAAAATATTATCCTTGATGCAGTAAAGAGGAAAACATCAAAAATATCCTACTTGAAATAAACTACAACAAGCCAGGAGGCATTTTTATTTCTATTTTTATTTTTGTAGTGGTGGTCTGAAAGAAAAAACATGTATTATTCAAAGCTTCTTGGTAGATTTCTGTGTAATTTGCAGTGCTGAAAAATTCTGAAACTGTTACTTTCTTCCATCAATTTGTAAAAACAGTAACTTTTGACTTCATAGCTCACATCTTTCTGATTACTCAGCCTGTACAGGTTGCTGCATTTGCATTTGACGTTTCAGAAGGTGATAAGAAGCTCTCATTCTGTACAGAGACAAATGTTTTGCAGATTGCTATGTATGCAAATTTCAAAAATGATGCAGAAAAGAAAAGAAACCTTTGTTGATCGTGGTCTCATGCCAGATCCTAGACCCCTCAAGGGAGCTTAGCCCCCCCCCCCAAAAAAAAAAAATTCTTGAAGATTTCTTTCTGTTCCAATACAGGCAATTTCAAATAAAATCTTAGTGGTGGCTAGAGTCTTAAAAGTGAAATTTATAAGCCCTTCCTTTTCCGTTGTTTCTAAGCCCACAGGGCCTTGGAGAATCACACTGCCTCCTGATATAGTCAAGAGGCAACCTTGAAGAACATTGACAATACTGTAAATAATGGCCTGGTTCTTCTGAGCAAATCAGTATTATGTTCCATTTTAATCTCACTGCTGACTGGGGGGTTCTGAGATTTGTAGTCCAATAGCCCCATTTGAACCAAATTCATGCTGCGTGAAATTGCTATAATTTATAGATATGGACTGCAATTCACACTATTTGTTTGTTTGTTTGTTAAATTTCTATAAAATCTATCTAGTAAACAGCTACAGGGGGATGGGATTACAACATAACATATAATAAAAAACCAAAACCAAAGGTAAAATCAATATGACCTTATCAGAAAAGCAAAATAAAATATGTAAAATATCATAGCTGTAAGTAAGGTTTTGATTTTATTCCTTATACATGGGAGAGCCTCTTCAAATGTTTCTATTAAAAAGCTGTGTTTAATATCTTTTTAAAGGCTCAGAGGGCCAGTTGAATCTCATGCTGGAAGACATTCCATAATGAATGGGCCATTGCAGACAAGGCCCTGTTTCTAGTCACAACTTTATAGGCTTCTCTCTGAGTTAACATCCTCAGATATAAAATCTGACAGAATTGGGAATCATAGGTATTATACAGTACCTTGGAATGAGATGCTCTGATAGGAAGCAAGTCCCAATCCAGTTAGAGCTTTGTAGGTTAAACAAAACCTTGAACATGGGAGTGAACAGATAACCAATGTCAGCAAACCAGAATTGGGGAGATGTGATCAAATTTATTCACCTCAGTAATCAGTCCAGCTACTGCATTCTGGATATGCTGTAGCTTCTGTATCAACTTTGAGGGAAGTTCCACATAGAGGACATTATAGTAGCCAATTCTTTAGACTACAAATGTGTGGGGCAATGTTGTTAGAGACCTGATATCAAGATAATGGCACAACTGGACAATTCACTTGTTTGGGGGGGGGGGGGAGAGAGAGCAGAGCAGACCATAGTAGTTACTCCAGGGACAGTGTCAGCCCCAGAAGAACATCCAAGCTACAGTGTGAACAGACTCTGTTGATTGATCAGTAGAGCTATTAAAAGATATCTCCCTCAAGAAACTTTCCTCAGATTGTATTTAATATGGCATGTGAACCCAGTAGGTAAAAAATGGCAATGTTGAGCTGGCAATAAATGAATTTAGCTGCATAATAACCTACATAATTTAACCTACATAGTCTTTCATGCATGTTATTTTTGGTTCTATAGCAGCTTCCAGCTTTGCAGACATTTTTAATTAGTGCAGCTGAACATCTGTACAGATTAAGTTCCACTACTTGATAAAAAAAATAGGAAGCATCAGTACAAAATAGGATTCCACTGAAGTAACAATTATTGTACTATGAATTCAAGGTCTCTCTTGGGACCACAGAAAATTTCTGAAAATGAGATGGAATTGGAAATGGGGGTGAGGTTGATAAATAAAATAAAATGGCAACATTGCTATTATAATCTGAGTTTACTATGGGATGGCTAGTTTGTTGTTGTTACTCAGTCACCCAGTCAATTCCAACCCTTTGCAACCCCATGGACCATTGCTTGCCAGACGATGGAATGGCTAGAGAATAGCTGAAAATGGGAACAGGTGTTATTTCATTTTATTGTTTCAGTTTTAGTCTTCAATTCCTTATGGAATCCAATTCCTTATGGGCTCAGAGTTATTCTCTAGAAATCTATATAATGAGCCCATTCATACCTTTATTGTTCTATATTCTCTACTGAAAAGTGCTAGTAACTAAACCTGCCCAACAGTACACCTTTTTGTCCATACTCTTGCCAGGGTTGGTTAGGCTTGAGATACCAGCTAGAGTCTTAGGGCTGGGTTTTTCCAGCTCTCTAAGTGGAGAACAACAATATAGGGGAAGTGGTACTAGAGGAGGAAAATTAATGTTAAAGGCTGGGCAAACAAGTCCAGTGTAGTGAATCTAGTTTAGTGTAGTGAGCTGTGATTCTGAAAAAATCAGTATATAACAAAAATCTCAAAATAGAATGCTGGAAACCCTTTTTTCACTGTGTGCTTGTTGCTACACTATTTTGTATCCTGGCAATTCCAAGGTAGAGGAAACTAAACCTAATTTCCCCTTCTTAGTAGCCTGCCACTTTTTTGAACAGCAGAAAGAATTCTGGGCAGACCTTATTGATAACTTACTTTTTGATCTTTATGTTCCACAGATTCAGGGAGCTCCCAAACAACTAATATTTCAAAGTTTTCAAATTAAGTTTGAGTGGGCCTGGGTTTCTTTGTGTTTTTTTTATTTATTACTTATGTATTTGATTTACATATTGTCTTTCACCCTTCCAGAATCCAAGCCAGCTAATAATATGAATTTTAAAAACAGATATAACTATGTTAAAATCCACAATAAATATCAGTATTAAAACATTTTTCCTTTACTACATTAATCTTTCCTTTTTCATAAATACTCCTGACATTCCAGGTACAGGCTTTTATGCCTTTTATGGCCATACCATGAGGAACAACATAAAATATACAATACTCCAACTCCCTCTACAAGGAAAGATCACTGGGAAGAGAGGCCCTGGATGTAGATATGTTACCTAAAAATCATTATCCCCTTTTTCTCTCTCTCACAGGAAGACATGCTAACTGCGGAGATGCATTTTAAAAATTAAAAAGTTTGTCTACTGGCAGAGCCCTTCAAGAACTACAGAGGTTTACATTTCAGGCAAAAAGTAAAATAGTTTATTAACATTGCGTTTAAACAACAGAGACCTTACTGTTGGATAAAGGCAACCTTTTTGCCTGCTACCCAAATCTATGCATGCACATGAGCTTCCCTAACAGGGGGCTCCCTTCCTGAAATAGCAAAGACATTTTATACATTTCTACTAATCTTAACATCTAATCCTATCATCTAATGTTACAATAAAGTTTTACAATAAAACAATAGTCCAGCAGCAAGGTTTTATTCATAGGCAACTAAGTCAACTTCAGGTTACAATGGTATGTTTTCACATCAACTTCAAGTTACTATGATAAGTTTTCATGTAAATAGTTGCATTACAAAAAAAAATTACACATTAAGAAAATGATTGAGAGAGAGGGTTGTGGGTTAAGTGGAGACAAGTCAATACAGTGGCCAATGGCAGAGTGGAATAGTTGAGTACGCTCTAATGAGCAGGCTTGGCTTGAAGGCCAGAACCAATCAGCATCTATGGCATCTTTGAAAGTTACTAGGACTTCACTTGATGAGTTGCTTTACAGTTCCCACCCAGATAATCCCTCCTGATGGGCTTAATAGCACCCATTGTTCACCAGATTGCAGCATTATCTCTGGCTTTTAGTCCCTTTTCAATTTGACCTTCTAAGACATGAATCAAATTTAAAATGTTAAGTTTCTACCTTCTTATACAGCAGTTCATAAGGAACTGTACAGAGCAAGGGAAATATTAAAGACGCTGTAGTGAATAGAGCTTCCTGCTTGCCCAAATATGGTATGAAGAGGAAGTTGATAGATTCCAATTTGAATTAAACAGTTTACATGAAAACATTTTTATTAATTTATTTGACATCCTAGGTATAACTGCTAATGAAATAAACTTAATCAGAAGTGAAAGGACCAAACCTGCTGTGTCTATTTGGCAGAAAGGAAAAATGCTGCATCTCCCAGAGCCTTAAAACAGAGAGAGAGAAGAGGGGTGACCCTTGCCAATGCTCTTTTTAAATAGCAGTTTGAGATCTTTATAAATTTATTAAAAATCACCCTTGCAGTTATCTTACCTGCAAGTGAATCATGGTACAGTGTGGTGTTTGGTGCATACATAAGTCTACTTTATTGTGGGTAGCAAAGTAAAATAAAGAGTAAAAGCATTTTTATTGAAAATAAAAGTATAAGAAAATAATAAAAATGGTAATTTCAGATTTGAGGTAACAGACAGACTTCATAGCTGAAGAAACTGAGACTGTTGTGTCATGTCCTTGGAAGAACCTGGGGTTTTACTGTATAAGGAAATTTAGATTCTGTTCAGAACAATCTCTCAGGCTTAATCACTTTCACTACTGTCCCAACTAGCTCTGGCTCCAGGCATTGAGTATTTTCTACATCCAGGCAGCTTGGGAAATTCCATTGTTCTACTTTCCTTCTGCAATTTCTACCTAATTTCTGTAAGGTTAAAATTAATGTTCATTTGTAGTATACTCTTATCTTGACTATGATCACAGCTAAATCTACCATGAAAAACATGATAGATAACATCACTACCTGTAATGAATTATTTCCAAGTTCTCCAACCATTACATCAATGTTTTTAACTCTAAATACTCAATACAGTGATATGGAACTGCAGATACTCTTTAGAAATAATCTTCATATCAGATATGGAACAGAACAGGCATACCTTTTGTCCTGTCTAAATGATGGCTTTCAGCAATATCAATGAAAATAGTGTTCTGGTAAACTAGAAATCAAAAAAAATGAAACAGACAGGCAAAAATGGTGACAATGTAGGAATAGGCATGTCAGTTCTTGCTTTTCCCCCAGAACTGATTTGTATCCAAATGGCTTTTATTTCTCCAATATTAAATTATCACAGACATCCCCATTCAAGAGATGACATCTCCTAAATGCTACATCAACACCAAGGCCTCTCTTAATATGGACACTAGCCAATTACACCATCTTTGGCAAAGGCATTGAGATTATTGCTAAAGATTGTGATGGTGTTCCAGAGTTCGATGGCTTCTAGTTTGATGGCTCCTGAGCCCCGCCCCCATGCTGGGCTTCAAAAAAGACCATTGCAGCAAGCTGATGCCACGGCTTCTGGAGCCTGCTTGTGGTTAGGGTGAGAGGCCTGATATTGTAGGATTATGTATTTTATATTATATTGTATTACTGAGATTATATCATGTATGTGTAATTGGAATTGGAATTTTGCTTTGCGGGGTGGGTTTGTCCTATTGCACTGCTGTATTATATTATTTATTTATTGTAGCATATTGTATTATTTTTCATTATGTTATATTACTTTTGATTGTGTTATATGTATGGCTCTGTGAACTGCCCTGAGTCATTTTTTACTGAGTAGGGCGATATACAAATCGAATAAACATAAACATAAACATTATCTTCTATGCCACTGTTTTCACTGTCACCATTGTTTCTTCCTGTTGATTTGAAGACAACAGTCTTTCTCACACTAAACATTCCCATGTAATCCAATTCTACAATTCACTATTCTTTTGTTATTGTTACAGGTTTTGGCAGCTTTTCCAAGTAGTTTACACAATCTTCCAATCAGATGCTAAAAATGAACATGGTTCTAGTAAAAGAGAGAGGCAAGCTTTGATTTAAGTAGCCTGCTGCAAAAATAAGATGATAAAATGGAAAACTAAAGGAAGGAACCAACTGAACCTTCTTTCAAACTCAACTTTTCCTCATTTTATTAAACAATATTGTAGGCAAAGGGGATAATAGCTTTATCCTCAGAGAACAAATGATGCCTGGCTTTTTTTTAAAAGAAAAGTCTTTTTCAATTTAAAACATTTTTCTTATACATTCAAGAGTGCCAGGAGGACAAGAGAAGGAAAAATAGCCTCTTGCTTTACCCTATACTGCTAGTTATTTGCATTAAAAAGGTCCCTTTCTTATTCAAAACTCATCTGCATAGTTCCCATATGATGGTGTGATCTATCATCATCATTGATGCATCCATGGGAACAACCATAGGTCAGTTCACTGAACCATTATTGAGGTGGGAAAGTCACTCACTAATCCTCTGAAAATGCTTTGATGTAAAGTCACAAGTTACTATGACCAAAATGGATTACCTTTAGGGGTGCCCATTTGTTCTAGGCAGCTTTTCCCAAGGGATTGTGTTATACTTTGTGGCAATTACTAGGGGAAAAGAGCTATATTGTGGGCCAACGTTACAGAGTAGGCCATAGGTTTGCATGCAAGCAATTTTATCAAAAAGCAACATTTTTCCATTTTCACATTGGTACTATTAAATGTACAATAGAACCCCGGACAATGTTATGACATGGTTCCACAAGTCATGACGTTGTCCGGTTTTTAACGTTGTTCGATACATTGATCAAACAATGCTAAAAAAAAAAAGCCCTGACGTCAGTGACAAACCACGGCGAGGCAAGGCTCAGCTTGTCCGAAATCTCCCCCCCCCCCGGTAGGCACACGATCGCGTGTCGTTCGGGATTAGGGCAGGATACGGGAAAGACCCCCGTCTCCTGCCCTAACCGCCGCCGGTGCGCGCAAGCCTCCAAGCCACCCAAAGTTGAGAAAGGGTAAAGATCCTTACACTTTCACAACTTCGAGCGTGCGCGCGAGTGGCGTTTGGAGTTAGGGCAGGATATGGGAAAGACCCCCGTCTCCTGCCCTAACCACCGCCGGCACGCGCAAGCCTCCAAGCCACCCAAAGTTGAGAAAGGGTAAAGATCCTTACACTTTCACAACTTCGAGCGTGCGCGCGAGTGGCATTCGGGGTTAGGGCAGGATACGGGAAAGACCCCCATCTCCTGCCCTAACCACTGCCGGTGCGCGCAAGCCTCCAAGCCACCCGAAGTTGCAAAAGGGTAAAGATCCTTACACTTTCACAACTTCGAGCGTGCGTGCGAGTGGCGTTCGGGGTTAGGGCAGGATACGGGAAAGACCCCCATCTCCTGTCCTAACCACCGCCAGCACGCGCAAGCCTGCAAGCCGCCCGAAGTTGCGAAAGTGTAAGGATCTTTACCCTTTCGCAACTCGAAGTTTTGAAAGGGTAAGGATCCCCGTACCCTTTCCAGATATCGTGGGGGCGGGCGCTGGGGGGGTTGGATTGGGTAGATGTTCTACCCAATCCAACTCCCCCCCCCCGCATACGCTTGTTCCGGATAACGTGAAAATCGCGTTATTCGATAGAAGATTTTCCCGAAAATCTTGTCACGTTATGCAGTTTTCACGCTATATGGTACTCGCGTTACCCGGGGTATTACTGTAATGTGGAGCCATTGGAAAGATTTCCATTTGTCCAATACCTATTAACTCTCAGCTACAAGCAAGGATGAAATGTTTACAAACCTTTGGGGAAAATCAAATGTATGGCTAGTTTCTCTCCAATGTTAATGGACAGTCTCCTTCTACTCCTTGTTGGAATGGGGATGAAAAACCCAGTTATTGCCCACATTATCACCCTCACCATCACATAAGCTCAGATGAAATAATAATGTAATACAGTAGACAAAAGTACTGAAACAGAGTTTCAGGGACAGGAGAAATGTCCCATGAAGTTATTTAAGATACAGTCCTTATGCATGTCTACCTAGATGTAAATCTCACTAAATTACATTTAATTTGCTCTCCTGTAAGTGTGTATAAGATAGCAACCTTAGCATTATTTGTACTTTGAATCCTTTGTAATAGAGCCAATAGACTAGTATTGGTTTTTAGCAAACAAAAGTCTGGGAATCATAACCATTTTCCTTATGGTTGTTTTTCCTATAGGTTGTTGATTAAAGACGGGAGGGGGGTTAAACAACAAAGTGTTTATTGTTAAAAATGTTTGTCTCAGAGAAATGTGAGCATACTCCACCCTGCCATAACAAGAGTCACTCTTCTATTCCTTCACCCTGAACTACTGTTCCTACGTTTTGCAAACCCATAAGGCATTGCTTGTATGAAACTCACATCACAATGTCTTGGCCACACAGTCTTGCCCACAAAGGCAGCTCAACACCCTGATTTGCTGGAAGAGTGCCATCTTGCATATATACAATTTGCAGATAACTGAAAACAAGTGTTAAAAATAAACTTTGCAGACACACACACATAAACAGAGGCAGCCACATCGAATCAACTGATTGGAGGAAACAAAAGAACTAATTGGAGATAGAGTGCCAAAACACAGTAGTTATATAGGCTCCATTAAAATGGATGCAGATTTTATGAGAGCTATGCTATGAAGATTTTACTCACTACCCAGGAATGCAAGTGCTTTGGTACATAATAAACAAATAGATTACTCAGCATGACAGTCACATGTGAATTACTGGCAACACTCACAAGAGCAATAACAATGTACTCATGGGTAGAAGGTAATAGACTACTGTACTTTGAAACACCAGCAAATGTATACCACATAATTAAACAGATTTTACTGTTATTAGGTGCCTCAAACATAATTTATGGAAACATGGGACACAGCAGCGGGCAGCATGTGGCTTGTAGGTTTCATATGGCCCCGGTGCCACTCTTGCCACTGCCAACTCCTTCAATCTATTTCACCAACTTCTGACATCAAACTTCCTGGCACTGTTGCTACTTGGTGTAACCAGCTGCTTTTGACGATGATGTCTATACAGTAGTTCCTGATCACTGTCCACCCTGCCTAGGACCAATGTGAATTCAAAATACTTGGACAGCATGGCTACCACAGTGCAGAAGGATGATGAACAAATGTTGAAAGAGTCATACTCAAAGCTGAAGCTTCTTCATAGGGAACATTTACATATGCTGCCATTTTGAATGTCAAGTATATAGACACTTTGCCATTCCTGTATCAATCATGTCAACTGAGCTCTGACCATGGCTGCCTGAAAGCTACATTAATCTCTAAATTTATTGCAAGATCCTTGTGGTTTATTTTTTAAAAGGCCAAAGGCTGGCCTTCTCATCAATCTAGGAAAGCAATAGGGTTGTAAATCTTGTCTTTGCAGAGTTAAAGCCACGAAGTTAGTTAGGCTGTTGTCTTCCCTCACAACTTTTCTTTTCAAATAATCACCATGATCTTGATCATGTCTCCACTGCCTCCATTCTGCTGTATGCAAAGTTAGCTCCAGAGCAGCCAATAAATCGACTGATATTAAAAGAAAGAGAGAGGCAGGCAGGCAGGCATCAAACCCTCACCATATGTTCCAGAATCATGTGCAGAAGTCATGTTTCCCTAGGAGAGACTGAGGATGCAGATTGTTAATAACTGGATCAGTAAATCCATTATCAACTTCTTGGTTATGAGAGGCAGTAGTTGGGGAGAGGCAGGGCTACCACATTTGGAATACTAGTTTTCGTATTCATACCAATAAACATATAACCAAACTGACATTCAGAAGCCTGATACTTGATCGTTAATTCATTATAATTTTTGTACTTATATCTACTTTGGAATGAGATACTTCAGCTACTGATAGCAAGAGTGCAAGTTGCTTCCAAACAGGAGTCAGAGATGCAAAACATATTCCACAACTTTTGCCAAACCATTGCCAACACATTTGGTTTCAGCTCCATTTACCTGGTGTAGCCGCAAAACAAGGCTCAAAGCTTTCCTTCTGAAAAACTGTTGCTTCTTTTGCCTTTGCTATATGTTTCAGTCAGTTAGCGATGGGAAGAAAATGCAGTGTGAATCATTGTATAATGAACAGGCAACACATAAATTAAAACAGATGTCACACAGAGCAAAATCACCAATATTTGTAATGTAAACTTTGAAAAATGAATTTAATTAAGAAATCCTGTTTCAAAGATCATTTTGCACATTTATCAGCACTACTCACAACCTGCTGCTACTTAGACACTATTTAACAAATGGCCTCCCACTAATAGTACTTACTTGTTCCAATAATTCACTTCCTATTTTCCTCCTCTACACACGAGACTTAAAAATAATAAAGAATCAAAATACACTATCAAATAGAGTTATAAAATATATGACTGTACACACACAAACACACCCACACACCATAAAATAGAAAAACAATAGTACAGTTGTACCTCGCTTAAAGAGCATAATGTGTTCCACAGGATTCCTCTTTAAGCGAGTTTGCTCTTTAAGCGAAACACCATTGTAAATGACCAGTTGTGGGGGGGGGGGATTGCAAACCCCGATATATTTTTTAAGCAAGTTTTTGGTTGATTTTATTTGTTAAGCGAAGCGAACATTCAGAGAAAATTCTGCTCTTTAAGCGAGTTACTCTTTAAGCAAGGTGCTCTTTATGCGAGGTTTGACTGTAACTGGTTTCCCATTTTGAAATGGAAACATCCCATCACAAGAGGCAGCAGAGTCTGTTCAGTACCCAATCAAAGAGGGAGAGAAAGATAAAATTAATACACAGATTCTTGCGGTTGCTGCTTGTTACCCCACCACTTGGTCTCCAGTCTGACTTCTTTGTTGGAGCCAGTCCCAGACTCATTGTTTTTATAACCTTTGTCTTGTATCATTTCCTGGGGACTCGATGCTCAAACCTGGATTCCTACAAAGATGGCATTGCCATTAGCAGGAATGATACATATATACAATACAAACTATGTATCTTTGCCTTTTATAACAAAGATGAATGAAGACTGGGAGAGAATGAGTCTCTTTCTGTTTTATTTACCTGGGTTTTTTGTTTAGGAGCACTAAGACTTTGGTGGGGAGGAGGCAGAAGGTCATCTTACAGTGTGACCAATGGGAATCAGTGCCATGGTGAGGCCTAGGACCCGACTGGAATGGGTCCAAGCAATTGGTTTCATCCAAGAACACCTGCAGCTGATCCACTACTATCCACTCTATGACTTTGCCCAAAAAGGGGGCATTTGCGATAGGTCTGAAGTTGTCTATGACCTCTGTAGATAGATTTGATTTCTTGAGAAGTGAGCAAACAACAGTGTTCTTCAAGCATGAGGGCAGCTTGCCCTCTCGCACTGAGAAACTAACAATCTTCTGAACCCACTCCTCAGCAACCTCCATAGCTTTTACTAGCCGTGACAGACAAGGATCAAATCATGAAGTGATTTGCATCTCCAGACGGAGCTGCTGCCCTTTAGGAAAGGGTTTAAGACCTGGCTGGCAGAGCATGTGTAGGGTATGCGCCAGATGGTTGCCTCAGTCTGTTGGCTCATCTGACACACACACACTCCATGTGTGTCTTGTTTAATCTCTTTTAATTTTTGTAATCTTTTAATCCTGATTTTTATACCATGTTTTATTGTTTTTTAAGTGTTTTTAAAGTTTGTTAGCCGCCCTGGGTCTCTGCGAGAAGGGTGGCATAAAAGTTTGATTAAATAAATAAAAAAAATAAGCCATGTGTTTACAGCATGCAAGTGCCTTGTCCACCACCTCAGAAGACACAGGCTGCAACTGGTCCCAAGAATCAGGACAAAACAGTTCATTGGACATCCCAACCTGAGCTACCATATTAAAAGTGGAGTCAAGGTCCCTTTAGAATGCCTTTCTAGGTATAAAATATTCAGAAGCAGTTTACTATTCCCTCCATTTAAGGGCACTCTGGGACTGTGCAACTTAGCCAAGGCTACATAGGCTGGATCTTTTACTGTGAGATACCACAGAGAATCAAACTTCCAACCTCTGGCTCTACAATCTGATACCTAATGCACTGAGCTATTGAGTTGTTTCACAATCATGTTACACTGTCTTGGTTAGAAAAGAAACACACAAAAAACACAACCCTGAAACATTTTATAAAGAGTTGAGAGGTTGGTGCAATAGAAAAATTATCACAAATGCCTACTGGATGCTCAACTCTAGAAAACATCTACAGTAATACCTCGGATAACGTTTACCTTCGATAACGCTAAAATGGCATAATGTTAAGTAATCTGGGGAGGAGAATTGGATCGAATAACGTAAAGGTCCTATGGGATGGATCGGATAACAACCGCTAAAGCCAGTGCAGTTACAATGTATCTCTATGGAGTTTTAGCGTTATCCAATCCATCCCATAGGATTTTAACATGCATCGGATAACACTAAAAATCGGATAACACCAAGACTTGTGGAACCAAGTCTTAGCATTATCCGAGGTATTACTGTATAACCTGTTTTTTCCCCTACCCTTTTGTCCTGTGGCTATGCTGCTTCAGGATTTGTTCATGCACTACCTCTCAGTATTCATTCCTTCACCTTCTATTCTGTGAGTTTAGCTATTTACAAACATTTTGTGCTTAAGGAAAAAAACCTTAAGCAGGGGAAAATGCAAGGCAAGGGGGAGAAGCTGATCATCAGATTTTCATATTAAGCAAGGCCAGGAAATAAAATTTCCTTACAAGACACATATCCAGATTGCTGCCAATGTTAGCATCTTTTGTTTGTAATCCATAATCAGAAGAAAACACCTTTCTCCTCCTGCTTTACCAATACTGGGTTTAAAAAAAGCCCACTGCTGCAGTGAGAAGCAACTTAGGAACAAAAATTGATTAAATGAATACTGGGAGTCATACGAATGAAGGGAAATGGAGGCAGGCAAAAAAGACTGTGGGTAGAAATTGTCGTACTCATTTATTAGGCACTGATAAAATTTGGATCAGTGTAGCTATTTAGAAGATCTAAGTCTTTCCCATTATTGTGGAATATCACCTCCCTTTTTCCTCAGGCAATGATATTTTTCCTGAATTGTTGCACTTGCTTAACAAAATGCTACCCACTCCTCCCTTTCAAGAAACCTTCTGCATTGGAACACATCGCTAAATGCTAGTGTTGTTCCTCTAGAATGAAATTTATGAGCATTGCAACTCTTTATGACAAGCTAAAGATGAATTCTGCTAAAGATGAATTCTGCTAAAGATGAATTCTGATGGATAGCATGCATCTACACTAAAATATGAATACTGCATGAACAGACACTCCTTTGCAAGTCTGCACTCTCCATCTTGGATATTCCCCCAAAACTGCATTTTATGCAAGCAACTGCAGCACCAATCAGTCAAAGTCCCAGAGTAAGCATGCATTGCACCATCTTTTACAGTGCTTGAGAATATGAATGTGAGCAAGATACGGAACCTTGCATAACCCACATATATTATAGATGTGACCATGTCTCCTGGGAAAGGCAGCAAAAGACAAAGCAGCTCCTAATACCACAGCCATGTATCCACACTTCAGAACATAAATATTATTAGATGTAAATGTCCCCCTTCCTTTTACAAAGCACGACAAAGAAGATGAAGTATAAGGATTACTATAGTCACCGTCTCCATTGTTCTTCCAAAGAGGCAGAGGAGAATAAAAATGAGGGTACAAGGTGAATAGGAAGAGGAAAAGAAGAATACACTGATTGTTAGAAAAGCAAACCAAAAGGCAGAAAGGCAGCCATATCAAAGCACAAACCATTCTGCATGCAAAAAGCTGTTCCATGTTTCACCTGTATGAATATCACTGAAAGTCATGCTAGACATGAAGAGAAATTTATATTCTCTGTAGTTAGCTTGTTTTCCTTCCAGAGTGAGATTTCCTCAGAGACAGATGTCTCAGCAATCAGATTTGCAAATTAAGTCTGGATTTACCTTTCAGTAACCAAGGACAAAACAAAACATGTTGAAATAGAACATTCAGAGGTAAGAGAAAAGAAGATGCTATAATTCCACTTTCACTACTTGAGGGAGTGCTGCTTCTAAATAGGTCCAAAACAGTGGTTCCCAATATGAGGACCCAAAACCACAGGGGGGCTTCAATTCCCAGAAGCCTAAGTCAGTACACTGGCTGATCAATGCTTTGGGAAACTGACATAGGATTCTGGGAATTGAAGTCCAAAAAACCAAAGGTTGGGTGTCATGGGAATTCATCAGATCCAGGCTCAGATACATACTCCCCTGGGTTCTTTTGAGTCCAGCTGTCAGAATGATTAATAAGTTAAAATTACACCAAGCTAAATCCTTTCTGGAGCTTGGATCAGTCTCCTGAGCTCCTCAGACTTGCTCAAATAATTGTTCAAGACTACTTGTTGCTGCTACTGTTGTTAGAATGATTTTTTTTCTTAGCAAGTTCAGAAGAACACGGTCCAGCTGGAATCCCACCTGAGAGACAGTGGCTGGGTGAGGTGACCTGATACTGGGTGAGGTGCGATGACCTGATACCACCCACCCCTCCTAAGAGTTAGGCACACCCACCAGGGAGTGCTGCACTCATGAGGTGCCTGCCCACATACTGCCTCCTTCTCCTTGGGCACTCGGTCTCTAGAAGGTTCACCATTACTACCCTAGGTCATCTAATCAATGTACTGAACAAAAGATGGTTGCATTTATTTATTGCCTATTGTGCAGTTATTCTTGCGGCATTTTAAGCAGAGTTGTCTTCAACAGATGGTCACATGAGATTAGGAGGAAAGCAGAAATAGAGTGGCAGGAATTGTGACCTCCCACAAATATCTTTTAGATGAATGGGCTTAACTAGACCGGCCTCTCAGACCATAAGATTCAGATGATTGGGGGGGGGGGCAAACTTCAAGGCCAACTTGGTCAGTACATATATTAAATCATGGGTTTTTGAGAAGGAAATGTACCTGGCTAGATCTCCTTGGGTGGGGGGAGCCAGCTAAGGGAAAGCTGGGATCTTGACATCAAGGGCTCACCCAGGAAGGTGCAGGAAATATCCAAGAAGAACCCAATCATGCCCATGTTTCTGAACCCTAGGAGGCCACACTGCATGGTTTGGGAGTTTCTTAAATAGTTAGTAGACCTGTGGTCTTAGTTTTCCTATTGTTATGTCTTCCCTCTGTTTCAGTTAGAAGGCCAAGCACCAGCTGCGACACTTAGATTTTTTCATTTGTTAAAAACATTTTTTTGTTTTAAGCAAAGGGCATCTCTAACTTTTGTTTCTGGCCTCACTTGGGATGCATAAACAAATTAATAGAAAACTACAGCATGACAGCCACCAGGGGGATATAAATACACAGTCCCTTGCATGTACGTAATCTTTGGATGTAATAAATAAAATATTTTAAATACAGATTGCAAAGCATTAGTATTTGATCAACAACTCTCAGCAAATATCTAAAGAAAACCTCCAAGCCTATTTTTCTGGTTTCAGTGTTTTCCCATTTTTTCCCCTTTTGAACAGCTGTCTCTTCCAGCCATGCAATGTGGAAACTTCTTTTGATATTCAGCAGAGTTTCAACATTAAGCATCGATAGTATATCATCATGATTTCCAGATGTTCTTTGAACAGCAAAAAGTGTAAATTGAAAGAACCAATGTGTGTGAACAGCACAGAATCAGACACAGAGAAATCTGCAAGATGTTCCAGGTGTAAAGAAGCTCAAAAAGTCTTCCTTCCATGACAAAGAAGAGACACACCATTGCCCAACATGACTACACAATGTTGAACAGAGAAAAGAGTGAACTTGAGCAAGGTACCTGACAGATGCTGAAAGCCCTCCTTATGTATCATTTCTCATAATGCTTCTGGTGATTTATTGCTTCTGTTTTTTGTGTAAACTAGTATCACAACAAGATGATCTGCTAACCTGCCTTATTGCAGATTAACAATATTAAAAATGATTGTGGAATGGATATCAACACTAATGTATTGCAACCAATTGCAATCAACATATCGTAAGTATCTGTCTTCTGAAAAATCTGTATGTGAGTCAAGAATCAACAGTTTAGGACAGGATATGGAACTACCGAATGGTTTGGAATAGGAAAAGGAGTACAGCAAGTCTGCATATTGTCGCCCTGCTTATTTAACTTATATGCAGAATACATTGTGTGTAATGCAGGGCTAGATGAATCACAAACTGGAATTAAGATTACTGAGATAAACATCAACAACCTGAGATATGCAGATGATACTACCCTAATGGCAGAAAGTGAAGAAGACCTAAAGAGCCTCTTGATGAAGGTGAAAGAGGAGAGTGCAAGAGCTGGCCTAAGACTCAACATTTAAAAAAATGATCATAGCATCCAGCCCTAGCACTTCCTGGCAAATAGCAAGGGAAGTTACTGCAGCCATGACATAAAAAGATGCTTACTTCTTAGGAAGCAAACTATGAGAAACCTAGGCAGCATAATAAAAAGTAGAGAGATCACTATGCCAACAAAAGTCAGCATAGTCAAAGCAATGGTATTCCCAGTAGTAATCTATGGCTGTGATGGCTGGACCATAAGGAAGGTCAAGTGCAGAAGAATAGACGTCTTTGAACTGTGGTGTTGGAAGAAACTTTCAAGGATACTCTGGGCTCCAAGGAGATCAAATCAGTCAATCCTGAAGGAAATCAACCCTGACTGCTCATTGGAAAGACAAATAGTGAAGCTGAAATTCAAGTACTTTAGTCACCAAATGAAAAGAGATGACTCACTTGAGAAGGCCCTGATGCTGGGAAAGATTGAAGGCAAAAGGAGAAGGGGCGGCAGAGGATGTGGTGGATGGAATCATTGATGAAATGGGCATAGATCTGTGTCAGCTGCAGAGAATGGCAGAGGACAGTGGAGCCTGGCATGTGGACCTTCATGGGGTCGCGAAGAGTCTGACTTGACTGTGCAACTGAACAACAACAATCATAAGTAATCAATTAAACTGAAATATATTCTAGTCACTTAGGTAGTTATGCCCACTGCTTTTAAACTGGTAGCAGAAGTGGGCAATTCAGTTAATCCTCAGCTCAACTTTTTTTTTTACACAAACTTTTCTCCAGTGATAGGTTACTGTTAGGGTTAGTCAGTGACAGGAGAGTTCAAGGAAAAGAAAGGTGTTGCCAAGCAACACGAACAGCAATGAAATACCAAAAGTCCAGCCTACTTCCAGAATATAGCCAAGCAAAGTCATGCAGTTTCAGTGGAGGACTGTAACCTCTATCTTTTGTAAAAATGATAAGAAACTACATTACTAACACCAGATATTCCGTTCCATTTGCAAAAAGCATTACTTGTCCAAGACACTGCATTCATTTAAAAAAACCACATTAATATTTAGTAATATTATCTGACAAATATTTCAGATAACTGTCTTCTCTGCTTTACAGTCCCATATGTACATTCATTCAAGCATTGTGGACAGAACCTGGTTGGTGATTTAGATGTGTGCAATTTAAATTGTATAACTTATGGCAGAACATTGCAACTAACTAGACAGCAGTAATCTTAGGAGACACACACCCAACTGCACCACAAACAAATGTCTAGTAATGGAATTGCCCCTTTGTTGTGTGTTAATTAGCAGTCATTAATTATGGTAAGTTAGCACAGTCTAACTTTCACACACATTAATCCTGATCAGGAGACTGCTCCTAAATCACTAAAATTCAATGCTACAAACAAACAGTTGAAGTAAGTATATGTTGAAATTATCTTTATATTAAAATATTAAGCTCTGCTTGATTTACAATGAAAAAGAATAAATTGCCACAAACTTGAAGTATTAAACCATAAGATGGATGGTTCTGAACTAGCCATAAACATATAAACTAGGCATTGTAGAGTGTGGCAGGATGGGCCATGAAAGGGTAAAAAAAATCATTGCAGCTGTTCAAGCTATTGGATCTGGAATATTTACAATAACTGGAAGGTCAGCAGGTCAGCAGTTAGAGACCCGAGTACTGAATGATGGAATGAACTCCCATTTCTGTCCCACTCCTGCCAACCTAGCAATTTGAAAGCAAGAAATTGCAAGTGGATAAATAGGTACCACTTCGGTGGGAAGGTAAACAGCTTTCCATGCACTCCGTGTTGGGGCATGCCTGCCACATGTCCACAGAAACATCTGCAGATGCAGACAGTGCTGGCTCTTTGGTTATAAACAAAGATGACCACTGAACCCTATTGTCGGATACAACTGGCTTTTGAACAAGGGTGACCTTTATCTTTATTAGGATAGATTTAGGATAAATTTCACTAACTTTTCCTTCTCTGGATGGAAAAAATCTAGTTGCTAGACCAGATTATGACACACATGGACAGCTGCTAAATAGAAACCTGCTTCATTTGTTCCCCATGAGAGCTACTTTCCCACAGTGAGGATTTTTTTACAGTGACTCACTGTGGAGAAGAGTCTTCTGTCCAAGCAACCAATCTTTGCAGTTAAAGTAGTTTCCATCTATAATCATTGCAGTGTGACAAAAACAAAGAGAGGACTGTTGCTTGGAGTTATGTTGAAAGGTGTTAAAGAAGAACTTAGTCTGTATGTTAAAGATTAGTGCAGCAAGAGCACAAAGCGACACTGGATCCCTCCGCCTGGCACACAGTTGCTGGACCAGCCAGAAGTGTGTTGTCACTTGACAATGCCTGAAGGGGCAGTGGGAACTTGCCCTAAGAGTAAGAGCAGATGTAGGTGACATCCCCTGGTGCTCTTAGCTCAGTCATCTAAACTAGGGCAAGCACCTCTCCAGGGTGGGATTGTTTAACACAGGGGTGTCCAAACTTTTCAGGCCATGGGCTGGTCACGTGGTTCAGCAGGCCAGTCATGTGGTTCCTCCCACTAAAAGTGGAAGTGAAACATGCCTTGCAATCTGCTTTGCAACAGGATGAGATAGATTTTAAGCTGCCATTTTCTCTGCTTAAACCAGGGGTGCCCAAACTACAGCCCATAGGCCGGATCTGGCCCCGATGCCAAGTCATCCAGTCCACACCACCCTCATCACTCCCAGAAGCAGAAGTAAAATGCATATGGCCACGTTTTACTTTCGCTTCCGGGAGTGACAAGGGTGGCATGGGCTGAATGACTTGGTGTCAGGGACTGGGTCCAGCCCACAGGCCATATTCTGGGTACCCCTGGTTTAACAAGTCAAGTCAGGAGTGGAAAACATTGGCACTCTAGCTGTTCTTGGACTTCAATTGCCAGAAATCCAAGTCAGTAAACCTGTTGATTAGGGCTTCTGGGAATTTAAGTCCAAGAACAGCTGGAGCACAAAGGTTGGCCAACCCTGAGTTAAACATTTAACATAGTGTGGCCCTAATTTAAATTCCAACAACTGTGTCTGTGTCTTTATTTGGGGGAGGGGGAGGCAAAGCTGCCTAGGTGACACTATTTTGAGCCATCTCTCTGAAACACATCTTCCTTTCTTCCCCTCTGTGATGCCTGTAGTGCTTTCTTCCCACCTTCTCCTTTCACCTTAGGGAAAGAAGTGGTTCTGTTTCTAACACCATATCAGGCCTTTTGCCTGACTAACACACATAACTGCTGCATAAATAAATAAAACAAGCAAGTGCTTCTTCTGGAACATACCCTCCAGAGTGACTGTGGCTGAGGAAATAGAAAACAATCCTTGAAACAAAAACTGTTTTCGGGGGTTTATGCCTCATAGGTGACTGCATATGAAATCCCCCTTGGGAAATACATTTTCTCTTGCTGTTCTCTATCCCACTTGCATGCTATGGCAATTCTTCTAGTCGAACACCTGAGGCACTGCTTTGGTCAGATAAAGACAATATCACGTACCACCTCCCTTCTGCTCCACTTCCTGTGGTTACCTCAAGGTTTCCCTTCTTAACATACTCTTTAAAATAAAAATAAAATACAGTTGTTTTCAGACAAATTTTTCCCCACACAAAGCTGAAGGCTTTTCACATTTAGATGAAAATTCAGACAAAATCATGTAGAGCTCGGTGAAAGTGTTCTGTAACATTTGGCCAAGATATTCTGACCAGATTCCCCCTCCCTCCCCTTCCCCCACCCATTTCAGCATGATTGAAGACTAACAAGGAGATTGGATTGGATTTCACAGCACGAGCAAGCTTCAGGAACATTTATCTAACCTTAAATATAAGGTTCTTTTTAAGGGGATTGGGGAGGTTTTATAAATGCTGTTAGATAGTTTTATAGTATTTAGGGTATAGGTTTTAACTGACATTGTGAGCCGCCCTGGGTCACTTAGGCAAAAATGGCAGTTATATAAATCCAATAAATAAATAAATAAATAAATAAATAAGGGGCAGCATTTCATGGAGCAAAAAGTCCCAGCAGTAGGAAAAGCAGATTATACCAGAAGCACAGCCAGTACACAAGCAAAGAGAAAGTTTCCTTCATGGAGATACCACTGACGCAACAGAAACCTTTTTAGAAACAGCAATCCAACATTAGTATGCTAGTGATGTGTTTTCTATACTGCAGATGTCCAATAAGTTTCTGGTCAAGGTGGCTGAGGCAATGGTCTAAAGTATTTTACGGCTTGACGAAAAGGATAAGCTCTTCTGTCCTATTCTTCCCCCCCTTCATTCCTTGTACAGAAATGAACTGGACATTCCATTACAATACACTCTACTGCACCTGAGGGTAGGAGGCCATCTTAAGTGTGAAGGACCAATTGAGTTGGGAACGATGCAGAGAAACTGCTGTAGGGACACCCTTGTTGTCCCCAACCCCAACCCGCCCCTGCACCTGCAGCATAAGCCAAAAATCTTAACCTTTCTAATGAGACTGCAGACTCTGATCACCCCAACCCTCATTTCTAACCTTCTTTTTTAACACCTTTTGTTTAACAACATGAAAATTTCAGGGTGAGTTCACTATTGTTTATGCTTTTTTATGTGTTTCTATACTGTATATTTTTGTTTCAATATTGTTACTCTGTTTCTGTTTAATTTTGTTCTTTTTATTTTACTTTATTCAAACAAACCAACAGCATGAAAATGTCTTGCTGTGGTTTCAGGCTGCAGCTGAGCTGTTTTGGCTGTGTTCTTGAGGCATAACATTTCCAGGGGTGTTAATACCCTCAGCAGAGTACCCAGAAAGAGCCTCCTCAAAGATTGTGGTATTTTTGCACCACAATCTGGTGTACCCCGGCCAATGGCAACCTTGTGCTAGCTAACCTTTCTCACACTGGGTCAGACAAAAGGAAGTGCAGAATGAATTCACCAAATGTGGCTTCATTTCAGTAGTTTCATGTCTGGCCTAGATCTGGAAGAAGAAAAAGAATATCCTCAGCAACCTTGTATCTTAGATAAGATCAAAATTCATGGCATTCTCTACTTTGGTCCCTACTTACATATAAAACATTCAGTCCCAGAAAAGTGAGGCTAACTTCCTGTTGGCTAACTTGCTGTTCTTTTATGAAGTGGCCCTTGTAAGTATTCAGTTTACTGACTAGAGAAATCAGCAATGGATCAGATATCATCAACCCTAGTGGGACAAGTTCGCATAAAAACATATAACCTCCAAGGCGGCAAAACAGAGTTTTTGCAAATCACTTTGCTGAGTCACACAAAGGACAAGAGGACATCCTCCTTCAATTCCACGTCCACAATCCAAGGAGGCTGACAACAGACATGTGAGGGAGGAGTTCTCCACAGAATTTTTTACTGTTTGTGATTTTCCAGATCTGGCCATGCTGAAATTCCCAGTGAGATTTCCTTCCTGCATCAGCAAGATTTCCCAGTTACCCATAAAAAGGAGGCTCTGGTTTCATTTTCTCCCTCTCCCTCTTTCCACTTAGTTTTGCTCAGTGTTGTGTGCAGGAAAAGAAATTCTGTGCAGCATAATGGCAGTTCCGCTTACACCGCAGATATTGGAAAGCAGACTTGACCACAAAGGATATCTGGTGTTCCATAGATAGAGCCAGGTCAAGTAGTGCACCAAGATTATGTACACTCTGCCTCAAAGGAAGAGTCACACCTCCCAGTGTGAGGGAGATCCCCTCCCCCTGATCTGAGACCGGTTATCTCCAACTAGCATAACCTCAATCTTATTTGGATTCAGCTCCATCTTATTGTCCTCCAACTATTCCATTACCATCTCCAGGGTGTAAACAGCATCCACTGCTGAGGTGGAAAAGGAGATATAGAGTTGTGTATCATCAGCATACTAATGAAAGCGAACTCCAAATCTCCTGATGACCTCACCCAACAGCCTTACATAATTAAACAGCATAGGGGAGATTGCCGACCCCTGTGGTACCTGTTTTGTTGTATCCAAGGGTCTGACAATTCTTCCCCCACCTATACTCTCAGGACACACTCCTCAAGGAAGGACAGAAACCAGGCCAAAGTCTTGCCACCAATGCGCAACCCAAAGAGCCTGTCCAAGAAGATACTGTGGTTGATGGTATCAAAAGCCACTGAGAGATCCAAGAGGACTAACAATGAGATATTACCCCAGTCAGCCTCTTTCAGAAGGTCATCCAACATGGGAATGTTGTTTCAGTCCCATATTGAGGCCTGAACCCAGATTGGAGTGGGTCAAGGCATTCAGAACTCTCCAAAACTGCCCCCAGTTGAGCTGCCACCACCTTCTCCACCAGCTTGCCAAAAAAGGGAATATTGGTGACCAGATGATACTTGCTAAAATCATTGGTTGCCAACTTTGGTTTCTTCAAGATGGGCCAGACAATCGTCTCTTTCAACCGTGCTGGTAGAACATCTTCCCACAGGGAGGTATTGACAACCTTCCATACCCACCCCAGTATACCCTCACTAGCAGTTTTACTTAACTAGGATAGGCAATGATCTAGCAGAGAAGTAGTAGTCCTACAGCTAGCAAGCATCCTAGATAGTTCCTGTGATATTACCTGCTGAAACTGATCCAGCAAAAGTGGATCAGATGGTGCACTGGACATCTCACATGATTAAGTGTCATAACTTTGGAGTCCAGGTCCCTATGGATGACATCACCCTTAGGTTTAAAATGAGCTACCAGATTATTATAATTACTGATATTGGGCTGGAGTCAAACCAGTTGCTTCTGGCCAAATATCTCTTGGGTGAGCTTAAAGAGTTTCCTTAAATGGTTATCAGTAAGGGGCTGTGGTGGCTCAGTGGTTAAAAAGCTCACCTTATTAGCTGGAAGGCTAGCAAGTCAGCAGTTCAAGACCTGGGTACTGCATGACTGATTGAGCACCTGTCTCTGTCCCAGCTCTTGGGGAAATGAAAGGAGCCTCATTTGGGCATTCCTTGAGTGAAGTTTCTTCCACAAAAATCCTTTCAACCCAGAATAATTTCCTGACACTAAATCATTATTAATGGTTATCAGAGCTCATAATTCAGCTGATGTTATATTGTTTTCTCAACAATTTTATTAAATTAATACATTTGCTGGACCAATTCTTCACAGCATCAAGGTTGTCATCCATGGGAGCCTTCCTCCATTTGCTCTCTAGCCTCCCCCTCTGCTGCTTCAGGGCTTGCAGTTCATTGGTAAACCATGGAGCAGGGTGAACCCTGGACAGGGTTCGGCACGTAGGAGCAATAGTGTCCATAGCCCTGGTCATCTCCATGTACTAACTATCAACCAGGGCCATGACAGTATTGCCTGCCAACTTGGTCATAGACCCTTGCAAGGTATTCTGGAAACCAATAGATTCCATCTTAATGAGTCTATGTTCCCTGTGGGGGCAAGATGCCAGTATCATCCCCAAACTGAAGCAGGTAATGATCTGACCAATCATTTCTCTGTGATATCAAGAAAATCAGGTCCAACATATGACCTGCAATATAAGTAGGAGCAGTGACATGTTAGGATAGTCCCATGGATGTCATGGCTTCCACGAGATCTGCAGCCACTCTGGACAAAGGAGTCTCCACATGGATATTGAAGTCACCCAAGACCAGTAGCCTAGGAGACCTCAACACCGCCGCAAAGACGAGGTCTGCCAGCTCCAGAAGAGAGGGTGTTGGGTTATGAGGAGCTCAATAAACCAGCACAATCCCATATCTATCCCTGGCTCCCACCTCAATGTCCAGGCACTCAAGGGTGCTGAGATCCTGCTGGCTTTCAAGGTGTTTCAAGCAATGATGTCAACCCCACCCCACCCCACCCCTCAGATTTCCCCTGGTACATAGTTACAAACACAAGTGGGCATATAAGGAGCCCTGGTGGCACAGTGAGTAAATTGTCATCCTTCCCCTATTCTGGCCAGACATCCAGCTCCCACTATACCTTTGTCTCCCCTTGAGCACTGAAATCCCAGACACTGTAGGCTCCATCCCTATTCCTAGCAAGTAAAATTCCCCTAGACCAGTGATGATGAACTCCTGACCTGGGCTTCTGGTAATTGCAGTCCAAGAACACCTGGAGTGCTTAGGTTCATCACCACTGCCCTAAAGAAAGAGAGAAAAAGCAAGTGAAGGGGGGGAAACCCCTTCTAATTACCTTTTCCTTCAGGAATTCCAGCAGCAAGCTTCATAGCATATTGGAGCATTTGCTTTAATTCGGATTCATGCATTGAGCAGGGGGTTATTTTATGATTTTATGATTTGTAATTCCTGAAGCTGGATGTTCAACATCTGCAAAATTTGGATCAATCTCCAAAGCAAATTTGGCTATTTGGTGACACTCCTGTAGCTTACCAGTTTTGAATATCCATCTGTTATCTTTTCACCTTTGCAACTTACTCGCTTCCATTTCCATTTGTATCTTTCCTTCCTTCTTTACCAGATCTTCTATTTTTATCGCAGTCATTATTCATTCTCTGTTCCAACCTTTCCACTATCTTAGTGTTCTGTTCTTATCTGAATGCGGAACAGATACTTCTTGCTTACCAATGATTCTTAGGTTTGCCAGGCCAGTATCCACTCACTGAGATTTCAAGGCCAAACCCTGAGACCAAGATATAGGCTCCTATGATTGTTTAGGGATGTGCAGAGGGAAGGAAAGGGAAGGGGGGGTCCGTAATTGTGCCAAACTACTTTTGGGGCAGAAGATTCCACAAATAAACTTGAAGGCAATCTGCATACATGGGGCCAGAATATGAATGGTCAGCTAGGTTGCTAATATGGCAATTTAGAACTAAGGGGGTGGGGGGATGAATAGTTAGGTAGGCACCTCTTTGTCTTGAGATCAGTCAATCATTCTAGTCAGGAAGTCAACAAAAGTTATGTTAATAGAACTGAACACATTTAAACCATCCCTGTCAAAAACACATTTCCCCATACTAAGCTTTACATCAGGGATGGCCAACCTTTTTCCGCCATGGCCCTGACCATGCCCCTGGAAGCAGAAGTGGGCACATTTACAGCTGTCTTAAATGTGGCCACTTCTGTGTTTACGACAGTCGCATGCAAATTTACGCATGCACAGGCATGTTTTACAGTTGAAATAAGATGTGCCGACGAATGCGTAAACATGTCCGCTTCCACTTCTACGTGTGGCGGAGGAGGCAATGGGCTGGGGGAATTGGCATCAGGGGTCAGAGCCAGGCTGTGGGCTTTAGGTTGGGAACCCCTTCTTTACATAGTGTAGCTGTCAGGTTTTTCTTCAATTCATTTGTGCCTAATATGTCGCATACTACAGGAGGAATGGCCGGTATAGTCACCCTTTAAGGCTACCAGACTTTATGCAACAAGAAAGACGACAGAGCACAATGGCACTTTACTTTCTTTCTTACACTGTTTGGCCATATTGCTACTGGCTTTTCTGAGTGCCAACCTAATGCCAGGCTGTAAGCCTGTTGAAAGGGGAACCCGCTCTGCACCTTGGTACTGAGCACAATACACAGACTCAGCCCAGCCAGTTGAGTGAGCAGATTGGCATGAAGCATGGGATTAGTGGAGCCAAAAATCAATCTGAAAAAGTTATGGCGCTGATAGGCTATCTGATTTTTGCTCATTAGTTGATCACACCAGTTCCTTCATTCTGAGGTGTCAAGATTGGCATGGTTTGAGCACATAATCACACCAGAGTGATTGCTCAGATGTGCATGGAGATTTCTTTGGTTAAACTTATTGGGCAATTTAATATGCCACTTCTGGAAGCCAGGTAAATTGTTAGAAGGTGTAGACAGAGTCTAGCATGACTGGGGGGAAATGTGGAAGGAAAGGCTTTTTTATAGTAAACAAAAGCAGAGAATCAGCACCCATTTTAAAATCCTAAAGACACCAATCCTAAACACACTCACTAGAGAACCTATTTGCATACACCGGGATTCAACAAACTTTACCTACAAGGAAATATAAACTACTTTGCTGTAGTTTGTTTTCCCAATTGCCAGGATCATCCAATGATCCTTTATTTGAAATGACAAGGTATTTTAATTTTACATTTTTTACATTTAGTGAGAAATCTCTTAATTTAGATAAATTAATTTCCATTTAAAATTAAGAAATATTTTGGGGAAGGGAAATCCTACTAGAATTGCTATAATTATGTAGGGGAAAAGGACATCTAATAAACATGTAACATTTCCCAGTGCTAACGTCATCTAGGGCATTCATTCTGCTTTCCTCAGCAAGAATTAGTTTGCTAATGAAGATGGTGATGTCTCCTGACTCCCCACTCCTCTCATCTTCTTTTGATTAATGAACATTTCACATATTTCTCCAGCCTTCTCTTCTCCCAGCTAATGTTCCTGTCTCTTCGCTCTGCAGTCCCTGCCCTTCACCCGCTGCCTTTCCCCCTCATTCAGAGACTGACAGACAGATGGCATAAAGTGTTTTCCAATCTTTCCTTCTCATCAGCGCAGCCAGAAAGCGGGTACGATTAATAATTGCTTGGTGAGTAGTCTGCAAAACACGCTGAGAAGTGATCATCACACTGAGGTTGTGGCAGACACAGCAAGAGCTCAGCCATTATGGTACAGCCAAGGGAAACATATAGTGTCATGCAGCAACGTACGTTGAGCTTCAGACTGCACGTACAATAAATACCACATTCACTAGAGATTTGAAATGGCAGGGAAAGCATCTCACTCTCTCCTCCACTTGCATTTCAAAAAACAAAGCTCACAGGGCTTATATCCAGGAGTGCCTGTATCTACTGTCAGTTTAGTTTCTAAAGCCTGAACGCCCATTACTATAATTATTCACTGCTACAACATGCACAGGGACTGCAGTGGCTTAGTGGTTAAAACGCTGAACTAGACAATTGGAAGGTTGTCAGGTCAGCAGTTTGAGACCCGAGTATGGAATGATGAGGTGAATTCCCATCTCTGTCCCAGCTCCTGCCAACCTAGCAGTTTGAAAGAAAGAATTTTCAAGTAGATAAATAGGTACCACTTTGGTGGGAAGGTAAACAGCGTCTAGGCATGCCTGCCACATGTCCACAGAAACATCTGCAGACACAGACAGCACTGACTCTGGCTGTAAATGGAGATGAGCACCAAACCCTAGAGTTAGATATGACTGGCTTTCAAGCAAGTTCGACCTTTACCTAGTCAGTAAAACCTTGAGACACAAAATTAATCCATTCCTCTGGGTTCTTTGTATCTTGAAGTTTTCATATCTCAAAGGACGGTTTCCCATAGAAATGCATGGGAAACCAATTTATCCGTTCCGGAGGTCTGGAAAAAAACCCATTGGGGGGATGGTCAGCAGTCTCCCCATGGCATCAGCAGAGTGTTGTGAGTGAATCCACTCCAGTTTTGGAATTTTCTGTTTTCATCCTGTTTTTTAACTTAAAAACAGCAGGGAGGGTAACTTCCGGTTTCTGTGAACTTCAATTCCCAGAAGCCAATGCACAGCCAGAGGCTCCAAATAGCTCAGGGACATGAAGTTTTTCCCCCCTGTCACTTTTAAGTCCCCAAAAACAGGGTGAAAACACCCCAAAAAATCCCAAAACCAGAGCAGATTCACTCACAACACTCTACTGGTGCCACAGAGAGCAGCACAGACCAACAACAACCCAAAAAATGTGCATTCCAACAAAAGTACATATCTCAAAAAATCCTATTAAAAATTCATAACTGGAACCTGGTTTTTTCTGAGATTTCCATTTGTATCGCAAGTTTTTCATAATTCGTGCCATTCATATTTCAAAGCTTCACTGTATTATAACATGAACATTAAAGGCAATGAGAAACTTCCCTTAACACTGTGCTTGGTAACATATGAAATTCAGCAGATGTGGCTCTGGCAAGCAAGAAAGAAAGTTGCACTTGGATAAATTTGGCCTGGATCAGAACATCCAGCCTGGTGGTGAACTAAGAAAAATGATAAAAGTGATTGGAACCCACTTTTTCGATAAGCATAATACCAAGTACAAAATGTCAGCTGCTCACATGATAATAGAAGTTAAATTATGTTCCTTAATTTAGCAATTCCATGCTTTTTGAACATGTGACATTTGTAAATGCCATTTAAAGCAGGTACAGAAGGAAAAAAGAAATAATCCCTTTCTCCTGTGTGCCTAGACAATATAGTTTAAAGGCATTCCATCCTAATCTCAGCCATAGCTTGAATATAATCAATTGTTCCTATGTTAGAATCCATGAATGGTGCTAGACTGAAATGTTATTCCACCTTACTTGCTACGATCCACACAACAGTTTTTGGAGTTAGTCATTAACTATAGTCAGAAGCATGGCAGCTAGCCATCTTTCATTCAATATTTCAGTTCTAGGAGGAAATATGGAGGCTCACAAAACTTACTACCTAATTTTAATTAAAGAATGCTACTGTGGCCTTCTAGATGCAAGGTGTACAGTGCAATGCAAAAATTGTAGGCCACCACCAACTGGTTCAGGGAAAAATCAATGTATAACCTGGGAGGGGGGCTAACTCCGCCCCTGAGCTGCCTAGACACACCAAAGTTAGAGAGATTCTTCAGCTGCCTCTCCTCTCAAACCTCTCCAAGTTTGCAGAGGTTTGACATTAGGGTGTTGTTGTTATTATTATTATTATTATTATTATTATTATTATTATTATTATTATTATTATTATTATTATTATTATTATTATTATTATTATTATTTCAATTTATATGCCGCCCTACTTGGTCAAAACCAACTCAGGGCGGCTCACAACATACAATTAAATACAATATAACAGTTCAGTAATAATACAATATAAAATACAGTGCAACAAGACAAAATAAAATAAATATAACAATATGATAAGGCTACAGTCCATAATCAATATTCAGTACCAAATGGACAATAAACAATATACTCACAATACAATCCATACCCAATCCATACCCAATACAAAAATGAAAAAATAAGTTATATACTAATCAATGTGGGGATATCCTCATAGGACTCTAGTCAGTGGTGGGATTAAAAAAATTAGTACCTACTCTGTAGGCGTGGTTTGATGGGCGTGGCCAGGGGAAAGTCCTGTATTGTTTCAAAGATGGGAGGGGGCAGCCAGAATTTCTGCTACCCGTTCTGGTGAACTGGGGTGAACCTGCTGAATCCCATCACTGACTCTATTACCAATGAGCTTTTTTTGTGGGAAACATGTTCAAGGTATGCCCCTCTTAATCACTCGCTAAATCATCCTTAAACCAGCTGGTGGTGGCCTAAGACTTTTGCACAGTACTTTATAACACAGGGTGAAGTTTTCTCTTCTGTCATCAAGCCCAGGAAATCTATTTCAAAGGATTCTTGTGATGTTAAATGGACTCACTGCATTTGAGTGTGTTTTAGAATATAGGATCTATGCATGTAGTGAATGGACTGAACCAGTGGAGACAGGAGCAACAGGCAGAGAAAGAGAAGCAGTTGGATAGTGTGTCTTACATAAATCTACATCTAATGGTACTTGTAGGTTTCCTTCCATCTTCCTTTTTCCTCTGAAATTGTCACAAAACCCACCATTCAGTCTGGCTTTTCAGTGTCTGCTGCATATGCGTACATTCCTTCACCCTGAGGTTGAAGGAATCATCAGAAAATATACAACAAAGCTAAAGCCATTGACCATCTGAGTGTGGTTTTTTGTGGGTGTAAAATCCTTTCCCTTATCAAAGCCAAAATGCTTAATTACCAATATTTATCCTGGTAGATAGCAGCCTGAATAGTCAAGGACTAGATTTAGTGCAAGAAGCTAAATGCTATCCTTGACTTGATTCTAACAAATAGATATGACTTTGTGAAAGAGAAACTCTGGGGGAAAGTGAGCATGTTCTGCTTGAGTTCTCGATTTCAAAGGAAACAAAAGTAGAAGGTAACTGCATTGCATGCTGGATTTTAGGAAAGCAAATTTAATAAACTTCATGATAGGTAAAATCTCATGGCAGGAGATACTAATAGGAAAAGAATCCAAGATGGATGGGAGTTTTTTAAAAAAATCTAAAGATACAACTACAAACAATTCCAACAAGAAAAATGGCAGAAGAGAGCAAAAAAAATGTGGCTTCACAAAAAGCTCAGAAAGGAGCTAAAAAACAAAGAAGGTCACATACAGGAAGTTGAAGGAAAGGAAGGCTACAAAGGAAGAGTGCAGACAAGCAGCAAAGATTACAGGGATGGTGCTAGGAAGGCAAAAGCACATGCGCAGAAACAAAGAAAAACAGCTATGGCTCATTTACTCAGCAAGGATTGGGGGAAATATTACAGATAACAAAGAAAAGGAAGAAGTGCTAAATTCCTACTTCAACTTGGTCTTTTCCTAAAAGATAATATATGACACTCCAGGCAAATGTAAAGTATAATAGGAAGGGGCAGCTTGAGATTGATTAACAAATAGTCAAGGAATATTTTGAATGAGTTCAAATCCCCAGGGCCGAATGATCTGCATCTAAGGATGTTGAAAGAACTGGTTGAAAAGATCTCAGAACACCTACCTATCTTTTTCTTGAAATTGTGGAAGATGGGTGAAGTGCCAGATGGTTAGAAGAGGGGTAACATTTGTCCCTATCTTCAGAAAGGGAAGAAAGGAGAAGCCAGGGAACTACAGATCAGTCAGCCTGACAGCAATCCCAAGAAAATTCTGGAGCAAACTATAAAGCTGATGCTCCACAAGCACCTTAAAAACAATGCAGTATTAACTAGAAGCCAACATTATTTGTCAAGAACAAATTCTGTCAGATTACTTTTATCTCACTTTTTGTTTTGCCCCACAGGGGGACCTTAATTTCCAGAATTCTAAGTCAGTACATAGCTGATCAGTGCTTTGGGTCCAAAAACCAAAGGTTGGGAAGCACTTCTGTAGATGTAATATGTCTTGATTTCAGCAAAACGTTTGAGAAAATGTACCTCTCATTGCCCTGCATCAGACAGCACTACTTCTTCCACTTGTGTTAGCATTTCCCTGCTGGCTACACAAACTTTGCTCCTCTCCTGGCTTCCCCAGGCTTGTGGGGTAAGGCTAGACAACCTACTGGGGTCACACAGGGCAACCCCTTCACAGCAGTAAAAAGAAGTGATCAATAATTATTTATTGAAGTCTCAAGAGCTGTTCTTCCATGTTTACAAGGTCTGTTGGAAGGTGATACAAAGAAGCCTTGTACTTTTGTCTCTAGCTAGGAGAGAAATGAACAGGAAGTTCTGTCTGTCAAGAAATTAAATGATTGACATGTCGTCAGGTGAAAATGTCCTCTGTAAATGCTCAGAAGAAATAGGAAAGACAAATTAGTGTGTAATGTCTCATCCAGGTGACATCTGGCAGAGAGAGAAATGTTTGTCTGTCTCTTTATGTCTTCTTAAAGTAAATCCAACCCTTAGCAAGAGGGTTGTCTATAGTGTCTTCTTACTGGAGGGGCCTAGAAGGGAGTTTGGAATTTATTCTCAGGTGCCAAGAAAGAAATCAGCAATGGCAACAGAAACAAAAGAAAAACAGGTCTATCCCTCTCCAATAGTCGCTACAAGGGCTAACAATCTTTCACAGTTTTTGTTGTTGGACTAATTTCCATCCTAGTAGCTTTAAAAGACAACAACATCTTTCGCTCTCTCTTGCAGAAAAACAGGGTTCCCCTAACCTGATGATATAATTATTTTTCCTTTCAGCTTTATGAAAGTTTAAATGATAAAAAATTGAGACAAAATGTAAAAGTTGTGTTCTTTGAGCACTGTTTACAAAACCCTCCACCACTGTTGGGTTGGCCAAAAAGAAGTAAATGCTATCAAGGGTTAGCTAGCTTTCCTGTTTATCCATCACCTCTGAAGATGGTATTTGCCAATAAAAACACAGCACGGGTGTATCAAGGTCCTGCAGTGAAGGAAACTATTAGGGGCCTTTCATTTCATTTCATTTATTCGATTTGTATACCGCCCTACTCGGTGCAACCGACTCAGGGCGGTTTACAGAAACCATATATATAAGACAATCAAAAGTAATATAACATAATCAAAGGTCATAGAGTATAAGGCAATAAATATAACAATACAGTACAGCAGTGCAATAAAACAAAACCACACTGCAAAATAAGGTTACAAAGTACAATTCCAGTTACATATACATGACATAGTTTCAGTAATATGATACAATATAAAAATACAGTACATTTCAAACACATGACCTAAAATAGGCCATTTTTTGACATCCCCATCCCCCATGTGACTTTCCTTGACCTTTGACCAACCCACTTCCCCCAAATCATGTCGTTTCTCCGTTTTCCCTGATTTGAAGAGAAACAACAGAAGCATGGCTGACCTAGAGCCTGAGGACCCCTGCCGCCCCACCCCCAGACCCCACCTGGCTGGGGGTTTAAATGCCACACCAGCTTGAGTGGTGAAGGACGGTCTCGCCCGGAGCCTGAGGATGCCTGTTGCCCCACCCCCGGACTTCCACCTGGCCTGGGGGGGTTAAAAATTTGGAGTCACGTGACTTCATGCCAAACCCCCTCCACCATGACTTTCTGTGACCTTGGGTCGACCCCCCCCCAAAAAAAATAGTCACATGATATTTGAAAAACCCCTTAATTCCAAGTCAAAAATTCTTTATCTTTAGAGCTAATAAAACAGAGGTGATAACAGCAAGGTAATTTAAAGGTCAAGTGAAACACGCGACATAACCTACCTTTAAAACATAGATGTAGGTATTGATACTATTGATACAGTTACATAAAATTCTTGCTCTTAAGAAAAATTCCTCATCAGGAACATGAATTCTGGCTGTCTGGTAACAAAATCATCTAGCATTAATCTAGTCAGGAACTAGAGACTGGCAGCAACCTCGTTATGTGCTTACCTTTTGAAACAAAATCTACTAGCATATTTTTATAACACCTTCATTTGAGAGAAAAGGGGAACTATTCAGAAATCCTTCTTCTTCAAATGCCATATCCTTTCAGGATATTGGATATCATCATGGTGATAGTCTTCCTGTTCTTAACTCTTCAGAACAAGTCTTCCAAACATTCCACACTAGTCTCTCAGATTCTTTAGCCACAAAGCCCATCTACGTCCCAGGCTTCTCTTCCCAAGGATCTTCCCTTGCATAATGAGTTGGAGTATTCTATACTTCACATCATTCCACATGATATGCCCAAGGAATTGAAGCTTTCTTTGCTTAATGGTCTTAAACAGTTCTTGTTCTTTATCCATCCGGCACAAAACTTCTACATTTGTCAAATGGTCATCTTATGATATCCTTAGCAGCCATCTGTAGATCCACATTTCAAAAGTTTTGATTTTCTTTTCAGATGCTTTAGTTATTGTCCAAGCTTCAACTCTAAATGTTGCATTTTTATGAAGGTGGATTTGCTTTTTATGTTGTTTTTATGATGTGTTAAACTGCCCTGGGTCGCCTTCGGTGAGGAAGGCGGTATAGAAATTTAAATAAATGAGTATTTGTATTTTAATTTCTACCTCAGGATCCCAATTTTCATTTAACATACTCCCCAATTAGACAACTTTATCTGCTCTTTCAATTTTGTGCGTTCCTGACATTAGCTTGCTGTGAGTTGGTGCTCAGCTGATAACAAGATATTTAGTCTCCTTGGTGTTAAGATCCAAACCAGTGATGGGATGTAACAGGTTCTCACCACTTTGCCAGAACCAGTAGTAACTTTTCCCAGTGTCCCGGAGAACCGGTAGCAGTTTTTTGGGGGAACCACCTCCGGGGCTTACCTTTTCACTGGTTCCCCCACAGCGCATGCGCACCAAGCACTTGGTGTGCATACACGCCTACAGTGCTTGGTGCATATGCACGGCCTCCTTGCTGTCCTCCCAAGCGGGGAGGAGGAAGAGAAACTGCTAGTCTGAAGCTCCCTATAGCTTGCTCCCCAGGGTAAGTGACTCACCTTTGGATGTGGTGTGTCTGTGTGTATTTTAATGTGCATTTAATACCTTTACCTATATTGACATACTATCACAGTTCCTAAAAAGGCCTGGCGGCCAGCAGGCCTGGCGGTCTGGCTTGGGGGTTTTAAGCAAAGTCTTGGAGTTACCTCATCAATAAGCTACACATGTGCTGTTCTAATTGCTGTTCCAATTGGAGAACCCTTTAAGGAGGTACAGCTGTTTTACATGTACATTAAGGCATATTATCCTAGAGAACGGGTACGATGACCATATCCATCTTCCAACATGGTGCTGCCCAGGCACTTATACTAACAGGCAAGTGACGGGTTTGTGTTTGGGGTGGGTGGGTTGAGGGGGTAGGTGGATGTGCTTATTTTTATTTTATTTTTTCCCCTTTGGCCACGTCCATGACATCATGACATCATTATGTTAGCTCCGCCCACACTGTGATGACATCACGGTGGGGTAGTAAAATTTTTGACATCCCACCACTGATCCAAACCATATTCTGCACTTGAAGCTCTAACTCAATCCAGTATCAACTGAAGATCTGCAAGGTTTGTGGACAGCAACACTATGTCATCAGCATATCGGATGTTATTCAGGTATTCCCCATTAATTTTAATGTCAATGTTTAAATTTGATACTACTTCTGAAAACATAAACAAAGACAGCTGTGTGATCCATACACAAAATAAATGTAGCAGGAAGGTGATACCTTTATGTTGTTGTTCAGTCGCACAGTTAAGTCTGAACCTTTGTGACCCCCATGGACCACCACAGGCCAGGCTCCTCTGTCATCTGCCATTCTCAGTAGCCCACCCAGATCTACACCCACTGTTTCAATGATGCCATCTAGCTATCTCATCCTTTTGCCTTTGATCTTTCCTAGCATCAGGGCCTTCTCCAGTGAATCCTCTCTTCTCATTTGGTGGCTAAAGTATTTTAGCTTCAGCTTCAGTATTCGTCCTTCCAAGGAGCAGTTAGGGTTGATTTCCTTTAGTATTCACTGATCTGATCTCCTTGCAGTCCAGGGGACTTTCAAGAGGCTCCTCCAGTACCACAGTTCAAAGGTGTCTAGTCTTCTGCACTCAGCCTTCCTTATGGTCCAGCTCTCACAGCCATACATTACTACTGGAAATACTATTGCTTTGACTATGCGGACTTTTGTTGGCAGGGTGATGTTTCTACTTTTTATTATGCTGCCTAGGTTTCTCATAGCTTGCTTCCTAAGAAATAAGCATCTTTTTATGTCATGGCTGCATTCACCATCTGCAGTGATCTTAGATCCTAAGAAGGTAAACTCAGTCACTCCTTCCATTTCCCCCATTCTATTTGTCAGGGAGTGATGGGGCCTAAAGCCGTGAACTTTTTTTTTTTTTGGGGGGGGGGACGTTAGTTTCAGGCCAGCTTTTGCATTCTCCTCTTTTACCCTCATCAAGAGGCTCTTTAGGTCTTCTTCACTTTCTGCCATTAGGGTTGTACCATCTGCATATCTCAGGTTGTTGATGTTTCTCCCAGCAATCTTAATTCCAGTTTGTGCTTCATCCAGCCCTGCATTACACATAATGTACTCTGCATATAAGTTAAATAAGCAGGATGACAATATACAGCATTGTCGTACTCCTTTTCCTATTCTAAACCAATCAGTTGTTCTATATCCTGTCCCAACTATTGCTTCTTGACCCACATACAAATTTTTCAGAAGACACCTGAGGTGGTCTGGTACTCCCATCTCTTTAAGGATTTGCCACAGTTTATTGTAATCCACACAATCAATGGGTTTGGTGTACTAAATGAAACAGAAGTAGATGTTTTTCTGGTACTCCCTTGCTTTCTCCATGAGCCCGTGAATGTTGGCAATTTGGTCTCTAGTTCCCCTTGCCTCTTCGGAACCCAGCCTGTACTTCTAGAAGTTCTCAATCCACGTACTGTTGAAGCCTAGCTTGTAAGATCTTGAGTATGGTGTTGCTAGTGTGTGAGATGAGTGCAATTGTACAATAATTTGAACATTCTTTGGCATTGCCCTTCTTTGGGCTGTGGCCACTATTACGTTTTCTGAATCTGCTGGCATAGTGAGTGCAACATTTTAATTACATCTTCTTTTTAGGGCTTTAAATAGCTTGACTGGAATACCATAATCTCCACTAGCTTTATTGTTAGTAATATTTTCTAGGGCCCACTCGACTTCACACTCCAGGATGTCTGGTTTGAGGCCAATGATCACAACATTGTGGTTGTCAGGGGCATTAAGGTCCTTTTTGCAGAGTTCTTCTGTGTATTCTTACCATCTTTTCCTACTATTTTCTGCATCTGTTAGGTCCCTACCATGTTTGTCCTTTATCATGGCCATTTTTGCTTGATATGTTCCCTTAATTTCCCCAATTTCCTTGAAAAGAACTCTAGTCCTTCTGCTTCTGTTGTTTTCCTCTATTACTTTACACTGTCCATTTAAGAAGGCCTCGTTATCTCACCTTGCTGTTCTTTGGAATTCTGCATTCAGTTGAGCGTAACTTTATATTTCACCTTTGCTTTTTGATTTCCTTCTTTCTTCAACTATTTGAAGATCCTCATCAGACAATCATTTTGCTTCCTTGCATTTCTTTTTCTTTGGGATGGTTCTAATTGCTGCCTCCTGTATGATTTTATGAACCTCAGTCCATAATTCTTCAGGCACTCTGTCTGTCAAGTCTAATCCCTTAAATCTATTCTTCACCTCCACTGTATTTTCATGAGGGATGTTATCTAGGTCATACCTGTGTGGCCTAATTGTTTCCCCTACTTTCTTCATTCTAAGCCTGAATTTGGCAATCAGTAGTTTATGATCTGATCCACAATCCGTTCCAGGTCTCATCTTTGATGACTGTATAGAGCAGGGGTTCTCAGCCTATGACCCTGGGGCCAGATGCGGCCTATGACACCATTTCATGTGGGGGGCCCACTGCCTCCACCACACCCCCAGAAGTGCCATGTTTGGCAGGCATGGGAAAATGGCCGTCTGGCCCCTGAAGCTGTCTGAGGGAGCATGACCTGGCCCTCGGCTTGAAAAGGTTGAGAACACTGGTATATTGCTTCTCCACTCTATTAGCCTTTGCCCTGCTTCATTTTGTACTCCAAGGCAAAACTTGCCTGTTATTCCAGTTGGATCGCTTAAAAAAAACTGTGCAAGCTTTCGTGATTCAAGATCACTTCTTCAGTCATGAATCAATTTCTTGTGGGTACGGTAGGGAAATTATAAAGGAACGTCCCAAAAGTTCGTGGCATGATGTTCATCCAGGCTCTTTGTTTAATTTTGTAAGTGAACCTATAAAAATATCACCTTCCTCCTGCATTTATTTTGCTTCTGAAAAATCACTCTCCAAATATATATTAAAGAGTGTCGGGGACAACACCCAACCTTGTCACAAACCTCTGCAAATTTGAACCTGCTCTGTCAGCTGCTCTTCAACTCTGACTTGAGTTGTCTGATTCCAATAATAATAATAATTTTGTATCAGAAATTATTCTGGGTTAAAAAGATTTTTGGAGAAGAAACTCTGCTCAGGGAATGCCCATATGAGGCTCCTTTCATGTCCCCAATACCTAGGACAGAGACGGGTGCTCAATCCATCATGCAAACCACCCTCCATATACCATCCATTGGGGAGGCGCACCTCTCCATCATGGGGAAAATGGTGTTCTCAGTTGTAGTCCCCACACTATGGAACCTCCTCCCGGTAGAATTACACCTCCAGGCCCACTTGCTACCGTTTAGGAGAGAACTGAAAACATGGTTAGCGAAGCCGGTCTGGGGGTCGGGATTGTCAACAAGCTCCCCTTTTTGGCTCATCTGAGGTTCTCTCCCCCCCCCCACACACACACACACCTTGTAATTGGTTTTTAATTATTTTTAATGATTTAATGATTATATCATTTTTATTGTCATGCTGGTTTTATACCTGTTTTAAGAGATCAATAAGGCACAGCAGGGGGCAGCATTATTATGTTGGAAGCGCTTTTAACTGTTTTTGAATTGTTGCTGAGCAGCCAGTGAGGTGTTCACTGGACTGTGTACACTGCCCAGAGTCTATTGATTGGGGCGGTATATAAATCTACTGTAAGTAAATAAATAAATAAAGTACTCAGGTCTCAAACTGCCAACTTGCCAGCCTTCCAGCTAACAAAGGGAGCTTCTTAACCATTGAGCCACCACAGCTCCTTCTGATTCCAATAAAGGTTGGTAATGATTCTGATATCCTTATCAGTTACACCCATTTTCTTTGGAAATCTTAAGAGTGGGAAAATATACTAAATAAACTCAAACGCTGGCTACTTACAGACTCTTCTGTGAAGTAATTAATCAGACTCAGATACCCACAATTATGCCACTATCATTTTTATTTAATATTGGCAGAAAGTCTAGCTTCTCAGTTAATTGTCACAGTTAGAAACCTCCATGCAGGAACCATCTTCATGAGATACACAGAAATATTCATTTGTTTCCAGCAATTATGAGTCCAAGACTCCCCAGTGTTTACAACCTCTTCTAAATTTAGTCCTAAAATGTGTCTTAAATAGCTTATTACATCTTCCCTTTGTAATAGTCGCAAAGCTGTCTTTTAACATATTTAGGTCTCTTTTGTGAGCAATGAATAAGTAATAACAATCCAGTTAACCCCTCATTTGAAATCAAATCAAGTAGTCATCCATTCACCTCTGCCATGGCAAATAGTAATTGAATTTCACCTGTTGAGCATAATCTGAGAAAATCCTTTTCTGTCATGGTAAGATCCAAGTGGCTAGCAGTAATTAATTCTACTTTGCTCTGTGTGTGTGTGTTTCAGTATTTGTGTGTCCATTGTACATAAAGGTAATTAGGATCCTTTGATGCATACAGCTGTCCACAGGTCCAGCAAGGGAATAAATAAGATGAAGGTTGAAAAGAGCAGTAGGGTTTGATTCCTTCAAATAGGAACACCATGAAGCAAAACAGGAAAAGGCAGAATTGAAATAACCGCCAGCATTTCAGCAAGCATCATGCAGTGCTGCTTAATAGTCCACATTCCTCTACATGAGGCACTAGCTGAGTTGGACATCTGTGATGCCAATAGCCATAGCTGTTTCTGTTCTACATAAGGATGCCAGGCTTACTGGTGAAATTGTTAAAGAAGGCTGTTTCAGATTCTTGTTTTACAATAATGGGATGAATCTAATTATTAGTTCCATTCAGAGTAGACCAATCTTTCCAAAGTGTGAAATCCAGCTGTATTTATGGATAGAAGATTTTGCTAGGCAGAGCAGTTGGAAGGGAAGATTGTCCTTCCTCACTTACACCTGCTCAGGAGAATTGAGGAACCTTCCAGCTATTTGGGAGCATTGGTTCAGACTTTCAGTGAAGAACTGGAAAAGAATATTATTTTGTATAAATAGAATGGATATTTCGCAAAATGGCCATAACTCTTTCCAAATGGGAATCATGTTAATATGTTCTAGCAAAACCAACAACCTTTAAAGTATTCTTTTTCTTTTTCTTCTTTTTCTTTTATTCTACCATTTTGTGGAAAGAGACTCATTTTAGTAACCTTTTAAAATACACACAAGATATTAACTGTTGATTATGTATTGAAGCACAAGAATAAATAAGTCTATTGTGCCAAGTCCATCCCAGATGGGCAAGGTATAAGTCCAATAAACAAACAAATGAGACTTACACATGCACTGACTTGAGAAGCCTCATTACTTCAACCCATCTGCTTTGTTTGGAGCCAACAATTGGAGTTAGAATACTGATATGCAGCCCTTCCCTAGCCATTGTACAAAAATAGTATGATAAAGTATAGGATGTAATTTGGCATGATAGGATCTTAAATAATGTACGATGAGAAGACAGCATTAGTGTTGCAGTAGCATGGAATATATATCCCCCAAACTTGCAATAAGAGCAGAAAGGCAGCAAAGTTTGCTACAATTACTAAAATTATTAAGAATTTTTGTTGTTGTTGTTGTTCAGTCGCACAGTCGATTCCGACCCTCTGCGACCCCATGGACCACTGTCTGCCAGGCACTTCTGTCCTCCACCATCCTCCTCAACTCACTCAGCTCTGTGCCCATTGTGTCTACAATACCATCTAGCCATCTCATTTTGGGCTGCCCCAACAGAAACAGTGAAGTCTCATTGCAGAAGATGACAATAACCTAGTAGGAAACACAAGCATAACATTCAAATGTCCTCACTCTTTCCTCTTTATAACACAGTGATTCCATTAAAAAATTAAGGATGATCACCACACTGATCCCCTGTCAAAAGATAATCTTTATTCATGTCAGAGGCACCACAAAGCGTATAATAGCATACAAAGCTAAAACCAACATATTTAAAACAAACAGGAACTAGATGACATCCACTCAATATCAGGCCACATCAACAGCATTTCCTCTTACCAACATTAGGTCCTCCCAAGTTCATGTTGAGGGGCACTTTGTGCATTGTATCATATCAGCGATAGTTTGTTCTTCTCCACATAAATGGAGCCTCCCCAAAGACTGCTATTTCATTGATCGGGCATCCCCTGGGGAACAGTGGCAGTCAACGGCTAATCCTTTCAAACCAGAAGCTCCTCTTTTGAGCAGGAAAAGATAATTAAGGAAGGTAAATACCCAAAATTAAAGTGAAAAGGGCAAGTATTTTCATTTCTAGAACGACCCATTGTTGTTCTGAATCTAGAAACAAGAAGAGACTTGGCCAATTTAATGTTATGGTAGCCATTATACAGGATATACTTGGAAGTAAACATCAAAAAACAAAATATTGTTTGGCATTCATGTTGGTAAAATGCAACCCATCTCTTTTTGAACTTATAGCTTCTGAAGAGAAATCACCACTGGTAATAGAGTAGAAGAAAATGAGGATAATAATTTACTGTTGATTGTCTTTCAAGGTCAAGGTCTCCCTTACTCGAAACCAGTGGTGTTTACTCTAGGGGATGGTGCTCATCTCTGTTTACAGCCAAACAGCAAGCGCTGTCTGTATCTATAGACATCTCCATGATCATGTGGCAGGCATGACTAGATGCCAAATTGCACAGAATGCTGTTACCTTTCCCACTGAAATGTTACCTATTTATCAACTTAAAGTTTCTTACTTTTGAACTGCTAGTGTTGGGAGGAAATGGGTCAGATGACATGCCCTCTCTCTGTCATGCAGCACTCAGATCTCGAACTGCTGACCTACCAACCTTCTGGTCATCAAACTCAGTGTCTTAAACACTAAACTACCACCGCTCATAGTGGTGCACAAATAGCTAAAGATATTCACAGGAGCCCATAGAGGCCATTTTCATATTTGCTCAGGCAGCCATTAAAGCTAGCCCATGTGCAATCCGCTTCTCATTAGCCCTCCATAAAGAAGGAAAATGAACTTTTGGGTTTTCAAAGAAGGAGGAGGAGTATAAGATCAGCAAACTACACATAGACTCAGAACAGTCCCCTCTCCATCCCACTTCTCCATTCTACCCACAACTGGTACTGGCGTTCAGCTGTAGCACTTCAAGAGAAATCAGTTTCTCCATGAAGCAGTGTGACATTTTCCAATCATTCAAGTGACCAGACTCATTCATGGATTTTTATGAAGGGGAGAAGGGGCCCTTTCACATGATGTTGTCATCGATTCATTTTTCTGCACACACAAGAATCAGTTTGGAGGATAATTATGCAGTTCTTTGGCTAGCAGTGCTCTAGCCAGCCATCCTAGAACACTCATAGTCAGTTACGTTCCCCTCCTTTTATTTTAATGAAAGACATAGTCATCTTCTTCCTGCAATAAAAGGGAATATTCCATTCAGTTCCCCCAGCTTCTTTCATCTTCTGGCTGCTTGCTTCACCTTTATTCCTCTTCCTTTCCACAAAACATGCAATTAGTATTAAGAATTACCATTTTTGTCCTATTAACACAAATTGTCCTCTCCGGTGGTGAATTAAAGAGTTTCCACCAGGGACTTCTCCTCTGTTTTGCAATTTCACTCCTGTGATCAGTAGTCTGTATCTTTTGCTGGCTCCTCAGGGATAGAGTGGGAGGGTAAGCAAAAGACAGTTATTAGCAGATCCTTTGAAGACCTGGATATTGTGAATTAAACTGATGATTAACTCCCTTCTCACCAATCAAGCAGGCTCTTCCCCCTTTCTCTCCTCTCTTCTAAGCCTGTAGGGATTGTCAAGGAAAATTGGTTTTCATCATTCATGCGTTTCAAGTAAGTTCCACCCAACTTGTTTTGAGCATCTTTGGCACCCTCCCTCTCTGTCAATCAGAAAGCCCTTCCTTCTATTCTTTTTAACTAATATGGAGGGTACACAGAAAGAGCCTCTTTGAAGATTGTGTTATTTTTGAACCACAATTGGACGTACCCTGGTAACAGTAACTTTGTGTTGTTGGTGAATCTTTCGCCACTAGGTCAGACCAAAGGAACTGCAGAATGGACTCGCCAAAAGGTGACTTCATTTTGGCAGTTTCATGTCTGGCCTAGACACAGAAGAACTAAAAAGGAAGTGAAAATATTTAAAACAACAGCATTATTGGAGGCTGCTGCTTCAGTGGATTGGCAGTGCTAGGAGTCTCAGAGGCATCCTCAGTGGTAGCAAAGATCCAAGGGTAGTAACTGACCCAAACAGCAGCAGTGGTGGCAAACCAGGATGCTGTTGGCCCAGCAGCAGATTGGCAGCTGCGGTGGCAGCTACTTGTAAGCAGGCCAGTAGCTGCAGTGGTAGATATCTTTGGGGTTACAGAATAAGCACACACACAAACCAATAGAACAACAACAATGCATTGAACCCACTCCAGTATGCAATGTATGTGGATGCTGGGGGTGGAGGGAGTAGACCAGACCACCCCAAAACACTTTGGACAGTGGACTTAATGTCTGTCTGGGTAGGCCAATACTTGTAGTTATGAACTCACTAAGGATAGGTTTGTAGCTTTACACTTGAATTCTAGGTGCTTCTTTTGAAGTGGCTTCCAAACTGTCTTGCAGTGAGAATCTCTAAAGTGCTATAGTATGATTTCTTCAATCCCTATTGTTAGAGAGTAAAATAGGAATGTATGCCAGGAACCTGCATTGAAGGTTGTTGGCTCTGTATGGAATTGATGGTATATCTGGCATCCTTGCTGGAGAGATGAAATTAAAAGTGCCTTTTTTGTAGCAAATTGAAATGCATCACAGTAGTCTAATAGTAATTCTTTCTATCAACAAATTGCAAAAATGACAGTTATCTTTACATTAGCTTAATTGAATCCAGCGCAATCCTGAGATGTTGCAGGCTGAAACTAATCCCATAAACACAGACCAGACAGTGCACTGGACAACTCTTTACACTCTGTTGCACTAAACATGGAGTCAAGGTCCCTACAGATCACCTCCACCTTGGATCTAAAATGCACAGCCAGCCTATTACAATTATCAGCTATGCATTGCAGCCCCTTTGATTGCCTCGTCCCAATTAACTCAGAGGCTATCTGAAATAGCTCCTTCTGACAGTTACTTGCAGCGTCTATTCACTTGTTCTCATACTGCTTTCTTGCAAATTTTATTGCATTAATATCTTTCCTGGAGCAATTCCTGACCATCACAAAGTTGCCATCTGTGGGAACTCTCCTCCATTTGTTCTCTAGTCTCCTCTTCAATTGCTTTGAGTTCTAAGCTCTTGATTTAATCATGGAGGTGGTCGAATTCTGAGCTGGATTTGGCATTTAAGGGTGATACCGTCCAGAGACTTGGTGGCTTCAGTGTACTACTTATCCACCAATGTAGTGACAGTATCGCCATCCTGCTTAGTCAAAGATCCTCACAAGGCATTCTGAAAATAATCTGGATCCATCAGCCTGTGAGAACAGTCCATTAAAATAGGTCCAGGCTCTGCACTCCAAACTGGAGCAGAAAATGATCTGATTGTGACAAAAAGGTGGTCTTGATCTCCCTCACCTTCAGATCATCTCTCTAGTCTAGTGTATGCCCACTCACATGTGTGGGGTGATAACACGTTGGGATAGTTCCATGGATGTCATTGCCTCCATGAAATTTGCCGCCACCTCAGACTGTGTCTGCTTCTTACCAATGTTAAAGTTTCCCAGGACCACCAGCCTTGAGGATCTCAACACTTCAGAGGAGTCAAAATCTGTTAGCACTGGGAGGAACTATGTTAAATTGCAGGAAGTATGGTACACTAACACTATTCCTACTTTATCACTTTTCCCCACCTCCACATGGAGGCACTCCAGACCTGAACTCAGCAAATAATATCAATTCTAATCTCACTGCACAAAATGTAAAATACAACATAAATATATACACAAACTTACATTGATTTTTTTAAAATTGCCTTACCTTGGAGCCTTTATTCAGCGAGGAGTCTACGCATTGGTAGATATCTCTGTGACGACATCCGCACATACAAATGGACCTGGGAAATCAAGTCCATTTGCATGCGGCTTTTTAGCCATTTGGATATCACGTCACCCCCTAGCTAGGCGGACCAGGACATGTACCCTCCACTTTCACCTTGCCGAAGGGATCCGACAGAGGACACTTTGGTAAAATTGATAGAAAAGAAAAGAAAAAATATATAACCTGTGGTGAATGTGAGTTGGTTCATAAGTATTTATATATTCTGGATTATTGTTTTATTATTTAAGGTTTAATTGTGTTGTACATATTTTTTTTCTTTTATATATATAAAATGTTTAAAAGTTAATGTTATAACCAGTCTGGTCAGGTTGTCCTGCTATGGTAATCAGCCTGCAGCTGATGAGGACTTTGCATGCCAAAAGGGCTTAGGACCCAAAAGTGACTCACGGAACTGGATCAGTTGTATGGGCATCAAACTGTGATGCAGAATTAGATGGAAGGCCACTGCGTTATATTGTTCCTAGGACAATCTTCATGGCTGATCTCCATGATGATTGCCTATATTTGGATTTGGATATGGCAGCAGCAGGAGGAGGAGGAGATAAAAATTAATCACAACCTTCCATGACTCGAACAAACAAACAAAAACATATAACCCCACATTCATCAAACCAATTCATATAAATATCACTGCCCATCTCTAATTTCTTGATCAAACCCATCAATCAAGTACCACCTTATTCAATATATAATATATCAATATACTAAAATCATTCTTCAAGCTTCACATTCTATCCTTAAATGCATATTCTTTTTCATTAGTCTGATTCCAACATTCCCTCTCTGCCATGTTAATTCTTTGATGCAAAAAACAACAAAGAGTTTTGCAGCATCTTAAAAGCTAACCAGTTGTATTTGGGATAAATATCTATGGACTCTAGCTCATTTCATCAAGTTAATTATTTATTTATCCTTTAAAAAGCTGATCTGATATTTCCCTAAGCTTTGGGGCTGACAATGTAGCACTCCATGGATTTTCTTATCATTAATATGTCAGGTCAGCATTTATTTATTTTGTTGCCTCTTTGTTTCAAATATTTTGTATAATAAAATGCACAGTAATTCCTGCGGTATCTCAGTATCATTCATAAGGGAATTTGGGACTTGCTGCTAGCTCCAAAGAAAGGAAAACATCTTGTTAGACAGTGGTCTGCCTGTTTGATTAGGTCTTAGCCACAAACAAACCACAGATGCCTTCCATAGAAAAAGAAAAAAGTCTTAGGGGACTCTTTATGTAAGCTGCCAAAAGGATACTTCAAAGAGAGAGAATAGTTATCCTCTCATATAATCACTTCCTTCTATGGAACACTGATGCTACAGGAATAAATGGGTTTCTCTGTGATCTGCGTTTTATGTATACATGGAAGACAAAACCTGACAGCCTCATATCATAACACATCTTATTCTTTGCTCCGTCTCTTACCCCATCGGGTGTCGAGGGACATATCTTAACACAAGCCCCTCTAATTTTGATGGCCTGTGCAAAATTGGTCTTCTAGGCAAATTATACCCAGAGCCAAGACACTGGCTGTTTCCCTCCAATTGGAAAGGAGACAAGTAGAATGTGTTTCTGCATAAGGTCTTTCTCCATAGCCTAGCTAGTCTTTTGGTGATCTCAACAGTGATCTGCTTGAGAAAACCCATGTACTGTATCTCTGAATAGTATATCACTTTCTGGTGGAGCGGAGAATCTTTAGCCCTAAAGCTCTTTCTCCTTCTCCTATTACTTGTATGGTATGGAATTCCAAGACATTCTCTCCAAATAGGCAAACCACTTTATTTATTGTCTCTGTATATAGATCAGAGGCTCTCAACATTTTCCAGCCACGGGCCTGACCATGCCCCCTCAGACAGATGAGCGTGCCAGACTGGTGCTGTAAAATGTTGAGAACCCCTGATCTACATACAGAGACAACAAATAAAGTGGTCTGCCCATTTGGAAGTAGTGTCTTGGAATTCCATACCATACAAGTAATGGGAGAAGGACAAAGTAATAGGAGAAGGACAAAGCGCATGAGGCAGACCTAAGGGAAGAAATATTACAAAAACACCAAATAACACCAGTGGAGGAAGAGCAAGAATCTTGTATCTCCCTCGACACCCAAAGGCATAAATAGGAAGTGAAAAAGAAGAGCCATATTGAAATAGAAAAGTACAATTTTTATTTAAGAAATATTCACAACAACAGCAGATTCTTACACAGCTGTAAAACACATCAGCGATCGATTCTGGTAGTGGTGGTGATGGCTGGAGTGAGGTTGGGGGTGGGATTATTTGGTGCTGTGATCCAAATCTGGCCATGGGCCATAGGTTGCGAACCCGTGATGTAGATTAAGATTGGTTCTATTCTAATTCTTTCGCTTATAATCTAATTCCTGATCTTGTCACTCCAACAGCCTTCCTCTGACATCTCATTTCTGTGGTGACTAACTTTCATATGTTTTGTTGTAAGTGTCCATGCTTGCAACTGGTAACATAAGGTGGGAATGAATATGCTTTGTATGAGATGTTTCTTTGTGTTGAACAGTATTGTTTTATGTTGTAAGAGTAGAGCAAATAAATATTCCTCTGCCAAGCGAATTGAGAGGGGATGGGGAGCCTTTATTTGTAGACAAAAGGATATTTGTCCTTATGGCCACAGAGGTGTGTGATGGATAGGCTTTGACCTGACCCTTGCCCTGGGGCTCTCTCCAAGACTGGCCAGTTCTGTGGAACTCTCCAAGACTCCAAGTACAGGAGACCTAAATGTTGTCCTGCAAAAACCTACAGCAACCTGGGACTTACCTGTATTAACAGAGCCCAGCAAGTATTGTGGAGAGTAGCATGTGGTATGTGTGGTAGTGTATGGTTCATGGCTTAATGCGTGTCTTACGCCTTCTTCCAATGAACAGATGTTGTTGATGAATTAAAGATGTTTATTGTTCTTGAAGCATACTGTAGAAATAACAGTTCATTCGTTGATTCAGGAAACACGAATACAGAAGAAAAATTACTAATCAAAAAGTACAGGTAGGAAAATCCACATTCAGGCCTTCCCCCATGAAACAAAAGGCAAACCTGACTAATCTAGGTAATCATGACTAAGCTTGGGTTGGAGTCAGGACTCAGTGTTAGAGCCCCTCTCTCCCTTCTGAGGTGTACCTCCCAGAAACCCCAAACTTGAATCTCATCCCAAAACCCATGTGTTTAAAAGAAAGAACATGAGCTTGGCTCTCCTAATTAGCATACAGACAATTAGGGCCCAGGGACTGTATAAACACACCCTGGTTCCCATAACAAATGTCTGGTGTTCCCAGGCTTGGGATGTTGATGAAAGCAAATATTCCAAGCATTGAGTAAAAGACAAAACATAGGCCTGAAGCTCTGAGAAGCTTCTACTAAGCACACCCGCTTGATAAGCGCAGCAGAAAGAATTATGAGGCCCTTGCAAAGAAGCAAAGCTACATTCTAAGACAGTTTAGAAACCAAAGATACTCCATATTGAATAACGTGTGACCCATTTCATCACAAGGTGTGTGCATAGACAGTTATACTCTTCTCCATTACAGTCCTATTCCTATTTCTTCACCTCACATCTGGAGAGAGAGGACTAGGTCTCAGGGGGGTAGAAGATATACTGTGTAATTTAATTTTGCCATTCAGGATACCATTTCTCTGTGTGGAAAACTATGTTTCCATGCTCCCCTCCCCCACAACATCCCCCCTTCTAGACTTGTACATCTCTATCTGCAGGCATGAGCCACACATTTACAGCAGAGAGTGTTATTAGACATAATGAGAAATGGACACAATTCAGAATAAATTATAACCATTCCTCTTGGATTAGTTTGCCCTCAATGACTAGTAAGTACTGCCCCTTCATTCCTGTTCGATTTTCTATAGAGTCAAAAGTGCCTGCTTTGGCCAACCTACAACAGACCATGGAAAGATAAGTGAAAAGTAGGGGGTTGGGGGTTGGTCATACATCAATTTCAGAAAGTACCCAGGTTAACACTGATATGATATTTGTGTTATCTCATTCCAGCACCTTCTCCTTTTCCAAATTACTTCCTCATCTTTCTTGCTTTGCATTACTCTTTGCTACCTAAAGTTAATCTGTAATTCTTTCATACCAAGATGATCTCATCATTTTCATCTTGATGCTATAAAACTGATAGCTTTTCTGCTAAAGTTGGGGAAATGATAACAGTCTGAGGGTCCAACTCAGAATGTGCTCCTCCTCCCCCTCCCCCAAGGAAAGAAAAATAAATCCTTTGAAATGGACAAAGCTTCCCCAGAATAAATCTATTTTACCTACAGACCTTTAGACGAGTCTTCTAAAAAGTGTGATTGCATCCAAAATTTAAGAAGCCTTTGATATAAATTGTTCTGGTCCATTTTGCCACAGTTGCAAAAGAGCTGTAGGATAGCCATAGCCTATAATGTCATCATAAATTGCACTATTTTAAATTGTCTGGAAAGTTACGATCATTACTAAAACAGATACTTAGTGGGAGATATTCCTTTAAAATATACCCTACCTATCTCCCACACAGATATTAAAGGTGGAGCATAGACATGTTCTAGCAAGGACCACCACAAAGATGAATGTAGCTAAGTGTGTTCCCATTCACTTCAATGCTACATTACAAAATCATCCAGGAGGGGTTGCACTGAGCTAAAGTTAGCACAACAATAACAACAACAGGCTCTCTGCCATCATTTTCTATGTCGTTGCTGCCTGGTTTGTATAAATAAAGTAAGGCTGCCATGTATGTTGACTTATGCATGGCTCATGGCCATGCATGCACCAGTAAACTTGTCAGATCAATCAAATTGATGCCTGAACCTCTCCCTAAGCATCCTACAGAACTTTAGAGACCTCCAGGGGGATAAAAACCAGAAATCTGTGTTTGTCACAGCTGGCATTTATCTCAAAGGAGTAATCCTGGTATGACCCAGAAATATTTTGCACCTTGTACGATTCTCCCTTCTTCTGGATAGCCTTTAATTTATTTGTCACATGCAAAACAGACAGATTGAGTTCCAAAAAGCCTCTTCTTCCTTGCATGTACCTATCAAATAAGATATCAATGTGCACACGTGGTTGTATGAATAACAAATGTTCAAAAACCTAACTGTAAAAAGTTAATGCAAGAATATATGAATGTAGCTAAAAAAGTTTAATGAAGTAAATGTAAAACATAAGTAATTATTCTAACAGAAATTAAAAATATCCTAGCAAAAATTAATACAGTACTTCAGAAAGAAATACTACTATAGTTAAAGTGATACAAAATATTCAAGGATAAAAATGTATCACAAAAACATATTCTCTGAGCTATAAACATTAACTATCAATTAAGTCACATATATAAAAATCTTAGCAGACTATGTGATTTAAAAGACAAAATTACAGTATAAGCAATTTTAACATCATATTAACCTACAAGAAAATTCGTACGTACACATACCTCAGCAGCTTTCTCCCCTCATGTGATGACGCTCTTCTGGTATTTTCTATTGCTCCCTTTTCTGGCAATCTTTTCTGGACCCATATTACCTCTTTATTCCCTATCAACAATTCTATCTGTATGGTCTAGAGTTCTAGGGCTCAAATGCATCAAAAATAATTTTCTATTAAGAATTTTCATTGTTCTCACAGCTTTTGTTGCTCTAAAGCAGGGGTTCCCAACCTAAGGCTTACGGGCCGGGGCCGGCCCATGGCACCATTTCATGTGGCCCTCCACCCCTCCAAGGTCACTAGAGAAACAAAATGGCTACACCTTTGAAGCTGTTGGGACAAAATGACCACCCCCATCGTGCAGGCAGGGCAAAATGGCCATCCAGTCTTTTGACTGAGTGCATGTCTGGCCTTAGGAATATACAAACTGAATTGTTAGTCAGGTAACCAAAGTCAGATGGATACCTTGCTGAGCTAAAAGGGGGCATCAAACTGAACTGAAGCCTATGATACTTAAGGTGGTGCCAATATGAACAGGGGGTTGCCAAGCTAAAGTCAGTACAATGGAAGCTCAGTTAACAAATGGCTTGGTTAATATAAAAATCGCATAACAAAAGGAAATCCATAGAAAATAGTGACTTGGATTATGGAAATTTTTTTGGAATGGATTAATTGGTTTTCATTGCATACCTATGAGAAACTGTGTTTCAGTTAAAGTATTTTGGTTTTCAGTGCATTCTTATGGGAAATTAGGTTAAAGTAATTTTCACTGTAAGAAACATCCTGGGAAATGCATTAATTACATTAACCAAGATTCCACTGTAATTTGTTTTTTAAAGTGTTCTTGGAGTAAGCTATCAAACAAATGAACTACTAAGAACATAACCTATAACAGTTCTGCTTTGCTGCACATTGCACTGCCACCATTTAAATGTGGCTTTCTGTGCTTTGGCTCATGAATGCATGGCTGAGAATACAAGATTTTGAGCAACATCATTCTTGAAAGGTAGTCATCCTTTAAGAGTCATCTATACTACATGACAGAGGGTTCACTGGGGTCCTAAAACTAAAGCAGGAAGAAACTAGAAGCAGAACAGCAAATAAGAGGTAGCTTTCTCTAGACTTTTTAAATTGACACAGCAAGGGAAATGCCTGAGAATAGCAGTGGCTGTTGCACTGGTATTTTTTGAAATCCTGCAAAAGCTATAAGATTTGACAATGATGCTAAATCAGAGTTCCCCAAGGAGAGAACTATTTACCCAAAGCCCTCACAAAGTAAGAGACCCCCCTGTCTCTGTTCCTGTGTCAAAGAACTGTGTGTCTACCATGATCATACCATATGGCTCACTAGCAATCTGCATATTTTAAGATATTTTAAATTGAGGGAATGGTATGTTGTTGCTGTTGTTCAGCCGCAGTCTATTCTGACCCTTTACGACCCCATGGACCATTGCCCGGCAGGCACCTCTGTCCTCCACCATCCTCCTCAGCCCGCCCAGCTCTGTGCCCATTACGTCTATGAAAACATCTAGCCATCTCATTCTCTGCTGCCCTCTTCTTCTTTTGCCCTCGACCTTTCCCAGCATCAAGGCTTTCTCAAGTGAATCCTCTCTTCTCATTTGATGTCCAAAGTACTTTAGCTTCATCTTTACTATTTGACCTTCTAAGGATCAGTCAAGGCTGATTTCTTCTAAGATCGACCTATTTGTTCTCCTTACTGTCCAGGGGACTCTCAAAACTCTCCTCTGCTTTTCTGTGCCCACCTTTCCTTATGGTCCAGCTCTCACAACCATACAATACCACCAGGAATACCATTGCTTTGACTATGTGAATTTTTGTTTGCAAGGCGATGTCTCTACTTTTAACTACGTTCCTCAGGTTTCTCATAGCTTGCCTCCCAAGAACCAGTCGCCTTTTTATTTCATAGCTGCAATCACCATCTACAGTGATCTTAGATCCTAAAAAAGTAAAGCCTGTCACTGCTTCTACTTCTTCCCCATCTATTTTCCAGGGACTGATAATGACATCAGATCCACAAAAGAAAGGAAAAATTAAATCAATGCTAGGGGTGCTGAAATATCAATAACAGAATGTCTTATATGATCAAGATATAACAAAGAGATTTAAATAATATACTGAAAATCTATATTTGCAACAATTACAGATTCCTTTCAAGAAGAGTCATTTCATGAATCAGCAGTTTTAAAAAGTAGGTATAGATAGGATCCCACTAAAAATATTTCAAGCTAGAGAAATCAAATCTGTCAAAATCCTAATAACCTATTTCAATAAATATGGAAAAACAAAGCAATAACAGAAAGACTTGAAATGTTCAATATACAGTAGGCCTGCCATATCCATGGTTTCAGTTATCCACAGCCTGAAAATATTAAATGAAAAATCCCAGAAATATGTAATGTGTATTTCCAATATGTTTTATCAGAACTGGCCACTAGCTAGAACCAGAGGCTATACTGTATGTGTTTGCCACTATCAATTATTTCAGGTATTTGAGGTAGGCCTTGGAACATTTCCCACAAATATGGTGGGCCTCCTGTACATTTCAATCCCAAAGAAAAAGGATGACCAAAGATTGTAGTTTCTATAAGACTATTGCAATAAACATCATGCAGGCAAAGTGATACACAAGATTTACAACAAAGACTTTTACCATATAAAGAATAAGAAATTCTAGGTGTTCAAGATGAATTCAGAACAGGAAGAGGCAGTAGAGATCATATTGTGCTTATACACTGGGCACTGGAGAAAACCAAAGAATTTCAAAATAAAATCAGTCTGTTACATTATAGATTACAATAAATCTTTTGATTGTGTGGATCATGGAAAGTGGTGGACCAATATGAAAGTAATGGGCATGGCACAATATTTTACAGTATTGTTCTTATTTGTAACTAATATTGCAAACAAAATACTATTGTTAAGACAGAATATGAGATAACAGAATGGTTTCCATGGACAAGGGTGTCAGACAAGGGTGTATGTAATTTTTCAATTTGTTCAAACCACATTGAATGAAAAATTGAATCAAATTCAGATGAACAATGAATGAGAATTGATAATTTAAGATATGCAGATGATGCTATATTTCTAGCAGAAAATAGTCATGAATTGAAATGTTTACTGAGGTAGAAAGTACATAAGCAAGATTACAGATGAACATTAAGAAGATAATAATTACATAACTGAATAACTATAATGTTGACAACAGGAGTGTACTGTTTGTTTGTTCTTTTGTTTTGGATGCCAGCTCATAGAATTCTCCAAGAATTTTCCAGGCACTATTCTGGAAGTTCCAGCCCAGACACATACACTTACACACACCTACATTTTTCTGACTCAGGACAGTGCTTGTCTTACAGGCCTGTATTAGGCCTGCTACTTGTACAAAAACCAGCACTTCCAGGAAGCCAAGGTTTTTGAAGTAGTTATCTTGCTGCTCTCCAAACTTCTTCCATGTCCATCTTTTCTCTTGCTTCCTCCCATTATTTCATTCCTTACTAGCATTCTAAACAGTGGTGGGCTCAAAAAACTTTTACTACCACACAGTGGGTGTAGTATGGTGGGTGTGACCAGGGGGAAAGCCCTGCATTGCACCTGAATTAGGATTACTTTATTTCAAAACTTGGATAGGCAGGGCCAGCCATAATGTCTGCTACTGGTTCTGGTGAACTGGGCGAACCTGCTGATGCCCATCACTGATTCCAACTATTAACTGGAGTTATAATATAATATCAGTGGTGGACTAAAAAAAATACTACCACACTATGGGTGTGGCATGGTGGGCGTGGCCAGGGGGAAAGCCCTGCATTGCACCTGTATTAGTGCTACTTAAGTTCAAAACTTGGATGGGCAGGGCCAGCCAGAATTTCTGCTACCAGTTCTGGCAAACTGGTGCAAACCTGCTGATGCCCACCACTGTATAATATGCAACAGAAACATAGTTCTCAAATCCAGGTTGGAAGTAAATAGCATTTAGAAGGAAAGTAGTTGGCTTGCACAATTCTACAAACTCAGCACACCATAAATAAGCTTGGTTTCAAGCTCATTCCCTCTGCTTTCTTTCCTTTGCATAATAAAACTCACCAATGAGGCTAACCAAAACTATTTGGAGACTTTGCAACTTCAGCATTTTGCATGGAACAAGGGCACAGCATGAAAAGGTATCAATCAGTCAGACTTCGTTTCTTCCACTACAACTTATCTAGACAACATAGAGATCTTCCTATGAAACAAATGGCTAAGACTCCAGTTACATCTGAAACTGGACAATACTTGAAAAGTTTGTGCCATCTTGGGCCTTGTGTATTATTGCTAGTTGCATTTGGCCACAGGCAACTAGGCATTGAAACATCTTCATTAAGGATGTTGACTGGATTCTTGCTTTCAAAATTTAGGCAGCAGATGAGGGTCATACATTTCCAACAAGTCTCTCAGAAAATAGATGGATAGCAGGGAGCAAAACAACAAAATAGGGAGTGGGAGAGTCCAAGAGAAAAACTGATTTTCTGTACAAGGAAAGCCAACTTCATTATTGTTTTACATTTCTGCTAAACTACTATGTGTCATTTTTAAACTTTTGTGCATTCATGGCATTTTTGCCATTTTTTGTGTTGCATCTATGCCTTGTAGATCATTTTCAATAGGAAGGCAACATATCTATGTATTAACTTAAAATGTTTTTAAATAAGGAGAAATAAAAAGCTACACTTAAACTCTCATAAAAACTATAAAAAGATAATGTTTAAAAGAAACATTCTTATCCATTACAGCTCTTTACTTACCTCTCCTTTATTTTTTTTTCCTTCTTAATTAACTACTCAATGTTCACTTATCTCCCATGTGGAAGAAGTGTTCCCATTTACAAAGTGCTGGCAAAAAGCATTTAGTCTAGAAGTATTCTAATTAAAGTATCTTAAAAGGAACTGTCCCTCCAAAACCAATTTACATCTGAGTGACATTAATCAAGAAGCTCTCTCGGAGCCTCTTGAACAGTACAGAAATTTACATTAAAAATGATTTTTGACCAGTGAAACTGCTCTGTACTGGCATGGATAAGAAGGAGTCTTTTGTCATCATAATAAATCCATAATCCACTCATTTAGACCATTTTCCAAACAGTATAACAATCTGCTATTAAATGTGCTTTTTCAGTCATTCCAACAGATCAGACTAGTTCCCTTTTCTGAAGCCAATATGTAGAGTAACTATACCTATAAAATTGAAATGGTAGCTGTGTTAGTCTGTGCAACCATATCAGAGAGTAAACAAAACAAAAAGACAAAAAAATGTTGTGACACCTTAAAGACTAACTGCTGTATTTTGATGTTAACTTTCATTAATCCACTTCAGCAGACATATGAGTGAGACTTCATGGCATCAATTTATACATATCAAACACAATGGTACACAATGGTTGGCCAGCCTAATGGAAAAGTAACACTGGGCTTTTTACAACTGGCAATAATGGGAAATCCCCAGTTGTTATTCAAACTTGCTTTGAGGTTTGGTCCTATTAAGTTGCAAAACAAAATTCTCTTTCAAGCTGATGCATAGCACCCAAAGAATGGATGCAAAACAAACATTGTGGCATTACACATTTGCCAATGTGTAAGTACAATATTAATTTTTGCTAGAATATTTTTAAGTTTTGTTAAAATGGTTACTTATATTTTACATGTACTTCATTAAACTTTCATAACTACATTCATATATGCTTGCATTAAGTTTTTATAGTTAAGTTTTTGAACATTCATTAGACATACAACCACATATACATGTTGATATCTTATTGGATAGGTACATACAAGGAAGAAACGTAGTAACATTTTGGAATTCCATCTGTCTGTTTTGCATGTAACAAATAAATCTATTGACAATGGCATGAACGATCCAGGCAAAATTTCAGCATATAACAACCTATTATTTGTGGTGCATCAAATTTTATAATGTCTCAAAAACCCTTAACTAATACAGTTGTACCTCGCTTAAAGAGCATAATGCGTTCCACAGGGTTGCTCTTTAAGCGAGTTTGCTCTTTAAGCGAAACACCATTGTAAATGACCAATTGTGGGGGGGATTGTGAACCCCGATTTATTTGTTAAGTGAGTTTTTGGTTGGTTTTATTTGTTAAGCGAAGCGAACATTCAGAGAAAATTCTGCTCTTTAAGTGAGTTACTCTTTAAGCAAGGCGCTCTTTATGTGAGGTTTGACTGTATTCAAATCTTTGAGATGGGTGTCCAGCATATGTATGTACTTAATCTTTGCCTTCTCCCTCTGTCTCCTTGTCTTATTTTTTTTTTTTTTTTTGTTCCAGAATGGCAGCATTCAAGTCTTGTGTGGAGTGTCCAGGTAGATTGAAGTGGTTTGCAACAGCGTTCCATTATTGCCAGTTGTAAAAAGCCACAATGTTACTTTTCTGTTAGGCTGGCCAACCATTGTGTACCTCTGTACCTGATGTGTATAAATTGATGCTATGAAGTCTCACTCCTATGACTGATGAAGTGGACTTGATCCATTAAAGGTAACATCAAAATACAGTAGTCTTTTAGATGCCACAACATTTTTTTTTCATTATTATTTTTTTCTTTACTCTGATACATCTATAAAACATCTTGAGGACTAAAAGTTCCTGCATTAAAGCCTTCCTGACTCATCTATCTGGATCTTGGTAACTAGATAGGCATCTCAATTATGCTTGCCTTAGCCCAAGTTTGGACCTGTGCTCTGTGAGGAATTAGGAATGAATTGGGTTGCTGGGACAAGAGCCCTGAGATAGCTTGGGGTTACAAAAGGAAAGCAAAGAAGAGCCTGATGCTTCCACCATCTAATCTTCATTGATTTGTGTCCTCAGTAGGACAAGACCAAGCTGGGCAGATAGATACAAGCATGATGACATGCTTAGCACATGTTAAGAAGCTGTGCTCCCTCATGTTGTGACAGCCATCTGTTCATCCTGTAATATGATTTTCCTCAACAACATATCTTGCACTTTGCCTGCTTTTGGCTGATCACTGAAATTTAAACATGATTTTTGTAAAACTGATTACTGAGGCCACATCTCTGAGGAAATCCTGTTTGAAACAGATTAGTTTTAGAAAATGCACAACAGGGATGTGTTCTCATTACAGTAAACAAATCTTTAACCCTTATTCAGCCTATCTTAGGCTAGCTCTCATTTTCTCTCATTCTTAGACAATCATTACATACAGTAATGTAAAGTTCCTACTAAAATAATTTTCTGACATTACTTTGCAATATTTTTGAGTCTTCAAAAAATTATGTGGGCAGAATTTAGAGGGAAGCTGTGATCAAAACAACAGAGGTGAACAAGTTATGCACAAAGTGCCTACTGCTCAGGTGTTTCTATTAGATGCCCAACCAAGCAATATGTTTGTTCCTTTCACTCCAGAAAATAAATTATGCCAGGTTGTTCTATGAGCAAACTGGGGCATGTGAGATATTTCACCATGGGAAGGGTAGGTTACTTCAGCTTTGCTTATGGAGGCTTCCTATGTCCTGTCAAGCTATTCAATTTTTGTGGCAAAGAGTTTCACTTTGGGATTACATGTGGCAGTTACAAATAGAAGGTCCTTGTACCTGTTACACAGTTGGCTCACGGGAAAGCCCACTTTGAGTTGGGGTGGAGACAAGGACATTCTGATCTTAGTAAAAAAGAAGAAACATTAGCAAAATGAACACTAGTATGCTATCTGGGGGAGGGGAGGAGAAGGGAAGGGATGCATTCTTGGAACAACTGCATATGCTCTGAGGCCAGGGGCCAGGTCACACTCCCTCAGACAGCTTTGGGGGCCAGATGGCCATTTCTCCCTTCCACCACCAGGCACTTCCTGGTGTGGTGGAGGCGGGCACATGAAATAGACAAGGGGGCACTTCCTAGTGTGGTGAAAGGGGTACATGAAATGGTGCTGTGGTCCGTATTCAGCCCATGGGCCGCAGATTGAGAATCCCTGCTTTATTCTGGAACTGCAGAGAAGCACAGCAATTCCCTGAGACTCCCAGCTAGTATGTTAAAACCGGACAACTTTGTAATCACCTGCAGAGGACCCATTTTGCTGCGCTGGTTTTCTAACACAAACATGTTTTGGGTTTTGTTATTAATTATTTCCATCATAGCATCTGAATATGCAATTCCCTTGTTAATAATCATTCTCATGTGCCTCACAAGATAGCCTTTGGAGATATAAATAAGGACACAGACCAAAACCAGAATTTTTGCCTCCTGGGTTGGTACCAAAGCTCAAAGTAGTTTCCATGTTGTTACACTTTGTCATGCCAGATGAGAGCCTCAGGAAAAGGAAACATTACTGTTAATACTGCAGCTTCTAGAATTCCCCAATTCTCATAGAAAAACAACGTTTCTTTTTGTCAGAATGATGGTGTGAATACTGGCTCATAGCAGAAGGGCAGGGTATAGTCATGGGACAGCCTAATTTTAACAGCTCTTTACAAGCAAATATTCTGAGACATCATTCAAGAACACAGGGGGGGTGACCTCCAAAGATGGGGAGTTCTCCCTTTCTGTAAATTGTCGATTACTTTCCTTCACATTCAAGGCCACATTTGACACATGATTTGCTTTTTAAATTGCAGTTGCAGGAAGAGCACTATTGAAGAATGGTGCTGAGATTGTAGTCAACTGAGGATGGTGTTAGTAAATTTTGAATCAACTTCTCCATTGAGAGATGAAGTGTTAACCTTTACTCATTCTGCTTATATAGAAAGCTTCATAACATCTTAGATAAAAGTTCTTCTAAAAAAGCAAAAACTAGATGAGCTGTGGCAAGGCAGTGCCCAGGACAGGAATGGTGGAGCAGTGTAGAGACAATCTTATTAGAAGCAATGCATAGTCCAAGTCCACCTGCTTCCCAAGCCCTAGTTCTTCAGTCATACTGCAGAAACAAATAGAGTTTGAGCAATTCTACTCCTTTTAGGAACTTCAATTCAATGAAGACAATGCAGTCTACAACCTCGGCCTGCAACTGGACCATGAGTTCATATGCTGCTTGCACTGTGCCTCTGACCACCTCCTGGCCTGGGCTGACTGCATCACCCTGAGACTCAAGCTCTGCTTGGCCATATTTAAGTTTTTAGGAAATGGATTCTACAGGATCTGACAGCTTCCCCCTTCTCTCAATCACTGGGTCAAAGCCAGTCAAAAAAGGAAGCCACAGGTGTCACGATCTGCAATATAATGAAATCTGGGGTACACTACCTTAACATGGGCTTCCAGCAGGTTGAGAGAATCATATAATGCCCATAGTTCCTTCAAGAGGGGAGTGATGCCCTGAAAGAGTAATCCTACTGATGCGAAGTCTGAGAAGTTTCAAGTTAGTCTCTGAACCTACTCTCACTTCCAGAGGTGTTAGCATGGGACTGTTTCAAATTAAAAAGTTGAATAAGACCCTGCAAGTGGGTTGCCCTGCATGCCTCTAGAGCTGTGATGGTGAACCTTGGCATTCCAGATGTTCTTGGACTTCAATTCCCAAAAGCCCAAGCCCCTGTGAATCCACATGAATGGGTTTACTGGAATTCATCCAGCCCACACCACCCTTGTCACTCCTGGAAGTGGGCGCATTTTACTTCCACTTCCGGGAGCAATGAGGGCGGCATGGGCTGGATGAATCGCAATAAAGCCATTTGTGTGGATTCACGGGGGCTTGAGCTTCTGGGAATTAAAGTCCAAGGGCATATGGAGTGCCAAGGTTCACCATCACTGCCCTAGAGAGCTGTCTGACCCCACACCACAAGCCCAGGGGTACCTGGGACATATGCAAAATAGGGGCCCCAGACCTCTGCTGTTTTAATTGAGTTCAATCAGCAATGAACAGAATGAGGGTTTTTATTATCCTTTTGCCACAGTGATGCAGTGCAATGATTGTTGCATAGAAAAAAACATTTTATTTTAATTCCCCTGACCATTTGCAAATGATGAGGGGAAATGATCAATTTCCAATCAGTTGTCAGCCAGAAGTTTACACCAGAAGCAGCAGAAAGCCTGTCTGCAGTACAAAAACCTCTACTTACACCTATCCCAAGTGAACACACTCACTTGAGATTAAGTTAAAGTACAGAACCACAAAATAGTGGTCTGATAGAAATAGACGTTTATTTGTATTCAGGCATTCCATTGCCGTCCACAAGATGGTTGCCCTCTTACTCAAAATTGACTGTGTGGGTTTATTTTGCTTTTTGCTTTTTTTTTTTTTGCTTGTTTGTTTGTTTGCACATTTCTAAATCTGTGTTTAGTATAGATAAATTTGGTTTTGATTTCATGCTTATGAAATATTTGTCCTGTCCAGAAAAGGTAACATTCTCTGACCTACATGACTAGTAGCCATTGATGAGCCTGTTTTCTGTAAGAATGAAGTCTCGTTAGAAGATTGCCAAAAGGTTTTTTTCCTAGCAGAAAGAATAGCTACAGTGCAGATGAAACAGTCCCTAGGATTAAAACTGTAGCTATTTTTTTTAATTAAGAAAAAAGAAATGCAACAGAAAATCAAGAAATAGTGTTTTTATTTTATATCTGGGTAAGTAAAGAAAAATTGCCAGACTGGATATATAATTACTGTACAGTATTCCTTTTCATTTGGCACTCTAGCAAATATAGGCAACCCATGCTCTTTCAGCTGTTGCTGAACTGCAACAGAGAAAAGCAAGCATTTTCCTGCACACATTGTACCAGCAGAATAGCCTTTGCCAATCATGGAACAGAAGACCACATCAGACCACCAGTGAGGGCCTAACAGATTGACATGGGGTGTTTGGGTGTAGTTTACCAGTATGTATAACATAAATACCTGTGTTTTCTCCACAGCATCTTGCATCCTGATCAGGCTTCACAATGCCCCCCCCCCCGCCACTGCCGCCCCCTGATGTGCATGGCAAGAAGTAGCTGGTTGTTTCAAGGCCAGGCAGGAATGTTTAGCTCATGCCTGGATTGGCTATGTGGTGGTGATGGGGGTTGCCTGTCCTGTAATGCACAGAGAGGGTGTTGGGCAAATTGGAGGGAAGAGGTTGCTTTTTAGGTCACCTTTGGCATGGAAGTGCATATTGCTGAACCAGCAGTTTCAGGGTGGAGTATACACCTGGGAACAATGGTTACCTCTTCTATGCCATGTGTCAGATGGATGTTCAGTAGCAAAAGGGAGATGGACATGGCCCTCCAGGCCTGGGGAGGGGTATGGTTCAGAGGAATTACCCAGACCGCACTGCGAAGGCACCTTCCAGGACCCAGTGGCTTTATCTACTGAGTATATTGTTCAGTAAAGGTGACCCTAGTTTTCAACCAACCCTGGTGTTTGAGTCTTCTGTGGAATTGATGGACAATGCAACTTTGGAGACTTCAGGGGCCAGTTTTTATCCCTCAGGATCCTCTACAGGCTACCCCTGGACAAAAAAAATAGGAGGGAAGTGCTAAGCCAGAAATGACCAGCAGTTCACATTCACTTTTAAACACTTCATGTTGCACATTTTTGTAATAGCAAGGCACCACACCTTGCTTTACAGGTGAATTAAAATTCCTGGTGATTTCCTAGAATTTATTTCTGTATTTAAAAACCTCTCTCTCTCTTTCTTTCCAGGGGCTGTAGCAGGAGGACATCAGGGGAGATCAAGAAGCTTTAAAAAAGTGGGGGAGCAGGTATGTGTGGTCTATGAGATTTATGTTACTCATTCCAGACTACAGTTTCAACCATCCTCAAATATTGGTTGGGCTCATGGCTGCCAGTAAGCAAACCCTTGATGCTCTGATCAATTCAATGTCAGCTAGTTGATCCCCATATTCTTTGCTTTTGTCTCATATGGTGCATAAAGTATGGCTCCAATTTCCCATGGCATTTGCAAAGCTAAGAGAGAATCACTTTTCCCGCTTCAGTGTGTGTCAGTCTAGGTAACTGAAGAGGCAAGGGCTGTTTCCAGACAGAGTCAATACTAGGGATAGTTTCCTGATGGAGGTAGAGAAGAAAGAATGGTATCCCTTCCAGGACTAGCCTCTCTCTTTCTGCGCACTACACAAGTGTGTATCTTGAGCTGGTAATAGGAAGGTATCTTCTACCACATCTGAAGGCAGCAGGCCAGCTTAGGGACCACAGTGCCAGCACCTGGATACAGCTCTTTGTTCAAGACTCTAGCTTTCGCCTCTCTTTGTCAAGACACAGGGTGACCGCTATAGGCACGGTATAAAGAGGAGGAGACGACTATGGGAACAATTCAATCTCCTTGGACAATTGAACAGAATTATTTATACAGGCTGTGGAACTAGAGTTCTAGGAAACTGAGGAATTAGAATTCATTAACAAATCTGATTTAAGCAAACATTCTTAAATGTTAAAAATGCCATTTGTTATGGATAATTTACATACCAGTGATGGTTAGCAGTACAATTATTTTGCATTATTTGGTGACACCATCACCCCCTTAAGCCCAGTTTGGCTGATCTTTCAAATAAAATAGGTTCTTGCCCTAAGTACAATAAGTAACTTGGTCTGGTTCACATATTCAGGTTCCTGGTAGCTGCATGCCCACAGTGCTCCGATCATCCCAATTCGCCCAACTGTCTATCATGATTGGCAGCAGCTCTTCATGTATATCAAACACACTAATACCTCGGATAACATTTGTACCATATAATGCTAAAACCACATAACATTAAGGAATCTGGAAAAAATGCATCACACAACATTAAAATCCTATGGGATGTGTCGCATAACGTTTACTGAAATCTGTGCTGGTTACAATATATCTCTATGGAGTTTAATGTTATGTGATTCATCCCATAGGATTTTAACATTATGCGATACATGTATCACATAGCATTAAAAATCAGATAATGCTAAGACTTGTGGAACCAAGTTTTAGCATTTTCAGGGGTATTACTGTAGATGGTGCAAAGAAAGAATCACGTGAACTGGACTGGACAAGATACTGATCAGCAACTATTTTCATAGAGAAGATACAATGCTATTTTTAGGAAGTGAATCTATTGAACATTGTTTTCAAAGAAACACATTACCTAGAACAGGAGTTCTCAGCCTTTTTGGGCCAGGGGCCAAGTCATGCTCCCTCAGACAGATTTGGGGGCCAGACAGCCATTTTGCCCTTCCTCCACCACATGGCACTTTCTGGTGTAGTGGAGCCAGTGGTGGCCACATTAAATGGTGCTGTGGGCTGTATCCAGCCCACAGGTCACAGGCTGATAACCCCTGACCTAGAGTGTGGATACACTTTTTGTCTTTATTGTTGTTTTTAAAAAGGAATGCAAATAAATTGGCTGAGCTCATAGTCATTTGCATATCTGAGGTTGTTGTTTTTCTTGGCAATTTTAATTTCCGTTCCTGATTCATCCAGCCCTGCATTACACATGATGTCCTCTACATATAAGTTTAATAGGCAGGATGACAATATATAGGCTTGTCATACTTCCTTTCCTATCCAAAACAATCAGTTGTTGCTTCTTGACCCAAATACAGGTTTCTCAGAAGACAGGTGAGGTCATTGTTACACCCATCTCTTTAAGGTCTCACTATAGTTTGTTGTGATCCACCCAATCAAAGGCTTTAACGTAGTCAACAAAGCAGAAGTAGACATGTTTCTGGTACTTCCTTGCTTTCTCTATAATCTAGCAAATGGTCTCTAGTTTCTCTGCCTCATCAGAACCCAGTTTGTACTTCTGGTAGTTCTTGATCTACATACTGCTGAAGCCTAGTTTGTAGGATCTTGAGCATAATCTTGTTAGCATGTGAAATGCACACAATTGTATGATAGCTTGAACATTCTTTAGCATTGCCCTTCTTTGGAACCGGAACATAAATGGACCTTTTCCCATTTGTTGTGTTTTCCAAATTTGCTGCCATATTGGGTTCAGTACTTTGATGGCATCATCTTTTAGGGCTTTAAATAGCTTAACTAGAATATCAACATCTCCACTAGCTTTATTGTTGGTAATGCTTTCTACAACCCATTTAACTTCACACTCCAGGATGTCTGGCTCAAGGTCATTGATCACACCATCATGGTTGTCAGGTACATTAACCATAACCATCAACAATGTTTAACCATAACCAACGTTTAACCACAATCATCATTAAATTTATCCAAACTGAGAATGTACACTGCTTCAAAACTCTTTACACAGTTCCCCTTGGGTGATGACTGAATTGATTCATGCAAATGAGTTTGAACGACTGAGTGGTAGAAAGTTGTTTTATTTATATATACTGTATTCTTATAGCTTCTTAGCAAGCTCATGAGCAATCTTCCACATTGGTTCACAGGAAATAAGGAAGCCCATCATTGCGGAATATGCAGATGTAGAGTCACAGTGAACAAGAAGGATGCAGCTCACTTACAATGGAAATGTCTGAACCGTTCGTGCCTGATCCACAACCACCAACTGCTACTATGACATGCTGATTGTAGCCTGATCATGTCTGCATCAGTACTCTGGAACAAAGAAAACCAAAATGACAAAAGCAATCAGGTCCATGGCCCTAGGCTTTCCAATGAGCAGCTGTGCTGTCTGTAACACTAGGGGAGTATAACCGAATGACTCTATGAGTCCCATAGGCATGATTTTAGACAATATCCATTGTTACTTAGACAAACAAATGAAAAAACACAGTGGTCTTTTAGTTGTTGCCAGACAACACAAAATGCTTCACAAAAAAAGGGGACCAAAGAAGCAGAAATGGGCATCAGATTTGTTTATGATAGTTTATATGGTTGCATGCAAATTTTTAAATAATTGTTTTTTAAATCAATAGATAAGTAGTACATTTCACCCTAGAAGAAAAGTCTCCATCTATGGTTCAAACTGATAATAAACAATTTCCAGACTGTCTTTCAACTCTGTAGTTTACATTAGTTTTGAACTGGATAGCACTTCCAATAAGATGGCTTCAGACAGGTTGAGAGAGAGAGAGAGAATGCTTGATGTGAGTGTCTGTTGGGTTATATAAGCAGCTGGAACTTCTTCTTTTTATATAGACAGACCAACATATCCACCCTACCTTAACCTAAATAGCTGTTGGTTGGCTTCCCATTGTAAAACTCTGTTGACATCTATTGGGAAGGTTTACAGAGTTTAGAGAAGTTGATTTAAATAAATAAATAAATAAACACCTCAAGTGATACAAAGAACAGAGGAAAGCTTGGACCCAGAGCAGTTTAAGGTTGCAGCATGTCTGTGTGTATGAAATTCAACAGATGGTTGAAAGAAATTCAACTCTTCCTGAGGTTGTATTGGATCTGAGAAAACCAGGAATTTCTGGAGGCTCGACCTGGTGCTTTAAAACCTTAGACTCTTCATTTACAGAGCTTAGCTCACACATACACTCACAAAAATCCCCTATTTCCAATGAGTTGAGGATAAGAGGAAGCAACTCCAGTGCATAAACACTCATAGGCTCCCACTTTCCTCCTCTTATAATTGTATATCATATACTGTACTGTATTTAGATCTATATTCTGCATGCCTGGTCAAATGCCATGTTAAATCAGCTTACAATATTTTGAAATGAAAATAGTATAATCAAGAAATCTACCAGAATAAAAATAGCAAAGAGAGAAAGAAGTAAAAATATAATTTTAAATTTTAAATATAATTTTAAAAATATAATTTTAAATAATTTTAAGCAGGCAGTAAAGGGACCATCCAAATCTTATAACCATAGACCCGTGGTGGTGAACCTTGGCACTCCAGATGTTCTTGAACTTCAATTCCCAGAAGCCCTGATCAGCAGGTGTACTGTCTTGGACTGCTGGTAATTGAAGTCCAAGAACAGCTAGAGTCCCAAGGTTCGCCACCACTGCCATAGGCCATACCTTAGTGGCCAACCTAACTGTCTTCCCAACAGAACTAGTGGAGGACGGCTGGAAGAAGGGCCTGCAAACACTGTGTCAGACCATCAAATTGGCTGATACGAAGTACGGAGCATTCTTTTTTTTAATTGCATATACTGTATATGGGTACAGTATTGTGAATACCAAACTAATTCCAATTTCTCCTACTGAAAAAATGTACACTAAGAACTCAATTTGCTGCTCAAGCAAATGTATTCAAATGACTCCAAAGTTCTCTCCTCTCCAGCCACCCACAGTGCCATAATAGAATTTAGGTGTCTCAATGCAGAATGCAAGTCCTTTGTCATGGGTCAATAATCCCCTAATTGCACAATGCTTTGCTTTTGGTTACTTAGATGGTAAACAAGAATTTGTTGTGGTGTCAAGTTCTTGTCACCTGAAACACTGATGAGATCTGTTTACAAAAAGTAATGAGACATATCTCCATAATTATTCATGCCAAGAGTTTGCAGCCACATTACCTCATAGTTGAAAGAGGCTGTCTGTCAGGAACAATTAAGACTTCTTGATGGTACAGAAAACACAGTGCTAATAAGGCACGTGCCTTGGTCTCTGAGTAGAGAGTATGTGTGTGTTTCTCTGTGTGTGGCCGCAATGCAGATACACCTTTGTACACATAACTAACAGGAATCTGGCCTACATCTATGTCTATAAGCAATAAGAACTTCTTTTTTCATGTCTAGGCCAGATGTGAAACAGCCAAAATGAAGCCACCTTTTGGTCAATTCATTCAATAGTTCCTTTCACCTGACCTAGTGTGAGAAAGATTAGCCAGCACAAGGACACCATTGCTCAGGGTACACTTGATTGTGGTGTAAAATACCACAATCTTCAAGGAGGCTCTTTCTGTGTACCCCATAAAAAGAACTAAACAGCACTGAGAATGTTGACTTTACTTCTGGTTTTGAAACCAAAAAAGAAAGGTGAAATTATGTTTCTCTCTCTCTCTCTCTCAAACTTTACAGGTGGTGTATTGGTATGTTTTGGAGGTGACCATGAGATGGAGCAAATAATTCTGAAATGCTTAGGGAGAGGAGAGGCACCCCCACAGATGTCTCATGGTGAATCCAGAAAGAGAAATTAAGAAAGATACCAAGTTGGCTTCAACATAGGAGAATATGCTATTTTATTTAGAAATGGCCCTTCTTTGCCTTTCAGCTGCAATGTCATTGATTAAGTCATTAAATTCTATAAAGTGTATGGACTTGAACCTGCTGTCATCTGACATCCTGCACCCTAAGAGTCACAGAGCTGTTGCAGTAATAGTTTCAACGCCACTCATTTCAGATCTATGCAGTATATTTGCTCATTGTTATAGCCTGTTTGTGTTGAGTTTTCTCAAGGTATTTTAAACCCAAAGTAATGCAAATACAGTAAAACCTCATATAACACTAAAACCTGGTTCCACAAGTCTTCGTGTTATATGATTTTTCGTGTTATCTGATCCTCTATGGGATCCATAGAGATACATTGTAACCACACAGGCTTTCGCGGTTGTTATCTGAAGCATCCCATAGGATCTTAATGTTATCTGACGCAATTCTTCCCCCCAGATTCCTTGATGTTATGCGATTTTCGTGTTATTCGATACTAATGTTATATGAGGTATTACTGTATAGTGGAAGGCAGTAGATAGAGTGCTGGACCGGGGCTTAGAGATCCAGGTTCTAATCCTTCTTCATGGGTATCAGTAAGGGAGAAAATAAGGCCTTGCTCTCACCCATGGAATCCTAATCGTATTAATTATTTTGATATCCGTACACTGTGTTTTAATGGCATGGGTTATGCATTCAAATTATGCTAATCAATCACTATGCATCCACCCACCCACTCAAGGAAAAATCCTGCAAACATCCTTGTCCTCATTTAGCCATGAAGCTTTAGCGGCAAATTTGCACTTGCAATTCTCAGACTGACCTATCTCACGGGTAGCTATGAGAACAGAACAGGCAGCGACATACCATGAGTTGGATGACAGGGATTGTATAAATGTAACAGGCACTCAACCTAAACAAAATTCTAACTGGTAACAGCAGACTGTCTACCAGAAATCACTGACACAGGAACCAGACCTTGCAGCCAACCCAGAGGCCGGTTCTGGCCACATATTTTGACAGGAAATATTTTCAGAGGATCAAACAACCCAATCCACAATATCAGAGACTCATATACATGTTCATTCCCCAATGTGATAGTTGTCAGCTTTTGTTAGCAATGCCCCACAGCATTTTATATTGGACAAACAGGACAAACTATGTAAGAGAGTAAATGGGCACACAACAGACATCAGAAATAGAAATACCCAGAAACCAGTGGGCAAACCCTTTGCCCTTCCTGGTCACTCTCTTTCTGACCTCAGCATTACACTCCTTGAACACTGAAACTTCAAGGTCAAATTTCAATGTAGAGCTATTGAGCAACAATAAGACAGGAAATTCATCACACTTTCTAGCTCATATAAAGCCAATGTTTCCCATTTTCATTAATACTATGTGTGTGTTTGCATGCTTCATGCCAGGTTCAACATATTGAGTCACTAGAGATACATCCATCAACAGAAAAAATGACTTCCAGGAAAAATGTATGCTCTGATATGAGTAGCAGCTGCTGCCAAGGAATCCAACCATTTGGGCCTTAGTCACCAAGCACTAATCACCACCGTTGTGATGGAATTAATCAGCACTTTTTGTCTGTTAAAGAGCTTCTTCACCCAGGACCAATGAACCCTACTGTTGTCCTTGCTTCACCAACAGTTTTAAATTCCCCCCCTCAAAAAAAAAAAAAAACAAAGGCTGAGCAAGGATAGAATATACTATATCACTGTCAAGTCATCAAAGAAGAAGGAAATATAATTCTGACCACAGTTTGAAAAAGAGGGGAAACTGGAATTTTTCCATTTGGAAAGCCAACAAATCTTGGACCTATCTATGTTTAAAATACCTAATATTAATAATAATTTTGTGTCAGAAATTATTCTGGATTGAAAAGAATCATGTCCTCAAGACCTTTTCCCACCAAAGTGGTCCCTATTTATCTACTTGGAATTTCTTGCTTTTGAACTGCTAGGTGGGCAGGAGCTGGGACAGAGATGGGCACTCAACCATGCAGTACCTGGGTCTCGAACTGCCAACTTGCCGGTCTTCCAGAAAACAAGGGAAGCTTCTTAACCACTGAGCCACTGCAGCCCCTTAAAATACCTAATATAATAATCATTTTTTTAAACAAATCATACATGGTCAGACATTGCATTAACCCCCCTAATTGCCTATGCTACATCTTGCCTCAGTATTAGAGCCCCTGTAATAAAAAGCAATGCTGTTAAAGCTAACTCAATCAGCAGACCTCTGTTCTTGTGGCACCTTCTGCCCTAGTCCACCTTGATCTCAGTCCTCCTGCTTACTTTGGACCCCACCCTCACTTCTACACAAACACACCAGTCCACTGATCTGATTCCTGCCCCACTTGTCCATCCTTTCCTTTCACGTTCGGGATAATCTTGCTACCTTTCTCTCTGCCTCCTAGACTAGTCCATACACTATTGGTGCAATAGAACAGGATTATCAATAATACCTACCTGGCAAACCATTCTTCTTATCTTGCAGTGACTCTTTCCTTAGGATCGTTGCCTTTCACAACCTGCATTTAGGGCTCTGCTTTCTGCCATTACAACCTCTCTTGAATATAAAGCTTGGAGAGTAGAAGGTGGGTTTTACCCCCTTTCATAGCTGCAGCACTGTGGAAAATGGTACAGAGAGAGACTCTGCCCTGGCGCAAGTCTGTCTATTGTTTGCCGAATGAAACAGAAATTTTGTTATCCTCCTAGGGATTTTAGTATTTTCTGAGAACCTATCAGGATCAAATCCAAGATCAGCTTTGAGCAGGGGTACAAAGAAAGAGCTTTTTCAAATATTGTGGTATTTTTTAATCACAATTGGGCATATCCTGGGCAACTGCAACTTTGTTGTACTGGCTAATCTTTCTCACAGTATATCAGGGAAAAGGAACTATGGAATGAATTCACCAAACGGTGGCTTCATTTTGGCAGTTTAAAGTCTGACCTAGACATGAAAAAGCTGTCCAGCTACTGAAATATACTGGGAAGGGGTGGGAACACAACCTATTTGTGATCCGAACAGGAATATTTCATCCTACCACTGTGGGAAAAGAGATCATACTCTACTCAGTCTGTTGGCTACTCTGAAGAGGAATGACATTAACCAAAAGAGAAATTCAACATAAAAATTCAACATAAAAACAGATAGATGCTAATTCCATGTGCACACGTGCACACATGCACACACACACACACGCACACACACATGTGCGTGCACATGCACACAATGAAAAATGTACTGTTGGGGGAAATGCAGAAAGGCACCATATAAGTTAAGGAACTAGATACTGAATGAAGAAAAGACCTTGTTTGATTCCAAAAGCACACAGTAATATAACATTATACAATTTTTATTTCTACTATTATGAATACTAATATTAGTACTACTGCTATGACTGTGACTAATATTTCACTTAAAAGTAATAGCCAGAGGCACACAACCTTAAAGGCTTTAGGTTGCCTCAAATGTCTCATCGTTATTTTTGCTGTGACTATGGTCACCACAGCTCATGCTGAATGAAACTTAGGAGTCTTACAGATGCCACAAAGTCCTCTTTTTTTCCCCTGGAATATTTCTACCTCTTTGGTAGTTCAAATTTCACATAGGACTCCTATTTTATGCACAGATCGACACAAATTCTCAAACACCCAAGCAGCCATGTTGGCAATGACATGTGTGTGCATGCATGTCCTAGGCATAAATGTAATAGGATCCGTGCTTATCTGTTACATATATTTCACCTTTTGTGATGAGATATACTTGAGTTTTAATGGAAATCCTGATTGTCATGCAACAAACAAAGAGTTCTGGAGAAAGGCCATAGGTCATGCTTTTAAGAGCCTTGGGTCAAAGATGTCATGGAGGGGAGGAGGAAATAGTGACATATTTTATAAAATGTGTACCATCTTCCACAACCTGGTGTCTTCCAAATATATAATATAACAGCTGTAACAGGTGGATGTGGCCCTCAGTGAGATTATTCACAGGATGCCTAAAACCAAACCCAAAACAAAAAGTGGATTAAGTAGCTGGCATCCCTCCACCAAAATTTCACCAAGAAAGTGCTGCTCAGAAAGAGTGGGTCAAAGCAAAATCCTCAGAAACACACCTGCTATTTGATCACCAACCACCAAAGCAGAGACTGAAATCAGGGCACAGTTTCCTCATAACTTCTGCTCCCCTGAACAACCAGCCCCCACAGATGACCCTAGAACTTAGGAAAGCAGGCAAGGAGCTACCAGATAACTGGGCAGAACCACATGATTCTCTATGGCCTAGCCACAAACAACAATGGCTTGTGTGGAAAGCTTTAAATAGATTGCATGTCAGGGTAGGAAGATCAAGGGCTAATCTGAGAAAGTGGGGTTCCCTGTAAACGGTAGCCTGTGTGAATACGGAGAGGAGCAAACAGTCACCCATAGGATACAATGCACACAATGGCCTTCAGTGTGCACTGAGGAGGATCTTATGTTAGCAAGAGGAAATGCTGTTGAAGTGGCATGATACTGGGTGGATGTCATCTAGTCCTTCTAGTTCCTTTTTGTTTTAGATATGTTAATTTTAGCTTTGTTTGTTATTATATGCTGGTGGTGCCTCTGACACGAATAAAGAAAGAAAGCTGTAACAGTCCCCAGCCAGTGTGGCCACCCATCACCATAGTCAGCATACAGATATTGGACATTATGGGAGTTGCAATACAACAATGTGGAAGACACTAGGTTTAAGAAAACTGTATGATAGATATTTGCTTAAATAGATCTGTCTCCCTCTAGTCATTCACTTAATTACATAAACATTTCCATCTTATAATTGAGTCATCTTGCCAAAGAATGAAATATTCTACAAAAACTAAAAAGCTTCCTTATGGTGAAAATAATGTAAATAAAACTGATATTAAGCACTTTTAACTCTTGGTGGTTTGAAGAGAGGAATTCAAAAGTACAGAACATAAGCTGAATGGTGCCTGTGATAAATACCAAAAAATATCCAAGATGGTATTTATTTATTTATTTATTTATTTATTAAAATGCAGTTACGTCTGAAAAGAGCTTAGGATGGTGTCTGGAACATGCATAGGCAGAAAACTTCATGGAACAATCCATAACTATGCATATAACTGCACAAGCAAGCTCTGCCTTTGATATAAGCAATGATCAGCAAAGCTCCTTCTTGCCTTACAAGTTCGACTGATATAATTATTTCTCTACAGTGGACACTTCCAGCCACTAGTAACAGTGAGCTGATATACCTGCCCTGTGAACTCACTTTGAACATCAGAACAAGTACTACAAGTAGATATTTGTACCCATCAATGGTAGGAAGAAAGTCAGAACAAGGGAAAACACATCCGTGATAGAGCATTATTTGGGAAACGGACAAGTACCAGTTTAAACGTGCAGGACTTCACGGGAGAAAGGCTGGCTTTCATCGACAGAGACCAGGCGGGAGAACGTTCATTCTGAAAGCTTATACGTGGCAAAGAGAAAGGAATTGCGCAAACCTAACCAAACCCCGGTCCTGTAATCGAGCTCCCCGCAAACCAGTACAGGCCGCCTGCACGGATAATGGGAATCGACGGAGGCAAAGACAAGCAGAAGGCGGGGAAGAAGCCTCTCATCCAAAGCGAAGATTACCCTGACATTTTAAAATACAGGTTAGAGAGATCAATACAATTACGGGGAGGGGAGAAAAAGAGAGAGATTAAAATAGGGGAGTCCAATTTTTTTTCTTTTTATTACTGTTAATGAAAAAAATAAAAATAAGAGATAACATAGGTTAGCTTCTCACACGCTCCAACTCTTTTCTCGACCGCTGCCTCTTCTCTATTTGGAGAAGCCGACCACCTGCTTTCGCGACCAAACTACAAGCCAGGGCAGCTGGAGTGCTCTCCCTGTTCAAGGTGATCGGAATCGCCCCGGGTGAGCTTTCCTTACCTGTCTGCCTCGCTTTGGCGGGTACCCGATCCTGCCATTTCCCCAGTTAAAAAAAAGAGGAGACGTGCCCGGGGGGAGGGGGAGTGTAACTATTGCCTGCGGGTCGAGCCGGAGAGTGACTGCGTCTACCACGTGTTGGAAATGCGTGTCACGCCGAAAAGCGGTTTTGGGAGAAGGACTTTCCAAGCCGGTGATTTCAAACGGGGGGGGGGGGGGAGATACCCTTCCCGGCACGTTAAAGGTTAACTCCCTCCTCCGAACCGCAGACGTTTGATCAGAGCACAACTGCGTGTAGTGTGTTCTTTTCCCCGAGCGGCCTGACCAATGAGAGGAGCGATGGGCGGAGATAGAATGTTGGGGCTTTTCTTTCTTTCAACCCTTGTTCTTTCCGACCCCTCCCTTCGAGTTTAGTAAATTAATGCAGCAAGAAAGTCCTTTTAAGATCCGGCGAGTAGTTCTGGCCAGGCGACGGCGGGGAACAAGGGGCGAAATGGACCGGCTGGAGAGACTCTTAGCCCTTTGGGACGCGGCTTTTTTCTGATCGCCCGCCTTATGAAACTTGGCCCCTCCTGGCTTCCTTCCCCACTTTCGCCCCGGGGGCGATGGGACCCCTTCCCCGCCGCCAGACTAACTTCTTCGTGGGGAGGGACAAGATCCCAGAAGGGTACGAGCCCCACGCTGCTGCTCCTGCTGCTCCCCGATCTCGACCCCGGGGAAACCCCGCCGCCGGAGCCATGGCGCAGAGGAGGCATAAGTGTGGCCAACACCTCGGGATATAATCGCTGAGAAAGGCAGCCCCCGACTTCCGAGGAGACCAGCCGTTGGGTTGTTGCCTTCCCCTCCTCCGCCTCCTCCGTCCACCCCACCCCACTCCTCCGCCATCCCGGTTTCTCCCCACATGGCCAATACATCCCCGTGGCATCCTGTATGGTCCACAACCCCCGTGCCAGCATTGGGTGCCCACTGAAAGCAAGGGCGATTCTGCCTTCCTCCGAGGAAATCTGATCATCCCCAACCAACCTCTCCGTATATCAACACCGCCCAAGAGCAGCGCCGGAGTTTCAATGCCAGTCTTTTTTTTTTTTAACTTCCTCTCTCTCTCTCCGAGGTGCTGAAACGGATAGTAAGGGGGGGGGAGAGAAGGTGTTTTTTCTGTCCAGGGTCCTGAAATCGCCGGCGCCTCGCCCGTCTACTCTCATCGGCCGCTTCCTGTCTGTCCACACCATCTCTAAACTACTCACGAGGATCGTATGCAAAAATTAGCAAACGGAGTGGGGGGTTAAAAAAAAAGAAAAAATCTCCAGCTCCCCCCCCCCCGTATTTATTTATATGTTTATTTTGCTGCCAAGTGCCAATCTCTTGCTCTCAAGTGGTGGACTACAAATTTCCCTTCCGTCCTGGAACAATGTGTAACCTCAATGCACTCGGAGTCTATCTTTGGGAGACCGTAGTATTCTTCAGGTAGGCTGATTTCTCAAACACGGGGCGAGGGGGTGTCTCATGGGTGGCTTTGCGATGGCAAAGGAAGAGCTTGGGTTGGCGTCTTTTCTGCTTGAAACCTGCATGTGGAAGGTACTTCCCAGCCATGGAAGAGGGGATTCTCCCCGTTGCTTTGCTTTTCCATATTGGTGTTTGCTTTCATTCCATTATGTTGTGTTTCCAAATGTTGAGTCTAGAGTAGAGAGACTTCTGACAGCTCGATGAGTTAACTCGGTGTAATTAGCACTGCATTCTCAGTAACCGCAGTGCCGAAAACACCGGGTGCTCAGCCTGGGAGGAAGGCGACCACTAGTGGTGACTGGGAGGGTTGCACTTGGATTGTTCCAAACGAATCGTTTCAGTTTCCGACTCTTCCCCCCACCCCTCCCCAATTGCAAGTTAAGGAAAACAAAGTGGATTATGCTCCCTTCATCTCTCTATAATAAAACGTTTAGAAAGAATTGCTTTGTGCCAGATGGATTATTCCTGTGGGCTCAATATTTCAGCTTTACTTGTGCTGTTTTTCTGCTATTGAATTATTTCTGCTTATTACTCTGAAACTTTCCACACAAGTTTTTTCCTTTTTTGTGTGTTTTTACTTCATCCATTTTGACATTTTCAGTGCATTTCAATGGATATCTGTCAATAAGAAACTTCAGGTGTCTCCAATAGAAATTATTCCCTAGTTGCTATGTGTAGGATTACAATATCTCAATGTTTATCTATGACATAACCAGTACTGCTATTTATTCATTAAAAAATAATTATGAAATATACTCAGGGGGAAGAGAGCTGTTGATTGTCATTTTTGCTGTGTGGGAGTAAATTTCCCAGAAGATAGTGAGAGATATCAGAGATGTGTATTTGGGACCTTTGATTTGTTTCATGTGATACAGTGTTCACTAATCTTTATTTGAGTCACATGGCTGGAACACTTCATCCTCCATATGTATAGAAGAGGTAGCAGTTTGGTAAATGATTCTGAATCATTTTACTGACTAGACAGACAGGCAGGCAGGCAGACAGACAGACAGACAGACAGACAGACAGACAGACAGACAGACAGATACAGGTACACACTATTATAATTGCTTTGATTTGGATGAATGAATTGGATTTTTCTAAGAAAATCAAAGTCAGTGCCAGAAGCCTTTCCAGTTCTTTCAGGTACAGGCATGGCTGAAATATTGAGGATGCCTAGGAATAAATATATTTGCCCTAGCAAAGGTCACATTATAAAGGAAATGTACATTGTTAGGCCATGTGGATGCAGTCCTGAGAACAGCCAGGCTGCTGAATAAATATATCAGTGCTTCAAAGAACACTTAAACTATCTCATTTCATGTGTGCCATGGGAGATGGCTCTGAGATCATAGTGTGTTGGTCACTTCATGGCAAGCTGGGATCCACCTTAAACAAATTCACACCAATGACATTTTCCTGCTTCAGGAAAAAAAAGTGTTGTCAGATACAAGTTGCAGTCAACAAAACTATCTGCAGGATTGCAACATTACTTTAGATCTGATATGCCCTGTGCTCAAATCCTTTCATTCATGACCTTAACTACAGGTCCCTCTTTAGAGCTGAATAAATGAGAAAAAGATAGAGAGTAGGAGACACCAGACTGCAAGTAACACATGCAACAGTTTCATGTAAGGTTTCGTTTATAACCAGCATTCCTTGCACTCTGGTGTCTAGTCATGCTTGCCACATGTCCATGGAAACGTCTGTAGTCACAGACAGAACTCACTATAAAAAGAGATAAGCACCGAGTCTTAGAGTCGGATATAACTGGCATTTGAGCAAGGGCAACCTTTAGCTTTACCTAGAGTGTTAACAATGTTCTTGGACAACAAGAGCTAGAACACACTGCTGCCGAAGTTCTATCAGTGCCTGAACAGGAACAAAAAAAGCACGATTCCTCATTGACAAGCCTAATGAAAAGGGGAGGGGGAATCCACTTTCTTTTTTCCTGTCCCCATCCTGTTCCAAATTAAAATACATGGCAAAATTATAAACTCACCATATTTTAGATGTACGAAACATAAGCATGAAGATGCCTTGTGAAGAATTCTAATCAGTTGGAAATCTTGCTACTTTTTATAAAAGCTTTACCTGTTGGTGGATACCTTCCTTTTCATTTCACCCCACAAACAGGATGCACACATGGGCAGACACAAAAGCCTTTTGTCATGCCTCTTTATTGTGCAGAAGAAAGGGGCATTTGGCTTTACTGAGGGGATGTTTGAAAATATCCCTCTCAAATACCTCTTCTTGGTAAAAGCAACAGGAAGCAATGTTAAACTGTTAGATACAAATATTTCTAGAAGCAACAGTTCCTATAGGAGTTCCAACCTGTTTTATGTGCATTTTGTAACCACAGAGCTTAGGTGCTGCTCAAAGTTGCAAACTTTGGGTTGATTCACATATCATTTTTGAGTTTTTGTGTATAGGATTGACAATAATAATAATAATTTTGTGTCAGAGATTACTCTGGATTGAAAGGATTTTTGCTGGAGAAACTCTGCTCAGAGGATGCCCAAATGAAACTCCTTTCATGTCCCCAAGTGCAGCCCTCGGGTATCGAAATCTGACCTTCCAGTCTCCAAGCTCAGCACCTTAACCAAGCCACTGGAGGAGCTGCAGATTGACATGTAGGAAATTAACATAACCCCATCATCTCTCATAGAATGGACAGTTAAATGGAAAATGCAGCTAGTTGTTAATCCAGTAATCCATAACAGAAGTCTATTAGTGCATTGCTTTGCGCTAAACATCCACCTTCACTTCTGATTCATCAAACTGAACTAATTTGGTATTGGAATAAGAGTCAATACTGCGTCAAAACACAATCTGCAATATAAAAATAAAGTAGGAATATACGGGAGTTCATTGAGAAAAGAAAGAAATGCTCCTGGTCAAACATAGGGCCTTCTGCCAACCATTAAAACCCACTAAACCTGTAGGGGGAAATCACATCTCTCATGTGACTGTAATCACTTCACTATTATGAATATAATATTTGTTTCTGTTACAGTCTGTGTGTTTTCAAGGATGATTTGCAGTGTATTTACAAGTTTAATAAATAGAAGAATCAAGATTCCTATAGATAACAGATGCCTTCACAACCCAAATCAATTTCAGTGTACAGCAAACATAAATTTCTGACACTAAAAGACAAAAGGAAATGTCATTTATGGTGAACAATGCTTAGGTTGATTCACCATATGCAAAATCTGAGGACCAATTAACATACAATTGCTTAGTTTTGTTGCATTCTTATATGCAGGATACAAAATTTTGATGTCAATTAATATACTGACTGGGAAGCGGAAGGTCAGCAGTTCAATTCCCAAGTACTGCAGGACGTAATGAGCTCCCATCTTTGTCCCAGCTTATGCCAGCCTAGCAGTTCAAAAGGAAGACATTGCAAGTAGATAAATAGGGACCACTTCAGTGGGAAAGTAACAGCGTTCCATGTGCTCTGGTGCCTAGTCATGTCTGCCACATGACCACGGAAATGTCTGCAGAAGCAGCACTGGCTCTTCGGCTTTGAAACAGAGATGAGCACTGAACCCTAGAGTCGGATACGACTGGCTTTTGAGCAAGGGAAACCTTAAATACCTTATCACTTAACAGACCTAATAGTCATTTATCCCATTTGTCCATGCAAGAAGTCTATCATTTCTTGGAAAGTGTAGATGTGATAATGGTACAAATTTGCAGTGTTTTCATTCAAGTCTCAGCAGTATTTGCTCTGTTCTCAACAAAAATCTAGCTAAAATAAGAGGCATCACTGACTCTTGTAAATGCGGGCTGATTGGTCCATATTTTGAAAGGGCTGGCATGTTACCATTATAGTTCAGGATAGATGCTAATGAAAGGGGTATTGATGCCTTCTTTAAAGCCCGTTAAATTAGATTGATCTTAATTCTTAGCTCCCTCTGTGGTTTGCATAAATAAAATAAAAGTTCACTGGAACTAAGAATGTAGGTAGCATGATTCGTTTGGGATTAGAGGGAAAGCAGTATCTGGCAATACATAGCATCTCAGAATTGGAAGCAGATCTGTTATACAGATGAACAGGAGTTTTCCGCAGAGAAGAATGGCCACAAGGCTTTCCATTTGATACAACTTTCTGATAGCTGAATAACCTGTTGGATCTATTTGTTACTTTAGCTGGTATTTTCTGCTATGCAATTGATCTCCATTGCAAACAAAATCAAGTGGATAACATGTGGCTGTATTTTAAAAAAAGAAATCCTTTTCTTTTAACATATACAATTAAACTGATCAACTTGTTTGCTGCCTCTTTAAAATTGAGCTTTTTCAAGAGAAAGCAATCAATTTGCGTAGGTGGTAAAATGTTGCTGAGGTTTGAGGTTTTTCTTTTTCTGCTATACCTCTGCAATGCTGGACAACACTGCAGTGAAAGCTGCAAGTCTGGCTGCAAGAGAGTTTTCTTGGGCCATTAACCTATTATTATCGATGCTCCCGATTTTTGCTTTTTAAAGTACCGGTAACTGGTTGCACCCACTTGGGTGCATAGTTCTGTTTGGCCAGAAGTCAATTGGAAGAACTTTAACACTTTATTCTAAGGCGGTCTTTATGTTCTATTATATGTAGTCCACTGAATCAACAAGGACACTTTGAATATCTATCTATCTATCTATCTATCTATCTATCTATCTATCTATCTATCTATCTATCTATCTATCTATCTGTCTGTCTATCTGTCTATCTGTCTATCTATCTATCCCACCTTTCTCCCTATAGGGGACCCAAAGCAGTTCACAATGATCAAAGCTACATAATGAATGAGAGTTTAAAACTACAAAGATTGTGCAGTTAAACATTAATCAGTACAAAAACCAATGATTAAACCAATTTTGAAACATTTTAAAAATCATTTATCTCAAAAATTAATTTACATATGCCATATATTTTAAAGTTCCCTCTTATATATTTCAGTCCTTTGAAAATCCAAGTTTATAATATTCCTTATTTTGCTAAATAAAATATATACTTTTTGAAACGTACGTAATGTACATCATAAAATGGCAGTGGCACTCGTTTTGCACATTGCATTAAAGACAGGATTGTCTTAGTGTTTGAGACTTTTCTCCTGTGTAACCAACAGAACCTCTGAGAATTCCCCCTGTAATTTTGCAGTAGCAAAGAACTGAAAGCATCCTGTAAGAGAGAGACTTAGCAATGAAATTCGTCCCACTTTGGCAGAATATATCAAAATACTGTGTGAAAAACCAAATCATGACTAGATTTAGGACTACTTAAAATACAGAAATCGGTGAGTTAGATAATTCCAAAAACTCTAATCCATTGTCTCTTTTTTTCCCACCCCCCACCGACCCCACCGAATGCCTCTGGGTAGCTTACACATTTGGTGGTGACCTGCAGGTGGAATGTGTTTCTAACAGCAATGGCCACCCTTTCTCCTACTGTGATTTGTCATCTTGTAAACTGCCTTGCAGGGGAATTGAACCTTAAAAGATGAGTTAACAACCTTTAAATAAATAAAGATTTACTTTGGGAATCACATCATGGACACCATCTTCTCTTCAATCTTGAATGGCTTTGCCACAAGATCACAGAAGAAAGATCTGTAGCTCATTTTGAGAAATTGTCTCTCAGGGCCAAAGCCGTGTGTGTGTGTGTGTGTGTGTGTGTGTGTAAACCCTCCTGAGCTAACAGTCCACCCCCACCACCCACCCACCCCACCCCGTGATATCAATGTTATATATGTGAGTGTGACTGTTGATCCCCTTGAAATTTTTTGCCCCCTCTGAATAAATTTTGCCCCCCCCCCATCTAGAATCTTGGCTACGGCTCTGTTGACTCTGCATGCAGGGTATTCCAGGTTCAGTTTCTGCCATATTCAGATATAAGAGGGTCAGTGCGCAGGAGGTATTACTAACAGAATATTTGCCATCTTTTGTGATCCTTGGCCTCACAAATAAATGCTATCAAGAATCTAGAGTTGAGAGTTAATGTTCAGAATTCTCTTCGGATGTCCTTTTGTCTGTGCTGCTCTCCTATTGATGTGCCAATGTAAGATTACACATGCACAATAGTCCTAGAGGCGGAGGAATGCATTGCTCTCTGCACAAAATGACTCAACTCAGTAAAGGGAGGGATGTGGAAGAGGCAATGCACTGCAGCAACCACCATCCCCTGCAAAAGCCTCATGGAGACACCTGACGGCATTCCCAACACTGTATTCTGACCCAACTGGTTTATTCGGTTTAACAATCTTATTGTCCCCAGCATCTGAATGTAGACAGAAGTTAATGCCCAGCATCTGGAAAACAGAACTGACAGGAAGCCTCCCAATTTCCTGTCAGAACACGGAGTACATAGAGCTGTTTCTGAGCAAACTATGCAACATTTCTTTGTAACAACTGACTCCTTCTCCTCCTTCTCCTTCTCCTTCTGTGTCTAGGCCAAGCATGAAACTGCTAAAATAAAGCCACCTTTTAGTGAGTTCATACTGTAGTTCCTTTCACCTGACCTAGTGTGAGAAAGAGTAGCCAGCAACACAAGGTGACCATTTCCCAGGGTACACTCATTTTGGTTCAAAAATACCATACTCTTCGAGGAGGCTCTTTCTGTGTACCCCAACAACTCAATATAAATTAAAATTAAAAGCCTGCTGCAAAGTCCTTTATAAAAAGATATACAGAGAATCAGAACATGAGTATTAGCATTAGAATTCAGTAGTCAGTTATTTTATCCCAATCTGAATGTTTATCCAAATCTGTAAGTATCAATGGTCAAAACAGCAATACAGTAAATTAAATGAGTGCTAAGCCTAGAGAGTTCATGTTTTTAGACTGTTTCCATCTGTGGCTGTCAGAGACATTGAAGCTGCCATCATGAGCATGCTTAGTAAATCCAATGATATTCAATGAGGCTGATTTCTGCACAATCATTGTTAGGATAGTGCTAGAAGAAGAAGCTCATTAAATTAGCTGCTTTGATTTATCATAGCTGGTTTCAGGTTTCCAGTCAACCTTAGACCTTTAAATGGCAATGGGACAAGGGAGGAATTATAATCCCCATTGTTTGTTTGAGAGTCATATTGGCTTGTATCTTTTCCCATGTGTACTGCACAATTTCAAATAGTATTACAAATGCACTTATCTAGAAAGAAATCCCATTGATTTCAATAGCACTTCCATACTGTATGCTTAAGGACTACAACTGTGTTAAATGACAACATGTACAGACAGTACTTCAAAGGAGCTGGGATTATCAGTATTAGAAAATGTGTTCAAATAATTGAGCATGTATCGAAAAGGAAGTAGTACAGTGTTCACAGGTTAGGAACTTGCTGCCTTTACGCTGAAAAAGGCAAGACGAGTCACTAAAGCAAGGGCATTTGATTCTAAGACACAGTGAGAGGGGAACCTAAATGTGCACATATAAATTGAGAAAAGAGCAATCTGGTCTTGTTTCATTGGATTATTACTTCCTTCTCTTCATTCGCTCCATAAAATATTCACAATGCTCCCTAGAATCCATAATTCTTAGGTGGGAAATTTACAAAAATATAGAAAAACTGCATAGGTTGTGAATTTTTAACACACTAATTTTTGAGACACCCAACAGTGGATAGAGTGATATAGTGGATAGAGGAGTCATGAGATTTCTGTTTGAATCCCTATGCAGCCATGAATAGAACTGATAAAACAACACTGCAAATATCTCACTTATCTTGAAAACCCTATAAGGGGTCACCCTTATAGGTAGCACAGAGCAGTGTCTGAAAAATTCATAGCCCACTATGTTCGTAAGAATTGGCATGAAACTACTTGATGGAGCTGGGACAACTTTTGTTGTTAAACAAAAGTTCTGTAAACACAAACATTGCAGCAGTTTTTATTCATTCAATCATAGACTGGGGTAAGGGCAGTGGTGGGATGCTCTGGGTTCGGACCAGTTCGGCCAAACCGGTAGCAAAAATCTGGAGGGGATCACCGGGGGGCGGTAGTAAACCCCTGGGCAACTGGTTCGGTCACCTCTCCGGCCGCCCTCTGGATCGCTGCGTCTGGGGGGTGGCTTCGGGTAGAAGCCGCGCAGCCATGTAACTTCTACCCGAAGCCACTCCCCAGATTCAGCAATGGATTGCTGCAGCTGAAGTATGGGTCAGGGGAAAGCCACTCCCCAGCCACAGCGCATGGCTTTCCCCCGACCCCTACTTCAGCTGCAGCGATGGATCGCTGCTTCTGGGGGGTGGCTCCATTCCGTTACCCTTCCAAAAAACCCCGCAGGCATGTGCACGTCAGGCGGGGAGGTTTGTAAGGGTAAGGGAATTATCCCAACTTGGGATCTTTGCCTTCCCCTTCCAAAAAAAAAAAAACCCTCACTGATAGGCCACCTGCGGGGGGTTTTGGAAGAGTACAGGAAAGATCCCAACACCCTTCCAAAACACGCCGCTGCTGTGCCGATTGCACCAGGGGGTGTTTGGGAAGGGTGTGTATTTTTATTTAATTTTTATTTTATTATTATTATTATTTTACATTGGCTCCGCCCACAACATCATGATGTCATGACGTTGGCTCCGCCCATGACATCGTGACGTTTGTTCCACCCATGACATTGGCTCCGCCCATAGTGGGGTAGTAAAATTTTTGACATCCCACCACTGGGTAAGGGGATGTTATGTGCTACCAAGTCACTTCTGGTTTATTGTGACCTTATTAATTAGTGCTTTCCATTAGGTTCTATCATTAACAGCCCTGCTAAGATCTTGCACTCAAGACCATAACTTCCTTAATACAGTATAATAATAATAATTTCATGTCAGAAATTACTCTGAGTTGAAAGGGTTTTTGCTGGAGAAACTTTGCTTAGGAGATGCCTGAATGAGACTCCTTTCATGTCCCCAAGAGCTGGGACAGAGACAGGCACATAATCTGTCATGAAGTACCCGAGTCTCGAACTGCCAACTTGCCGGCCTTCCAGCTAACAAGGCAAGCTTCTTACCCACTGAGCCACTAAAGCCCTTCTTAATACAGTCAATCCATCTCTGTTCAGTATTCCCCATTTCATGCTGCTTTTACCTTTCCCTAGCATTATTGTCTCTTTTTGCGTTCTTCTCACAGTGATCCTTCTGTGGTGGTAAGTGACCATTTATACCAACTTTTTGCCATAAAGCAGGCATGCTCACTTTGGTGAGGGTACAACAGAAAGAGCCTCTTCGAAGATTGTGGTATGCTTGAACTACAATCAGGCATGCCCTGGTAATGGCAACTTTGTGTTGCCAGCTAATCTTTCTCACACTAGGTTGGGTGAAGGTGACTGCAGAATGAACTCACCAAAGGGTGCCTTCATTTTGACAGTTTCACATCTGGCCTAGACACAGGAGAAGCAGAAGAATTGTTGTAATAATTCATATTCCACTAACCAGCAAAAACCAACACAGGATGAAGTGCCTCAGTGGCAAAAGAACCAGCATTCTCCTAGCAAGAACTAGATAAGAAGCCAAACAATACATGGCTTCTTTGGCTAAATCAGAACCCTAACATTGTGTAATGGCTATGCTTATAGATGTAGAAAAGTGGAAGAAATACCAGATGTTACCCCTCCACAGTTGACATATTGGCTCTGAGAGAGAGAGAGAGGGAGATCGGGAGGACAGAATAGCGCTCTTCAGCTACACAGAATAAAATGCACTATGTATGGGCAATTGTTCATTCAGAATGTTGCAATATGTAAGCCATCAACAGAGCTAACACAGTATACCATGTACACTAGTATCTCGGATAACATTAAGACTTGGTTCTACAAGTCTTAACGTTAACCATTTTTTAAACGTTGTGTGATGCATTGATTGCACAATGTTTTAAAAAAAACCTGTTCCCTTTTGGAAGAGGAAAGGGAATAGGGGGTCAATCTGGTTAGCTTGGGGAGAAAAAGCACCCTCCCTCCCGAAGCAAACTGGCGGTGCAAGCGTGGGACCCTCCACAAGCAAAGGGCGATCGCTCGCTGAGCACAGCGGCAGCATGTTGGGAAGCCAAACAGGACTCCCCCGGTCGGCTTCCCAGCCATGCCATTCATCCTGTCCACCCAGTTGTTTCAGCAGTGGAGGCAGGGTGAATCTCTCTGCCTTTGCCTTTCACCTTTTGGTTGGGGGGGGGGTATACGGGCTGTGGTTCAGCCCCCAACCCAAAGGAAAAAGGCAAAGACAAGAGAGATTATCTCTGCCTTCCCTGCTGAAACAACAGGGTAGGCAAGACAACCCTTCACTGTTAGGTTTGCAAGCCTTTCAGTGAGGGATTCGTCTAACTGAAGGATTCATCTTGCCCACCCTGTTATTTCAGCAGGGGAGGCAGGGTGAATCTCTCTGCCTTTGCCTTTTGCCTTTGGGTTAGGAGGGAGTATGGCTCCAGTTCAGCCCCCAACCCTAAGGCAAAAGGCAAAGGCGAGAAAGATTCCCCCGGCCTCCCCTGCTGAAACAGCAGGGTGGGCAAGACAACCCTTCACTGTTAGGTTTGCAAGCCTTTCGGTGAGGGATTCATCTTTCCCACCCTGTTGTTTCAACAGGGGAGGCAGGGCGAATCTCTCTTGCCTTTGCGGAAATCTGTGCCCCAAAGCCCACAGGGTCCAGCCCTGCGGGCTTTGGGGCAGAGATCAACGTTGGGGGATTTGAAGCAAACATTTGCAGCGTTATCTTGTGTGATGCAAATATTTGCCTCAAATTCCCCAACGTTATCTGATTTTAGCCTTATCCAAGGTAAACGTTATCCAAGGTACCACTGTAAATGCATTGTGTTGGTAGAAATTGCTTGTGTCTTTCTTACATAAGTAGAAACAATAGGCTGTTCTGGCTAATAAAGAAAATACTGCATTTTGTACTATGTCTCTTTAAAAAAAAAAAAAAAGCTAGATTTCTAGAATAAGCTTCAGAAATCCAGGCAGTTTTTACTCTAAAGGAAAAAAGAGAAATAGCTAGTGAGGGTTTGCCAATACGAAAATCATATGTACGGCACAGCGGTTCTTGCAAGACCATCAATCATTGAACATTGCCTTTAGACAGAAGCTGGAGGTGGCAACAGCAAGCTATATACCAAATCAAAAAGATCCCAACAAAGAACAAACACCTTTCCATGTTTGTTTTTCATTAGAAACACAGATTCCGATGAGACATGGGCAATCATAGCCACCCCCACCTCTGGATAGTAATGGTGTATGTTGTCATCGACTGCAACTTGTATCCGAGAATACATTTTTTTCCTGAAACAGGAAAAATGCCATTGGCATGAATTTGTTTAAGGTGGATCCCAGCTTACCATCAAGTGACCCACACACTATGATCATGGAGCCATCTCCTGTGGCACATATGAAATGAGACATGCAGGATTTAACACTGGGACTGCAATGGACTGCCGCAGCTTTGAGAATATTATCAATACACACCTTCACAGCCAATCCATCTGGCATGGCCTCTTCCACCTCCATGACTTCTGGGAATCAGAGTTCTTCCTCTGCTCATTTTGCTGTTGGGCCCAATATGATGGTTTCCAGTGGCATTTCCTCCACTGAGGGGGACTATCACCCCACCTAAAGGGGCTCATCCACCCATAGCTGTTGGCCCCATTAGGAAGTCAGGTTAGTTAACCACTACCTGACACTCAGTGTTGAGACACTGACTCTACGGTCTACTCCATTACTGTAGTGGAATGTCCTGCCAGACATCGAATGCTATATGTATGCATTAGGTAATTCAAGGCTGGTGCAATATCTTAGTTGAAACATTGCCTTCTATACAACTTTGACCTTCCATCTTTTTTTATCTTCTGAATCTTAAAGTTGGATACAATGGAGGAAAACTTTCCTTGCTCCATAAAACAAGTTCAGTTCACTTCTGGCCTCAAAATAATAACAATAGTAAGCTGGCACCATCTTGGAAGGCTTTATAAACAATCTTAGCAAAGTTCATAATAGTTTTCATTGGGAAACTGGGAGTTCTAGTTCCTGAAAGTAACTTTTTGGTGCTCCAAAATTTGTGTCAATTTTTCCAAACTATTTAGGCTGATATTGCCTGAATTCAATTTTATCCATTTTATTTTTACTCATTATATTTTTATACTGCCCGTCTGGAGTATTTCCCACACTGGCCAGGCTACCCTGGCCATACTGCCACAGATTCAACACCGAGTGTCAGGTGGCAGTTAACTAACCTGAAAACCCTGAGGACTAATGGCCTTGGGTGGCAAAGTCCATAGGGAATGGTGATGGTCCCCAAGTGGAAGAAATCCCACTTGATAGAAGGCATCAGCTTCATCAATACTGGCCTGGGGCTGAGGAGGACTTTGTGTGTCCAAAGGGCTCAGGACCAGAAAGTGACTTGCAGAACTGGATCATTTATATGGGTATCACACTGTGATGAGGAAGGCAAATGGAAGTCTACTGCATTATATTGTTCCCAAGACAATAGGCCAGCCAGTATTAGAAATCAGATATGGCTCTTGAAGAAGAAGAAACAACAGTGTATAAACAATAAACAACAACATAATAAAATCAACAACAAATTAAATTAGGGAAATAGCTGTAGCTTTTTTCAGTATTTGACTTCTAAAACTGGACTTTGTGTGAGAAAGTTCTGTTTCAGAAAGGGAGGGTTGAAATCTATCAGAAGATTATTCTCTCAGGTAAAGATTTTGTCAAAGGTTCCAAACTGAGTATGAAAAAATAGATATTTGAAATATTTAAAAGGTGATCATTTACCTCATGAAATGCTTAAGTAAAACTTTTTTATTAAATAAGTACTGGGTAGGCTTCCAAGCAAGAAAAATCTCCCTGTAGTAAGGAAGTATAAAGGGGAACAACAGATGCTACACCATCTACATCTTGTAAAACCAAACCATTTTATGTACTGTCAGGCAGAATTAAGATCATAAAGTCTTTCAGCCTAAAAACAGGCTGATTTAGAAAAAGTGCTAGTCAGATTTGACCAATCAATGGAGACCATTGCCTTTGTTAATAGTGGAAAACATGCCTCCTTTTGCCATCCAATACCAGTAATACCTCATATAACATTAGTATCGAATAACACTAAAATCGCATAACATTAAGGAATCTGGGGGGAAGAATTGCATCAGATAACATTAAGATCCTATGGGATGCTTCAGATAACAACCGCTAAAGCCTGTGTGGTTACAATGTATCTCTATGGATCCCATAGAGGATCAGATAACACTAAAAATCATATAACACCAAGACTTGTGGAACCAGGTTTTAGTGTTATATGAGGTTTTACTGTACTTGGTTTTCAAGGGGACTGTGATGGCTTAGTGGTTAAAATGCCAAACTTGAAAACTGGAAGGTTGGCAGGTCAGAAGTTCAAGACCCAAGTACTGCATGATGGAGTGAGCTCCCATTTCTGTCCCATCTCCTGCCAACCTAGCAGTTTGAAAGCAAACAATTGCAAGTACTGTCTATAAATAGGTGCCACTTCAGTGGGATGGTAACAGTATTCAGTGTGCTCTGCTGTCTAGTCATGCCTGCCACATGACCATAGAAACATCTGCAGACGTAGACAGCACTGTTTCTTTGGTTGTAAACAGAGATGAGCACTGTACAGAGTCAGATATATGACTGGCTTTCAAGCAAGGGCCCATTGGTGGCTTACAATAAAAATGAAAATATAAACACTAAAACAATTGTTAAATGTGCCACTGGATTGGAATTGATGTGAATTGTTTTCTTAATAAGGCTTTGGTTGATGCTACCTGGTGCTCATATCAAAGCTATCACCTAACACTGTCAATGCTGAGCAATGGTCAATATGTATATTTGAATTCCCCCTGTCTATTCATCCACACATTCAAATCCTATGGTGATAGTAATCTTCAGGACAAGAAACACAAAATATATATGGCTGAGTTTCCATAGACAGAAGAACATATATTCCGTCACTGACTAATGAAGAATCCTGTGTGAGATGGCAGCTTGCACTGCTGAATATAAATGTCAAGTTATTTATTTATATCTTGTCTTCTTGCTTATTTTGCATGTTTCTACTAGCAAAAGAATTCTTATTACAGAATCATTATTCTGTATGTTTTTAAAATGATGTGAAGGATTTGATCTGATTCTCAAGATGTGTTTATTAAGGCTTGCCATGTAAACTCATGACATCCAAGCCAGCAGCAGATTCTGAATGCTAGGTATAGGAGAAATATAGACAGGGGAGGTAGACAAAATGCATTACCTTCAGGAAACTGCAGCTGCAATTGCTTAGCATCTTTAACAAATGATAGCTAGTGTCACATGGAGACGGCATTATTTTAAAAAAATTATCACAAACTCATTCTGCATGGGACTCTATGCAAATACAAATGGAATTAAAATGAAGGATCTAAACAGGATGACATCAGATAAGCAAGGGGGAGAACAAGATATTTCACCAAGCCAGGCTACTTACAATTAAAGAACATCTATTACCTTTCAGTAGTTGCCATTCTGGTTCCCAGAATTCCTGACTGCGGCATTTATTATGAGACCCCTATGGCATAAGTCCTGCATAAAGATAAGATGCCATTCAGAAGAGACTTTTATCACTAAATCCTACTCATGAGAGACTTTTATCCATAAATCCTATACATCAGAAGAATTTAGGATTTCTACATTAATACCATAAAAATCAGTGCAGGAAAATCCTTAATGATTTTGAATAAGACCAATAAATTGCGTCAAAAGCAAAGCCAGCATGTAGAGCCTTTGAAAGCACTAGGCTTTGTGGTTAAGCAAGATCAAGAACTTGTAAATTCTATACAGATCCATGAATCATAAACAGTTAGGGTGCAATCAGAAGTTTGTATATGTGCAAGCCTGACTGCACTCAAAAAGATCAGTTCAACAGAAGCAATCTCTTGTTTACTTTTCAATCTGCCGGGGAGTTGCTCCAGCCCAGCCCCGACAAGTAGAAACTGTACAGCTGGACTAAAATGTCCAGCTTGGAGGACACTTTTCCATGTGTCATGTAGTCACCAGGAAAGAGATTGCAGCAGACAATTCCACAAACAACAAGAGTTAGCACTCCAGTTATCTTTTTAAATTTAGTCTATAGGAAGTGGCACTGGGACATTTGCATAACACAATCCAAGATCTTCAAATATTTTACAAAACCACAGGTGGGCTATGCCTTTATTAGTTCACTGAACTCCTAAAGACTCAAAGTTCATTGGATTTAGGTGTCTTCAAATTGTCAGCAAAGAACACATCAGTTTGAGTAATTTAAGGATATGTGAATTCATTGAGTCACACAGTGACATCGTTCACCTTGTGGCTGTAATTCAACCACTTAGGAGGTTAAGTAAACAATTTGTTCAAACATCGAGCTTGAAGTAACACAGCTTAATACACTGTGAAAACATTCTATTTGCAAATAGTTTTTGAGTGGGGTTTTCCCTGAGTTCAAGCCTGCCAATCATTATTTGTAGCTTTTCCATTCATAGGCAGATGCCTCATCTTCTACAGGTAATGCATTCATTCAGTTTGATTTTGATGTTATCTTTGCCGAAAAAATAAGGACAGAACAGATCTCATGATGAGGGCACCATCACCAATTTTTCAGGGGACGATGGGCTCTAAGATCCCTTCCTCTTTAGGATGATGGACTTAGGCATCTCACCGCTGCCAACTGTATCGGGGATGAAGGGTCTTGGGGTCCCTCAACTGCCTACTTGTTAGGCAAAGGGAGCTCCTGAAATCCCACCATCACCTTGCTCTTTCGCTGGGAAGTGACACGTCTGCTCTATGCAGGAAAGCTGGTAGCTTATAAATAGAAATGTCTACTCTGTAGCTTGGTAGTCAAAAACCACGACGTCTGGATGTCTTTTTCCATTTATTGAAAGACAATATAAATCCATATGTATGCAGGATACATAATGAAGACATAAACTAATCTACTCTACACTTAACATGCTAAATAAAATAATAAAGCAAGAGAATAACTTTCCTCAACTAAGAAAGCATTTCTGATCAGCATTTCTATTAGGCGAGCTGGAAGCCCTCATCCCTGGCTTCCTTCATGGGTTCCTGTCCTTTGTTCAAAGTGACATGGAATTGAGCTTCCTTCAAAAGATGGCTAACAGACCTCAAATCTGGCCCTGCTTTTATATGATTTTTAGGTGCTCCCACCTCCCCTTTGAATGTTCAGAATTTGGGAATGACCTAATTGGTATTACTAAAATGTGTTTGATCGAACAGGTATCTGTTTGAAGGTGTTACCTTCCCAGACGCAATATGACATTCTTCAGGTGATTGCTGATGTCATTATTACAGGTGCATAGTGTCATGTGGTGACTTCCTCATGTGAAAGTCAGTTATCTCCCTTTCTCAGGAATGTTGGGAATTAAGTGATGCAACCTTGGGAAATTCCCTTTGATGCCAGGGTATCTCACATGCCCACTTAGCCCTTCTTGGCATGTGGTGACTTAATGTTATCTGAAATGCCTTACCAGGTGTAAAGGAATGTGACCGACACAAGAATGCTTCCATTTTGAGTTTAGCTATTCTCAAACTTACAGAGAATATGATCTATAAATCCTAACACTTAATGATTATATAAATGTAAATGTAAAGAAACCCAAAACATGAATTAATCCCTTGTGTGATTATCACCATCTTCATGACAGCCTCCACCCCCAGAAAGAAGCTGAGCCATTATAAAACTATCTAGAACAGTGATGGCGAACCTTTTAGAGACTGAGTGCCCAAATTGCAACCTAAAATGGCAATTTGGCCTGAATATGGACATTTTAGTTTAGAAAAACAACAACTCATACATTAAGATCTTTTGTCTTCAAAGAAAAAGACAATAGTAGAAATTTAAATTATACAAACCTAGTTCCTCTCCAACCCCACCACGGGAATCACCTTCACCACACACTCACCAGGCTGCCATCCACACCATGCCCTCATGGTGCATGTGAGCCGCCTGCTTTACGCCAGACAGGGGAAGGAGGAAATGCTCCCATTGGGCTGCTGGGCAAAGGGGCAGGCGATGTGAGAAATGTCCTCAGGCGTGCATGGGGAGGGGGAGGGGAGCAGCCCAGCTCCACATCCCTTTGGCTTTCTAATAATGACCTCTGGTGAATTCTGTGCTGGGGCAACAGCACACATGCCCACAGAGAGGGCTCTGAGTGTCTCCTCTAGTACACGTGCCATAGGTTCACCACCACTGAAAGAAGGATACTATAGTTGGTGGTACCAAAAGCCACCAAGAGATCCTTCAGTGGACCTGTTAGTTCTCTAGCATAGGTCCTCCTTGGAAATGACGCAAGCAGTCTCTGCCCCATAACAAGAGCTGCAGCTTTTTCTTTCTTACCTCTGTATTATTCAATTATTTCATCATGTTTAATATAGTGTTTTGACAATGAGGAGAAAACTTCTCTGGTGTATGTGTTTTTAAGGAGTGGGATGGAACAATGAGCATGGATCTTTTAGCTGCCTCAGGAGCAAGAAAGTACCAACATACTCTATGAAAACTGACCATTCAGAGGCTACACAGGTTACAAAGAAAAGTATTCAGAAAATGAGTACGGCAGGCTTTTTAATTGAGTTACGTACAAATATTGGTTGTGCTGCCCATTTTAATATTTACATATACTCAACTATAAGTCATCCTGAATATAAGTCACAGTACCTAATTTGGACCTCTAAAACTAGGAAAATAAATTGACCCAAATATAAGTCGGGGTGGAAATGCAGCAGCTGCTAGTGAGTTTCAATAATTAAAATACATGAAAATATGGTAAAATTAATTAATTTAGACATTTGTTTGGGTATGTTTTTCGGTGTTTACATTGACCTGAGTACAAGTTGAGTCCCATTTTGGACCTCATTTGGGGGGCTAAAAACCCAATTTATACTCGAGTATATATGGTAATCTCCTTTTGAAAAAGCACCCTGTACTGTCTTCTCCCTCCAAAATCATTTGAAATTAAGGGGTAATTGTTTTTTTTATAAAGCAGGAGCCAGTGCTGATAATGAAGAAGCAATGCCATAACATCCAGGACTCTGTTTTGGAAAATGTTTGAGAATGCAGTGGTCTTAATTTTCCAGCTATAGAGAAGGTGAGATTCAAGCTCCAGGAAACAACAAGGCCAGCAACTGTCTTGAAAGAAAAATCAGTGTGTCTTTCTGTGCCTGTAAAGTGCATTGGAAATACTGTACTCAAACTGTCAGGTGGTAAAATTGCCCAGGTGAAAGACCAAGTAAAGTGGATGGGGAAGAAGAAAAGACCAGTAATGGCGAAAGAATTGGAGACTCAAAGATGCTAGTGGATGGGCAGGCAAAAGAACACTACATTTTAGAAGGAACTTGTTGTGTGACTCATGATGTTTCTGCAGCACAGGATGGTGTCACCATTAGCATCACTCTGATCAAACAAGTGATCTTTTGCATTGTGCCTAGTGATCCCATTCGCATCTTTTTAGCCTGCTGATAGCAACAATGCAATGTCTAGAAAGATACTGGGTAATCCTTTCTGGAGATGAGGTGCTTTAGTGGTTAAGACACTGGTTTTGATGACTGAAAGATTGGCAGGTCAGCAGTTCAAGACCCAAGTGCTGTGGAATGGAGTGAGATCCCATCTGCGTCCCACCTCCTGCCAACCTAGCAGTTCGAAAGCAAGGCATTGCAAGTAGATAAATAGGTACCACTTCAGTGGGAAAGGTAACAGCATTCCGTGCACTCTGGTTCTAGTCATGCCTGCCACATTACCACAGAAACATCTGCAGATGCAGGCAGTGCTGGCTGTTTGGCTCTAAACCAGTGTTTCTCAACCTTTGGTTTTTGGACTTCAATTCCCAGATGTCTAAGTTAATTTCCCAAAGCACTGATCAGCCAATGGCTTCTGGGAATTGAAGTCCCCCTGTTGGGCATGTGCCCCACAATGGAAACCACTGCCTAGATGGACTGGCATTCAAGCAAGGGTGACCTTTTACCTTTTCCTCTCCCACCCTGCGCAACAGGTGACTCATTTGCATCTGTGAAGATGGTGGGCAGGAAAAATCAGCAGTTCAAGACCTGAGTGCTGCACTATGGCATGAGCTCCTGTCATCTGTCCCAGCTCCTGAAAGCAAGAAATTGCAAGTAGATAAATAGGGACCACTTCAGTGGGAAAAGATCTTGGGGCATGAAAGGAGCTTCATTCAGGCATCCCCTGAGCAGAGTTCCTCTCGCAAAATTCCTTTCAACCCAGAAAACACCTTTGTGTGCTTCTGACATGATTTTTAAAAACCTCAGAATAAATTATGTTTCTATGGTAAAAACTATTATTTTTCCACAAGCCTTTGTCTCATCTCAAGTACAGTAATACCTCGGATAATGATTGCATCGGATAACGCTAGAATCGCATAACGATGCAAGCTTTTTGGAAAAAACTTGCATCGGATAACTATTCTTTAGCGTTGTCAGATGCAATCGTCGGGGGGGGGGATTGGGTAGAACATCTACCCAATCCACCCTCACCCCCTGCAATTTCTGAGACTGCAGTAGGGTCGGGGGAAAGGTGCGCACCTTTCCCCTGACCCTACTGCAGTCACAGCGATGGATTGCTGTGGTTGGGGGGTGGATTGGCCTACCCAATCCACACACCCACCCGTGCAGGGTTTTTAGCCCAAGCCAAGTCTTGCCCAGGCAGGCAATCACCCACCTGGGCAAGGCTTGTCTTGGTGCGATCGCCCACCCATGCTTGTCTTGTCTTGGCCGACAAGCCCCACGTGCACGGGGCTTTTCAGCCAACACAAGCCGAGCACGGGCAGGTGATCGCCCACCTGGGCAAGGCTTGTCTTGGCCGATAAGCCCCGTGTGCACGTGGGGCTTGTCGGCCAAGACAAGACAAACATGGGGGGACAATCGCACACCCGTGCTCGGCTTGGCTTAGCCAACAAGCCCCGTGCACGTGGGGCTTATCGGCCAGGTCAAGCCTTGCCCAGGTGGGCAATCGCCCACCTGGGCAAGGCTTGGCTTGGCCGACAACCCCAGCGGGGGTGGTGGATTGGGCAGCCCAATCTACCCACCCCCCAACCACAGCAATGACTTCAGGGACAAACCGTGTGGTTTGTCCCCGAAGTCAAACTGACCCTAGGCTAGCGATTGCTAGCCTAGGGTCAGTTTGACTTCAGGGACAAACCACGTGGTTTGTCCCTGAACAGGGCTTTTTTTTTTTTTTTAGCATTGTTCGATGCATGCATCGGACAACGCTAAAATTTTGATAACGTCATGACTTGTGGAACCAAGTCATAACATTATTCAAGGTACTAGTGTATATAATAGCTTCTGGGGCATAAGTGGTTAAGACACTGGGTTTGATGACTGAAAGGTTGTCAGGTCAGCAGTTCAAGACCCAAATGCTGCATGACTGAGTGAGCTCCCATCTCTATCCCAGTTCCTGCCAACCTAGCAGTTTGAAAGCAAGAAGTTGCAAGTAGGTAAATTAGTACCGCTTTAGCGGGAAAGGCAAAACCAAAGAATATGCCTCTTTACACTTTGGATTCACAAGAATGCATGGCAAAATTATTTTTAAAATTCTGTCAACAACACCTAAAACAGCCTTTGAAATGTAATTTTTGAAAGTATTTTATGTTGTCTGTTATACTTAAAAAGTAAGTTTAAAGCTAATCATTAAATTACTCAGGCTCTAAAAGTAACTAGTTATATGGAATTCTATTACTTGTAACTAATTATATCCAAGTGCTGGAGACTTGTTGAGTGTTTAGAGCAGGAATTCTCAACCTGAGACCTGTGGCACCATTTCATGTGGGGGGCACTGCCTCCACCACACCAGGAAGTGCCATGTGGTGAAGGAAGGGCAAAATGGCCGTCCAGCCCCCGAAGCTGTCTGAGGGAGCGTGACCCAACCCCTGGCTTTAAAAGGTTGAGAACTCCTGATTTAGAGAGTGGGAGAAAGCAGCAAAAAAATTCAGGAGTCAGTAAAACTACACCATACCACACTGAACACATCTTTTTTCTAATTTTAGAAGTAAAGCAGTTCTTGGATGGGAAACTGCCAAGTAATATCAGCAATATCCAGGTTGAGATAGGAAGATCTTAACCAGCTGTTACTCTGGCTGCTGAGATTTCACAACACATAAATACTTACATATTTCTCAAATGTATCTTTACAACTATAAAGGATAGGAATGTTATTTCCCCACCCTGCAAAGAGAATGAAAAATGAAACATTCTAATCTGGGTACAGAGCTGGAGTGGCTTAGGGGTTGAGGTGCTAAGCCTGAGAAGTGGAGGGTCGACAGGTCAGTAGTTCAAGACCAGAGTGCTGCATGAAAAAGTGAGCTGCCATCGTCTGCCCCAGCTGCTGCAAACCTAGCAGTTCGAAAGCAAGAAATTGCAAGAAGATAAATAGGTACCACTTCAGTGGGAAAGATAACAGCAATCCATGCATTCCAGCATCTAATTATGTGTGCCACATGACCACAGAAATGTCTGCAGATGCAGACACTGCTGGCCCTTTTGCTGTAAACAAAGATGAGCACAGCCCCCTAGAGTCAGACATGACTGGCTTTCAAGCAAAGGAGACCTTTACCATTATCATTAAGGTGGAGGTGGTTTTTTTCTTTCTTTCTCCTCTTTCATGTCATTTCTAGCTTCTTGTCAAGAGAGGAGCAAACCATCATCACTCTTGATGACCTTCCACCAGCAGGCAAAATAGATTTTTATTTAAATTTTATGTAAATCTGTGTCTTTTGTTGGTATTGTGTAAGTAGCCACCTTACACAGAAACCAGTGGAGCTTAACAACATTGACTAAATCATGTCTATTATTATATCATTGACCTTTTTAAATATGGAGCAAAATTTCTGAATTCCAGTACGTTTTAGGAAAAGCTTAACCAGATAAACACACACACATGAAAATGTAATTGCTTTATTCTCTTTGTCCAAGAGTCAATTTTATTCTGTCATTGAGATAATCAGCTTATGCTGATCTACACAGTGAGAAACAAAACACTTTTGCTTACAATTATGCTGTAACCAAAAATTACTTTACAAAGCCTGGCTGTTAGATGCTGAGGTAAATGGCAGTTTTAACTGAAAGGTCTTGTTGTCATATTCCTGTTGAATTGTTAAATTTAAGCACAAAAGCAAAATCTGTATCAGCTTGTCTTGAAACTGTATCAGCAGTACAATCCCCTTCATGTCAACTCAGAGGTCAACAGCACTGAGTAAAGTTTACTCCCAAGTAAACATGCACAGATGTATATATCAAATTATTTTCTTGTTTCTCTTTTACTAGAGGTTGAATCTCAACATGGTAGTTCTGACTTCAAATGTGGTAGCTGTAAAAATCATTGTCATCGGTTGCTACTCATAACCAAGCATACATTTTTATTGGATGTCATTTTCCCAGTTGATGGATGTGTCTCTGGTGACTCAATAGTTAATCCTGGCATGAAACATGCAACCACACACATTACATTGAATAGGTGGTGGAGGGTGTGGTTGAGTTTGATGAAGCTTCCATGCTTGTCGCTTAGCCTCTTCATGTCTGCAGCATTCTCCTTCAAAGTGATTGGTAGCAGCAGAGATGGTTGGTGCCAAAGTGGGCTATCTATGGTCACTGCCTCCAGGTTTGTGGGTTTATACCTGACACCTTCATTGTTTGTTTCAGCTGGTCCGTATAGCGCTTCAGAGGAGCTCCACAAGCAGTGATGGGATGTAACAGGTTCTCACCAGTTCTCCAGAACTGGTAGTAACTTTTCCCAGTGTCCCGGAGAACCGGTTGCAGCTTTTGAGGGGAACCACCTTCGGGGCTTACCTTTTCACTGGTTCTCCCACTGCGCATTCGTGCCTACAGTGCTTGGTGCATACTCACAGCCTCCTTGCTGTCCTCCCAAGCGGGGAAGAGGAAGAGAAGCTACTAGCCTGGGTGTATTTAATGTATCTTTAATTTTTATTTATTTAATTAATTAATTAATTAATTTACAGGTTTGTGTTGTGGGTGGGTGAGTGGCTTGAGGGGAGGTGTGTGTGTGTGTGTGTGTGTGTGTGTGTGTGCTTATTTTTATTTTATTATTTTTTTTATTTTTTTATTTTCTTTGGCCCTGCCCACATCATGACATCATGATGTTAGCTCTGCCCACACTGTGATGACATCACGGTGGGGTAGTAAATTTTTTGACATCCCACCACTGTCCACAAGGTATTGTACCAGACCTAAGTTCCCCATAAAGAATATGATGAGGAAACCTGGAACCATCCATATGGCAGACATGCCGTGTCCATCTAAGGTGATGCCTATGATGGAAGCTTCAATGCTATTTATATGTGCTTTCTCAAGAACGGCAATGTTGGTGACATAGTCATCCCACTTGATATTCAAGATGGACCTTAACTTCTGTTGGTGAAAGCGCTCAAGCTATTTGATGTCTTGATGATAGAGTGTCCATGTTTCACAGCCATACAATTAAGTTGAGATAACGATAGCTTGGTATACCTAACATTAACAGAATGTCTTATTTTGATGTGAAATAAATTTCCTCTTAGATCTTGCATAAAAGTTTTTGATTTCCTCTTCTACAGCATCTGTAGTTGGAGCATGGTCTTGATAGGGGTCCCCCACCCCCGGTTGATATTATTTAATTAGCCCTTGTAATATAACTCCTAACTGCCTGTGCTACATCTAGTTGCAGTATTAGAATCACTCTGGGGTTTTCTCAGTTGATCTAGTTGCATCATTAGCAATAGCAGTTATACTTATATACTGCCCCATAGTGCTTAATGCACTCTCTGGATGATTCACAAGGTAATTAGCATTTTTCCTACAGCATGCTGTTTACTCATTTTACTGATCTCAGGAGGATGGAAGGCTGAATCAACCTGGAGCCCATCAGGATCAAACTCAGATCATAAGCAGAGTTTTGGCTGCAGTGCAACAGTTTAGCCACTGCACCACAACGGCTCTTATTATTAGTGGCAGCAGGTTGTTTAATTTATTTAGTAATGGGCAGGGGTCACAGACTGATGGGCATGAAGTCCATCTTGCATAGGATTGCCATATGTCCTGGTTTTCCAGGATTTTCCTGGATTCAAGCTGTCCTGGCGGGTTTAAGAAAAAACATGTAAAAGTCCCGGATTTTTAAATTTGAACAAAGGAAGCAAGGTCACCATGCACCAAGGGGTTTTGGCAAAGAGTAAATTCCTCCCTGCCTTTCTTTCAATCATCCTGCTTGAAAGCAGCAAAGGCAAAACAATACCCTGAGAAGCCCGCCTGGGAGGGGAGACTCTTGCAAGCAAGATAATTGAAAGAAAGGCATGGAGGCAGTGAAATAACTCTTTGCAAAAATCATTTGGTTCACCTTGAAGTTTGGGGAACAAGGAGTCATCCTCAGCCTTTTTCCTCAAAAGCTGAGAGGGAGCAAGAAATATGCATATCTAAGAAGCCAAAATTCCACCATACACTGAGACAGAGGGTTAATTGCATAGCGTTGGTATTCCTAGAGAGGAAAGGAACAGGGTGGACAGAAAGTGAAGAGTCCTCCAACATTCTTCCAAGGGATCCTTGTGTGGGGTTTGAGGGTGGGTCTATTTCAGTGGCGTGTGGTGGGGTGACCTCAGGGGGAGAAAGGGTGGTTTCAAAAGTGGCCCAAGAAATTTTATTCAAAAAAATAAAAATAGAACCATCAAGAATAGTCCTTTGCAAGAAGAATCAAACGGGGAAAAACCTCTTGACTACAGTTTATTTTAAACTTACGAAGGCTGTCTGTCCTGGGGTTCTACGGGGTCTTAGAGCCGCAGTCTCCCTGACAGCCCCATCCGACGCATGCACAGTTTGAAGAATGCAATGACTTCATGTGGCTGTCCCAGTTCAGTGTGAGAGAATTATGGCAACCCTAATCTTGCACCAACTAGAAAAATCACTTCTGATTTTAAGTCTGATTCAGATATGCCTTCCTTACATTCTAGGATTTTATAGGCCATGTGGTCTGCACTCTGGTGCCATCTGCAACAGCTGGCCACTGCTTTGCTCCTAGGGTGAGTGATTAAGTGGTTGCGTAGTCCCAATGCCAACATGAGATAAAACACAGTATGTGGTGGAAGCTCAGGAAGTGAGGAAACAACAGGTGAACACAAATCACCCTCCTCAATGCTCCGCCACCTGGGATGGTTGCTTCACTAGATCCATCGGCACCAGGTGCCTATGATTTTAAATAAAAATGCTCTGAACTTTGTGATTTGATGAATCCACAGAATCCCAGCCAAATCAATTCCCCCCCCCCCCTTTGAATCAATTGACTGGAAAACCTCCTGGATCCAGACCAGGTTTTTAGATAGAGTGGTGCTTACTGCGAAAGTCCTGTTGAATCAGCCAAGCATAGTTAGAACCACATTTCAAAATAGGCTTAAAATCTTTGTTTAAAAAATGGGCTCGCATGACCATGGGCATGAGCCAAGGGTATGTTCCCCCCGCCAAGTCTAATTGATTTAAATGGACAAGTGAAGCATTTGCTTAAATCCTTTCCAATGAAATCAAGGGACTTCAAGATGATTAATTTTAGCTTGACTCTGCCTCATTTATTTTTAAAAAAAACCCAGAGTAATTGAAATTATCATTTAAAATATTGATTGGATGAAATGCTTCATTTTATGTATTAACTATCAGCACCATCTTGATAGTCCTCTCAAGGAATGCCTGTCAGTGAGAAAGAAAGTTTGTTCAATACAGCCAGGATACTGTCAAATCATTTGAATTCAAGCTCAGAATGGGATGCCTGAAGAATAGGTGATGGTTCTCTATTTGCTTCTGGACTGAATTGTTCCCCTGGTATTGTCTTCAGCATCGTGTACTGCAGTTAATTTGTAGCTTAAGAATGTAAATTTTTTTAATTGCTAAAAAAAATTAACTCTTTATATTAGGACAGAAAATCCAAAACAATGAAATACCTGTCTTGTTAATAAAAAGTTAATGAGATAGTTAATCATTGAGTGCAATTTTTCATTAGCAAGGCATGTCCCACAATGTTCTTAGACTAGATACAGTGATCCCTGAATGATTACATTAGGAGCTAGAAGATTTTTTTAAAAAATCTCAGTTTCAAAGAATCAAAATGGCTGCCTAAGGAGGGGAGATTTGGCTTCATACACCTCCTTGGTGAGAGTGTCCACAGAGGGGCAGAGTCAAAAGAAAGCATTCTGAGAACATGGTAGGGATCTGCTTGGAAAGGCTAAGAGTCTATAACACGGGTTCCCAACCTAAGGCCCATGCGTGACATTTTATGTGCGCCCCACCCCCACCCCTCTAAGGGCTTTTGAGAAACAAAATGGCCACCCCTATCGTGCAGGCACAGCAAAATGGCCATACAGCCCTTGAAACTGACTGAGAGAGCATGACCCATCCCTCAGGTTGAATAGGTTGGGAACCCCTAGTCTATAAGATCCAAAGGCCCCTTTCCTGTTTAAAAAAAACAGAGAGAGAGAGAGAGAGCTCTGTAAAGAGCAGTGCCTGTAAAACAACAATCTTCTGCTGAAATAAACTTTTACAGAAAGGAAGGGTTCCCCCTTCAGCTAAGCTTTATCTACATACATTGCAATTACATGCTTATTGGACACTTGTCCAGTGATGGGATGACAAAAAAAATTCTACCCCACCGTGATGTCATCACAGTGGGGCGGAGCTAACATCATGATGCCATGACATCATGGGAGGAGCCAACATCATAGTGTCATGATGTTGTGGGCAGGGCCAAAAATAAAAAATATTTTTAATAAAATTAAAATAAACACACACACACACACACACACACACACACACACACACACACCCAAACAACCACAACATAAACCCATAAATAACTTAAATAATGAGCCTTGCCGGGCAACCCCGGGCCTTGGCGGCTGCAACCTTCAGTAGCCGCAAGTTGCCGCTGAGGCCCAGGATCACCCAGAAAGGCACACCACCCCGACTGTGCCCTCCTTCTCCTCCTCGGGCCAGTGCTGCCTGCCAAGGGTTGTGGTTGCCTCCTCCGCCACCACAACCCTCAGCAGGTGCCTGGCAGAGGAGAAGGCTGCAGGCGGCGGTGCGCCCCGCTGGGTGTTCCCAGGCCATGGGGGCTCATTGGCCCCAAGTCCCTGGGGGGGCGCGGCGGTGGCGGATGGCCCGGGTGGGACTCGATGTGCCCATGGGGGCTTGGCAGCCCCAGGGGAGGTGCACTCCTCCAAGGGCCGGTGCCGTCTGCCGAGGCTGCCGCCGAGGGTTGCCGCCGCCGCCGCCGCCACTGCTCCAAAAAGGTGCAGCTCTGGCTAAAATAGGCAGCAAATGGCTGCCTCTTAGTGCACATGTGCAGAAGCTCAATCTGATGCATGCATGATTCGCAATTGCAGCACACATGCGTCAGATTGATTTCTGTGCATGCACACTAAATTGGAGCCATTTTGGACTACCCTCCCAGAGAACCCTCCTGGATTTTTCCTACAGTACCGGTTCTGGGGAACCGGTTGGAACCGGTATCATCCCATCACTGCACTTGTCCCATTATACTCTAGTGGGCTGGCTTCTGAGTAAACATCATCATCAACATTTATATTGTTACACTTCCTTTCCTATACTCAGTAGTGCTTCAAGGTGGCTTATAATCATAAAGAAACAAAAACCTGTAAAGATTTTGAACCACAGAATCATTAAAACAAGCATGATCATGAGAACTAACAAGACAATTATGGATACATTCCATGTACTCCAGTGTCTAGTCATGCCTGCTACATGTCCACTGAAATGTCCACAAATGCAGACAGCGCTTATTTTTGTTATAAACAGAGATGAGCACTGAACCTTAGAGTTGGATATGACTGGCTTTCGAACAAGGATGACTTTTACCTTAAACAACATATAGTATATATTTATACAATGTACATGTCTATATGTGTGAGAGAAATAAATTAAAGTCACCCTTGTCAATTAAACAACATTATGAGGTGGTTTAGAAAAGCATGCTATCAAACTTTTCCTGGAAGTGGCAAGAGTGTAAGTGATGGCAACTCCACAGAGAGGGCCTTCCATAGTCTTGAGCCATGTAGGACAGATCCGTTTCTTGCACACCTGTCAAACTGGCCACTGTAACTGTTCGAACTCTTATGAGTAGAGGTCTAATATCCAAGGACATCCATGATGTGGCCCTGGTCTCATTATGGATATTAAAGCAGGGGCCCTGCTATTCAAAGGGCTTTGAAGCTTAAAGCCAGCAATAACAATAGCAAATACTGTATGACTATATACTGCTCCATAGTGCATAGAGCACCTCTGGGCAGCTCATATGCTAATTAGTATTTTGCCTCCAATATGCTGGGTCCTCATTTTACCGACCTTGGAGGGATGGAAGTCTGAGTCAACTTTGAGCCCTGGTCATGATCAAACTCACAATGTCAGCAGTTTTGACTGTAGTACAGCAGTTTAACCACTGTACCACCAGGGCTCTTAAAGCCAGCATGTTAAACAAGAGCCAGCTGGCAAGTGATAACCACTGCAAATCTTTCAGAAGCAGGATCCTTGTGATCTCAATTTCAGACACCCCTTAACAGCCTAGTTGCCCAGTATTACACCAGCTGAAGATTCAGGACACTTTTTGATGATAGCACAATAAAGACCACATTGCAGTAGTCAAGATGTGATGTGACTGAGATATGAATGATTGTTGCAAAGTCAGATTGACTCAGGAAGGGATGAAGGTTTGACTGTGGAACTACACAAAGGTCTGCTTGTAGTTGCAAAGATAACGCAAAGTCCATGTGGTAGCTATGTCACAGATGCCTTGAAGCCAAACTGTCTAAAACAGGGGTAGGCAACCTACAGCCCATGGGCCAGATCTGGCCCATTGTGCCAAATCAACTAGCCTGTGCCCTCACTCCAGCTGACACTGCCGCTGCCAGAATTGGCCAGGAACTCATTTACGGCTGTTGTAAATGCATTTACAGCAGCCACAGACTCATTTATGGCTGTTGTAAATACATTTACAACAGCTGTAAATGAGTCCATGACTGATTCTGGTGACAGCAGCTGGACCACCAGTATGGCCTGCCAATTGTCTGAGAGAGTGTGACCCGGCCCCTGACTTCAAAAGGTTGGCAACCCCTGGTCTAAAAATTCAACTCCGTGTTTTTCATCTGAAAAACTGTGAGGCATTAAGAAGCCTGCACATGACTTGGAATGGCACCAGGCTCAAACACTGCGACACACCCAAATACCTTGGAGTTACTCTGGATCAAACTCTCACCTTCAAGATCCATTGCCTAAATACCAAACAGAAGGTTTTTGCCAGGAACAATATTTTGAGGAAAGTAACAAGCACAAGTTGGGGTGCCCACCCATACACATTAAGAACTTCTGTGCTGGCTTTATGTTACTCTGTAGGAGAGTATGCTAATCCAGTGTGGTACAGATCAAAGCATGCAAAGCAGTTGGATATGGCCCTAAATGAAACAACAAGATTGGTTACAGGATGCCTAAAACCAACCTCAACACAAAAAAGTGTATTACTTAGCTGGCATCACTCCACAAAAATTTCACAAAGAAACTGCTGCTCAGAAAGAGTGGGAAACACACCAGCTAATCAATCACTAACCACCAAACCAGAGAGTGAAATCAAGGCACATTTTCCTCATAACTTCTGTTCCCCCAAACAACCAGCCCCCTAGCTCTTTGGAAGGCAAGCAAGGAGCTAACAGATAACTGGGCAGAACCACATGATTCTCTACTGCTTGACCACAAACTACGATGACTTGTGTAGAAAGCTTTAAATAGACTGTGTGCAGGGGTTGGAAGATCATGGGCTAATCTGAGAAAGTGGGGTTTCCCTGTAGATGGTAGCCTGTGTAAATGCAGAGAAGTACAAACTTATCTCCCATATGATGCAGTGTACACAATGCCCCTCAACGTGCACTAAGGAGGACCTTATGTTGGCAAGAGGAAATGCTGTGGATGTGGCCTGATATACGACGGATGTCATCTAGCCCTTTTTAATTCCTTTTTGTTTTAGATATGCTAATTTTAGCTTTGTATGTTATTATATGCTGGTGGTGCCTCTGGCACAAAGAAAGAAAAAAAAGATGCCTTGGTGGTAAATAAAATGTAAAATGCAAAGAGGACTCCCTTTCCTGACCTTCTTTTAATAACACGGGTCTACAGTAATAACAAAATAAAGCATGGTGGAAATCAGCAGTGTAATCATCTGACATATGACCTTGCACTCCTTTTGCCATAAGTAATTAGAAAACATAATTAGAACAGACTCCACAGAATAAATCTAATTACAACAGATTCCACAGAATAAATCCATCAGCAGCATTCACATGGCCATTCTTAATTCTGTGACAACCAATGTGGGAATAGAGTTGTCTGAGTTAAAGACAGGTTTTGCCCATTATTTATTAGCTTGTGTCTTTTATTTATGACCTTCATTTGATGAAATGAGCTCAAAGTGACATATTGCACATAGTTCTACTTCCCTCCCAATGACATTGTGAGTCAGTCTGGGAGAATATTACTAGCCCAATGTGACCTAGTCTTATGACTATTCAAGGATTTGAACCCAGATGTCCTGAATCATAGCCCAAAGCAATAGCCACAACTCTATGATGAATCATGTGTTTCATAAATATAGAGTTCACTGTGTCTGCATTACCCTTCACTCCTTTCATATGTATCTCTGCATTTCCATACAGAAGAACTTCTTCAAGTGATGTATCCGATTCCGAATATTGGTTATCATCATGGCAATCAGCCATTAAGATTGCCCTGGAAACAATATAATGCGACTGTCGTTCATTTGCCTTCCACATCTCAGCATGACACCCTTGCCACAGATCCAGTTCCGCAAGTCACTTTCTGGTCCTGAGCATTTTTGCCACGCAAAGTCCTCCTCAGCCCCAGACCAGGATTGATGAAGCTGTTGCCCTTCATCAAGATTGATTCAAATGGGATTTAATCAACTTGGAGAACATCACCTTCTTCTGTGGACGTTGCCACTCAAACACCTTCCTGTCAGGTTACCGACCATCTTGCCCTGCTCTGGAGTCTCCCCACACCAATTCCAGGGAATTCTGTCTTGCTAGAATCTCCCTCAGGACTTCTCCAAAGCCACCCAGCAAAAGAGCCGGCCTGCTAAACCCAGCTAAAATACCTTAGCTGCAACTCCGTTCTGGACTCATCCAATGGAGTAATTGTTTGTAGATAGGGAGATTTATAGATTTGGTAGCGTGCCCTGTGTGTGTACTTCATAGTTACCTCTTGCCCACAAAAAAGAGACGTTGTTCTTCAGGCAGAACACAGTTTATTAGTCAGGTTTCTTAAAGCATAGTCCAGTAGCATAGTCCATAAAGAAAAACGTAGATAAGGTTCAGTAGCATAGAATCAGTCCACAAGCAAAACAAGAGGCCTAGGTCATCATGGTGACACAAAAAGGAAATATTCCCAGGCTAGTTAATCCATCGACATCCCAAACAGAACTGAGATCTCCCTTCACCAAAATGTAGTTCGTTGACCCATGTGGTGCCTTCTGACCCAATCAGAGGCCTCCTGCTTTCTAAGAGAACTTTCCCATAATGTGAGGAATGTTTACACACATGTAGAGACAGTGTCTCTAGGATAGCCACAACAAAAGGCCTCTGCTCCTAGCTAGAGATAAAGAATGGAAATACACTTTACTGAAAACAAGCAGTCTTGCGACACAGAGAAGAAATGATTTTTGGAGGCCTAGTAGGAACCAGGTTTCCTCCATCTTTGAAGAACTTGAAGAAAATAGGGTCTTCCCATGACACTTCCCTCCCTCCATCCTTCATGCTCCTTTTTGAACCCCATCATAAGTGCTCTCATTCTTAAGCAAATAAAGTCACTGAGAATGGGCTACAGATGAGCCCTGAAGCTGTCAAGTAGCTGCTTCCAACATGCCCCTTCATATTGGGGAAGTTATTTTTAAAAACATTTTAGAGGTCATCATTTAAAACAGTAAATCTTTTTCTGTGCCTGTATGTCTATTGCTGCTGAAAACTGCAATTAGTTTCATCTTAGTCAAATTCACTCTGGGGCAATTGGCAATAGACTCACAGGCAAAGTGGTGTGTGTGAGAGGTTCTTTTTATTCAAACAAACTGATGCATTGCTTTAGTGATGAACTTTAAATCTTTGAAAACATATTTCATTGTCTGTGGACAATCAGGGGAAGTGTTCAGTTGCTCAAATCTTCAGTTCCCATTTGGATAAAGGAGTTCACCAAATAGCACATTGCCACCCCAAATGAAAACCAACCGTTTTCCAGGTGCTTCAGCTGCTCAGTCTGGACAAGCGTGTTTGTTATTATTGTTGTTGCTTTTAAATTATTTTAATTTAGTGGTCTTTTGCCACTTATAAATTATATCCTATAATGATCTACATTTTTAATATTTTAATTTTTGTTATTATACTGTCACTCTCCCCTCAAAACCATTGGGTCCATAAATTAGACTGTAAGATGGATGGATGGCTCAAAGAATAAAATTAAATCCATAGCTTCATAATATTCCTTTCACTGCTCACTTCTGAGATTACCCCAAAGCTCTTTTATCTATAGCTGAAACATTTCCCATCAGCCATACCCAGCAAAGGCAATGGTGAAAGATAATAAAAGTTTGAGACCTATAGCATCTGAAACAGAGCATGGAGAAAGGATTATTTTAACTGTTTAACACTACAACTCCTAGAATCCCACTCCAATCGGGGTGAGTAGAGAATTCTGTGAGCTGTAGTCCAAGAAAATCACTTTTCCCGTTTCTAATCTGAAAAACCTGAAGTTGTCCAGCCCAGCAGAAAGGCATCATTGGTCGTGATTCTGAATCAAGCTAGCCAGTGGGACTAAGTACCCCGAAGCAGTACGCATTCCATTACTGCTTGGTTGGCCTATTAATGCCTTCTCTTTTTCCTCCCCCCCCCCCCCCGCCCTCAACACACCAGAATAAATGGTGTTTGTATGAAAAAAAATATGATTTCCCCCCAAGCCCTTTGTCTCATCTCAGGCATATAGTATCTTTGGGCTGTGTTCTTTTTTAAAAAAAAAAACCTTTAAAAAACCCTGTGAGATATTTGATTGCATCGTTCCCAATAGTCTTTCTTATAGCCTGCAGTTAATGAGAAGAAATCAGTATACTGCATTTTCTGGCACCTCTCTGCTGAACTAGCAGGATTCGTTGGGCACCAACTCATTTGCTGTTTAATTGAATTTTTCCCTCCCTGTTCATTACCATGCAGAACCTCTTTTGGAATACAGATTTATAGCCAGTATTGATTCCCTATTTCCCCATTTTCTACTGAGTTTGCAAAGCAAGGACACCAATTTTTAAAGCAACCACAGCTATTTCACCCAGAATACATAGGAAAAGATGTTTGCTCTCTGGGTTTCCTTATACAGTATATATATCCACATACTCCTGCATGTAGCAGTGTTGAGGAAAGTAGTAGATGTATGCATATCTATGTTTTATTAACATCTCTTAGCTTAGAACAGGCACCTTTCATTTGTTGCATTCTTCTGACTTTTACAAGCACAGTATGTAAAACCATAGCTGGGATATGTTACAGATAATATGTTCTGTTAATGAAAATGTAAGAGGGATAGATTTTGACCTACAAATCCATTGGTTCCCCAATATGACCACGCATATCTGGGGATTCTGAGAACTGTAATCCAAAAAAGTAAACCCCCCCTTCCTCCAGCAAGGTTTCTTGTGTCTTCCAGTCCATACACAAAGTTCATGAGCTTCAACATGAGAGTAGGGATCAGCTATTGAACAGAATGGGAAAGCCTTGTCAGCATGGATTGTGTCAAAGAGTATGTCTGCATTCTCAAGGAAACCAGGGACCTGAGATTCAGGTGTAAAGTGCATCAAAAGCTATGCTTAACACTGTTGCAGTGGAAATACACAGCTGTTCTAGAGAAGCAGTGTTTGCCAGAAGGCGCCTTACATATATGTTTGCCCTTAAATGAACAATAAATGAACTCATTCCCCAGCTGAAGGAGCTCTCCATGAAACAGCAATGCTGGCAAATTTCTATTTCAGATCATTTCTTGTTATAAATGCTACCTTACAGAAGCAAAAGGTTATTTTTACTGGTGAAGTGAAACAAAAATAAATGTAAAGGTGGAGGTGGAGGGGAAAAAATCCAGTGTAGTCAATGTAATTTGCAGGAAATTATTCCCTTAATGATTTCTGGGAGGTGAAGGAAAGCTTTTCTGAAGGTTAAGAGACTGGAATGAAAGCTCTTACATTTAGTTATGTGTAGGCCATTGCTAGCTTATTGCTTACCCAATTCTGTAGATTTTCTATAGATTCTACTTTTGGATATACATAGTTTTTCTTCCTCAATATGAAACCAGACCCAGTGAATTTGTTGCTCTTTAAAGTGCAAATCTACAAGTACACTATGGTTTCTATATGTAATGAAGAAAGGGTTTTCATACATCTTTTAAGATTGTAAGAGAGCAACAACCTTCCATTTCAAACCCATTCTTCTCAACCTGAATTCTTCCCCTTTAGTTAGAACTTTTTGTCAGTACTAATATCTGGGAGACTGAAAACAATCCCACCACCCTCTCATGAATTCCCAATTCTACAGGCATTTCTTTAATCCGTAAATGTGGAAATGTGTGCTGAAAAGGTCTTTTAAACAAACATGATAGATTTATTTGTTTAACAACCAATTAGGGATGTACATGAAGGTCATGAAGCCAATTGTTTCCATAAGCAAAATGGCTGTATTTACATTTTAAGGGACTAACATTAACAGCTTGTTCATACCAACAATCATGCATTGGCATTTTTTGGGAGCTGCTACAGCAAATATTATAGCAATGAGCCCTGCAATCAATGGAAGCTTAGAAAAGTTATTTTTTTCAGGTGATGAGTCCCATAATCTTCTAGCCCAGTGTTTCCCAAATGCTGGTTTTTGGACTTCAATTCCCAGAAGCCTAAGTCATTTCCCCAAAGCACTGATCAGCCAATGTACTGACTTAGGCTTCTGAGAATTGAAGTCCACCTGTGGGCTGTGTACCCCTTGTTGGGACCCACTGCTCTAGCCAACACAGCCACTAACTAAGATGAGTGATTGATTCTGGAAATGTTAGCTCCACTTTGCTGTAAACAACAGAGTGTAGCCTTCCATCTTCTCATCTAGTTGCCCTAAACCTACCTCCCTTGAATGAGAGCAAGCGAGAAAGCACTGGCCACATCCAGCACTCACCCATTGCCATTCATGATCCTATACATTTTGCAGTGTTAACAGTATCTGTGGGAAGGAAGACAAAAACAACTGTCGCTGAAACTCTTTGGAAGCCAGCCTCAAACTTTATGTTGACTAAAGCAGAGAAGAAAAGTTGGAGAAAGGGTTAAAGATGCAATCTTGAACCAATTGGGGTGGGACAATTCCTTTTTCTCCCCTCCCTAGTCATGAGAATAGTTCATAGTTTCTAAAACAAATTTCCTGCCTGAGGTAGCATTTTCCCCACTTTATTATGCAAGAATGATGAGAGATTGTGCTTTAAGGTTATGAAGAAAGCAGTAATTGTAGTAATGAGGAAGATGTGGAGAACAAAGGCTAAGGGGGGAGGGCTCGCAGAGAACATCAGGCTGGAAGAAGTTTAGGTCTCCATGCAATTTAAGTATCTTTTATGTTACTACCAGTGGTGGGCATCAGCAGGTTTGCCACAGTTTGCCAGAACCGGGAGCAGAAATTCCGGCTGGCCCCACCCATCCAAGTTTTGAAATAAAGTACAGTAAAACCTCGGATAACGCTAAAACTTGGTTCCACAAGTCTTGGTGTTATCCGATTTTTAGTGTTATGTTAGATGCATGTTAAAATCCTATGGGATGGATCGGATAATGTTAAAGCTTCATAGAGATACATTGTAACCGCACAGGCTTTAGCGGTTGTTATCCAATCCATCCCATAGGACCTTAACGTTATTCGATCCAATTCTCCTCCCCAGATTACTTAAGTTATGCGATTTTAGTGTTATCCGAGGTAAACATTATCCAAGGTATTACTGTAGTTCTAATTCAGGTGCAACACAGGGCTTTCCCCCTGGCCATGCCCACCATACCAAGCCCACAGAGTAGGTAGTATAAAAAAATGAATCCCACCACTGGCTGCTACAGTCTGTTTTGTTAACAAGCAAGACTTGCCTGTGACATATGTAAATTCACAAGTCACAGGAATTTATTAATTCTGAGGTAATTGAGTCACTAACATCAAGTTAACCTGAAAGGATATAGGCCTGAAAAGATTGAGATGTGTATTGCCTTTAGTGTGTTTGGACTTAAGATCAAGCATTTTTAGGCCTAAGTCCCTGCATAGTTGCCAGACTTGTATTCCAGTTAGATCACCAACCTAATTCCCAGCATTATATATGGGACGTTTTGGCCAAATCTAGGTATCAAAGCAAACAAAGAAGCTAACATTGCTCACAGCTGGCCACCAGTGGCTTAGTGATTAAGGCTGGAAGATTGGGTTTCGATACTTGAGAGCTGCACTTGGGGACATAAAAGGAGCCTCATTCGGACATCCCCTAAAAATCCTTTCAAGACAGAGTAATCTCTGACATGAAATTATTATTACAGCTGGCCCATTCATTAGAAAATGAAAGTGTAAACATCCTATACTCTCAACTCCACTATTTGCCAAGTAATTACATGGTAATTGATGTTCCATAATAAAACATGACTAATCTCAAAGTGTGTTTTCCCACAATGAAACAATGATAAAGTTCACATTTCTGATTTAAGTCAGACTCCAGATCTGTTCCTAAATTAGCAGAGGGATTTTCTTCATCTGTCCTCTTGCTTGATCTCTGGTTGCAGTTGGGATTCCATGTTCAGAGATGTTTGAGCTCAGCAAACAATTTAGCAGCAGCAGCTTCATTAAGAATCCATGGAGGTATTTGCCACAGCAACAACTGGAGAAGTGTGTTTTCTGCAGAGGTTTTAGGTGTCATCCTCACAACATGGGGGCAAAAAGATATAATTTCTATCAGCTAATTAAATCTCTACTTGCTCTCTTCTGTTTTGGTTCAGCCTTGCCACGTCCAAAGAAACGGGAGCAGTTGCCCGATCTGCTGCTAAACTTATGTCCCCTTCTGATTTCCTGGATAAACTGATGGGAAGGACATCAGGATACGATGCCAGGATCAGGCCCAATTTTAAAGGTATGCTACCATTTCTTGTTTTTATTTTCACTCCGAGGCTACAAATTCATAAGCTCATCTCTAATGAAGAGCAAATGTCTGGTGCATGCCAGAGGCTGATAGAGTGGGCTAAAAATGCCAGCTAGAAACCTGAATGCTTCTCCAATTTTTTTCTAAAAATGTTCCCACAAGTAGAAATGGACAATTCAAAAAGGCTTTTCTCTGTTGTGCTGGTTTTCTACTTGTGGAGAGGATGGTTGATGAGTGTTGCTTTGCTTACCTGTTTAATATATCAGAATGTGCAGAAACGTGATTCCTCCACATGAAATCTAAAATTTCACAATTTGTTCTACCATCTTATTTCTGGCTCCTTGTACTGCTTGTATAGATATCACTGAAGTCTATGATTTGCTTGGCTTGAATTTAAACAAATAATGAGAATTGCTTCCTCAGAGGTAGAATATATGCTTGCTTTCTTGCTTTAGTTGTGTGTTTGGTTAATGAATATGTAGTGTTTCTCTCAATAAGAAACTCAAGGTAGCTCACAGTTCATTAAAACCATACAGTGTTCACCACTGGGTGATTTTTTTTTTATATTCCCTGTTAATGAGGTAGAAAAACAACAGCACAAAAACATGGATAAATCAGCTCATCCCTGTAAACCCCCTCCCCCTTCTTTGGTTTCTTTTCCACACAAACTGGCACATTGCAGGATAAAAGTACTCTAGAACCATTTAAAGTTTTAAAAGATATCTTTACTCACAGTTACCATTTGTAGTCATAGTCAGTTGAATTAAAAAAGGAAAATGGAATATCTGGCTCATGGAGATAATTAGGTCAGAAGAAGAAAGCTATCAACAAGCAAAGACAAACAGGATGGGGCTTGCTTCAGATGCCAGAGGCAGGAGGGAAAACTTTTCTAATTAAGTTAGAGACAAAGGATAATCACATAAGGCTCTTATACCTAATGTCAGTGCATGAAAGATTTCTGTTATCCCAACAAAAAGACCATGACACAATGCTAAAAAACAATTAAACATATAACAATATTAAAACACCAAAAAAAATTAGAAACATTACAAAATATGTAAATTGAATAGACACAGATGTCCAACAATGCAGGAAAAAGGTCTTTGTCTAACAACAGAACGTCAAAGGGGAAGGGGGCCTAACTTTGCTGCTTGAGACAAAGCATTCCAAAGCCTTGGGGAAGCCACTGAGAAGGCCCTATCTTGCATTCTCACCAAACAGGCTTCTGAAGGTAGTGGGACTGAGAGAAAAGCTACCCTAGAAGATCTTAAAGATGACTGGCTCATAATGGGTGGTATGTTTAAGGGTAGCAAACGGCAGTGTTTTCCTATGTTTAACAAAAGCTTTGACACAACTATCACAGTATGAGAAAGAAACCAGTAAACAATTATCTGGAAAATCCTATACTCAGATACTGGTTTGATTAGATCTGTGCATTGGACATTCATTTTGGTTTCACATGTCTTCTGGGATCTGTTAGTTCCGTCAGATTATAGCAAATTGAAAACATCAATATAAAGATTTGTCAAGGAGTCAAGTTAAATCAGGCATTGTGGTAGTATAGTTCCATGAGTATTGCTTGACCTTCCCCTTTTTTCTCCCAGTTCTCTGCACTACACAAATATCTGCTCCAGAGGGTTTATCAACCTTCAAGAAAGTTAAGAGTGCAAAAGTAGTTAGAGGAGAAGGAATCACCTGTCTGTCATTTCTGCTGACCAAAGGCAGACATGGTGAACAAGCTAATAAGTAATGAACAATCTGTCAGTCTCTAGATACATGATGGCAAGCCTTGACACTCCAGATGTTCTTGGACTTCAATTCCCAAAAACTCAAGCTCCCATGAATCTGCACAAATGGGCTTATTGCGATTCATCCGGCCCACGCCACCCTCGTCGCTCCTAGAAGTGGAAGTAAAACATGCCCATATGGGTGTGTTTAACTTCCACTTCCAGGAGCGATGAGGGTGGCATGGGCCAGAGGAATCACAGTAAACCCATTTGTGCAGATTCATGGGGGCTTGGACTTCAGGAAATTGAAGTCCAAGAACATCTGGAGTGCCAGGGTTCACCATCATGGCTCTAGACTGAGACTTCTATACGTTTTCTACTGAAAGAACCACACCAATACACATATTGTGTAAAATAAGCATTTGGATAAAATCTTGTGCCATATAAAGTTTTGTATATTTTCCCCAGTATGTGTATTTAGTGTGCATTTTGACCCAATCTAAAGGTAATTTCAAGAAAACATGAGAAAGTGTGAATTAGGCTAATGTCTAATAAAGTGACAAAAGAAATTATCCAGTGTTCCTACCAAGAAGCGAGTCCTGTTGAACTCATTGGGTCTTATTGCCAGGTAATTATATATAAAATTGCCTCTTGACAGTGCAATCTCAGCTCAAAGATAAACTGTCTGTAGACCACTCAAAATATGCAGAAATCCTCTTACTTACACAGAAAGAGCCTCTTTGAAAATTGTGGTATTTTTTGAACCACAATCGGGCATATCCTGGTAATGGCAAACTTGTGTTGCCGGCTAATCTTTTTCTCACTAGGTCAGGTGAAAGGAACTAGCAATTAGCAATAGCAATTACACTCATATACAACCCCATAGCACTTAGTGCACTCTCTGTGTGGTTCACAAATTAATTAGCATTTTCCCCACAACATGCTGGGGAACTTTACTAACCTCGGAAGGATGAAAGGATGAATCAGGGCTGACCTCACAACATTCTGGCTACAGTACAGCAGTTTAACCACTATACCACCAGGTACCTTCATTTTGGCAGTTTCACATCTGGTCTAGGCATGGAAGAAGAAGAAAGATGTAGGAAGGCGCAGGTGTCCACCATTCAAACACATTCCCTTTCTGCTGAGAACCCTATCAGTGGAGGCAGGCCAATGTCACTGGGGTGGTAAAAAAGATTCAGATTTGATTTGAACTTTAAAGGCTCCTTTCATGACCCTGAACCCTGCCAATCTCCAGTAAAGTTTGGAACTCTATAATTAACTCTGGTATTTATTTGATATGACTTCATATCATCTGGAAGAAATTGCGCTTTGGCAAAACATGATGCAGCAGCTGCTCCATCAACCCTTAGGCGTTCACTCTACATGTTGTCAGTGCAATCACCCAGGCTAGGCTTGCCAAAAGAGCAGATTTGTTGGGGAGCCCTAACATTTTTTCCCCCAAAAAAGCAGGAAATCCATTCTGATTAAATAACAGAACAGATGGGGGAAGCTGATTCTGTCTGATCTTACCCAATCTGAATGTAGCGCACATCCTGCAGAGCAAACATGCCAAATGGAAGGTCTAGTGTACAGCTAAGAGCCAAATAATTAATTTAAAATGACTGAGGGCATGAGTGTCATCGTTGCTGTTGCTGTTCTTGTTTTAAGCACCCTAGTAGGCTGTTCAGCAGAAATAGAAGTTTCTAAATCTTCCCGTGACTTCCCCATATCCAAATTTAGCATAATATCCAGAGTGAGCCCTGAGCCATCAAGCATCTGAACATCAAGTTGCTGATGAAGACGTGCAAATTTGGGTGCCCAACGTCCAAGCAGCACTTGAGTCTCCCAGCTGCCTCTTCCCTGAAGCCACTTCTCCAGTTCTGAGCAGAGAAGACAAGGCTGTGACTCACAGTGAACCCTTTCTTGCATCCCACAGGGATGACATCTAGCCAGTGAAAACTTTACAGCCATGCACTCACCTATTTTCATTTCAGTCATTCTCCTGATGGTATTCTACTCTCTCCAGCAGTTTCCTATGGTTAGAGTCAGGATGCTGTGGCTACCTTTAGTATTTCTGTCCCACATGTGCTTCACAGGAAGAAGGTACGGTAAAGGTTGCCCTTGCTCGAAAGCCAGTTCTATCCGACTCTAGGGTTCAGTTCTCATCTCCATTTACAGCCAAAGAGCCAGTGCTGTTGGCATCTGCAGACACTTCCATGGACATGTGGCAGGAATGACTAGACACCAGAGTGTATGGAGCACTAATACCTTTCCCACCAAAGTGGTACCTATTTAGCTACTTGTAATTTCTTGCTTTTGAACTGCTAGGTTGGTAGAAGCTGGGACAGAGACGAAAGCTCACTTTGTCATGCAGCACTCAGGGCTTGAACTGCTGATCTGCAGACCACCCAGTCATCAAGTTCAGCATCTTAACCACTAAGCCGCCACAGTCCCATAGAAAGAAATCTGCTCATAAATCTCTTCAGAGCAAACCAGGATTTGTATGTTTGTTTGTCTGCCTCTTTCTGGTAATCAGCAAATGACAATTATGAGCAATTACAAAGCAGCTCTTTTAACTTCGAGATGAGCAGCCAATTATTATTACTATTAAGGCCCATTACTGAACATTCAGAATCATTATGATCCAAATTGCCAACTGTAACCATGTTTCAGGAAACAACAAGCAAAGGACATAAACAAAAATAGCCATGGAAGTCATGTTGATGAGCAAGAGAAAATATATCTGCAAAGATACAGAAAACATCCTTACCTTATTATTTGCTTCTACTTTCAGGAGCAAAAGTATATAGCCCAGGACATGCAGACTCTGTTTCTGCAAAGGCAGCCTTGCCACTCAAGAGATGAATATTGCAATAACATGTTTTGCACATCGGTATTATTTTGGCTGAGTGTGCCTTGAGGGCCAAGAGATGTTTGTGTCAGCAGAGCTGGCCCATCCATTAGGCAATGTGAGACTGCCATCTCAGGTACCAAAATGCCAGAACCAGTGAATTGTAATCCTCTCCTTCTTCTTGATGGGACTATTTGCCTCCCTCCCTTTTCCCTCACTGTGTCAATGCCACCTTGCCTCTTCACTTCCCTTTCCTCATCTGCCCCTATGTTGTCTTCCTCCCTTCCTCATCCTCCTGTCTGTCTCATTTCATGCCCCTTCCTGTCAACTCTGTATAAAGAAGTATCATTTGCACAAAGAGTGTGGCGCTGCTCTAAAGAAAGGAGAGATGGGCAAGCAGAAGAAGGAGGGGAATAAAGCACAAGGGGGTGCATTAAATCCCACTTGAACCATCTTGATGGAGGGCTTCATCAAAACTGGCCTGGGTCCAATTAGGACTTTGTGTGCCCGAAGGGCTCAGAACCAGAAAATCACTCATGGAACTGGATCAGTGGCATGGGTGTCATGCTGCAATGTAGAAGGCAACTGGAAGGTCACTGTGTTATAATGCTCCCAGAACAATCTTCATGGCTGATCACCTTGATGATAGCCAATATTCAGAATCGGATATGACTCTTAAAGAAAAAGAATGAAGTTATAAAATAATTAAGTGGACTGATAAAAATGCAACCTTGAACATGTACATTGTACTTTAAAAATAAGATTTGAACAACAGTTTACTAAAAGTCACTGCAAAATAATCAACCAGCTTTCCAACCATGTCTGGAAGCAAGATCAATTTGTAATAACATCACCTCACAAATAATGGCTTTCACAGTAATCTAACAGCATGAGTAAACAACTGATAAGAAAACAAAACAAAGGAAAATAAACCCCTAGACTTTTTTGAATAATTTTATTTTACATTTTAAAACATAAAAAATACAAATATAAAGGAAAAAAATCATGTATATATAACATATACGTACAAATATAGTGTAGACCCACCACCCAGGGGACACTGAGGACTTTGCCACCCCTCCCCCTGTGCCTATACCAACTGCCAGGGGAGGAAGAAGCCAGGGCAGGTTGAAGACTTTGCTGCCCATCCCCCTGAGCGCACGCCAACATAGTATATTGTAATGTAATGTATTTTTGTAAGCCGCCCTGAGTCACCACGATGAGTGGGCGGCAATATAAATTTGAACTAATAAATAAATAAATAAATAAATAAATTAGTTCTTGTCTAAAACAGTTACTTAAACCAACTATACATATTACATATGTCTTTTCCCCTATCTCCAAACTATCATAAATTCATTTCTAGTTTTTAAAAGCCCCTTAGAGCTTTAGAACTCTAAAATGCAGATAAAATAAATCTGGTACCTGACCGACTTGGTCCACCAACACTTTTATAAATGTGGTATTTTGTCTAACTAGTACTCAAGTAACTACTCAAGTAACTTGGTACTATTCCTGCAGGAGCAGGAACATAGAGTCAAAGAAAGGGCAGTTATCTGCCATACCATCTTCATACAGTATTTTGCAGGCCCAGTTCTTTGCCACTTTGTGAAAGCAATAGAGATTGCAATTTAAAACAATTCTGTCCATTTATGTCAGGGGTTCTCAACCTTTCCATGTCAAGGGCTGGACCACTCCCCCTCAGACAGCTGAGTGGGTCAGACACATGGTTCCCCCACTGCTGTAAACCGTGTGGGGCATTGCTTGCACATGCATGAGCATGTTTATGGCTGTCGTAAATGCTTCCACCTCTGGGGTCATTGGGGTGTGTGTGGATGATTTGCCACCATGGGCCAGATCTGTCCCATGGGCCATAGATTGTGAATGTTGTTGCTACATGCTATCAAATTGTCTCCAACTTATGGTGACCCAAGAATGAGAGAGCAATAAAATGTCCTGTCTTCAATAACCCTTATTGGCTCTTGCAAACCAAAGCCTGTGGCTTCTCTCTTGGAGTCAACCCATCTCATGCTTGATCTTCCTCTTTATCTGCTGCCCTCCACTTACAAGGATTACTAAATTACTACACCAGCAAAAGCCAGTTGTTTACAGCTGGATAGAAATGTAAACATGAGGCGACAAGAGATACATGCTTGCAACACAAAGCACCTCACATGCTGCCCTGGCACACATATATCAGATACTAACAACACTAATACTGGGTACCAGCAGTGGTGGGCTTCAGCGGGTTTGCACCAGTTCACCAGAACCAATAGCAGAAATTCTGGCTGGCCCCGCCCATCCACGTTTTGAAATAAAGTAGTCCTAATTTGGGTACAATGCAGGGCTTTCCCCCTGACCACGCCCACCATACCACACTCACAGTGTGGTAGTAAAAATTTTTAGAGCCCACTACTGGGTACCAGACTCAAAGAGCAATAGTCATGTAGCAGTACAGCAACAGGCTTCATTTCCAGAAGTTTGCAACACAAACAATATGGATTTCCCTCCATAGGTACAGCCGCTTCACTCTTTCTAGGTATTTATTTATTTATTTATTTATTTATTTATTTATATTTGTTTATCGCCCTCCTCCCCAAAGGGACCCAGGGTGATTCACAACACATAAGCATATCAGCAATGATTTAAAACCAATTAAAAGATTAAAAACTTAAAAGAAGCTTTAAAACTTAATATTAAAAAAAACTTAATGTTAAAAACTGGGCATTGTAGCTAGGGAGCACTGGGGCTATACAGTACTTGTATTTGCTCTTCCCCATAGCACATTGGACACCTCTTGGCTGGGGTGGATTCATCTTCCAGCATCGTGTCTTTTAGTACTTTTATGTTGTCTATGAGGTTTCCTTGGCAAAGATACAGGAGTAGGTTGCAATTTCCTTCTCCAGTGGATCACATTTAGTCTGAGCTCTCCACTGTGGCATGTCCATCTTCATCAATCATACCTGCATCTTTTCACAGGTTGCTTTCACACTTATACTTGTATGATTTCACAATTACACTTGCAGCTTTTCACAGGTTCTAAGAATGGATTTCTGTTCAAGCATTTGTGCCTACAGGCTTTCCATAACTATATGCTTTTTGGATGTTTTCAATAACTCTGAAACATTTTTATGCTAATGGAACATAAAAACAATGTAGCTGAATAGAACATGTACAATTAGACAAGCTGATTTGCCTAGAATCATTATAACAGTGAAAGAACGTTTACCTTGATAACCAGATGAATTTTGATATGCTTGGAAATGGTTGTCTGATTTCATTCTGGAATTAACCCTTCATGAGATAAATACCAGCTGTGATGAACACAGGTTGTTCCCCCTAGAGAGCTATAACCTTCAATAGTGCTCTTCAGAAGGCGTTCAAGCATAAGATTTTCTGACTGACATGATTGGGTTGATATCATTTTTGTCCTCTTTCTGCTAGTGTGGTGATGGCGACCTTGGCACTCCAGCTGTTCTTGAGCTTCAGTTCCCAGAAACCCTTATCAGCAGGAGTGCTGACTTGGGCTTCTGGGAATTGAAGTTCAAGAACAGCTGGAGTGCCAAAGTTTGCCCTCATGGAGCTAGACTAGAGTAATTGCTTCATCTGATGTAAATAGGAATTCGCAGGCGTATCAACCAAGCACGCTTAGTCTTCACACAGTGTCTCCAAAAGAAAAAGATGAGGTTTCCACTCTGTGGTGGAACAGTTTCTCTAGGTAAAGGCAAAGGTCACCATTGCTCGAAAGCCAGTCATATCCAACTCTAGGGTTCAGTGCTCATCTTTGTTTATGGCTAAAGAAACAGTGCCGTCTGCATCTGCAGAGGTTTCTGTGGATATGTGGCAGGAATGACTAAACACAGGAGTGCCTGGAACACCATTTACCTTTCCCACCAAGTGGTACCTGTGTATCTACTTGCAATGTCTTGCTTTCAAATTGCTACGATGGCAGGAGCTGGGACAGAGATGTGCAGTACTTGGGTCTCGAACTGCTGACCTGCCAACCTTTCAGTCATCAAGTTCAGCATCTTAACCACTAAGCCACCTCAGACCCTACAGTTTCTCTAGGGCACTTAAATAAACAATGAGAGGTGGAAATCACTTAGCACCTGGTTAGAACTTCAAGGCAGTTTCTGCCATAGGTGCTCCATGCAAACAGTTCTCTGCCTCTACCTTGCAGACTCTGACAAACTGCATCTGGACTCCTATAGTAATTCACCTGGGGAAAGCCAATTTGACAAACCACAAACACATAGAGGATCAGACTGTATTTTTCTCCACTGTGCAGTTGCATCCTTAGCCAAGGGCAGACAAAATGAAACAAGCACAAAAAACATAGTTCTGAGGAGCTTTTAATTATGGCAGCTTGTGAGCCTTATTGTTAATACCAGTGGTTCTTCTTTGTTCATGTGATAAGCATTACAGTACAATTAATAAGTATATAGTATCAGATATTTTGCCGGTCACAGGCAACATCAAGAGCATTTGGGATCACTACTATCAATTCTTCCATAGTACTTGCTACCTCTTTCTGTGTATCGCTAGTTGAAGTCCATGTTAGGTAACTGATTTTATCAATAAGGTTTGGCATCAGGCACCCAGCAGTGATTTTTGCAGCATTCCTTGAGCAGTTTCTTATTAGTATAGGTAAAGGTTGCCCTTGCTTGAATGCCAGTCATATCTGACTCTAGGATTCAGTGTTCATCTCTGTTTATAGCCAAAGAGCCAGAGCTGTCTGCATCTGCAGACATTTTTGTGGACATGTGGGAAGCATGCCTAGACACCAGAGAACAGGGAATGCTGTTTACCTTCCCACCAAAGTGGTACCTATTCATCTACTTGCAATTTTTTGCTTTTAAACTACTAGGTTGGCAGGAGCTGGGACAGAGGCAGAAGCTCACTCTGTCATGCAGCACTTGGATTTCAAACTGCTGACCTGCCAACCTTCCAGTCATCAAGTTCAGCATCTTAACTATGTTTATAATCCTTGGTTACCTTACAGAGGGTTTCAGAATACTATTTAATAAAGATTGTTGTTATAGGCAGCCAAGAGTACAACTAACACTACCCCCATCTCAAAGTCATCTTTAATATGTTGTGTTAAACACAGGATTTGTGTGATGCAGTTCTTTCCAGATCTAAAGCCTTGAGGTGTGCCCCCATCACACCCATTAAACAGTCAAGAACCATTCTGTCTTTATTACTTTGTAGAGATGACAAAATTGTGAGATCAGCCTGACATTTTTCCAGATCTGTGGATTCTTTATTAGGATTCTCTTCAGATAAAATGGAAGAAAAGCCAAGCCAGATTAGAAGAACAGACTGTCTGTAAGTGTCCTTTCAAGATGGAATCAAAGACGATCAAACCCAATGTCCTTTTAATGTCCTTCACTCCCTCACTTCTCAATGAGTGCTTTAGAAAACTATAGGGCTCCTTCTCTCAGTAGCTGGGGGGTGGGGGGTGGGGGAGATGAGAGTCGGGTTTACCCGATTGGGTGGGATAGTAAATAGGAGGAAATAAATAAAATAAATAATAAATAAATAAATAAATGTTAAAAAGATATAAATATATAAAACAGACTGCTCATCTCCTATGACTGCTATTGCTCTGCCAGGAAGTCCTTCTGCCCTCCCTATACCAGTCTTTGACCTGGCCTTGCTGTTTGCATTTGCTCATTTGCACCCACAAGATATTTATGGAAAACTAGAAATGTACAAACATAATCATGGACATGAGTGTCTAAAAGGGCATAGGATATTTCAGCCCCAATATGTTGTGGAGTTTCCACATATTGCTAGGTATCACATTATGATTATAATTTAACATTGTCCTAGATTCCTTTGTTGTTCAGTTGCATAGTTGAGCCTGACCCTTTGTGACCCCATGGACAACTGCACACCAGGCACCCCTATCCTCCACCATCCTCTGCAGCCCACTCATCTCTACACCCATTACATCAAAAATGCCATCGAGCCACCTCATCCTCTGTTGCCTCCTTCTCCTTTTGCCTTCATTCTTTCCCAGCATCAAGTCCTTTTCAAGTGAGTCCTCTCTTCTCATTTGGTGGCCAAAGTACTTTAGCTTCAGCTTCAATATTTGTCCTTCCAAGGAGCAGTCAGGGTTGATTTCCTTCAGGTTTGACTTATTTGTTCTCCTCACTGTCCAGGGTACTCTCAAAACTCTTCTCCAACACCACATCTCAAAGGTGTCTATTCTTCTGCACTCAGCCTTCCTTATGGTCCAGCTCTCACAACCATACATTACTACTGGGAATACCATTGCTTTGACTATGCAAACTTTTGTTGGCAGGGTGATGTCTCTATTTTTTATTATGCTGCCTAGGTTTCTCATAGCTTGCATCCCAATAATTTATTCATCTTTTTATTTCATAGCTGCAGTCACCATCTGCAGTGATCTTGAATCCTAAGAAGGTAAAGTCTGTCACTGCTTCCATTTCTTTCCCTTCTTTTTGCCAGGGAGCAATAGGGCTGGTTGCCATTATCTTGTGTGGGTTTTTTAAAATGTTGATTCTCAGGCCAGCTTTTGCACTCTCTTCTTTCACTTTAATCAAGAGCTTCTTTCAGTCTTCTTGACTTTCTGCCATTAGGGTAGTATCATCTGCATATCTCAGATTGTTGATGTTTCTCCCAGCAATTTTCTAGAATATGTAAATCCTGTTCTTTTTTCTTGGGGGTGGGGGAGGTTTATACACAGGCATTATCTCACCAAATTTTGGAAAGTTCCAGAATATATGGCAATGGTGTTCTGTTTTCCTATTTGTGAAAATGAAGTCAGCTCATTCCAAGATGCAAACAAAACCAAATCTGATCACCTGAGTTCACTATTTTGGGGGAGAGTCATTTTAATGAATAAAATATCCATAACCCCTTATCCTGTTTTATTTGAAAGCCTCAGATGGGAACTAAGTTTATAAGACAAAGCCACATGATATATATACACAGTATGTTTTTATCAAATATGCTCCTTGAAATTGTGAAAGATGTTTGTTTGGCATAGCCCATAGTTTCCCTTAGCTACATGACCTGCATTGAGCATGCTTTGTGTTGCTATTGGTCACTATAAAGTAAGTACAGGCTTAGTTTGGAAGTTTGGTTGCTGAGGTATATACCTACAAGGAAATTAATCACAATGTAATCAATACACAATACTCAATACACAATATAATCACAATATAATTAATGCACAATACTCAATACCCAAAATTATACAATATTCAATCCTATTGTCAGAAGGAAAACATATTAATCAAAATAATAAATATTCTCCTTAATGCCTAGTTTAGCCCTTTATCTTGCCAAAGGCGAGTTAGTGGTTTAGTTGTAGTTCTGACTTGCTTTCCCACAACAGTAGAAACTCTTTTATTTAAATGTATAATATTCAAGTCTCTGTCTGAGCTCCTGCCAATCTACCAGTTCAAAAGCAAGAAATTACAAGTAGATAAATAGGAAACATTTTGGTGGGAAAAGATCTTGGGGACATGAAAGGAGCCTCTTTTGGGCATCCCCTGAGTGGAATTCCTCCAACAAACATCCTTTCAACCCAGAATAATTTCTGACACAAAATTATTATTATCCAGATTCAATTTTCACTGGATTTGCCACTATCTTTTATAAGCTATAGATGCTATGGTAAAAATTTGTTCAGGTGCTCAGCTAAACAGAAGGAAGCGACCAAAGAAAAATCAACATAGGGTTTTAAAAAAATACACTACAGGAACTACTTCTCACCTCAGCATGCACATGGACACAAAAGAAATAAAACTTTAATTTTTTAATGGAATATATGCATTAAACTTCTGTTGAAAGCAATGGTATTGTAATTTTATTCAAGATAATTTAATTTCAGATTTCTTTCAATGCACTACACACACACACACACACCCAATGCGTCCAGTTTGCTGGCTTAGTCTGTCACATATAAATCAATTTCCAATTTATATGAAAGTCACAGCAGCAACGTTACAGAGCTTGGGTTGCAGCTCTCTGGCACGTCATTTGAATGAGCCAGCAATAAGTCACAGAAGCGTTTTAATGGGTTTGGATTTAAATGAAAATAATTACCACAGCTGCACATGGTCAGATTCTCTGTAAATTAAAATTAAAAGAACGGAAGACGAGAAAGAGCCTTGATGCAGGAGAAGCACGCTATGACCCTTTTTTTAAAAATGCAGATAGAAAATATATATGAAATAAGGATGTGAAAATTTGGCTTGTTTTGGTTTGAGATTAACAACAGAAAACTTGATAAAGAATTACTAAAACTGGAATTCTGTCATTCCCAAGAGGGTGATTCAAGGATTAGGGAAGGGTCTCTTGAGGTCAGAGAAATAGCAATATCAATTACAGTAAAACCCCAACTTACATATGTCCCGAGTTACATAAAATTTGACTTACATAATGATTTTATGCTAAAACCATGTCTTGATTTACATAAATGTCCCAATTTACATAAATTTACGTAGCACAATTTCCTATGGGTTTGCTTCGAGTTACATAAACATTCATTTTTCCTATGGGTTTGTTCTGAGTTATGTAAAAAATTCATTTTCCTATGGGTTTGCTTTGAGTTACATAAAAAACTGATTTAAGCAAAAGCCTACGGAATGGACTTTTTACGTAAGTAGGGGTTTAACTGTATACTTATATGCAACTCCATATTGCTTAGTGCACTCTCTGGGCAGTTCACAAGTTAATTAGCATTTTGCCCCCACATGCTTGGTCCTCATTTTACCAATCTCAGAAGGATGGAAGGCCGAGTCAACCTTGGCTCCTGTCAAGATTGAACTCACAATGTGAAAAAGGTTTTAGCTGCAATACAGCGGTTTAACTACTGTGACATCAGAAACATATGTACAGTATTCTTGACAGGAAATGTAAGTTGCTCCAACCATCCTCTGAGGCCGCAGAAGGGTTCTTAACTAGTGTTTTATTGGTATTAGGACAAGAATTTGTAATGTTACATTTAAATGTAACTAGTTATGCTTGCAGTTCCAAGCCCCTCAACAGGTACTATAACCTTGTATATTAGAGAGTAAACAAAACAACAAAAAAGACAAAAAGGTTGTGGCACCTTAAAAACTAACTCCTGTTACTACTTTTAAAAAATAAAGGGGGGAAATGCAAAAACCAAAGAACTGGATTGTAATCAGAAGAGCTCACACTGAAATAAATTTCTTGCTCCTCAAATGATGTACAGTAATACTTTTGCTTTTTGTTTTTATTCTTGCTGAAACATACTAACATAGCTACTTCTGTAAAAGTAACATTTTATCCCCATTTCAAGTAAGTAAAACAGATTTCACTTACACATTTTCAAAGTACAGTATAGAATATTACAGGCTGATGATGTATGGTGCAGAATCCAGGCCTGTAGCAAGAAAAGTAACTGAAACACTTACAATTAAATCACAAATTAAGGAAACCAATTCCTCTTGTTGCACTAGAATTATAATTAATGCAGCTTAGTTATTCATTAGTCAGTGCAGGAAGGAATTAATTGGTAGTAACTAACTATTTGCAACTAACTATTTTGAAGTTCTGGTTGAAGCTACATTAGGGAACGTTGAAATAATGCATTCCCTGGGAATTGCATATGAATTAATGGAAGGGAAACATTACATGTGAAAACCTAAACATATGGGAGGTGTGTGAGGGGGGGGGGAGCTAGGGGTTGCCCTCTGCTGATCTCCTCACCTCCACTACAAGCCAATAGGATTGTTCTGGCAGTGTGAAAATCTAACCTTCTGCTATTTTGACACCATCAGTCTGTAACTCATCTTTGGGGCAAATTGCTATGACAAGATGATTTATAAATTCATTTCTTTAAAAAAAAACACAAGCTAAATTCATAATCGTCATCCCATTATATATTTCTTGCAATACACAGGGAAATTAAAAAAAAATCTTTCTCAAATGTGAACTGCATTTTAAGCAACATTTTGGCTCATTTTGAACACTAGTAAAAATGGCTCTCAGGACACTTTCTGCCGAGTACCCTGTTTCCCTGAATATAGGACCTCCTCATATAGTAAGGCACCCCCCTTATTTTTCCCCACTTCGGAAATATAAGGGCCTCCCCAAAAATAAGGCACTCACCTAAATCTTGCCCTGGCGATCCACTGTATCAGCAATAAATGTGTACTGTATTCTTCTTCATCATGGAAAAATAAGACATCCCCTGAAAATAAGACCTTGTGCATATTTTGGAGTTTTTAAAAATATAAGACAGTGTCTTATATTCGGGGGAAACACGGTACATGTCCAACACCTCCATTCTACCGCAACTGTTCTGAGTAAGTAAATGGTACTTATGCTACTGATGAGACCCAGAAGTGGTCTAAGGGGAACAGAGTTTTTTCATAGCTTCTGATCAGTCACTCTCTCTCAAGCCCCCATGACCTCCTGCAACTATACATGTCATCTCCTATTAACTCTGCCAGACATAGATTGTCACTACGCAACCTTTTGGCATGCTAGTAGTAACTACAGTATGCACATTCAGCATTTTCTTTAATCTTCTTTTCTCACTGCCTACCAATTTAGTGTGAATCTTAAAATCATAGAACAATTGAATTAAAAGGTGCTTACAGGGGCACCAATTCAAGTTAAAAAAATATGCAACAGATAGTTGTTTAATATTCTCTTGAAGGCCTCCAGTGTTGGCGGCTTGCCACCTGATGAGTTAATTGATTCTGTTGTTGTACTGCTCTAATGGTTATGAGGCTTCTTCTGATATTCAGTCAAAATCTGGCTTCCTGTAACTTCACCCCATTATTTTGCGCCCTGCACTCTGGAAAGATCAAGAACAGATCCTGCCCCTCCATTATATGACAGTCTTTCAAGTATTTGGATATTGTATCTCCCCTCAGTGTTTTCTCAAGACTAAACATTATGGATGTAGAATTATAGATGGAACAGCAGAATGCCTGTAAACACATAAATATCCTTCTTGAGAAATATGGATGGCTAGGAGGGCTTTTACACAGCTTTGGGTAATACACCAGTTACACCCTCTCCTAGATCGGGACTCCTTGCTCATGATCACACATGTTTTGGTCACCTCCAGACTTGATTATTGTGATGCACTCTACATGGGACTGCCCGTGATGATCATTCAGAGCTGCAACTGGTCCAGAATGCAGCAGCCCAGGTGGTGATGGGGTGTGGGCATTACGCACACTGCTGCTTCAGGAGCTACACTAGTTACCGGTGTGCCTATGAGTGCAATTCAAGGTGCTGGTAATTACCTTTAAAGCCCTACATGGTAGTGAGCCAGGATACTTAAGAGACTGCTTCACCCCAAAACATCTGTCCGTCCCACCAGAGTGGAATGGAGAGGCTCTCTAGTCGTACCATTGGCTAGAAAGGCTCATCTCTCTAGCACCAGAAAGAAGGCCTTCTCTGTGTCTGCTCCGGCCCTATGGAACCACCTTCCAACTGAGCTGCACCTCCAGACAGGGCTTCTGCCCTTTAGGAAGGGTGTAAAAACATAGCTGGCAGGGAAGGTATGATATGGGGTACTAACTATGGGATGACCCCAACCTGCTGGTTGATTTGAATGCCTCTCCTACTCTTAACTTTTTAAATTGTCTTACCTGTTTTCTCTTTTAATTTTTTAATCTGATAAATTTTTAGGGGATTTTTACGGCTTTTATGAATGAATTTTATTGCCGGATTGTTGTACTACATTGCTGTTGTTAGCCGCCCTGAGTCGCTTCTCAAGGAGGGTGGCATATAAGTATGAAAGATAGATAGATAGATAGATAGATAGATTCTACTGAGCATTATGTTGATAAGCCTTCAGATACCCACTGGTAAATCTCAAATACCTTTAATGAAATTGTCTTTCTCAGACTAATGTGCAAAAAAGCTAATGCAAACTGATCAGTGTGTCAGCATAGTATTTAAGCCCTAAAATGTTTTTGTTGTTTTTTTAATATAAAAAAAATGCATGTGTTATGACAGTAAATGACTTTTTGGCAGGCTATCCAAAAATGCATCTGTTCTGTTTCAAAAAATATCTCTAAACTGTCTAAGTGCCTCTCTGATCAGGATAAGCTGCAGCAGTTAATTGGATAAGTTGGTTGTCTGAGACTACCCAAACAGGATTGCAATGAAAAATATAGATACTGTACTGTAATAAACTTTAAGGACAATCAGAGATCACATGGCATTTAAACTTGCAAGAAAGAAACCCAATTTGTCAATAAACTAGAAAAATTTGGTAGTAGCTTCCAGGAACCTTCAATACTGCCTGATGATGCAACATATGACAGGAGCACCTGTGGGCACGTAGAATCCACTTGCCTGACACATCAGTAATAGGAAAGCAGCAGAATGATCCAATGCAGCTCCTTCAGGCTTCCCATTGCATATCTTCCTTTTGTGTAGGAACATTGTTTGTTTTCACTTGTTCAATAAGGAAAAAGGACACACCCATTTGGAAAACAGTCTAATTAATAATAGTTATGCAATGGTAGGGCTGTAACAGCCAGTTGAAGCAACTGGAAAGTTTCTTTTCTTCATGCATAGTGATGGAAAGTTGGCTCAAGTGGCTAAGTGGTGACTGGGAGGCGGAAGGCCAGCAGTTCGATTCCCAGGTACTGCAGGACGGAATGAGCTCCAGTCTTTGTCCCAGATCCTGCCAACCTAGCAGTTTGAAAGCAAGAAACTGCAAGTAGATAAATAGGAACCACTTCAGTGAAAAGGTAACAGCGTTCTGTGCAGTCCAGTGTCTAGTCATGCCTGCCACATGACCACAGAAATGTCTGCAGAAGCAGACAGTGCTGACTCTTCGGCTTTGAAACAGAGATGAGCACTGAACCCTAGAGTCAGATATGACTGGCTTTCGAGCAAGGGAAACCTTTATTTTTACCTTTACTACATCAGTGCAGTGGTTCATTGCTTAAGAAGCTCACCTTGTTAGCTGGAAAGCTGGCAAGTCAGCAGTTTGAGACCCAGGTACTGCATGATGGATTGAGTGCCCATCTCTGTCCCAAGTTCTTAGGGACATGAAAGGAGCCTCATTCAGGCATCCCTTGAGTAGATCTCTTCCACAAAAATCCTTTCAACCCAGAATAATTTCTGACATGAAATTATTATCAGAAATTTGAATTGGAGTGGTTGTTTTGTTGCAATTTCAATCATAGTCTTTGGGTGTGGCTACACTGAAAAGTCAAATCATAATGATTCAGGATTTTTTCACAATTTGAATTACAGTCTGTATATTTGAAATCATAATATAATCAGTGCTCATACTGAGCTTGTAGATTGAACTGGGAGTTCAGTGTTCACATCTAGTGGGATGTGATTCTTTCCTTCCGTCTTCTAGCTCCATCTCTTGTTCATCCTTTCTTCCTCTGGTTCCAGCTCTGCCAATTCTTTATCTCCATCTTGCTGGTTTTCTGTGTGGAGTTAGTAAAAATATGCAAAACCACAAAAAAGAACATCCTTAGCAATCTTATGAATACAAACCTGAGATTGTTAGAAAATGTTCCATTACAAGAAAAGCAAATGTTCACATATCAACTTTTAAATCTACATTTAAAAAGCAGAAGAAAGAAAAGCAAGAAGACAATGTTCTGTGATCTGTGGGAAAACAGTCATGGCTCTGATACAGATGCTCACATAACAGATAAATTGGAATTCCCTCCCTCCTTCCCCCTGCTCACTCAGTTAGTTAATAACCCAGCAATAAGGTGAAAGGTTGCTTTAATGCTAGTGATTTCCCCTTCTTCCTTCTCAGCTGTAGAGAAAACAGTTAGGGCATTAAAATGTGCACTATCTTCAACAGTGGCATCATTTTTCTTGATAAAGAGAAAACACTACTATTCATGTGCCCTCCTGACCTGCTCAGTTACTGACCCAGTGATAAGGTGAAAGGCTGCTCTACCAGTAATCTCAAATTAAAAATAAAATAAAATAAAATGGAAGACACTTGAAGGAGAGGAAAAAATGTTGATCATATTTTCCCAGGGCTGAACATCATACTCCAACTCCCTGCATCACCAAAACAAGCATGCCCCCTCCCATCTTTATAATATGGAATCAAAACTCAAAGCACGGGGGGGGGGGACCTAACTAAGTTTTTCTGAAATAAAAGAAAATAGAACCCTTCCAGCATTAGAGAAAACAGGATGGGTTGGGAGCAAAAAAAAGTGTTGAATAATTTGAATCACCAGGAGGACAGTAAAAATAATATAAAGCAAATACACCTGTTTTACAATCAAAGCAAATCTTGCAGCCTTTGGTGTAGTCAGGCACTTAGGCAGCTATTCCAAGAAAAGACATAGGGGTTGCTCACATCCTGTGAGGTTGTCTGGTAGGAATTTAAAACTCTCCTAAGGCACTCAGGAGACACTAAATAAGCAATGCTTGATACAGAAGAGGAACAGGGGTGAAGTGGGGATTCCTGTACTGTAGATATTGATCTCAAAAGAAATTACACACATACAGACAGACACATATCAGCAAACCACACAAGCTACATCTGGTTTCCCAAGCCTTTAAACCATTAATTGATAACAACACATTATACAGATAAAGGAGAGAAGAAGACAACAATACACAGCTAATGCATATATAGTAGAACCCCACATAACAAAAAAGCTCTGTTCCATGGAGCTCTTCACTATGTGGTTTTTTTTGCTATGTGGATCAATTGGGCGATAACCTGCATAACGAAAAAAATGTTCATTATACAGGGTTTCTTTAAGTAAGGTATATCCCACTTAACGGAAGCCCCATATAACAAAAAAATTTTCGTTATGCGGGGTATTGCGCAGAGTACACAAACGTTTCATTGTATGAATTTTTGGTTATACAAAGCATTTGTTATGTGGGGTTCCACTGTACGCTATTTGCTGGTATATAAGACCCTCTTTTTCTGCTTAAAATACACTGGAAAAATGGAATGCATCTTGTACTGTATATTAGTGGCCTATAGTGGCCTATTTTGGTAATAATGGGGTGCGTCTTATATGCCGACAAATACGGTAGTTCAAATGTATTGGCAGTCATTCGACAAAAGCCACACAGTATTTTCTGTGTTGTGGCTCGAATACAACTAAAAATAGTTACTTTGCAATCCTACTGAAATAAATGGAAGTCAGGCAACTTAGGCAGGCAAAGACAGTCTTTAATTCATCTACCATCCATCGGAGAGGTTCACCTCTCCAGTACAAGAAAGAGGTCCTTCTCAGTATCGGCTCTAGCCCTTTGAAACCTCCTGCCAACAGACCTTCATCTTCAGCCAGAGCTGCTAGCTTGTAGGAAAGGGCTGAAGACATGGCTGGCCCAGCAGGTGTGGGGAGCAGAGAGAGGAACAGCTGCCCCCTGTTGGCTGATATAAGCATGCTAATTGCCACTCGGGTTTTTAGATTTTATCTGTCGACACAGTATTTGTCTATTTGTTGTGAAGATTTTATAATAGATTTTATAATATGTTTCATGTGAGGTTTTTAATGGTATGTTGGGTCTTTTATGTAAAGTGAAATGCAATTGCATTGTGAGCCGCCTGGAGTCACTTCAGTGAGTGGATGGCCATACAAATTTAAATAATAAATGAAATAATTAATAAATACCTTCTAGTGTTTTCAGTTTTTCATGAACAATGACAAGGGGAAAAATATATCTCATAATGATTGCTGTGAGAACATTTATAACACAGGGGGGGGGGGGGATGCCAGAAGTCATCTAGTAAAAGTCTGCTAGTAAAAGTAATTTTAAAAGTCACTTGAAATGTTATATATTGCTGCAAAAAGTAATTCCATTTGGACATACTGTACAGTCAAACCTCGTATAAAGAGCGCTTCGCTTAAAGAGCAGAATTTTCTCTGAACGTTCGCTTCGCTTAACAAATAAAACCAACCCAAAACTCGCTTAACAAATAAATTGGGGTTCACAATCCCTCCCCCAATTGGTCACTTACAATGGTGTTTCGCTTAAAGAGCAAACTCGCTTAAAGAGCAATCCTGTGGAACGCATTATGCTCTTTAAACAAGGTACCACTGTATTATATTCCTTTTTAAGTGTTACTTCATTTGTTTTTAAAATATAACTTCTTTGTGCCTCTATTACATAAAGGAACATGGAACTTGTTAAAGACAACTGGGTAAAATTACTCCCAAGCTTTGTTTCCACACTGCATTGGTTTTTTTACCAATTTAGCTATCAAGAGTTCCCTCAAAGAAACCACATAACTATAAGCTGGCAAGAATGGTGAATATTCTGATAGAGGTTACTAGGTCATCTCATTCCAGAGATTCTCCATGAGAGAAGTTCTTGCTACAACATGAGCTTGGAGTGAATGTAGAGTGATAATAGATTTGGATCTGTTGCAGGAAGAATCTAATAAAAATAATTGACTTCTAGGTCAAGGATCACCCTTTAATTCTGTACGTGTCAAAGTTTTGTCCTTCAGATGCTTAGGATTTCATCCCCAAATCCCTTACTGTTGACAATGTTGTCCAGGAATTCTGGGATTTTAAGTCCAAAACATGTGGCAATCCAAGTTTAAGAAGAGCTGCTCCAGTTCCTACATAAGATTGTAGCTGTATATATATGTCTCTGCTTTAACAATGTGGCACAATAGATTCTAAGATGGTTAACAGAATGTTTAACTAGCAGGCTCAGAATCCATGCCATAGAATTTATATCAGCACTGTGGAGAAGGACAAGAAAACATCCTTTATCATAATTGATGCACCTTCCAGGTAGCCAGGGAACATAGCTTTCAATATAGCCACCATTAGTAAAAGCATTAGAGCATGTTGAAGTTTATTTGCTGCACATGAACTGCCAGAAGAAAGCTGTGGGAGGCATTATTTCTCATATGAAGCACGTCAGACACTTTTATATAGAAAAGCAACAGATACCTTTCCCTTTGCAGTTAAACTGAATTCTGCAACATTATCTCTCTCGAGAAGAGAACAAGACCAAGACAGACAGACAGACACACACACACAGAGAGAGAGAGAGAGAGAGAGAGCAGGAGCATATATTACCATATATTAGCATACCTTGGAGTCGTTATTCACCAAGGAGTCTCCACATTGGTAGACATCTCTGCAACAACATTCTGCACAAGCAAATGGACTTGAGAAATCAAGTCCATCTGCATGCAGTTTTTTAGCTATTTGGATATCGTGTAACCCACTGGCTAGGTGGACCATGACGTGTGCCCTCTGCTTTCATCTGGGCCAAGGGATCCGATGGAGGATGCTTTCATGAGTTCTAGTCCCTGACTAACATCATTGACAAGAGATGGGTATCACTGTCTAGTTAGACTGCTCAGACCCCCGTGCTCTAACAAGGCTCTCATCCAGCGGGGTCTATATGAGCATGCACATTCAAAATTATACATAATTTCAAATCTGGACCAAATAGAACAAAATATTAAGGCAATTTAAAGACATGCAAAGCTCATTCAAAAATGCAATGCTGTTTTAAAAACCCTGAAACTCTTCCTTTGCATTTCATTGTGATTTTTACATTTTATCAAATTTCTGTGCTGTAACAAACTTTGAGAAAATTCTTGCACTAACCTTAAAATCAGGTATTTTTCTTACTATAGTTGGAACAGTTTGTCCATTTCTTATGTTATCCATACTTGGGAAGTGAAGGAAAACAGTATTCATTTAAAAAAATAGAAAAAGTTTACTATTTGTGATATTCAAGGAAATCCATTTTAGACAGTACAGGAGCTAAAACTGTTGATCGTATTTATGAAATTCCCTAGACCTAGCTTCCATATCTGCTCCAACAGCTGTTATGGAAACCCATGTGCTGTTCTCTTTCTCTAGCAAGGAAAGCAATAAACAGAATGTGAGTTCAGCAAGGAAGAGGAGGAAGAAAGGATGCTGAACAATACCGATCCATATATAAATCTAGAAAAGATAGGAGCAGAAAACACCAGAGCTATGAGTTAATTCTCTTTCCATTGCTCCTTTACCCTTTCACAGAGGGTGCTATAATCCCCTCCAACATGTCCTGCACTTGTATTTTCAGCAGACTTAATGGAGAACGTATGTCTTGCTGCGGTGGAATCCAAAGTAGGATTTAGTCTAGTTGCTCATGCCCCAAATGTGCTCCACTCACTTTGTGCACTTGTGAGATGGCAAAACATATCTGTAAGTACATATTTGTAGCAAAGAATTCTCCAAATTCAGTCATCTTCATAGGAAACTGAATGGTCTATTGCACCGTCTCTGGACTCTGCTCTGGAAAATAAAAAGTATGTAACAATACTGATTTGAAAGCAAACCCATTGGTGTTAGTAGTATTTTTTCCCTTGAATTGCACCTAAAATGATAAATGCTGGACAGAGGTTTACATGATGCTGTCCCTCACCACACCCGTATAGTAATGTTGTAAAAAGCACTGAGGAATTTGACCAGACAGCAAATATCTAGCAGTCAGATATACCAAAAAAACAAAAACAAAACTATACTGACCTCTTTGTGTGAACTAGCTTTCCAGTTCTTTACACAGAATCCAGAAAAGGTTCAGCTACAGCTGTTTCCAGGCAAGACCTTTGAGGTTAGATGGAGCGCATCTCGCCCTTTTCCCCTTCATGTTCAGTCAGCCAGATCCTAGCCCTGAATATAGATTGATACATTATCCCTCACTGAAGGCTGCAGGCGGTGGCTGCTAGTCACAAAGATTTATTTATATTTTGGAATAGGTTTGCTGGCTTGTTTAATCCTGTAATCTTTTCAAGGTACAACTGTAAATAATAAGAGGCATTAAAAACAAAACTGAGCCAGAGAGGAGACCTCGGAGCACACTGTCCTCGAGATCAATCAATCAGTCAATCAATCAGTCAATCAATCAATCAATCAATCAATCAATATAGATAGATAGATAGATAGATAGATAGATAGATAGATAGACAGACAGTCAAACCTCACATAAAGAGCATTTTGCTTAAAGAGTAACTCGCTTAAAGAGCAGAATTTTCTCTGAATGTTTGCTTAACGTAACAAATAAAACCAACCAAAAACTCGCTTAACAAATAAATTGGGGTTCGCAATCCCCCCCACAATTGGTCATTTACAATGGTATTTTGCTTAAAGAGCAAACTCGCTTAAAGAGCAATCCTGTGGAATGCATTATGCTCTTTAAGTGAGGTACAACTGTATAGATATAGATATAGATATAGATATAGATATAGATATAGATATAGATATAGATATAGATATAGATATAGATATAGATATAGATATAGATATAGATATAGATTCCTGCCAATGTGATTTCTTGAGTTTTGTAATGGAGGGCTTATGAAATAAAGGTCTCAAGGTGGTGGAACTCCAGGGAACCACATCTGGTTTACATAGCAGTCCCTCCAGTCAGGTTGAATGGGGTGTGGCAGACATTTGTGAAGTGTGATGATGACAGGACACAAAACCCGACCTTTCTGCCTTATGGACTGAATGTTTGCTTTGGTCAAGTGTAGAGACTGGCAAACAAGGATGCTGGGGGATTCTATGAGCTGTAGGCCAGAACACATAACATTTCCAAGATCTGATTAGATGTCTTCTCAAGTCCTTAAAGCTTACAGATCTACATACAGAAGTCACAGCATCAGAACGCATCTTCCTGTTTTCCTTCTCTCCCAAAGGTATTCATGTAAGTCCTTTTCATCCCACTGCTGAACTGTTGACAGCTGAGAGCTGAATGCATGAATGAGAAACAGGTTTGTGCTCGGTGTTGGGAAAAGACTTTTCTTCATACTACCAAACCCAGAATCCAGAAGCTAATGTAGCCTCTGGCTACATAAAAGAGAGAACATCAATTGTGATCTCTTTTACTTTAAAATCTGAATATAAAATACAAAATAATACGATTGGCACATAAATGTAATCTAATCAAACCTAATCTCCAGTATCTTGAATGTCATTTAACAACCAAATAAGCTCAACATTTACCATTTGTCTCACACTATAAAAGCTCTGAGACTGTGGTGGCATAGTGGTTAGGATGCTGAACTTGATGACTGGAAGGTCGGCAGGTCAGCAGTTTGAGACCTGAGTACTACATGACTGAGTGAACTCTCATCTCTGTCCCAACTCTTGCCAACCTAGCAGTTTGAAAGCAAGACATGGTAAGTAAATAGGTACCACTTCAGTGGGAAGGTAAACAGTGTTACATGGTATCTAGTCATGCCTTCCACTGATGCATCTGTAGACACAGACAGCACTGGCTCTTTGGCTACAAACACTGAACCCTAGAGATGGATATGACTGGCTTACGAGCAAGGGCGACCTTTACCTTTACCTATGAAAGCCCTATTTGGGTCACAATAATTCGGTTCCAACTTGACATCCCATAAAAATAAATGCCTTCCAAGAGACACAGAAGCACTGATCTACTCTGGAGTCAATTTATGCCCAAAGAATTCCTGACAAATCTTTTCTTCTATTCCAGGCCCTCCCGTGAATGTCAGCTGCAATATTTTCATCAACAGCTTTGGGTCTATTGCAGAAACTACAATGGTAAGTGAAAAAGAAAAAAGAAAACGTACATTAAAAAACACATGCTCAGCTCATGAGATCTAAATGCATGCATCATTTATTTTTCATGTATTAATGAAGGTCATGGATTCCCTGTCATTTCCTAATTCACATTTCTTCCCTGCATGGCCATAAAAATCATTGTATTGCTGTCTATTAAAAGCAAGGGAAAAATAGAATTCTCCACCGAACAATAGAAGATTAAACTGACTGATGTCCTTGTTATTTTGTCAGTTATGCTTCTTTACAGTTCAGCATCTGAAAAATCAGAACTTGGAAATGTTACCTTTGGGGGGGGGGGCTACACCTTCCATAAGCTGTTGTCCACCTGGCTAGTCACCACACTGGATCGCTGGAACTGATCCAAAGCAAACCTTCCACTTTGCCAATTTTGTAAAGTGGATCAATAAACATCTCTTGTGTCCTAATTCTTCCTCTATCCTAGGGTTGCCACACATCCTGGAAAACCAGGATTGTCCCAGATTCATGGTCGGAAACATTGTCCTGGCAGGTTAGCTAAAATCATCTTAAAGTCCTGGAAGCCCTTTCCAGAAAGAGAGCGCACTGTTCTCTGTATTTCTCTGACTTTTGTAGCTCTATGGAAATCCTCACTCTCCAAATGTGACATCACTCTGGGCTGTCCCCTCCTCCTTAGCCATGGAGGTCTTGGGCAAAGCAGCCCTTTGAGACCCACAAGGGCAGCTTCCAAAGGGCTTCTGGATGGCTGCAAGCGTCTGGCTGGAGAAGCCCCAGGTGGGGAATAAGCAGCTGTACAGTGCCTGCTTGGAGGACTCCTGTAGGACCTCCCAGCTTCGGCCCAGAGGCAGGGGCCAGGGGAGCCCTAGAACACCCAATCAATGGCTGCCTGGGAAGCTTTCCAATCCTCAGAGGACTGGGAGGGACTCAGGCTGGAAGGCCCCATGGGGTTGGAGAAGAGCTGAAGGGGATGATCCAGACTCTTTTGCCCAAAAAGTAGTGCCCACCTGCGCCTGCCAAGGAGTTGGTGCTCAAACATGACTGAGAATTATAGAATCACTGGGTTGGAAGGGGCCTTTTAGGCCATTGAATCCAACCCCCTGTTCAGTGTCCTGATTTTGTGAGAGAGAACAATGGTAACCCTACTTTATCCACTCCTTCATCCTTCTTCTCTCAGTTGCACCTTCACGTCCAATTATTAAAGAGACTTGGAACTAGTCACCACTGCTAAACTTTCCAGGATCAAAAGCAAAAATTTAAAATTAGGCATAGAAGTAAAACTCATAGGCTGACATTTGAAATCCTCACTCTATACTGCCCTTTAATATCTATATGATATATAGATAATTCAATCTATCTGAAGAAGTTTTGAAAGGTTGAGCCAGATAAATCTCATGGGTAACTGGAGTACAATCTGAGCAGCTCTGAAGGGCAGAAAAAAGCTCAGAGGCCAGAAATGTCATAACTGAAAATAATTGTGAAGAGTTTTGTAGAAATGCAACTAACTTTTCCATTACATAATGGACCATTTTGGTGAAAAGGTATTAAGAAAGCTCAGTGGTTTAGAAATCTGGCGGTGGAGCTAGAGGTGAGGAGTTTGGTTCCATCACTGCGCTCTAAGGAAAAATGGCAGGTGATGTAGTCATGGGCAAGTTGCACAGTCCCAGGACAACAGAGAGAGAGAGAGAGAGAGAAGAGAGAATGGAAAACTACATCAGGGTTTTTTATACCTAGCAAGTTCTGGAAAGGGTTGTCATAACTTGACAGCACATCATTATTTATTATTAATATTATCTTCTAAGCAGTGAGAAATTTCAGGGACACAAAAATTCTGGATTTGATTGCTTTTAGAATTAAGTCATTAAAGTCTCATTCTGCATCGTTTCTGTTTATCTATGAACATGGGAGGGTATTAAATAAGGTTCCAATATCCCAGTATATAGGCAGAACTTTCCACTCCCCAATGAGATCTCAAAGAGAACTGCGAACTGGGCTGAGGAGAAGTGAGGTACTCCCCTTATGGGAACATCCAACACCTCTAGCAGCACCAATAACTCTAGGAACAAGAAAAAGTTGTTCACTCACAGTGTCCCAAACTTTAAATCTTTTGTGTGTCTTCAGGAGAAAGATAATGGCCACCCTTGCTTGAAAGCCAGTCATATCTGACTCTGGGGTTCAGTGATCATCTCTGTTTATAGCCAAAGAACCAGGGCTGTCTGTGTCTGCAGACATTTCTGTGGACATGTGATAGTCATGCCTAGCCACTGGAGTGCATGGAACACTGTTTACCTTCCCACCTAAGTCATCCCTATTTATCTACTTGCAATTTCTTGCTTTCAAACTGCTAATATAGCAGGAGCTGGGACAGAGATGGAAGCTCACTCTGTCACGCTGTACTTGGGTCTCAAACTGCTGACACCAGCCTTCCAGTCAGCATTTTAACCCAGTCACTCTCTAAATGCCCATCTGTTGTTCTTTTCTTTTTGATATCTATTTAAAGATCGTGAGTAGTACAGAATCCTCTTATTTCCTTCCATTTGTCCCATGATCCTTTGGCCTCTTTTGGAGCTTATGCAAGAGGGGGTTCCTTTTCACACTGCACAACTGGATATACTGCTGTTTTGATCACGGCAATCTCTGATTGTGCCCATATGGGTGCATTTTACTTCCGCTTCCAGGAGGAACAAGGGCAGCGTGGGCCGGATGAATCGCAGGAAACCCATTCGTGTGGGGTCATGGGGGCTTGGGCATCTGGGAATTGGAGTCCAAGAACATCTGGAGTGCCAAGTTTCACCATCATGGGTCTAGACAGACAGACAGACAAAACAGTAAAGTACCCAAATAGGCACCCTGATTTCCATTTTACATTCTGAGAGGAGGGATCTTGAGGGATCTGACAAGGCTCCTAAATGTAAAAGTTCCTCATGGAACTCTAGGAACATAAATACTCCTTTTGGAGGCAAAAGGGGGGGGGTTCCACTCAGGGTCCTTGCAGTGGCCTTAGGATAATGTCATCTTTCACACCTGCATGTTGGCTACAAACAGATTAGAATGGTCTTTCCACTTAAAAGTAAATAGTGTCTTCTCCCTTTAATCCCCTGCCTACAGTGGTTTAGTGGTTAAGACACTGGACTTGATGACTAGAAGGTCGGCAGGTCAGCAGTTTGAAACCCCAAGTGCTGCATGATGGAGTGAGCTCCTGTCTCTGTCCCAGCTCTTGCCAACTTAGCAGTTCATAGTAAGAAATTGCAAGTAAATAAATAGGGACAACTTCGGTGGGAAGGTAAACAGTGTTCTGTGCACTCCGGTGTTTAGTCATGCCTCCCATATGTCCACGGAAACATCTGCAGACACAGACTCTATGGCTATAAATGGAGATGAGCTCTGAACCCTAGTGCCCGGATACAACTGGTTTTCGAGCAAAGGCTACCTTTATCTTTATCTTACACTTATGCAATTGGCACAAGCCTCCCTTTTTTCTAGAGCATTCAGTTTCCCAGCAAAATGATCCCTGTTTCCCCAAACTCTCACGAATCTACACTCTGAGCAGCTCCCACCATAATATTTCTCCTACATCGATTTATTTCATGTCTTGCATAGAAATAGGGTTGACCTGCCAGCACTTGGGTGGTTTACAACGGAATAAGCAAAAGAGTATTTTGCGTTCTGCCTGTTAGGCCGATTACATTGATTTTCACTGACTTCAACTATTGCTGATTCATCACAAATGGAAAGGGGAGGGAATCAATGCATTTTATTCGCTCAGGTAGTGACTGTCTGCAAAGATTCAAAGTTTTCAACTTATCACCCCATATCTTTCTTTCCAGGCTCCAGAATTAGCTTGACTACTTAGTTGTGTATCAGGCTGATCCCATTATTATTATTAGCTAGTTTCAGCCATTCAACAGTGTTCTCAGGACATCTTACCTTGGACAGGAAGAAATTGGTAATTAACCAGAACATGTGAATAGGACTTCTTGGAACCCAGCCCTGCTTAACAAGAGCAAAGAATAAAATTTTATTCATGCCTCTTAGGAAAACAATTTCAAGTTCAAATGAAAGTGAGAAGCTAGAGGAAGAGGCTCCCTGGTGTCATTAGCACTGCAAAAAAAAAGTTGATGGTGAAATGCAGACTACACCAGGCAGACAAGTCCTGAATTTCTAATAAAAATATAACCATATATGATAATTTTGAGATATTTACAGATGGAATTTTATGACACTTCTTAGTAAAAAGCATCTCTGCATTTGGATCCTGCATGTTAATGGAAACCCACCTTAGCTATATATTGGTGTCACTTTCAGCTTCTCAGGACATGAAAGGAGCCTCATTCAGGCATCCTCTAAACATCCTTTCAATCCAGAGTTATCTCTGACACAAACACACACTTTCAGCTCCGTTTTTTAAAAAAGGGACTTCATGAGTTTAGATCATATGTTTGTGCCCAGCAGATGAGAGGCATTGATGCCACATGACTACTACAACAGGCACATCTTAAGAGAAGGGAATGCCATTTCCAATGTACTTTAGCTTCTCTTAACACTCTTCACATGTTCTGCATTGGTATTTTGCTCATTTTCTTGGTATGTTCTATGATGTCAGTTGTTACAAAAATAGTGTATGCATTCTGGCCAGACATCCACCTAAATCCAGCTCATGTGGCTACCAACACAAAATATTCCTCATATAAAAATTTACAAAAGCTGGAGGAGAGGGAGAGAATGATGTTTTAAGGTTAGACATAAAAACTCCTAATACCAGCTGTGTGTAACACCTGATCTTAGGGAGTTGCTCTAGCTCCTTGCTTAGTTACTGGACTTCTTATAAAAGAGGGAGAGGCCATGCTTGTGATGCAAAATACCTTTTAAAAAAAATATATTTTTAAATTTATTTTCTAAAAACATACAAACAGGAACAAAGAAAAAACATTTACACATTACATATAAATACAAATACAGTGTAAGCCTATCACCCAGGGGACTTTACCTCTTATCTAAAACAGTTATTTAAACCAGCTATACAAATTACATGAATCTTTTCCCCTATCTCCAAAATGTCATATATTCATTTCCAGGTTTAATTCCCTTAGATTTTCCCAAAACATATTCAATAAATTCTCCTCAAATGTCAGCAAACTCATTTTTCTTATTAACATATTTTTAAAATTTTAATTCACACATCAGTTTATCACTAATCACCATGTTCCACATTTCTTTATACCATTCCTCCAATCCTAAATATCTATACATTTTTCAGTTTTAAGCTATTAACATTATTTCAACTGTCATCATAATTATAATAAAATCCTTCTTATGTTTTTCCACCGTTATTCCTCCCAATTCATTTAATAAGGCAATCCTAGAGCACATTTGTATTCTAAGTGATAATATCCTATTTACTTCTTCAAAAAACATATATCCAAGCTTTATTCACCTCTTTGCATTCCCACAATAAATGTCCCAGGATATTCATTGCATCTCTAACAATCTTTCTTATGATGCAAAAGATCTAGATTCAAGACTTATGTGATAGTCTGGAAACTTGCCTGCCAATTGTAATTGCTGGACATCTTCAAAGATAAGCCAATGTAGAACAGTAATCTAACCTAGAAGCTATCAAGCCTTGTATTATGATGGCCAAGTCCTTGACAACAACCTTAGGCAAGTTTATTCCAAAATTTTCCTATCTACACCACCATTCTATTGCCATCTTGTTCCCTGGCATTCTGAAATCAACACTGCCGTATCCCTCTGCTGAACAGTCTCAAGGACATTTTCACAGTGTGCTCATCTGGGGTTAAATATTCACAAAGAGCTAATAATTCTAAGGGCCATTGACTTACATTAAGAAGCCTGCAGGGTGGGTGGAAACAGAGTGTTCTGACTGCAGTTATGTATTGCTTTGCAATGAGCACACATATAATGGCTTCTGCATAAGCCTTCACTTTATTATCAGCTTCTGACTCATTGCTTCAGGTCATCCCAAGTAAGAAACACACTAAATAAAAACCATAAATTCTAATCCTAACAATTAATTTGGTCAAAGGCAGTGAAATTGGTTTATGACCTGCCATTCTTCAAACACATCGAACATGCAAATGAGGAAAGGGACGCTGGGCTTGTATCCCTTCTTTTGTTTATCAAAAGCCGCCTGCTTCTTCTGTCATGTGAGGCTAAGAAAGAAGGAGGAAGATAGCAGAGAGAAGCCATTAGTAAGGCAATAGGAACCAAAGCTGCCACCCCATTGTCCAGGGAAAATATCTGCCTTAGCCTGTTCTGGAGTTACATCAGGGTACAGTAAAACCTGAGGTTGGTGGAAAAGTCAGCATGTTCATGAGGCATATTTCAAGTTAAATTATGGAGTGTGTAGACCCATACAGGTGCATAAAAGACCTGGGAGCTTTCGATTTATCCTTTCAGGTTCTTTCTTCTAGAAGTCCAATTTTCTTTTTCTTCTCTTTCCTTCATCCATCGTTTCTTCTCTCTTTCAAGGTCATAGGTGTGACATTCAAACAAAGCCCTCAGAGCACTATAAGATTATAACACCTTGATAGTTTGAGTCTGTGGGAGAGGGCTGTCATATCTTTTTTTTTCAACTGTTAACATGAGCATTTGGTAGAGCGGGTTGCTGTCTTAGGCAGCAGACTTTTGGAACTGTAAAAGGGCAGCATTTTGTTAGTTTATTATACATTTATATTGCCATTGGCACTATGCACCTTGACCTGGGGGGGGGGGCAATTTGTTGCTCTGCTCAAAGCTGCACTAATTCCACACCCACTCAAACACCTTCATTTTCTCCACAATAAAAGGGATTCATGAGATAAAGGAGAAAATCACTAAACACATTGGTTTAGCTTCGACCCCAAATCTTGGCAACTATAAAGAAACAAGAGTCAATATTTACAGAATGTGTAGCCAACTCTTTTCAGAATTTCAGGACAAGAATTTATCAGCCAAGTTCCATTATCTCTCAGCTTTCATTATCCTCTTCCAGGAACAGTTCATAGGGAGAACCAAGAGCCTGGTAAAAGTATGAGCAAGAAATCAGGACCTTGGACAGTTCCAAGTGGAGCTGGAAGTGAGTCTAGTCCAGGCCAAGGTTTCCCAACCTTTGGTTTTGGGTTTTTAATTCCCACAAGCACTGATCAGCCAATGTACTGGTTTAAGCTTCTGTGGACTGAAGCCCCCCTGTGGGGTGTGGGTCCCATGTTGGGAGCCACTAATTTAGGCATCCCAGGGCATGGCACTAGGATGTTGAGCACTATGTGTTTCATTCATGGAAACAAAATGTGGGAAAGCAATAAATACCTTTATTAGACAATTAAAAATTTGCAAGCAGTATTTGTTTTTGAACTGTTATTCATCAAGCAAAGATGATAAGAAACTAGAGGGGGGAAACTGGGCCAGATAACTCTCATGGCTCTTGAATTCAAACTGGCAGCAAGGCCGGGTTGAGTTTTACAAATAACACATGACACCAACATGTTAAACTTATCCATTTTCAGTTTCTTCACACTCTGTAAAGAAAAGGCAGGTTTGGGTCCCTGTGAATTTGTCCACTGGCTTAGGTGAAGTTCACAGTTTGTAGAATTTAAAGCTGAAAAACTGGTGCAAAGTAACAGTTTTTACCTCAGCAAAAGAGGGGATCAAATGTGGACCTAATGGAAGTTTTTTAAAAAGTGTAGGAATCTTGGAGCTTCTGTCTATCATCACCTTCTCTGGAAAAACTGTTCAGTTCCTCAGGAAGAGGTGGCAGATATCAGCCAAAGAGGGTGAGGGAAACTCTGGCTCTCTCATTTTTTGGACGTGGTCTTCAGAATCAAGGGAGAAGACAGAATGACTTCCTCCAGCTGTGGACATAGCAGCTATACTGATATTTTCTCTTCTCACATCAGTCCTTCTGGAGTAGGGTCTTTTGAGGTTCATTCTGTGGTTGATTCCCACACCCAGTATTCTCCCGTTGCCAGTGTTTTCAGCTCTTTCTCCTGATGAAATGGAGCTGATAGCTGACTATTTCAAAAGGTTGTCAAGAGGATGAGAAATATAAAGAAAGCTTAGGGAAATTATCATAATTAAGAAACATGAGGAAGCACAGTTTTGTAGCTTCTACACACATTAAAAGATACCTCACTATTGTAATCCTATCTGAGTCTGGAGGAGGATTGTTTCACCTACCCATCCGTCTGGAAACATGTACTTTTTCAAACACATGTACGACCCCATTGGTGTGGGAATGCTTAGCCTGGACATTGCTTCATGGAGCAGGTATTGTAGGTTGCAGCTGTTTGCCCTGTGAAAGACCCCGTGGCTACAGGGATAAAAACAAATACACTTTGCTCAGAAAGAGCACTGGCAGGGAAGCTCACAGGCAATGAAGTGATGATGAAGACCTAATATTTCTTTCTGCTCATTCAGCCTCAGCTGCTTCTCAGTGTCCTTCATGCTGCACTGATCTATGCAGCTTCCAGCGTGTGGATGATTTACTGGCCAGGTTCCTATTGCTATCAAATAACATAAGCCATAAACTGTGTAATTGGTCTGCAGGACTCTTCTAGCTGTCTGTTGTGCTCAGAGATGCATCCAGGTCATGCAGGTGACCAGAAAACTGTAAAAACCATTTGTTTGGTTCCTCTTACACACATAGGTTTTGCAATAGGATTTCAGCCATTCTTGGACTATAGCTTTGAGAAGAGCCATGCTACTGGGATTCTGGGAGTTGCAGTCCAAAAACGTCATTTGTCCCAACTTTGGCAGTTTTAGTAATTTCTGACACATATCTTTGGTCACTCATTGATCATTTTGCTTCATCTCTCTCTGTCACACACATAGGATTACAGAGTGAACATTTTCTTGCGGCAGCAGTGGAATGACCCCAGGCTGGCATATAATGAGTATCCTGATGATGCCCTGGATTTAGACCCATCCATGTTGGACTCCATCTGGAAGCCAGATTTGTTCTTTGCCAATGAGAAAGGAGCTCATTTTCATGAGATTACAACAGATAACAAACTCTTGCGTATCTCAAAAAATGGTGATGTCCTGTACAGCATCAGGTAAGAGAGAGAGAGGAGAGGATTCTTTCACATGTCTCAAGGTTTGTTATAGGAACTTTATACGATAAGCCATGGTGCAGCAGAGCCAGGACTTGTGGAATCAAAGATCTGGGATTTTCTGAGTATCCATGACTATGACATCATATTTGCCAGTGCCCCAACCTCACCTCCCCCCCCCCACTTTCCTCTGAGATTAGCTGCAATTTTCAGTGCAGCTGGGAGAGAAAATGATTTTTCCTGAGAACTGTACAGTGTTGCAAATTACACCTGTGATATTGAACAAGCATTTGAGAGAGTGTTGGTCTTGAAAGGACAATTTAGACCTATTACATTTCTTGATAGGGACAGACAAAGCTGCCTGCATTTCTGAACTCATCGAGGGGGGCTATCTATGGGAATGGTTGTGATGAGCCCTGGCACATCAAGTTTATCACTGCCCCACCGGCCATGATAAAGAAGCCAGCCTGACGCTTGTGGTCCTTCCTATATGGGTTGTGAATCAGCCAGCATTTCCAATCAGAAAAAGAGAGAGAGAGAAGGGGACTGTGGTGGATTAATGGTTAAGACACTGAACTTGATGACTGGAAGGTCAGCAAGTGAAGACGTGAGTGCTGCACAGCAGAATGAGCTCCTGTCTCTGTCCCAGCTCCTGCCAACCTAGCAATTTAAAAATAAGAAATTGCAAATAGATAAATAGGTACTGCTTTGGCAGGAAATGTAACAGCATTCTGTGTGCTCCAGCATCTAGTCATGCCTGCCACATGGCCACAGAAATGTCTGCAAATGCAGACAGCACTGTCTCTTTGGCTGTAAATGGAGATGAGCACTGTCCCCTAGAGTCAGATATGACTGGTTTTTGACCTTTACCTATAACACATGTCCACAAATTATAATGAAAAAAGGAAAAGTAATGTGTGTCTTATTATTAATAATCAAAACAAGAATGGATTGGGAGCCATGAATGCCATATTCCATCTATATGCCAGATTATCTCTTCTCCAATGAGAAAGAAGCTCACCTTCATAAGATGTTTCATCCAAGCCAGTATCCTTTCTCAGTCAATGACAGAATTCAGACACCTGACCTAAAGGATCCTGTCTTATTTTTTAGCTAAAATTTCAGTATTTTGCCACATTTCCTTAATTGGCTAGCACATCCTGTATGAGAGTAACATGGAAGTGATTATGGTACCTATAACAGTGATGGTGAACCTTTTAGAGACCGAGTGCCCAAGGAGGAGGAGGCAGCACAGGGACAGGCACTGCATGTATTTTAATGTATTTTTATTTATTTATTTATTTATTTATTTATTTATTTATTTATTTATTTATTTACGGGTTTGTGTTGTGGGTGGGTGGGTGGAGGCGTGTGTGTGTGTGCTTATTTTTATTTTATTTATTTTATTATTTTGTATTTTATTTTATTTTTTCTTTGGCCCCCACCCATGACATCATGACATCATGATGTTAGCTCCGCCCAGACAGTGATGACACCATGGTGGGGTAGTAAAAAAATTGACATCCCACCACTGTGTCTGGTCCCTTCACCTTGTCCCCACCACCTCCTCTCAGGTGGTATTTCAGCCTCCCCTCTTGCCTCCCCATTGTCAGAGGAAGAGGGATGGGTGGGGAAGCAGCGTTGCCATTCTCACTGGCAGGGTGGGGTGAGGTGGGTGGGGCGGGGCTTGCCCACAATGGTGTGTGTGTCCACAGAGAAGCCTGTACATGCCACCTCTGGCACACATGCCATAGGTTCGCCTACACTGACCTATAATATATATGCCTGTACTATCTGTTTATGAGAAACTCTCCTAAGCCAAGGATGGGTGATTTCAGCAAGGCTAGAGTTGTTTTTCAGATTTGGCAGGAGCTCAAGGGCTGCATTCTCAATGTACATATTTAAAGGTGCTAATATGCATTTTTAATTAATGTTTTGAAATTTTTAACGTAGTAATTAATTATTATAAAGATTGGTAAAATTAAGCTTTGCTTTCAAACTTTTTGCCCTCTAGTCGAAAAGATATTTTAAAGGATTATAAAAACTGAAGGTGTGTGTGGGGGGGGTGTCCACATGTCCTCAAAACATGGAAAACTTTTGTTCCAGTACATGCTAGAGAGCATATGGGAATTTGCTGGGCAAAAAATGGGGAGTTGAAATTAATTTTTCTAGAGCATGTGGGGCAGGCTGGGGGCTCCCCATTTGCAGGGGGTCAAAGTCTCCTCCACTGAGTTATTCTTCTGGCTCAACCTTTCCAACCAGATGCACTCTATGTGTGTTGGACTGCTTGTCCCACCCTTTCTAACCCACACAACTATCAGCCATCTGGTGGGCTCTATTTTTTTCCATAAGGCATCAGGTTGGCAAGCCTGGCTGTAGTATTTCAAAAATGTCTGGTCAGCCATTGTAGGGAACTGAAATAGGCCTCTTGTCTGACAGCCAAACCAGGTGCAAAGAGAAACAAATACTCATTGTGATCAGCTTATTCTTCCTCCTAGAATATGATTTTGCTAAATGCCAAATCAAACTTAAAAATTAAATGCATGTCCAAATCATGCTGGTTTGAAAGATCATGCTAGAACAAATATCTTTCACCCACTTGAGAAGGCCCACTTCTAAATACAGGCTGTGCATGGCATGAACTTTGACCCTGATTCAGCTGTGTTCCTCAATGCCTGACATATATTAAAACATCTAGTTTACTGTCCTTTGGCAATGAACTACTATCTTGTGGGCCTTTACATTTTCAAATCTTTATTGTGAACACCCTGCATTTCCTCTCTTCAGTTCAGTACTGCATGTCCTCCTTGATTATTATTTTTAAGTGGCTGCAAGCAGATGCCACCATCACTGCAACTCAACTAATCCTCCCTCTGTCACCTCCATGAAGGTAGCTTTCACTTGGCTGTCAACCAGCTTCAGAATGAATACTACCACAATGCAGGGTGATGAATGTGGGTGGATGGGGTTAATTATCTGAAGAACAGTAGCAGCTGCATGCACCATCTGCAACTTGACAAGCATTACTAATTTGACCTTGACTTCAACTCTCACAATGCTTCAGAAAAATGGGCATCAGGTAGAAAGATGAGAATGTTACCTGGACCAATATCTCATTGATGTCAATGCATTAGAGTAGTTAACAGGTGTGAAGGACTAGGCAAAGTACAGTATATGAATGTAGTAATATTGAGGAAGGGTGGAGGGCAAAAGAAGAAGGGGATGGCCCAAGATGAGATGGCTAGATGGTATTGTGGAGACAATGGGCACAGAGCTGAGTGAGTTGAGGAGGACAGGGGTGCCTGGCGGACAGTGGTCCATGGGGTCGCAAAGGGTCGGAATCGACTGTGCGACTGAACAACAACAAATATTGAGGATCACCTAACTCATGTCCAATGTTGCTTTAAATTTTACAAAATCTCAAGTCTGTATTCCAACTTTCTACATTTATAGTGTAACCTAGAGAAATAGTAACTAATGCCAGACTAAAGTAGGCTCAACTCTGTTCTGTTCTGTTTTGTCCAGTACAGTTTGAAAATGCATAAGGGGATTTTCCACATACAGGCACGACTGGATGTGGAATGCTGTTGCCTTTCCCACCAGGGTGGCACCTATTTGTCTGCTTGCAGTTGCTTGCTTTTGGACTGCTTGGTTGGCAGGGGCTGGGACAGATGAAGGAAACTCACTCCATCATGCAGCACTTGGGATAAATTAGAAATGCTTATTAAAGATCTCAAGAGTGATTGTCCCCAAATGGATTAAATCCCATTTGAATCCATCTTGAGGGAGGGCAACAACTTCATCAGTCCTGGCCTGGGGCTGAGGAAGACTTTGTGTGCCAAAAGGGCTCAGGACCAGAAAGTGACTTATGGAACTGGCTGGCAAAGCAGGTGTGGTGCACCAGCGCTGTGGTGACCCCTGCCTGACGGCTGATTTAGTAAGAACACTCTCTCCTTCTTTTAATCTCTTTTAATCTGTAGGGGTCGGAGTAATTTTTGGTGGCAGTTTTAATGGGGGTTTTATTGGTTTTTAAAATATGATTGGTTTTATTCTCTGTGAGCTGCCCAGAGTCTTCGGAGTTGGGCAGCAATATAAATCAGACAAATAAATAAATCAGACAGTACAGTACTAAAGTATTAGAATTTGATATATGTTTTAGATCACTCTCCCTTGTTTATAGGAGAATGAAAATCATTTTGAGCAAGAGAGGGCAAGTCACTCAACATTAAATAATGAAATTAAAAATATGTAATTTTATTATTAGGTGCAGTCTAGCACCAGACTGGTAAATCACTAACAATAGATTCCAAAGACCATCTTTCTGCAAACTCATACTAAGTTAGCAAACTTCAGTCCACTGAAGGCTGGCAGTGCAGTCCCAGAATGCAAAAAGGGTACATCTCATTGGAGTGCTTGGCTCATGCTGTAGGTCTCATGCTGGTGCCAAGGAACAAAACAAACAACTAGTTTTATAAGGTGGACAAAAAAACAAGAGATGGTTTCAGTTCAAACAGCAAGTACCAGATAGCCAAGCAGCAACCAAAGCACATTGCTTGGGGCTTGGCGGAACCTAAAGTTTTTATTCACACAGCTGTTTGAAATGCTTTCTAGCAAACATTTGGGTAATTTTTTAAAAAAACAGCTATGAAATGACCTGCTGTTAATTGCTCTGCGAGGGGAGGGGGCGACAGACATGTTGTTTATAAATTGATGCCATGAGGTCTCACTCTTATTATCTCTGATGAAAATGTCTTGATCCACAAAAGCTCACATTTAAATACAGGAGTTAATCTTTAAAGTGCCACCACTTTTTTGTTGTTTTGTTTACTCTGATATGTATCCTCATGTTTCTGTTGTCTGAAAAGTATAAAGAAAGGCAGTATGTATGTAGGGGAGGAAAGAGAAAGGCAGAATGATTTCACAAGTGAAATGCTGGTTGATTTCTCAAAAGTTTCTACAAAAGCAAATTAATGTTTTCCCTTCTAATGTAGGGGTAACAGGAGGATCAGATGAGACACCAACAGCAGGGCCACAACTTTCATAGGGCTACATTAATCATTGATCATTATGGCTGGCTGGATAGCTCAGTGGTTAACATATCTGGCTGTGGAGCCAGAGGTTGCGAGGTTGATTCCCAACAGTGTCTCCTGGGAGAAGAGCTAGCTTGTGTGGCATTGGGCAAGCTGCCAAGTCCCAGAATGCAGATGAAAGAATGGTAAAACACTTCTGTGCACTGTCTGCCTAGAAAACCCTGAAAAGAATCACTATCAGTCAGAATTGGCTTGATAGCACATGATTGTTATTTATGGCCTTATATAAATCAAAGCACAGCTGCAAATTGGATTCCTCCAATACCATGCCCACATTCTGCCATTGGCAGACTTCTGAGTTTTCTCTTAGTGGAGAACATGTAAGCTATTATTTTTCTTCTTGTCTAGAAGCTGACAGCCCAGCGGATAGGGTCAGCAACCAAATGTGAACTGTGGCTGTCTCACATCAAATTGCTGGTGAAGGTTTTCATGCTTGTCCCTGATTTTTGTTTGTGAGTTTTAGATGTTCCCTAGAGCACTGATTCTGTAGTCTCATATTGTAGGCCCTCCCATTATTTTGGCCTTTAATTCTCAGTCACCTGGAAGATGGTTAGGGTTTCTGAGAGGTGACATTCAAAACATCTAGCAGGCCAATGGTTGAAACTCCACAGCTCTAAAGTATAGGCTAAACTAATAGGGGAGGGGAAATGGTCGAAGCCTAACTTCCTCCCAGGCATTCTAATTATACATATATTTATGTAAACATTTGGATACCATTTATTTAGGAGAGAAGGCTTGATTTATTGGTAGAATATATCAATTATTTGCCTCTCAAATACTGTTCTAGTCCTTGACATCTCCAGGCAAAGATATGGAAGAACCTTGCCTGAAACCTTTGAGAAACACTGCCAATCAATCTCAACAAGTTCCTGCCTGCATTAAAAAGTAACAATATTAAGTAGTAGTTTAAAAAAATAAAGCTAGAGAACTAGTGTAATATGATGGGTAGAATGTCAGTGTACGACTCAGAAGATCTGAATTCAAATCCCTGCTCACCCTGGAAACCTACTACCTCTTAAATATCTCATGTACATTGGAAACCTTACCAAGGTTGTCATAAGTTGGAACCAACTTGATGGCATATCACACACATTGTAATTATAGTAGAACTAAAGGGAAAAGAAGGTAAGAAATGATGACAACAATAGCAATAATGATAGTGACAATGATATAATGGAAATAGAGTGTGAAACATAGCCAGTACTGGGCTCTGTGTGTGATGCCTTCTCCCTCTCATCTATATGGCCAGATATAGCTAGATGGCTACATAGCTATATAGCTAGATGTATATCCATCTTAATAGAAGACTATCACCTGGCAGCTTGACTATAACTTAGTAGTCTTTTTTTTCTCTTCACAGGATCACCTTGACACTGGCTTGCCCTATGGACCTGAAGAATTTCCCCATGGATGTCCAGACATGTATCATGCAGTTAGAGAGCTGTGAGTCCTGAAAGTTGCCACTCTGTAAATAGGCAAGCCCCTCCACTGACACAAACACTCATCACATTGTCTGTTTGGCTCTCTTCTGAATCCTCCTTTCATGAAAGAAGAAGCAGAGGGAAGCAGAAAAGACAAAACATCAGAACAGACTATGTGTCATGTGCAAGTTTTCATATTCCTCTGATCACCGTCCCCATCAGTTGTTCAGACAGCCCAGTTTTTAGCATAGATTATCCTTGAAAATTATGGGACAACAGAGGATTCCTTTCTCAGCAGAACTGTAAGATCCAATGCTCACTCATCATTTGTCAGACTTTGACTTCTGCCCTTCACTCCCTTTGTGGTCTGTTTTAAGGGTTAAATTAGATATTGTGATAGAAGCATAATTTTTCCCCACCCCCCACCCCAGATTATTGGAATGCTTTTGGTGGTTCTCATCTCCAAGAGCCTAAGAGAAAGTACATCATATTCTCACAATGTTCCTTTCTCAACTACACTTCACTGGCCACCAATTTGGAGCTAAATTCAGAATGGTGACACATCACAAGACATAGTCTACTAGATATCAGAGAAAGGAAGGAAAGAACTTTGTGATGAAGGCTACCTTGGACTTTACCTTGATTGTAAATTTCTAGGTGGGAATCACATCAGTGGAAACATATGTTTGAGGAGAAGCTAATATTTACTATGTCACTTGAACATCTAAACTCACCTCTACTCCCTGTTGATGTCCCAGTGTTTTGTCTTTTGTCCTGGTTTCCACAGTTGGCTACACTATGAACGACCTGATATTTAAGTGGCAGAAGAGTGGGGCTGTGCAGGTGGCTGATGACTTAACTTTGCCCCAGTTCATCCTGAAGGAAGAAAAAGATTTGCGGGATTGCACCAAAAAGTACAATACAGGTTAGTAATTGTAAGACATATATTGAACATCTCTCCTTAGATATAATCCACAGATTAAGGTTTCGTGCATTTACCTGAACTGTAAACAGAATCAACTAAACCTATTTGATGACCCAGCTACCGTAATTGCTAATGATGTATTATGTAGGGCATTGTCATTTTTAATTATTGTTTTTCTGAACATTCTGAAAGCAACCTAAACCTTATAACATACATAGAGTATCAAAAAAACTTACCTGAAAAAACAGCCTACTCAACTGCACTACTCAAAATATACTCTGGTGTGGGTGATTTTCAGACAGGTAGATTTGCTATGAATGGAGAAATCTCCCTGTCAGGTCCTTTTCCCACACTCTGCATCTGCAGACACTGAGTGCTTCAGGGAGACTAAGTAAAATGCAAAGGCTAATTTGGCTCATACACTAACCCTGCAAGGTAGCACAGATCAAGTACTCAAGTCAAACAATTCTTGCATTACAAAGTCAACAACTGGAAATAGTACCACAGAAACAATCCCTTTCTGAAAGGAACCAAGCAAGTTAAAAAGTTATTAATTGTATTTAAAGATGGTGTAAAAGTCCCAAAAAGAGTTTAAGTATAAGTGCCACTTATGCTCAAAATCCCTAAAGACAACAATAAGGAGTGAATCCAAGCCATTCTATAAAGGTGAGCAACTTGCAAGCAAATATCCAGTAAAAGAATTAAAATAAACTAGTTGCATCTAATCAGTTGCTCACATGGAAGCATAGCTCCAAGGTTTAGGCATAGCACAAACATAACAGCAAGAGAGCATAACTCATGGAAACAAAACTAAGCAAGAATTATCTTTCTTCCTTCTTTGGTTTATACCCACCATGTACCCTTGAAGGAGTTGAAGCTAATTGGCAATTAGCTGGTCCCATTTACTGTATATACTCAACTACAAGTCATCCCAAATATAAGTCAAGGTACCTAATTTGGATCTCTAAAACTAGGAAAATAGAGTGGCCCAAATATAAGTCGGGGTGAAAAATGCAACAGTTGCTAGTGAGTTTCAATAATTAAAATACATGAACATACGGTAAAATTGTTTAATTTAGATATTTGTCTGGGTATGTTTTGAGTTTTAATGGTAGTGTTAGTGCTTTTTAAAAACTGTATGTTTGAATTTACACCACCGCAGCTTTGGGACTCTCCGGGTAGTTGACCCGAGTGTATGTCGAGTCCCCTTTTTGGATCTCATTTTGGGGGCTAAAAAACTAGACTTATACTCAAGTATATACAATAACACCTTAGTGTGCTAATTTTGAGCCACATTCTTTTCAGCAGACAATTTCACAGCTCGGAAGCCTCAAAGGGCTGCACTTTCTCTCCTTTGTACCAAGCTAATTGAAATCAGCTTTTTTTTTTTTAATTTAGCTTCAAAATCCCAACTATTCCATTTCCCTCATCTCTTCACACAGAGCTGCTGCTGCTCTGTGTACTTTCCTCTCACTTTTTTTGGTCTTCTTTTAAAGTCACCACAATGTTTGTACACTCTTCATACAATGTTGATATGCATCTTTCCCCCTTATACTTCTGACTTATCCCAGAACTTGTGCCCAAGATGGGACAGGTGATGGAGACAACCTCTTGTTTAAAAGTGCTTCATTTTAACCAACCAGTAATTTGCCACCTATCAACCACTGCCAGGGGTCCTTCAGGGACTGCAGTGGTTTAGTGGTTAAGACACTGAACTTTAAGACTGGAAGGTCAGCAAGTCAGCACTTAGAGACCTGGGTCTGGACAACTGAGTGAGCTCCAGTCTCCGTCCCAGCTCCTGTCAACCTAGCAGTTCAAAAGCAAGAAATTGCAAGTGAATAAATAGGTGTCACCTCAGTGGGAAAAGTAACAGCATTCAGTGCATTTCGGCATCTAGTCATGCCTGCCACATGACCATGGAAACATCTGCAGATGCAGACAGTTCTGGCTCTTTGGCTCTAAATGAAGATGAGCCTCACCCTCCAGAGTCAAATACAACTGGCTTTCAAGCAAGAGAGACGTTTACCTATAAATCTATTGAACCTCCTTTCATTCCTAGGCATGTTCACCTGCATAGAAGCCCGTTTCCATCTGGAGAGACAGATGGGCTACTACCTGATCCAGATGTACATCCCCAGTTTGCTCATTGTAATCCTATCCTGGATCTCCTTCTGGATCAACATGGATGCTGCCCCTGCTCGAGTTGGTCTGGGAATCACTACAGTGCTCACTATGACCACACAAAGCTCTGGCTCTCGAGCATCTTTGCCAAAGGTAACATACCCTCCTGTGTTAAAGCAGACAATACATAACTCTCTTAGAATGACTCCGAGTCTTGTACAAGAAGCCACCTTTTCAATCAGAAGGTGAAAAAAATGTCATCCCCCCCCCCCCCAGCAATGCAGTATTTGCACAGGTGCTTTGGCTGTGCAATGAGCTTGCAAAGGAAGACCATTACTAGCTTTCAATGCAAAATCATCAAGCTAATTTGCAACCTGCAGAGCTGTGGAAAACTTGTGCCATAATAAACAAGCAGCCTTTATCTCTTTAGGGAGCTCCACTCCTAACTGCAAAGCTCACTTTAATACATGTCAACCTTCATTGGTCAGACACACGCTTGGCCATTTCTAGCATTTTTAATTTAAAGGTGGCAAATGAGGTCCTGCAGAGACTTGCTGTCGGCCATAGAAGGCAATCGTGGGTTTGATGGAGAAAGAGCCTGGGCTGGAAACTAGAAACTTCATATTATGCCTAAAGTGAAGCTACTCTGTTAACATCATTCAGAACATCTACTTGCCACATTCCTATTATTATTATTTTTTTATTCAGGAATTCTCCCCACATCCCAATAGAATTAATCAGTAAATTTTCCTCTCTTTTGAAAGTTTCCAGATATGTAATTGAAGCATTTTGCTTCAAAGCCTAAACATTAGCTTTCCTTGTAATGCATTACATTTTTGTAAGGTGTTCTTGTTAGAAAGCTGATAAGGTACCGATATTAATTAAAAAAACAATGGCCAGAATCATTTTACCAATTTATCCTTGCATAAATTATCCTTGTCGGCAGCAATTTGCCACTCATTAACAAAGTCCTGTGAGCATTCCTTGGAACAAACCTAAGCATTCCACTTCAAATCTGAATTTCTTGGAGATATGTAACATACAAATGCAATATTATTATTATTATTATTATTATTTTAAAAAAGAAGGAAGACCAATCTGTAGTTTTCATAGATAATAATTTCGTGTCAGAGATTACTCTGGGTTGAAAGGATTTTTGCTGGAGAAACATGAGAGAGATATGTGGTATTATAGTGCCCACTAGGAAGTTATACATCAGAGCTTCTGTCTACTTCTTGCCATAGTGTTATTAGATTGTTTATGGTTCCTCTAGTAACAACTCTTGCCATTATTGTAAGTTCAGTGTAACCCAGTTGTGGCCAACTTTGGCACTCTAGATGTTCTTGAACTTCAATTTCCAGAAGTCCTGATCAGCAGCTATGTTGACTTGGGTTTCTGGGAATTGAAGTCCAAGAACACCTGGAGTGCCAAGGATGGCCATCCCTAGTGTAGCCAACTGAATCAATATTGGCCCACTCTTTGTTGTTTGTAGAATGCCATCCATCTACATAAAAGGATTGGCAGAGGCAGGACCTGAGGAAGAAAAGAAAGAATCAGGGTTGTGGGGTGGAATTCCATCCAGTATGAATGGTGAACTTGCAAATCAATCCCACCCTCTGTGTAAGCACTGACTGCGATTTGAAATGTAATAGCAGCTGTGGATCAAATTGCAGCAAAGCCATATCATTCCAATTTGGATTTCCAGTGTAGTTGCACCCTTAATCCTATTATCCCAGGCTATGGAGTCCCTATAACCATTAACAAATCTCTTACTCCCCACAGGTGTCCTATGTTAAGGCCATTGACATCTGGATGGCTGTATGCTTGCTGTTTGTGTTCTCAGCTCTTCTTGAATATGCTGCTGTCAACTTTGTGTCCCGGCAGCACAAAGAGCTACTCAGGTTCAGAAGGAAAAGGCGACACCATAAGGTAAGCAATACACAAGTCTACACAAGGCAGAGCACAGCTGAAAGAGATGGGTTGCAGCATAAGGCCAGATTGATCAAGTCTTGATGGCACATCAATTGAAAGGCATGATAATAGCATGCTGTTTATGTGTCTATGAGGTAGATACAACGATGTGTATATCATAAGGTACAGTTGCCAAGTGTCCAGCAAACACAGCCAAGCAATGATTCCTGGCACATTTTTAGCAAACATACTTGTGGTTCTGACAGGTATACATTTTCCCTTTGAAGAAGATGTTGCTCACAGATTGTCACAGTGGATACATTATAAACCTGCCCACTGTATAAAAAGGTTAAAGAGCCTTAAATGTATGAGTATGATATAATCGAGGCACCCTGGAAACATGTGGGGAAGTATCAGAACAGAAAGCCATAAGTTGCTGATCCTGTGACTTTCAGCTTGCTCTTGCAATTTAGGAAACGCTGCCAAACCCAGAGCCTGTTTTGTCTAAGTTCTCCCATTGTATTGCTTCACATGCTACTACAACATTGCTTCACATGCTACTACAACATCATTCATGGCCCTTGCTGCTATTTTCTAGTTAAGCAGGGAGACATGAAGGATCTTAGCATTGCATCATTTAGGAAACCAGTTTCATGAGGCCCAAAGGTAAGTGGAGTGGAGTTTCTCACAAATCAAACCTTCTGCTATGTGTTTCTGCATACTAAACTGGATTGATGCACTTCAGTTCATGTGGAACAAGATGGATCTTTGTAGGTCTGCCCTCCATGTGGAGTTTAGCTCTGAACTTGCCTTTCCCACACAGGCTTTGCAATGGGACAAGGCATGTAAGAGACAACTATCATGAGTGTGAGCCTGCTCCTAAGAATACTTTTGTTCAGGGTTCCAATCAGCCTGGAATCAGTGCCTTGGAGTCCCATTCATCCTATATCACAGAGATGGCTAACCTTGGCACCCCAGGTGTTCTTGAAATTCAATTCCCAGAAGCCCAAGTCAGCAATCCTGCTGCTCAGGGCTTCTAGGAATTGAAGTCCAAGACCATTTGGAATGTCAAGGTTAGCCATCACTGCTATAGGGAAATTATTGTAAGGGAAAGAGGGAAATTAAATTAAGCCAGCTGGATAGCTCAGTGAGATGGAGCACCTGTTTGGAAGTTCAGTTCCCCACTGTATTTTGTAAGAGAACAGCCAGCCTTTTTGGTCTTGAGCACCCCCAGACAAGGGAAATGGGAAACCACTCCTGAGGACTTTATAGGCAGAAGCCTCAGGAAAGGATTTCCATTAGTCAGAATTGACTTGATGGTGCACAGTTATTCTTGTTCTGTCATTTGCAGTCTTAGGGGAAATTAAATGTATGTTTATTTATTGCATTTATATCCTACCCATATGGTATATTCTCCCACTCTGGGTGACTTACAACACATAAAAAAAACTTTACAATAACAATAAGAGATTAAACATAAAGAATAAACCAACAAAATAAATTTATAAATAACACCAAAGAAACAAAACCAATGTGATGCCCCTGGAAGATGAAAACAAAACACAACACGTGAGAGAAAGAAGGAAATTAAACATGGAATGAGTGGAGGAATATCCTATTCCCTCCCCCTTCTACTGTTCTTCATGGAAGCCACCTTCACCAATTATACTTGTCAGTAACAATTAAAGGGACATAAAACCAACATAAAATTGTAATGTAAATTCACCCCTACTGCCTGGTGAAGGTCTCAGCCTAATTTAATGTGGATCCCGTCTTTGCATTCTGTGAGAACAAAGGCTGTGCACAGAATGTCCTCTTCCCAATTTGCACTCAGCTCTGGGATTCAGTAGTTTGAAAGCTGTTCTTCATAAAGCAGAAGCCCTGACTTCTTGATGCCCCCTTCCTCTCCCTCGCGAGAGCCGCCGCTTCCTGCCTAGGGGCGCCCGGCAGCACGAGGGCGGCTCACTACCAAGAAGCCCCGGCAGCCCCCGCCGAGCCGGGAAGGAGCTGATCCGCCCAGAGGCTCGGGGGTGGGGCGGGGGCGCAGAAGGCGGGAGGGAGGGAGGGAGACTCCGGCTGCGGAGCCCGCCAAAAGCCTGCGAGGCCAGCCTTGGCCTCCACATCAGAGAGAAGATGGCGCCAACCCTACAGCAAGCATACCGCCGGCGTTGGTGGATGGCCTGCACGGCAGTTGTGGAAAATCTCTTCTTCTCAGCTGTGCTGCTAGGCTGGAGCTCCTTGCTTCTCATGCTCAAACATGAAGGCTTCTACTCCCATTTTTGCATAGATCAGAATGAAACCAGTGGCCTTGGTGTGGCTAACATGTCTCACCCTTGGCCCAGCTGCGTAGAGCAGGAGGACATGCTTATCCTGGGCTTCACCATTGGCTCTTTCTTGCTGAGTGCTGCTACCTTGCCCCTTGGGATATTAATGGACCGACTTGGCCCTCGGCCACTCCGCCTGGTTGGCAGTGCCAGCTTTGCCCTTTCCTGTGCTCTCATGGCCCTTGCTGCGTACAAGCCACCAGTCCTTTCCCCATTGATTTTCCTCGCCCTTTCCTTGAACGGCTTTGGTGGGATCTGCCTCACCTTTACCTCCCTAACTCTGCCAAACATGTTTGGGAACTTACGCTCAACCTTCATGGCACTTATGATTGGCTCATATGCTTCCTCGGCTGTTACATTTCCTGGTATCAAGCAACACCTGCGCCGGGGGAGAGAAGCTGATGCAGCCGCCGCTATTCGCGGATGCCGGGACACCTCCATCCACCCTGAGGTCCCACCCAGGCGGGAGCCTCAAAAGGCGAGAGCTGCCGTGCCTCACCGCCGCCAGCAACACCTGCGCCGGGGGAGAGAAGCTGATGCAGCCGCCGCTACTCGCGGATGCCGGGCCGCCTCCATCCACCCTGAGGTCCCACCCAGGCGGGAGCCTCAAAAGGCGAGAGCTGCCTTGCCTCACCGCCGCCAGCAACACCTGCGCCGGGGGAGAGAAGCTGATGCAGCCGCCGCTATTCGCGGATGCCGGGACGCCTCCATCCACCCTGAGGTCCCACCCAGGCGGGAGCCTCAAAAGGCGAGAGCTGCCGTGCCTCACCGCCGCCAGCAACACCTGCGCCGGGGGAGAGAAGCTGATGCAGCCGCCGCTACTCGCGGACGCCGGGACGCCTCCATCCACCCTGAGGTCCCACCCAGGCGGGAGCCTCAAAAGGCGAGAGCTGCCGTGCCTCACCGCCGCCAGCAACACCTGCGCCGGGGGAGAGAAGCTGATGCAGCCGCCGCTACTCGCGGACGCCGGGCCGCCTCCATCCACCCTGAGGTCCCACCCAGGCGGGAGCCTCAAAAGGTGAGAGCTGCCGTGCCTCACCACTGCCAGCAACACCTGCGCCGGGGGAGAGAAGCTGAAGCGAAGCCGCCTCCTCGCTCGCCCCCCGGGACTTGTCCATCTGTCCCGGAGGCTCCGCTCCGCCTGCCCGACAGGGCTCAAAAGCCGTGGCGGCGGCTGGACTCGTGCTCGCCGCCAACGACAACACCTGCGGCTGGAGCGTAGCCGCCTCCTCGTTTGTTGATTGTATACTAATTTTTTAAGAAGTCTTATTTTAGGATTATTGCTATGTTATGTACTATATATGTAATTGGAACGATATTTTGTATTCTCATGCTGCAGTGTGGTTTTGTTCATTACACTGTATTTTGTAACTTTTGATTTTGCAGTGTGGTTTTTATTACACTGCTGTATTGTATTGTTGTATTTATATTATTATGTTGTATTACCTTGACTATGTTATATATATATATATATATATATATATATATATATATATATATATATATATATATATATATATATATATATATATATATATATATATATATATATATATATATATATATATTGATTGTCCTGTATGTATGGTCTGTGTAAACCGCCCTGAGTCGGTTGTACCGAGTAGGGCGGTATACAAATTTAATAAATGAATGAAATGAATGAATGAATGAATGAATGAGTATTTAGCGTCCCTCCATCACAGTCATTGGTGATTTACCTACTGCAACCCATCCCTCATAGTTTAGAGCAGTTTTCAACCTTTTTAAACTGGGGCTGGGTCACACTCCCTCAGACAGCTTTGGGGGGCAGATGGCCATTTTGCCCTTCCACCACTACATGGCACTTCCTGGTCTGGTGGAGCCAGTTATGGGGCTACATTAAATTATGTTGTGGACTGCATTCAGGCCACGGGCCACAGGTTGAGAATCCCTGGTTTAGAGAATAATTTATTTGTTTAAATATGAATGTACATAAGAAGCTCCCGAATAGCCAGCAGAATAGGAAATATATGTTGAGAAGCAAGGAAACAGCGGTGGTTTGCTTTTTTGCCCCATCAGAGGTGAATCTTTGTTGCATCTTTTTCAGGCGGCTTGTTTCTCTGCTGGTGAGGCAAAACAAGGAGGCTGCCCTCAATATCAAAGAGCGATAAAAGGGGAGAGGGGGAATAAAAAGAGGGTTGGAGGGAAGAAGCAGCTCTCCAAAGGGAAGACAGAATGGAATTTAAATGAAACAAATCAAATTGACTCTTGAAAAATTCTGAGTAAACTACAACTTCCAGGAACTGAGTCAGGAACAGTGGAAATGTTAGTCCCCAAAAAGTAACCTTTCCAAGCTTGGGACAATTTATAATATCATTAAAATTCCCTATTACTTTTCAATATGTTTTGAGGCTTTCCCCTTTTCCTTTCTTCTTTTTGCCCTTTTCCTGGGTAGTCAAATCCTAACCTTAACTTTTAGGAAGGACACTGTTTTTCCAACTTACTCAAAGTAACCAAGAAGTTGTTAAGCACAAGAGCACAGTACTACTGCTGGGGAGGAAGGGAGAGAATCCCTGCTTGTTCTCAAGAAGAGGATGAATGCTTGAAACAGGGGACTGGACAACAGAAAGAATTACATTGCTGCCACCTGCTGGGACTACTGAGCCTCACTCTTATTGTCTGTGATCCCATATGGGGATTTGCCAGGCAGTTGATGCCTTGTGTTGCTTTTTGAAGCAGTCCTAAAAAGCACTAAGGCACCCTGAGGTTAAAAGTTTGCCCTCCCATTCCATTTCTTAACTCCACTTTTCACTGGGAAGCCAATCTTCAGTGCTCCATCTGACACGTAAATTAAAATAGTAAAATCCACTTAATCATCTGATAACCCACATTTTCCTGTTTCACCATCATATACATCTGCCTATTAAATAAGATGGGATCTCTTTTGATAGGTTAGCTCCAAAATTGTCGAAATACAAGTTCTGTGAACTTATGGCTTCCTTTAATCTTGTCTCTGTCTATTAATTCCAAGGTCTTTCCAATTGCATACAGTATGAAGTTTTACCTTTTAGCCAAAGCTACTGTTCTTGACCAGCATATGCTGTGACCCTTCCTGTTTCATTGATTTTATTGGTTTCAGCAGCATATCTTTATTTTCTCCCTTCTGCATTAGTTCCCAATAAAAAGCCCAAGGAAGGAAGAATGGGACACGGCAATGTTTTTCTTACAGTTACCTAAGATTTGTTTGTACAGCACTGTCAACTGGGAGACCAAGTTATTGATGATTTTTTAATAAGAGCAATAATCCTATTTTCTCTCAATACACCACAAGCGAGTGATAGAACCAAGAGGTTGTATGACCATTAGATATAATAATAATATGTCACCCACATTGATTCCAGTTTATAATGACCCTCCCAGGATTTTGTTGGTATACAATATTTAGTAGTGATTTACCAGTTCCTCCTTCTGAGATTCTGTGACTGTGGAATTTGCCCAGGGGTGCATGTATGGTTGGGCATTATAATATTAGTTATACATGGTCTGTGTGATTTCAGCTGATCTAAGAGGCACAGAGAGATTCAAACCCCTGGCCCTGGCTCTACAGCCGATGCTCCAACTCACTGATTTATAACCATTAGATATAATTAAGAAATTTCTGTTGCTTTAACATCACCTCCCTATGGTATTTCCAAACCTCCTCAAAATGATAGCATTAGCAATTGCACTTATATACGGCTCCATAGTGCTTAGTGCACTCTCTGGGTGGTTCACAAGCTTTTATGCCCCAACCAGGGCCGTGGCCAAGGGGTGGCCAGGGTGGGCTTGGCTCACCCTGAGGTTGCAGTTTGCCCACCCTGGCAAAGCACAGTTTCCCATAGGGATGCATTGAAAAGAGGCTTTGTTGCCCATCCTGAAATAATATCCGCCCATCCATATCTAGCATCCTGGTTATGGCCCTGGCCCCAACCTTGTTGGGCCCTCATTTTACAGACCTCAGAAGGATGGAAAACTGACTCAACCTGGATTCCTGTCAGCAGGTTTTGGGTGCACTACAGCAGTTTAACCACTGCGCCAATGTGTATTACAGTTTATTTTTGATATGCCTGAACCACAGACTAACATGGCTACTATTTTAAAAAAAATCAAACGTATTTTTGTTTTTCCTTGGTTTGATTTCTGCTCAAGGAGGAGTATGTTTTTGTGCAAAGAAGTGCCTTTTTTGGACATTGCAACCCCATGACAATGCCTGGAGAAGTATTGTGAATTCCACATTGAACACCTTTCATAATTGAGAATACACATTATAATAGCTATTATAACTATCAAAGGCAATGTCTTTGATTATGCAGTTGCAAGGGGAAAAAGAAAACATGACAAATAGGGAGGACAAATAGAGAAAGGTGGGCAAAGAAGAGGTGCATTATTTTACCATGGGCTGTAGAGAATATTGTTATCCCCATCGGAACAGTGAGCAAAGGGGGGAGGCCTGTCTTGCTACCAAACTACAGCCCTATCTTGATACCAAAAATCGAAGGTCATGCAGGTAAGTCTTGCCTTGCAGCTCACTTTAGGGCAGTTAACTGAAATGTTGTGCAATGTTATTGACTCAGATTTTACCAAGCATTCTCATTGCCATTCATACTTCCTTACCATAACTGTGTAGCAATACAGTTCATCCATACCATGCAATATATAAACCAAGGCCATTCTTAAAAGATATTCTGCAAATAAAGGCTTTGAAAGTCCCTATACTGAAGACTTGATAAGCCATTTTAAACTGAAGCCTACATGACTGGTTAGTCAGAGATGGTTTTTGTAACAACAATTTGGGCTCTGTTTCTTCCAGCTAACTCTGGAAATGTCATGTTCCATTCATGATCCCAAATGTGCCTATTTCTTAAACCTGGATATCCATTCCTAATCTATGACCCAAATACTGTTGCTTGTAGTAAATTTTGCTAGAATTAGCTCATTCAATTAATAGAAATGCGATCAGTTACCTCTTCCATAAATTTCATTGGTTTAAATGGGCCAACTCAAACTATGACTTAGTCAATGTCTACACACACCTACATTTGTGTTGGGTTTGTCAGGTTCTCAATCAATGTAAAGATCTGTGATTATGCGACATTCAGCTAAACACGCATTATTTTGTCTGTGAAGTAGTGTACAGTAATATCTCATATAACATTAGTATCGAATAACACTAAAATCGCATAACATTAAGGAATCTGGGGGGAAGAATTGCATCAGATAACATTAAGATCCTATGGGATGCTTCAGATAACAACCGCTAAAGCCTGTGTGGTTACAATGTATCTCTATGGATCCCATAGGATTTTAACATGCATCAGATAACACTAAAAATCATATAACACCAAGACTTGTGGAACCAGGTTTTAGTGTTATTTGAGGTTTTACTTGTATTTTAATCCCTCTTCTAGGGTTGTTTATTTTACACCAATACCTAAATTGATGTAATTTGAACAAGTTTTGGATGTGTGGACCTATGCATCAGTATATATTATAATTATGTGGTTTCCACTGTCAAGCAGCTTGATAGCAGAAACTTCAGGAACCCGCTTCTACCAGTCAGCTGGACCCCTTTTCTACTGCAGCTCACCATTGCCAATTGCAGAGAAGGATTCTAACTGATCGATGGAGACAGACTCCAATCTTTAAAAAAATATATTCATTGCACTATGCCACTTTGAATAAATAATTTTAAATGATCTGTGGTGGCAGGAGAGAAGAGGTTCAGCTGATCAACAGAGACTAGCACACCAATACATGAATTGGTGTAAGTTGTACATGTTTTAGAAATGTGAACATGTGTACAGATACATAATATAATTCTGAGGTTCCTGCTGTCAAGCTGTCCTTCTCCACCAATCAGCTGGACATCTTCTCCACTGTCATGGTAGATCAATGCCACAAATTAACAAAGAAGGGATTTAGCTGATTGATAGAGACAGGTTTCATCAATCAGCTGGAAACCATCACCACCAATCAAGTAGTGAAGCATACAGGACTCTCAAGCGTAGTCCCATATATTGATGCACTATGCTGGGAAGATAGTGACAGATTTTGCAATGGACTTGCACACAGAGTCAAATATCATGTGACATATCAAGTTAAAAGGCAACTGATTCTTGGGAGACAAGCTGTGAGAAACCTGGGAAACATAGTTAAAAGTAGAGACATCACATTGCAAACAAAAATTTGCATAGTCAGAGCAATGGTATCCCCAGTGGTAATGTACTTGTGAGAGCTGGACCATTACAAAAGCTGAGTGCAAAAGAATAGACCTCTTTGAAATGTGGTGTTGGAGGAGAGTTTTGAGAGTCCCCTGGACAGCAAGGAGAACAAATAAGTTGATCCTAAAAGAAATCAACCCTAACTGCTCCTTAGAAGGTCAAATAGTAAATATGAAGCTAAAGTACTTTGGACACCAAATGAGAAGAGAGGATTCACTTGAGAAAGCCTTGATGCTGGGAAAGGTGGAGGGCAAAAGAAGAAGGGGGCAGCCAAAAATGAGATGGCTAGATGGTATTGTAGATGCAATGGGCACAGAGCTGGGCAGGCTGAGAAAGATGGTGGAGGATAGAGGTGCCTGGTGGGCAATGGTCCATAGGGTCGCAAAGGGTCGGAATCGACTATGCAACTGAACAACAACAAAAATAAATCCCAGTTTTTTAAAAGTGTAACTATGCTTTTGTTTTAGCATAATAAGTTGCAATTAGAGTAGGCCCATTTTAATCAATTGAATTTATAGAGGAGCTGATTCAGCAAATCTCGATTGATTCAGTGGATCTTAGACTAATGTGATTTATGGCACAAAGTAAGACTATTTTGTCTGTATGTAACAGAAAGATATAATAAGGCCAGAAAAATAGCAGTTTATAACTAGGACAGAAATTGGTAGAATTCATACATGACATCTGCATTTAGAATCTCAATAAGCAATTTTATATTCTGAAGTAAAGTCCATTAATGTATTCCCTAAGTAATCCTGAAGCAAGAATACTATAGACCTGTGATGGTGAACCCTGGCATTCCAGATGTTCTTGAACTTCAATTCCCAGAAGCCTTGATCAGAAGGACTGCTGACTTGGGCTTCTAGTAATTGAAGTCCAAGAACACCTTGAGTGCCATCGTTCACTATCATGGCAACCTTTTGGATAAGTCAGAAGATTCGTATTCAGCAAGCTCAAATGAATACTTCCCATGGATATATTTTATTATCCTTCAATGCCAAGTGGAGAATAATTTAGTATATGTCTTGTGTATAATAAGAAATGTACATGTATTCTAGGTTTCACCACCCATTTTCTTGCAATATTTACTTTTCCTGGAATCTTAAACTTTTCAAAAACTGTCCTCCTTTTCCAGATAAATCAAGGCTCACAGGAGAGACACAAAACAGTGGGTTAATCCCTATAATTCACTTCTTGCTTCCATGGAGCTTCAGACATGTCCACATTGCAAATTAAGTACCAGCTGTTGTTGTTGTTTTCATACCTACCCTACACAATGACAACTTTACATCTTTCATGATTTTACAAGGAGGACCCCTAGCACAAGTGGTTCTGGCTACTACACAAAGGCTAGGAGGTGAACCAGGCTAACTGACAGGAGAATTGGGCTTTGGTTGGGTACCCTGGGAACAGATTCAATTCTCTTGCCCCCCCCCCCCCAGTTCCTGCTGACTCCTGAAGCTACCTGGTGGAAGATACCAGCACTACTCACCTTTCTGACTGGACATGTCCTCCCTGAATCTTGTACATCTATCCTGGCAGTGCTTTTTTCCTTCACCAGCATTGAGCTGGATCTCACTCCATATCTATTTTAGTCTAGTTCAATGCTCACACTTTCACCATAGAGATTTTTGGTAAATATAATTGCCCATGTTTTTTAATTAAGACATTATTTTGTGACAGTGCTAGAAATTCTCAGTTGGAGGTTGCTGCTGCCAAATACACATGTTTTGGGGCCACATACACAGCTAACGCCCAGAGTTTCTGAAATATGGGTGAAACTAATTTATGTCTGGAGCCCTGATGTGGCTCCATAATATTGTACACCTGTGTACAGGACTAGGGACCAAATCATACATCACAAATAGGCCATTTTTATAGCTGAAATTACACTAGTGTTCAAAAGACAGGGATAAAGCAGCCTTTTGTGTCTGAGAAATAAAACTAAGAAAGGAAGATTGTGCTGACAGCCTAGAGATCTATCAGAAAACAAAGCAAGTGAATTTGCAGATTACAGGAGACATGAAAAGTTTCTGCTGTGTCTATCACCATACTGTCCATATGTAAGGAATTATCTCTTCAAATGATGGGTTGGTTATCTGTCATGTGTAGCTGGACCCTAAGGGAGGCAGCAAGTGGGAAAGAGAATCCCCAGAGAACATCCAGACAGAAGGGAATCAGGAGTCACCTTTACAGTGATTGTTCTGTAGAGATATCTTTTAAAGACTGGGCCTTCCTGCTAAATGTCCATGTAACTCTATAGAAATATTCATGAAATGACTTACTATCTGAGTTACATGGAGCCCGCTCCTTCTGGGCAAGCCAAGAACAAAGAAGGTATGGCTGGGGAGGAGGGACAGAAGCAAAACAGGGGATTTCTTTTTTCATTAATTAAAAAGAAAGGTTCCTGAAGGAAAGGAAAGTCAACCCCCTTCCAATTATAAAAGGATCTCCTGCTTTGCATCTGTGGGTTACACCGCACCCATCTATAAGGCTGCTCTCCCCAAGGGAAGGGTTGCCCCACTGGACCAAGACATCATGGGAAATATACCTCTCCCCCGGTGACATTAGAAATGTTGGTAGGAGAGCCTTATAGCAAGGGTGCACTGTCTATATCTTATTTGTAAGTAGAGCCCTATGTTTAATATATTTCAGGAGGATGACACCGGAGAAGGCAGGTTCAACTTTTCAGCCTATGGGATGGGACCAGCTTGCCTGCAAGCCAAGGATGGCATCTCTGTCAAAGGACCCACCAACAACAACACCATCAATCCCCCACCGCCACCTTCCAGGTCTCCTGAGGAAATGCGCAAACTTTTCCTCCAACGAGCCAAGAAGATAGACAAGATCTCACGGATTGGCTTCCCCATGGCTTTCCTGATTTTCAACATTTTCTACTGGATCATCTATAAGATAGTCCGAAGGGAAGATGTACACAAGCCATGAGCAGCCAGGTGGGGAGTGGCCATGTGCTGAATTCAAAGAGGAAAGTGGATGGCAAAGGCAAGCTAGAGGGTTACTCTATCCACACCATGTGCAATAGCAATGCAGTGATGCATGAATTTAAGAATGTGGCAATATCTATTTTTTAAAAAGTGGGTGACTTAAATATACATATATATAAAGAGAGATATATAAATGAACTGAGGGATACAAGGGGGTGGGTGGGCTGTTGGGGAAAAAGCTTCCAGAAACTTGAGTTGGGGAGGGACAAGTTGTTTTACAGCATAAGAAAGTTTAGGATTGCTATGGCAGCAGTCCAAGCAGTGTAATATATTAAATATATATTCATGCTTAATTATAATGCAAAAACAAATCCTTTTGTAGCCTATTAACAGCTTAGATTCTAAAAAGCCAATGGAATGATTCATGATTCCATGTGCAAAGAGGATTGCAAATATGCTTATACCAGACTTTTGCTCTATAAGGCCATACCAGTTCCAAGCAAAGGAGGAACAAAACAAAGCAAGAGTTGATTTCAGAATATGTTACAAGAGAAAGGGAGGATCAGTCTTTACGGGTGGAGTGGGGGATCCTAAATTGCACATTAGGAAGCATACACTTCATGGTCCCCCTAAAAATCAAATATAATACATAGAATGATAGGTAGGTAACATTTGTGTTTTATATGCCTTTCAGAATGGTGGAAATGCTAAAATGCCCCTGAGACATTAATACATGGGTTCTCAACCTAAGGCCCATGGCCCGGATCTGGCCTGTGGTGCCATTTCATGTGGCCCCACTCCCACCCCTCCAAGGGCATTCAAGAAACAAAATGGCCACCCCTTTGAAGTTGTTGGGACAAAATGGCTGTCCCCATCATGTAGGCATAGCAAAATGGCCATCCAGCCCTCGAAGCTGACTAAAAGAGCATGACCTGGCCCCTGGCTTGAAAAGGTTGGGAACCCCTGCATTAATACAACATACATTCTTTAAGAACTGGCCCTCACTGTTGGATGTTTCTACTGACTTCAGTGAGAACTAAACTGTCTTTCTGTTCTTAAACCACCAGACCTGGGGAATTTGGATAAAGGCACTCAGACTCAGTCACAACTCACACCTATTTATTTCAATAGGTTTCCCCTCCCCACATGATCTAAGAGTCATCAGACAAAGTTTCAAGGGTGTCCTTAATTTGAAGATTCAGTTTACAAAAATGAAAGCAAATAGCAGCTGTGGGAAATTGAGACTTTCAAACAAAACCTAAAGAAGAAAAGTGTTCCACGTCTACATTTAAGAAGATAAAGTTACTGTGTGTAAATAGAAAGTACAGAATATTAATTTTAATTGGTAAAATTGGGGTGGGATATGGGAAAGTATAATATATCTATATATAGAAAAGAAAGTCATTATTTTCGGACATTTCATAACATTAGCAATAGTTAAGTAAGACAGCTAACCCAAGTATATTTTTGTAACTCTCTTTGGTGCTGCATCTAGCTTTCATGGCTAGCAAGACACAGATGAGATTTTCTGAGTTCTTCTGATGTTTGGCACGTGCGGGTATGTTTTTCCCAATACGGGTTCCATTAATGCTACATTGCAGAAGGAGAAGAAACAGTGATCCAAGTTTACATAGAGTAGGGATTTGACTGGCTCCACAAAAAAAGTTAAAACCTGACAGTAGAGCTCCTTAGGGTAACGGTAGGTTGACTCAGTATTTGGCGAAGGGATGGAGGAAGAATAAAGATGTGTGTGCAGACACACACACACACACTCACAGACACACATGTCCACGTAATTACAGTGCCCTTTTGGTATAATCATCTCGGCACTAATTTGCTGCTTTGGGATTAATTTCCAATTTTTGCACTTTAATGGGTTTAAAATGGCAAGAGATTCAGCAAGCAGAAAGACAATCAGTTCACAATCAATGACAGAATTGGCAAAAAACTGTAGCTGTAGTTAAACAGGTCTGCTAGGTCTAGCAATACCAAATTTACACCTGAATTTGCCATAGCAAGTACAGTATGCACAAGTATCGTGTTTCTTTCCCTAGCTCCATCTTTAAACACCTAATAAGCCTGGAAGCCATGGCCCTCCCAGGTTTCCAGATGTCCATACATTTGTGTATCATTTCAACTTTTAGCTAGCAAAAGACCCCATATAATGCTAATGTTTCCCCAACTGTCGTAACAGGTACAATTGCTTTTAGAGAAACATTACAAGAATTCAGTTCTGCCTGCCCCATTACGGTTTTGAGTAGGGCAACTGATTTGCTTCAGTCAAATAGGGAAGCCATCAGTGTCACTTTTCAAGAGCTGTAGCAACCTCTGTAAAGAAGTTCAGTGTTCTGCAGACTGATATTATACTGGTAATTTACACATGCATAAGAAAAACAGAGAAAGTATAGTGGTACCTCTCTTTAAGAACATAATGCATTTCACAGGATTGTTCTTTAAGCAATCCACATTATCCTACTATCATAGGACTTGTTCCACCTTCGAGAGACCTGTACTCATTCAGGAAGCCCACACCACCTTTGTGCTGCTTCAGATTACCGTGTAGTGTTGCCAATAATGAAATAAAGGAACTGGAATTATCCTGTCAGCTTAAGCTCTATGTAATAAGTACATGTCTTCTGGTTCCAATCAGGTTATTTAGATGAAAAAAGAGAAAAGTTCAGGATCAGATACAAAATAGGAAAAAGGGACATTTTACTTGCCCCTTTCCCAGAATAAAACAAGAAAAGTATATCTAGCTATATTTCTCTGGCCTGGCCTAGCCAGCTAATACATTTGACTACACTTTTTCTACCGCTTTCTCACAAACACACTCTTTCTTGATCAGCATCATGGCAAAGTCATCACAATGGCAATCATGGCGTTTCTGCCTCACATTCCAATATAACAAAACCCATCTTTTTTCACTCATCCCACCTCTTCCTGGATTTTAACCAATTAAAGCATAATATACAATCTCCATCATTTTTAGTTCTATTCTCAGAGTTTTCAGCCTGTTGTGACTACATCCAAAAGTAAACTAACATCTGCCTTGAAGGTCATTTTGCAGACTTCTCAAGCTCTGCCCAGGAAATAAAGACCTCAAAGAACTACTTTACTCACTCAAAGCAAAGGCCTCCTGTTTTAATTCATTACAATGACAAGTGTAGGAATCTGTACTTTCAGATCAGGCTCAAGATGTGTAGGAAAATGAAAGGTGTGAAAACTGTAAATGGATTTTACCTACAGATGTGTGAACCAGGGGAGGGGGGATTTGTAACATGACTACCTTTCTTCCTATCTTCAAATTGCTGTGACCATCTTCTTCAGTCAAACTGTGTTTATTATTTCATTTTGGTGTTGCCTCCATTGTGAGTCACCAAAGGACAGTGCAGTGCAGCAGTTAAACAAATGTCCTGAGATATGTGCACGGTGTTCAATGTATCAGAAACATTTAATAAAATGGGCTGTTGTTTGAAGTAAGTTAGATGCAGGGCCATGTCTCAAAATACACAAACCTCTCCCCTGAAATGGGATGAGATAAATACCCTCTTGACCAAAGAATCACAAATCCAGGAGTTGGCAGTGAATATTGTGTATCTGAATATAATTGCTGATGGTGGCTTTAAAGCGGAGACAGGGAGACTTTGGTCATCTAGATCCTTTGGCTTGGGGCTGCAGTGCTTCAGTGGTTAAGAAGCACACCTTGTTAGCTAGAAGGTTGGCAAGTTGGCATATTGAGATCTGGGTACTGCTTGACAAATTGAGTGCCCATCTTTGTCCTAGCTCTTGGAGACATGAAAGGAGCCTCATTTGGATGTTTCCTGAGCACCGTTTCTTCCACAAAAATCCTTTCAACCCAGAATAATTTCTGACACATCATCATCATCATTGGTCATAAGAGGTGGGGCTTCTAGGAGTTGTAGGCCAGAATATAGGAGACAACTGGAGATTCCCTACCCCTGTCTAAGGTGTCTAAAGACTATAAATCATATAGGAAAAATAGTGTATAAAAAGTAGCAACCTAGGCATTAGTAAATCATTTCACTCCACTGTAAACCCCTCTCTTCAAATGTTTTAGATTTTGGTGGATGGCTTCTATTCCTCCCCCCCCCCCCGGGCACTTCATCCGTAAAGTCATCTTTGCAAGGAATGCATAGTTACAGGTGCACAGAGAACAAGCATCCTTTTAGAATCTCATCCTATAGAACAGATTTGCTTTTGCCATCCCAAAAGCTCTGAATCTTACCTAAAAACCCAATTGTCGCTAAGTGAAGCTTTCTTTTCAGGTCTGTCACAACATAAATAGCTTCCCATGCTGGCTGTGGTCTCAGGAATCTGCCTCTCCCACTTGCTCCTGTGTATCATTGGGGTAGATGGAGAAATTCCTTTGCTTGCCCTACCTAATAGAAAAGCAGACCTCCCAGTTACAGCCTATTTAACCTCCCTTGACAACTAGAACAGGTCCAGGCTCCATGAGGAGGGTAAAGCTTGACTGAATGCTCTTCTTTGAAAACAGTTGAGTGTCCTATGGTATTGTAAAGACCAGAAGGTTCTCTCTGGCATACATTCTGTGGACTGTGGTCTATGAAAGCTGTTGCCAGATAAACTATATTATTAAGATGACAGAAGACTTTCATTTTTTTCTGCAAAAAGAAAAAAGCCCAGCATGATTAACTCCCCTTAATTCCAGGCCAAAGGTGCTGTTTTTAAAATTGTGATTATTTCTTTGCTCATTCCATTTTATTTTTCATACTAGTGGTATATCTCTGTCAGTTGGAATGTGAAACTGTGGTGAGATTTTTTCACCCCTTTGCATCTCCTGGGAGAGAGACCAGCTGACATTATCCCGAGCAGATGTGGATGGCCAGGTTATATGCCCTGCCAGCCTGTGCAGCATTGGGCAAGCTTCACAGTCCCAGGGACAACTTCAGAAGGAGGAAATAGCAAAAAAATTCTGAGTACCTTTTAGCAGAGAAAATTTGAGGAGGGTCATTCTAATTTGGAAAGGTCTTAACAGTACCAAATTATTATTTGTTTTGTGTATATGAATAGGGAATTACCCTTTTGGGAGAAATTACTTTGTGAATTTCCTGTATCAGCAACATCCACGCCAACATTGATTTCATCAATTATTCTTTTAAAGGCTCATTTTTGCTTCCTAATCTGCACAAGCAACCTTAGGAAGTGACATACTTAATGTAACTACCATAAATCTGTTTAGATTGTTAACACCATAATGCAGCATGACCTTCTCCAATAAAGTTAAAGCTTTCTGCTACTCCACCTCTGCGTAAGGGTTCTTCTGCATTAGCCATAATTAAAACACACAGATCCTTTTACACCCCAGCCCTACACTCCAGGAACAGTGAAGACAAAATTAAGCTTGAGGATCTCAAGGTGTGACCATAGCCCTAATGCCAAGGTATCAAAAGCAATTGAGGCTGATGCTTGCATTCCACCAGAATTGATCATTGTTAGCACAGGTCTTTGCTTAGTGCTGACAGGTGCAGGATAGACACCTATTTACTCTTTCATGGTTTCTCAAGACCTCTTATGCTCATTTAGGAACCAAACTGTCAATGCAACATTGCATTCTATAGTTTAGGAGGGGATAAATGTGGTGTTGCTTAAGCTGATAAACTCAGAAGATTATTTGCATTTGAGGGGCCATATGAGCATCTAAGATCTGGATTTGATTCTTTTTTAAAATTCTTACTCATAGCTAAGGATGCAGCAATAAAATTATCTCTACTCATAATTATATACAATAATATTTCACCAACTAAGAATCATAGCTGGGAATGGCAAATATGATTTCATCTGTCTTGGAAGCTCCAGTTTCCAATGAAGAAGTCCTCTTCCTTCCCTTTGCTTCTGTTCCCACTCCTGTTTTGGAGGGCAAGCTCCTGTTTCCCTCTAGCCAAAATCAACAGCCCCATTTGGTTCCCTTTTAGCAGCAGGATTAGATCCCTCTCAATATACAAAGTATCCATCTTTTTTTGGCAACTGTGCTGTTGCAGCTGTAGCTGGCAAAAAATATATGAGTGGACTGGAATCAAAATGTCTTGGTGCATTCCCACTGTATTTATCAAGCTGCTTAATTATTTCGAAAGATAATTATAGCAATCTGTCATCCTTCAGATCATTACAATTAGCCCTGGCACAGACAGTGTTATACAGTGTTTCTTTTTTCTTTCATTTTATTTTTGAGTCACTGAAAAGTATCCTTTGATTCCAGCCTTCCTGCCCTTACTCTTATCTGTGGTGTGTATATTTCTGTAAATGGGCATTTACTAGCCAAACAAAGTTGTCGCAAGTTCCACAGAGGAGGAGGACCCAAAGCAATGCTTCCCACATCCTCTTCTTGTGCCAGCCAGCCTCACTTCAACAGTTCCCAACATGTTGATAGGGACACTGTTTGTGCCTACCGTGAACCCAAACCCTTAAAATGCCCTTGCTGTGGTCTGTAAAAGACAGGCCGATCTTCTGAAATTCTTTCATGTGCTCCAAAACCAAGTGGATACAGTATTTGCAATATGATCTTGAGTGCCCCTTCCTTATCAGAATTCATCTTGAACATCAGGCATTTCTTGCTTCATGAAAACCCTTGTTGCAACACCTTCAGCATCATCTTGATTGCATAGGAAATCAAAGCAGTGGTTACAAAGTTACTGCACTCCATGGTATTTCCTTTCTTGGAGATTGACAGTGTCTGGGGCTTTGTTTTATTTTCTGTTTGTTGGCTTTCTCTTATTAGGACTCCTGATGATTCATTTCTTTATAGTCCTTTCAAAGCAGCTTTCACTTATCTTTTTCTTTTTCTGTATACTGTTGCCATTTTCCCTTTACTTTCTCATTCTTAGGGTCACCATATGGTGACTTGATGTCATGTTACAACAACTTTAGTAAACCACAGCTGTAGTAGAATTAGATTTTATCCCCAAATTTTTGATTTTTTTTAAAAAAAGACTGCTTTTCTGAGGTTTTTATTTTTAACATGATGCTGTAATCAAAACTTCAGATTTATAAATCATGCTTATTGCATTTTTAGATGCTAGAAGAGAGCCAAATATACCAACAGGCCATAACCAATCCTTACAAGAGTAAAAAGCCCCCCCCCATGCCTTGTTGTTGTTCATTCACACAGTAGTCTGACCCTTGGCAATGCCATGGACCACAGCACACCAGGCTCCTCTGTCATCTGCCATCCTCCAGTCTGCCCATATCCACACCCACTACATCAACTATGCTGTCCATCTCATCCTCTGCTGCCTCCTTCTCCTTTTGCCTTCAATCTTTCCTAGCATCAGAGTCATCTCCAGTGAGTCTTCTCTTCTCATTTCGAGCCCAAAGTACTTGAACTTCAGTTTGTTTTTGTCCTTTGAAGGATCTGTCATTGTGTTTAATTCTACAAAATAGCTGGAGAGGCCCAGTACTCCTAGCACAAATAACCTTTCCCTATTGCTTTAGCCTATTATACTATTGCACTTCAGAATGAATCAGTATCGGTAAAGACATTTTCCCCTCCAGCTAAACATTCAAGGTACTCCATTGACACCATAAGCAGTAACTTTAGCAGATCCCAGTCTTAAATTTTAAAACCACTTTGCATCTGTGAACTGATGAGTTCCCCAGCCTTGTTCTTTTACAACCTATTCTGCCCTTTTTGTTTAACAAAAACAAATATGCTAAGCTTCCTTCTGAAGAACTGGAAGTGAAGGGTGAACATTTACCCACCAATTAGAGAAACAAAGTTAAAGGGACAAAATGGTAAACAGGGAGAGCCTATATACAGTTGTACCTCGCTTAAAGAGCATAATGTGTTCCACAGGATTGCTCTTTAAGCGAGTTTGCTCTTTAAGCGAAACACCATTGTAAATTACCAATGGGGAGGGGATTGTGAATCCCGATTTATTTGTTAAGCGAGTTTTTGGTTGGTTTTATTTGTTAAGCGAAGTGAACATTTAGAGAAAATTCTGCTCTTTAAATGGGTTACTCTTTAAGCGAGGCACTCTTTATGCAAAGTTTGACTGTATACTGGAAAGGGGGGTTGAGGAGGTTGAGTATCAAATAGCCACAGGTCAAGCATAATCACTCAAGGTACTCCTCCTGGATCCATGCTTCTTCAAAAATTGTGCATGTTCTCTATAAAATAACAATTAGTTTTTAAAAATTACAAGGTACACCAAACTAAAAATTAGGGAACCAAGGACACAACCTGCACAACAAAATTAGGGGACAAATGTAATCTTGGGGCAGGCAGTTTAGATATTTAGTAATACAGTGTTTTTATCAGAGATTTTAATAAAACAGGGTTCAAAATTAAATGCTTGGGAAAGGTTCTTGGTGTGTACCTTTCATGCATCTTAAAAATAACCCACAAGAGAAGATGAAGAAAAAGGAAACCATGAAGTCATATTTCATTTTAATTTGTTCATTCCTCTTCACTTCCTCTTTTTACCCCATCAGTGTCGAGGGACATTTGTTCATTGTTATGGTTAATTATCTAACTTGTTTTCCTCCCACCTGTCTTGTTTTCATTTTATTAGGAAACAAGCCACCATCTTAATGGCATTTGGCAGTTCCAGGTCTCTCATTAGTAGCAGGGAGTAGTAACAGGTATATATGACAAGTCAGAAGGAAGTATACCCTTTGAACATATATTTTTCTCATCCAAAGGCTTCATGTTCCCATGGTCATCTTTCTCCATAGCAACATTCAACATGGCCATACTACATGAGAGTATGAAACATTTTTGCTCTTCATTTATGTATAGAAATGCTTTCAGGAGATGTTTGCTGAGGATCTCAAATGTTAATCTTCATTAGAGACACTTCTAAATAAGAATTTTTTAAAATGGTAAACTTCCAGCCAACTTTGGTTGTTTTTTTTTTAACCATTGAATAGACCATTGAATAGACTGAGGACCACTTTCTCAGGCAGCAGTTGCAGAGAAAGGGGTGTAATGGCAAAATATTAGAAGCCAGTTTGGCCCATGTGGCCTTCCCTATGTCCCTTAAAATAGCCTACTGTCTTCAGACATTTGGGGGGGGGGGGTTGATGGACATTTGTCCCATCCTCATGCTAGAAGATTTATTTACCATTCTAGTCAGCTTCTTGAATGGATTAGGCAGAAGCACAACCTTGTTCATCACCTCAGGAAACAAGATGTCTTGGACATGGTTTGAAGGGAAGCCATCACTCATTTGTGTTTGTAGGAATGTTCTACTTTAGAATCCATCACATGCATTTGAGCTCCTGTCTCAATAGGCAACAGAATATCCAACTTAGCTCCCTTGATGCGAAGGGTATCCTTGTGTTCAATTACATAGACAAGCTTTGTTGTAAGACACGATCCACCTGCCTATTACTGTTTCTAGGTCTTACTAGTAAATTTTGTGAACTGAAGCAGCCTAGGGAGGGAGGACCTGTTTTAGTTCAGCTGCATCTGCCAATACTCAATCTGATATGAGCTGATATCAGTAGTCCAGGATCAAATCAAAATTTTAAAGCACTGAGCTAGAACTGCTGTGGAGAAAACATTAGTTTGAGAAAGAATGTGTTATGCAATAATATGGCATTTGATATCAAAGAAGTGTCAAATTCATAACTTATAAAAGATATCACATTCACAACACAGAGCAAACCCAATTTTACTTTAAGAACTTGGTATCAGCCTTCCCCAAAACAGTTTCCTCTAGACATGTTCAACTCTAACCCTACATTTCCAACCATCTACAATGAGTGGCGATGACTAGCCTGTAGTTCAACTCACCTAGAAGGCACCTGTGTGTCAAAAATATTAGCAAAGTATCAAAAAAAAAAGTCTAGATCCAAGGCAAAAACTTTTTTTAACTGTGTGTCTACAACACTGCAAATCTCTGAATGAACAACATTGCTAGGACCCCTCAGCACAAATACATGCAGGCAACAACAGGGAAACAATTTCCCTTGAGGCAGTCCCATATTCTCCAAATTAAGCAACCATATGGACAGAGAAAAGTATGTGGTTCATCCTCAACCAGACATGAGACAATTAGCTGGGAAGAACCCACCAGCTGATCTTGCCTGCATAATTCAGATATCGACACGCATATTCTGGCTGCTAAGAATCTGTGACCACACTACTCTAAACATGTTTAAAATGGTCATAATTAATTGTGGAATCAAGTGTAATATGCAGAACATCAGTGATATCAACATACATATCCAACTTTACAAAAATGAGCAGTGGGTCAACCATTTTGCCCAAAAATGCTATCTCAGGTTGGGAAAGCAAGCACTGGGGGAAGTAGTTTTTCAATGCCAGTATTTTGAATCAAGAATTATGTGAATGTTGAAAACATGCACTTTAGGAGGTATTTCCTCAATAGAAAGACCTTCCAAAAATGTTATCAAATTGAAGTGAAATACAGTTGTTGAGTAAGTAATTCAGCCCATTTTTTTTAAGGAAATGAGGAGTTGCCCCGCCTTTTCTATGTAAAATTTATATGTATGTATCCCATTGGTATGGCCTTAAAGCTCCATTAAGGATGTGTTTTGCTACATCAGATCCAAGTGCAAAGCAATTGCTTCTTTAATAGTGAACATTTTTACATCATGAGAAACCTGTAACCTATATAAGGTACAGCTTGCATGAAACACACATGGGAAAAAACATTCAGATGTTAATGGCAGAATATTTTTTTGGCTTGTAAAAAATAAATTTTAAGGGAAAAATCTATTTCAGCAGTTTGAAGATGGAATGTAAATTTCTGTTAAGTGTATATAAAAATATATTTATTCAGTCATACATTCATGCCAAATCCAATTAAAAACAAAAATAAACATTTTCTGACAATTTTGTTGTGTATTCATTTCTGTGTGAGAAGTTGAGTTATAACTGTGAGTAGGATACAACTCTCAGTAATTAAATTCCAAGAGTACGTGAAACACAAGAAAAGGAAGCCAGCCCATTGCCTCAAAGGCAAAGGTAGGTAGCATTCAGATACCAAAACTTGGTACCACCCCAACCAAGATAATTCCATCATCCTGCTCCATCTCTCTTGCTTGACAGGAACAAAATGAAAAGTCTCCTAAAGAACACCTTAAAAGTCAAGTGGGCAGGAGACTGCTTTCCTATGATAGAACCAGTTCACACTGAGGGCACCAGATAAAGCCAGCCATATCTGACTCTAGGGTTCAGTCAGTGATGGGATGTCAAAAATTTTACTACCACACCGTGACATCATCACAGTGTGGGCGGAGCTAACATTATGATGTCCTGATGTGGGTGGGGCCTAATAATAATAATAATAATAATAATAATAATAATAATAATAATAATAATAATAATAATAATAATAATAATAATAATAATAATAATAATAATAATAATAATAATCACACACCCCTCAACCCACCCACAACACAAACCCATAAAATAAATAAATAAATAAAATAAAAATAACATTAAAATACACCCACCCACCCACCCACCCCAAACATAAATCAACACCCCCACCCCAAACGTATCGCTTACCTGTTAGTATAAGTGCCTGGACAGCACCATGTTGCAAGATGGATATGGTCATCATACCAGTTCTCTAGAATAATATGCCTTAATTTAAATGTAAAACAGCTGTACCTCCTTAAGGGTTCTCCAATTGGAACAGCAATTGGAACAGCACAGGTGTAGCTTATTGATGAGGTAACTCCAAGACTTTGCTTTAAAACCCCAAACCAGGCCTGCCGGCCGCCAGGCCTTTTTAGGAACTGTGGTAGAACGTCAATATAGGTAAAGGTATTAAATACACATTAAAATACACACAGACACACCACATCCAAAGGTGAGTCACTTACCCTGGGGAGCAGGCTATAGGGAGCTTCAGGCTAGCAGCTTCTCTTCCTCCTCCCCGCTTGGGAGGACAGCAAGGAGGACATGCATTCGCGCCAAGCACTGTCGGTGTGCATGCACACCAAGTGCTTGGTGCGCATGTGCAGTGGGGGAACCAGTGAAAAGGTATGCCCCAAAGGTGGTTTACCACCACCACCACCACCACCCCAAAAAAAAAAAAAAAGGCTGCTACCGGTTCTCCGGGACACTGGGAAAAGTTACTACCAGTTCTGCCGAACTGGTGAGAACGTTACATCCCACCACTGGGTTCAGTGCTCATCTGTTTATAGCCAAAGAGCCAGTGCAGTCTGCGTTCGCAGACATTTCCATGGACGTGTGGCAAGCATGACTAAACACCAAAGTGCACAAAATGCTGTTTACCTTCCCACCAAAATGGTACCTATTTATCTACTCATAATTTCTTGCTTTGAAACTCAGATTAGCAAGGCTCGTGTTGGATGCTATGGCACCTGAGCATTCTTCAAATATTGTGTTAAAAAGTTTAATTACTTTTGCTAGGCAACCAGGGCACAGAATTGATGAATGACTGGAAGACAACCCCACCCCACCTCTCAAAGAATCTGGACAAAGGAAGAAAACTATTCAATTATGGAATCCTATTACCAATCTGAAGCATCAAAAATTGATTTCAAAATGTATGTACCAAATATGGAAAGAAAACCACCCAGACTTCAAAATTAGTGAGCAAAGGCTAATGGACCAGAGATGCGTTATTCTGAAACATAGGTTGTTCACCAAAGTCGAATTACAAGAGACTGTAAGCAGAGCAGTACAAAACCCAGGTCCAAGCATAACTTATAAGACAGCTAATTTACACACCAAGAAGCAAATAGTGGAGGAAGGAAAAGAGACCAATAGGGCTACTGAAAAACAAGAAGCAATAGCTGGAAAAGATTTTAAAGAACAAGTGATCAGTGACAAATTACCTGAGAAGGTTAAGGTTCAAATGAAAATGGTTGAAATAATTTGACTGCCAAAACTGAACCAATTTAGCATGGAAATTTTGGCTGAAATATTGAAGAAAGTGAATATTGAAGAAAGTGAATTACTACATTAAGAAAAGTGAAAAGCCTTTGCTTCAGGAAGTTAATAAAGGACTTTTGAAAATACGTAGTGAAGAAAGCCGAGTAGAGAAAGGATTGAAAGTTGAGCTGCAAATTGGAAAAACAAACCTATGCATGGTCTATCCTTGAAATAAAAAATAGAAGGCTTACCAAAAGCTGACATAAGGATGGTTAAGATCTTGGCAGCTCAGGAACAAGTTTTGCCAACAAAGTGCATGAAGATTAAAATACAGTATGTATCCAACAGTAGCAAATGCCAGCTTTGTAATGAAAAAGATGAAAAGTAGATCAGGGGTTCTCAACATTTTGACGTCGGGGGCCAGGTCACACTCCCACAAACAATTGAGGGGGGCGGACTGGTTGCCCCCCCCCCTTTACGGCTTTCATAAACTTGTTTACAATGGCCACTGACTCATTTATGGCTGCCATAACATATAAATTACTGCAGCAGATTCCGGCAGTGGTGGTTTAAGTGAGGGCTGGATTATTTGGTACCATGGGCCGGATTCAGCCCACAGGCCATAGGTTGGGAACCCCTGCAGTAGATCATCTGATCAGGGGATGCAGCAAAAATTCATAGACTATTTGCAATACCATAATAATAATTTTGTGTCAGAAATTATTCTGGGTTAAAAGGATTTTTGCAGAAGAAACTCCACTCAGGGAACACCCAAACAAGGCTCCTTTCATGTCTCCACGAGCTGGGACAGAGACGGGCACCCAGTACGTCATGCAGCACCCAGGTCTCAAACTGCCAACTTGCCAGCCTTCCAGTTAACAAGGCAAGCTTCTTAACCACTAAACCACTGCAGCCCTTTGCAATACCATGAAAGGATTACAAAAAATATTCATTGAAAATTTTGCCAGATGTTTGGATTATAATGTGGTAAAAGTCATTGGGAACATCAGGTAGAGAAAGTTTTAGAAAATGAGATCAAGATCTTGTGCGACTTTAAAGTTCAAACAGATGGACATCTGACTCACAACCCACCTGATATAACTGTTATGGAAAATAATACCTGGATTATTGACATTTCTATACCAGATGATGCACAAATTGAGGACAAACAACTGGAGAAAATCACAAAATATTGTGATTTGCAAATTGAAGTCAATTGTCTATTGAGGAAGAAATCTGTTGTTGTACCCACAGTGATCAGAGCCCTTGGATCAATAGCTAAAGGACTCCTTAGATATTTGGAAATTTTGGACTTATCGGACTTGAATATCTTGGCTCTCCAACAAACAACTCTACTAGGAACTATATATACTGTACAGTATATTCAAATGTTACCTTAACAGTTCTTAGTTCCTTGGTTAGGGCATGAACTGTTAATTTTATTCCAGTCCTCAACTATGGATCAAATGGTAGATTTGTAAATTATTATAATAATATAGTGATTAAATTTATGGGGCAGTCTTGTATCAAATTTTTCTTTAGAGCATATACAACGTGTACAAACAATTTAAAAGAATAAAGTGAAAAAGCCCTTAAAAGTACAGTGAAACCTCAGTTAACATAATTAATGCGTTCCCCAGGACGTTTCTTAAAGGAAAATTTACTTAAACCAAATTTCCCATAAGAATGCACTGCATGCAATTTCCCACAGGAATGCATTGAAAACCAAATATGTTAACCAAAACACTGTTTTCCACAGGAATGCACTGAAAACCAATTAATCTGTTCCGGAGAAAAATCTGTAAACCAAGTCACTATTTTCTATGGATTTCCTTTTGTTTTGCGATTTTTGTGTTAACCGAGCCATTTGTTAACCAAGGTTCAACTGTAAAAGCAATTTTGAAACTGCAGCCTAGACCAGGGGTTTATGCTGCGGGTCTGACCACACACCCCAGACAGCTGAGCAGGCCTAACCATGCCCCCCCCCCCCAAAGTAGAAGTGGGGACATTTGCGACAACCGTAAATGCACCTTCTGCGTTTATGACAGGTGCTGGCACATTTACATATGTGTGGACATAAATGCACCCACTTCCACTTTCAGCAGAAAGGGTGGCTACGGGCCACATGAAATGGTGCCATGGGCCGGTCGAGGCTGGCCCATGGACCATAGATTAGGATCCCCTGGCATAGACATTCTAGGGGACAGCTTTCTTGCTGTTTTATTGAGCAAGGTCATTTAAAGGAAAATAGAAATGCCAGACAAAAGTGCCTATTTATTTTCAATTCTCATGGTTTAATATAAGCTGAAGAGCAAATGTAAAACAATGAATTATCTAACACAGGGATTCTTGACCTGCTGCCCGCAGGCCAGATGCAGCCCATGGCACCATTTCATGTGTCCCCCCTCCACACCAGGAAGCGCCATGTGGTGAAGGGCAAAATGGCCGTCTAGCCCCCAAAGCTGTGTGAGGGAGCGTGACCTGGCCCCCGGCTTTAAAAGGTTGAGAACTCCAGATTTAACATACTGTAAAATGAAGAGTAAGAAAAATAAAGTCCCTATATTGCAAAGGGTTTGTTTCTAACACCACCTAGTGGGCAAAAATAAATACAGCTAGGTGACAGAGGCTGTGGTGGTGGATACAAGTTGAAAAACTGAGTAGACTGTAAAAGTTATTCAGTTGCACAGTCGAGTCCAACCCTTTGCGACCTGAATGGACCACCACACGACAGGCTCTTCTGTCATCTGCCATCCTCTGTAGTCCACCCAGATTGACGCCTACTGCGTCAATGATGCCATCTAGACATCTCATCCTCTACCACGCGAAGACGCCGACGCCGCACCCTCCTGGCCCCTGTCACCGGCCGGTGAGGAAAAAGGAGCTTGTTGGACTCTCCCTTGGCCAGCCGGCCTCGAAGGGAGAGAAATCTGGGGGTCTTGGGCGGCAATAGAGGACTTGTATGGCGGGGGGGGGGGTCTCTGGTGGGATATTATTATTTTTTGTCTATTGTGGAGCCGCCTAGAGTCAGGTTTACCTGAGCAAGGCGGGGTATAAATTTGATGAAATAAAATAAATAAAATTCTTCTTTTGCTTTCAATCTTTCCCAGCATCAGGGCCTTCTCCAGTGAGTCCTCTTCAAATTTGGTGGCCAAAGTACTTGAGCTTCAGTATTTGTCCTTCCAAGGAGCAGAGTTGATTTCCTTTAGGATTGCAGTCCAGGAGACTGTCAAGTCTCTTCCAGCACCATAGTTCAAAGGCGTCTATTCTTCTGCGTGCAGTCTTCCTTATGGTCCAGTTCTCACAGCCGTACCTTACTACTGGGAATACCATTTGACTATGCAGACTTTTGTTCGCAGGGTGATGTCTCTACTTTTTATTATCCTGCCTAGGTTTCTCATAGCTTACCTCCCAAGAAGTAAACATCTTTTTTATTTCATGGCTGCAGGCACCATCTTCAGTGATCTTAGACCCAAGAAGATAATGTCTGTCACTACTTCCATTTCTTCCCCTTCTGTTTCCCAGGGAGTGATGAGGCCAGATGCCATGATCTTGGCCTTTTTGATGTTGAGTTTCAGGGCGCCGGTGGTAACATCTTGTAATTGCACCAGTCAAATGTGACTTGTAATTGGTATATTACAATTTTAATAGTTTCTTTCTTAAAATGTGTATACATTTTTGGCACCCGCTGTATTTCCTAACTATTCTTCATCAAGCAAATCATACCCAGGTACTGAGTTAAAATTGGGGGGAGGAGCTGTTCTTAGCCTGAGGCGGCATCTATATGAGACAAGTTATGACAATAGGACAAAAATAAAGCAGTTTTACACTTACCACCATGGCCTTTTCTGTAACATCTAGTAAAATGTGCTCACTAAATGTTTTGTTTTAATAGACCTGCCTACCCCATGTTTAAATATTTAAGCACAGACCAGAGTAAATAACCCTCCTAAGCACAGATTCCCAACACTGACCAAAAATGTCTCTATCAGGGAAGAATTCTGCCTCATCAAAAAAGAATTTATTTCCTGGAAGAATGGAAGTCTCTACAATTGAGAAATCATAAGAGCTCAGCTGGGTCCAAGCAAAGGTGCGGCCATACTGTGTATCAGATGGAATTCTCAGCAACCTGGAATGTCAAGAACAGACTAGACTTATGATGGCAAACCTTGGCACTCCAGGTATTCTTGGACTTCAATTCCCAGAAGCCCAAGTCACTGTGAATACACACAAATGGGTTTACTGTGTGTATGGGCAGTAAACCAATTCATGTGGATTCAGACTTGGGCTATAATTCCCTATCATCTAGGATTGAATCTAGATTTCTAAACTGTTTGTGGTAGTCTGTTACACAGGAAACCTGTTGAACTACACACATAGCCTCTTGAAAAAGATCTGGCAAATAACAAATAACACCTGGCGTGCCAAGGTTCACCATCATGGGACTAGACTTTCCCCTGCTATGTGGTACACAATTAGGGCACTCACTTCCAATCAGTTGCCATCTGCAGTGTTTTAAAGGAAATCTTGTTGTTTTGGCACTCCGCTTTTGAGGTACTCCCACACCCATTCCAGCTTGAACTGTTATATCTGACATTCTAATAACATTTTATAACCTCTAGGACAGTGATGGCAAACTTTTTAGAGACGGAGTGCCCAAACTCAACAGGCTGCTGTCTGTGCCCACAGAGGGGCAGGGCAAACTCTGTGCTGTGGGAGGGAGGAAGCGCTCCCATTGGGCTGCTGGGCAGAGAGACAGGGTGAACTCTGTGCTGGGGTGATGGTGTGCATGCCCAGAGAGGGCTTTGAGTGCCCCCTCTGGCACACATGCCATAGGTTCGCCACCACTGCTCTAGGATATGCTGCTCATTAATTACATGCTGCTTTAAACTATATCATATATAATAAACTCATCCAAAACAAAACTGCATTCATTCAAACTGTAAGGATACTAATATTTATAATACAGAAAGATAACTCTTAAGGCATTAATTTAAATTTGAAGCCTAGCTGACAGAAAGTTAAAAGCTTCACAAGTGTTTTGTTTTTGTTTTTAATTTACTTAAGCACTTTGGAAGTACGGCACATTTGTTCACGCTATTGACTGCAAAAAAAGCAACCCCAAAAAAACATTTTAATTCTGTTGCAGCATGTCATAAATTTACTGCTATCTTCACATTAAAAAGCAAACATGGATTAAATGCAATTTTGCAATACAGCCCACAACAATGATCCATCTGGACACCCCTACGCTAATTTAGCAGACCTCCATCAGAGCCAAAACAAATGTGAAACTGGATTTCACAGTTGTTCATCCAGGGGCTTGACATGCATTCTTAACACATTGTGCAGGAGACTATAAGGCACAACTGCAATAATGTTCTGCGTTTTTTTGTTTTATATACATTCAGGAAAGACAGATGTCCCATAGTTCTTCCAATGCCATGAATTGCCGTGAAGCATGGATATTAGCAGAACTAGGGCTTTATAGTTTCACCCTTATTAGAATAGCATTTTAAAGCCAACGATGACTGTTAACATCACAGCAACATACGATACCAACTGAACATGTTCATAAGATTTATAATTTCAATCTCTGTAGTCACATAACTGGAAGGCACTCAATTCAGAGCTAGTGGAGGTGTTGATACATAGCCAAGCCCCTGAACCTCCTCAAAAAGCATTATAAAGAGTTACATAAATCTATAAGGCTATTAAAAACATCATGCAACTCTATAAACACATAAGCCAATGAGGACAGGTGAAAGACAAACAGATCTCTTCAAAGATTTCAACATACTCAAAAACTGGATAAAGCAAATCTAGACTTTTTTTTTATTTTTTTAACAATTTGCCAAGACTGGAATGAGAGATAAATAGAAGGCACAACAATTTTGTTTTTGTTTTAATACAAATACAAACTAAACATGAAAAAAGTCCCTATTTCAATAAAAAAAAATTCACAAGTTCAGGAAGAGTGTTTTAAAGAGTCAAGTTCTAGACATTTAAAACCTATCCCACAATCCTTGTTAAGTGGTAAAACAGTAGTGAGAATTCCTTTTCGTGATCATGTACCAAAAAGAAAGCATTCTACGATACCCTTTCTTCCACTTTTACAGCGCCTCGGAGAATTAGGGTAACGTCAATTTTTCAAGTGGCAGCCATCTCCAGACCCAGGTCGGCTAGGTCCTCTGATCCCACCTCCTAAGGGGAAAACGGCTTCCCCTGCCCTTGAAATGTTTGTCATGTGCTGGGTTTTCCTACGGATTCCTGAACACATGCAGCTGAAAAGGTTAATTCCACTGACTGAAGCACACCCCGTTGCAGTAAAAGGGGTGGGTGGGAGCACCACACATTCCATTAGGAAAAACCACTGGTACCCCCTCAAAAAAAAAAACCAACAACAACCCAGTCCATATGTCTGCAGCAAACAAGAATTCAGTTCTTTTCTTTTTAAAATCCACTTTTCCTGAAATATTGTTCCACAAAGCTGGGATTTGGGACAAGGACTAGGGGGGGGGGGGGAAATCACAAAACCAAACACAAACAAAATGGGTCAAAATAGTATCAAACGCAGCAGTCTATAACAGGGTAACGCCACATTCCAAGATACCCAAGGCTGAAATTCACAAATCTGCAGGAAGAAGGTTCTGTCTTGTCACGTCGTGCGTTGATCACTGGCGTTGCCCAATGCCCCTTCCAGTGCCAAATCCTGGTTTCTGAGACATCCCTCCACGTGGAGGGCCTCGAATTCCACCTCCCAGCCCCCCACGGATGCCACCGGGCCCACGGGGTCTGTTGTCTCTGCGGTCACCTTCCCTGGCTGCTCGTGTTTTTTTTTCCTCCACATTCAAACGCACTTCACTTCTGAACATGATTGGCTAGAAGAGAAAAGTGATTAAGTGAGGTAAATCAATTGATGAATGAAAACAACTCACCGCACTACATATACAGAACAATGTTTTATGTCTCCTTAGACTCTCTCCAAGGGTAAGTGTGCACAGGGTATCAGTCAGTATACTCTGAACTGTAAAACCTATTCTTAAATATTTGTAAAATCTTGATTCTGTGTTGGAAGGGTTTAAAGAAATCAGTGTGGACAAAATAATTAAGGCTCTCTCTTTGGCGGTGGGGGGAGAAATCTTAGAGAGTGGCTGTTGTCAACCGACTTCTCTTTTCACAAGGAGGCACCTTGCCTATCCTGCCAATTTCTTATTCATACCAAAATATTTTTCTTTGCAAAAGGATCAAGTATGTTTGGAAGCTGCTGTGAGGCAAAATTCTATTTAAATTAAGGTAGAAAACTCCCCTTACCTTGTCTGAGGCAAATAAGCATTTTTACAAATAAATAGACTTCTGGCCACTACTAGCTTTGATTTTTGGTCCTGGGGCTGGACACTGCATAATCTTGAGGCTAAAACTGGCCTATGGACAAGCAGAGTTTGCACACTGTTGCCCATGGAGATAAGTGCAGGAGCCTTCATGGGCAAAACTTTTATAAAGAGTGCTTTTTCCAGAAAGGCAGCTAAAATAGCTTGAATCTGCAGAAGTGAATTACAGACCATTAAATCTCATGCCAAACAACATTTGTTAGACCATTAAGATGCTACAAATCTGGGCCATCTGGGCTAAAGGTATTTTTAACTATCTTGTTTAGAAAACTTGCTACACTGACATCTGAACTATGTTATTTGACAAATACTCCCATTAGACCACTGGGGTACAACATAATCCCCCCACCAGAAGTCACAATCGGTCACTTACAATGGTGTTTTGCTTAAAGAGCAAACTCGTTTAAAGAGCTGCTCTTTAAGCGAGGTACCACTTGTACAGTATTTTTGGAATGTTGTACTAATGAAATCTATGTTAATGCTGAAATCTCTTGTTTTAAAATCAAATTACTGACTTCATTTCTAACTAGGACTTTAAAAGAATCCACTGGATTCAATCAGTAAACTTTTAAGGACCAAAAAAATACAAGGTGTTATTTTATAGAGCATTTAGGAACAGATTCTAATCTCCCAAACTCAATGTTTTTGTGTTCAAATAATAATCTCTTCTTCCACCACGTGCCTAGGCTTGATAAATGGCTAAAAGAGTCTTGAGAACACTTAGTTTATTAATATTTCAGTAAAAAGAATGAGCTTCATAGCTTCTCCTGAATGTTTATAAACTAAGTATAAAGTTATTTAAAAGAAAATTTCATATAATTCCGTAATTCTTCTCAATCAGGGGTTCTCAACCTTTTTTTAACCTGGGGTCCAGGTCATGCTCCCTCAGACAGTTGAGGGGCCAGACTGGGGGTCCCCCCATGAGCCCACCACATGCACACACGCACGCATGCACGCACGCACACAGCTTACTGGCCTGGAGGAGCTGCAAGGTGTGAGTGAAAGAAAAAAACTCGCAGACACCAGACCCTCCCCCTGCCCGCCCCAGACAGCCACCAGGAACACACACTCCCACGGCTGCCAGAAACACACCAGCAGCTGCCAGAAATACATCAGCAGCCGCCAGAAAAAACCCTGCAGCCACCGGGAATATGACCACAGCCGCTTCTGCGAGTGGTGGCTGGAGCGATGGCATGGCATGGGCTAGATGATTTGGTGCTGTGGACAGGATCTGGCCCACTGCCCATAGGTTGAGAATCCCCATTCTAAATACTCCAAATTAATACTATAATCTAGACAAGATTATGTCACTCAAGACATGCATCCACACAGATATAAGCTACATATGGTAAAATCTGTCCACAACCCCACAATATTAAAAGGTTTTTTTTAACAGACAGATTTTAAACCAACATAACCTATATTACTTAAACATAGCTCATTTGAGCTTAATGTACCCTATTTCCAAGGATCTTCTGAACTGGCTCTGGATCATCAAACACCACAAATCCAAAGTTAGGGAGTTTTCCTCCACTGTTGATACGTAGCTCCACAACATTCCCATAACCTGCAAGAGAATTTCCAAGTTCTTTAACCACACATTAGACTGTTCTGCAAAAACAGGCATGTACTTTTGGATACATTCCCCTATACCCCACCAACATGAAAACTATTTTCCACACTTACTTTGAAAAAACTCCTTTAGTTCTGACTTATCCACATCATGAGGGAGGTTCCCAACAAAGAGCTGGTGACTGTCTGGGTACCTCACAATCCGTCTTGTTTCCATGTCACCCTGCTCTCCTTCACGCACTTAAGTTTTCAAAAGAGGCAAGAGAAAATATGACACAAGAGTTTATTTCTTCATATGAAAACCTTATTTTGCCATCTAGACTAGAAGCACCTTCATCAGCTCTCTATTGTAAAAGAGGCCAATATGATGAAACAGACAACTCTTCTAATAAAAGACCAAGAACTGAATATTTTTCTCTTTCTGTTCAAAAAGCAAAGATAATAATATGCAATACTCTCAGGCATATAAATCAGAACGAAGATGTTAAGCATTGGTTGCTATACTTGAGATGCCATACTATCTAGTTCAGTTGACCACATCTTCCCACATGTTAAGGCATGCACTATTTGGAGTGAAACATGTCGCTTTCTCAATATTTAACTTTCTTCCTCACAATTTATTTACAGGGGTTTTTTTAACTGTATGTACTTCCACAGATCCTATTCAAGACAATATTTTAGTCTTTCTTACTTGGTCTAGGCCCCCTTTGTGGTGGGATGCTCGTTCGCTGTTCTCTCACCCTCTGATCCCGCTGGGGTCTCTGTGGTGGAGTCTGGGACTCAGGCTTCGATTCAGGACGGGGCTGTAAAGAAAAAATACAGAAAATATATAGTTGTGCAGAACTCAAAAATGCACTGCTACTGGGTTTTGGTGGTCCAAAAAAGTTATTCCCCTGAGTTAACAGCTTTAGTTTCTGTACAAATCCGATGATCAGAAATGAGACAGAACATATCTCAACAATCCAAAAAAAACCAGGAAGAGACAAGGAAATATGTTCAGAGGCAAGAGTAGAAAAATAAATATCCCCACTTGCTTTGTCCTTTTGCACCTTGAGATAGTTTTTGGATAGGAAACACTGATGAGAAATGTGTCTTTATAGTATTCATCATCCTATATGACAATGATAGCATACTGATGCATTTTTATCTCAATGGTCCAATAAGAGAGTGCTTCCTAAGGACAGCACCAGATGGCAAGGATTCTGACAGTGATGGGTAATGGTATTCTCAGTCCTGACCCTTCTGACTCAGGAATGCCTTCCTATACCCAAAGGGTATATGTGGCTTCCTTATACGTTTGAACCACAATGCCCATCAACAATATCTAGTATAGCCAAAAGAAATGGGCAGGGCAAAGAAACATTGAGGATCTCATGCTATTCATCCCTATCTTATTCCTTAAGTCATCCCTTCTTTGATTCTCTCTGGAGGCACTCTGGAAATGAGCATATTGTTCAACGCTAAACAGGCTGACCCTTCTCCCAGGTGGCACCATGGGAAAAACTCCTAACCACTGGCTCTGCCACTGGATACCTAACTCATTGAGCTACAGCCAGGTCATAACTATTCTAAGAGACAAATATCAAATGTAGTTTTGAAAAATCAAGAGTTCTAAAAATCATTTGGCCATTGCCAAGAATGATAGCAAAATACCATTAGTGACCATGGGCAGTATCATCAGTGACAGCAAAAAGTGATTGTGTTATTCAATAATACCCAGAACAATCGACATTGCAATCAATATAGCAAGTGCCAAATCTCCTCCCCAAGCAGCAAAATTCTAGGTAAATGCTTGCAACAAATGTTTCTACTGTGGATTTAAACCTATAACAATCAAACATTCTTCACACAAAAGGAATAATTATCTAATGGTAAAAATACCAGCAGCAGGTATAGGACCTGAAAAATCCCATACCTAATAATCAAACTGAAATTAACCTAAATTCTATACCACAGCTATAATCCTTACCCAACTGATAAAATATTCCTACCTGCGACGCAGGTAATTTGACAACATGTGGTGGTATGCCTGATACTGGAACAGCTCCACTGGGTGGTAGATTCTTACTAGTTACAGATGCCCATGATGAGGTCTAGCAGAAGCAAATGAGATAGCGTGAGAAATTCCAGACTGGTCTTCAAAATTATACAAAGTTTTCTCCAAATGTGCAGATTATCATCCTTCTTTCTAAAAGTTCTACACCCACAATTTTTAACAATGTTACAGAACATCAATGGAAACAGTTTTCAATTTCTGTTTTCATCATTTAGGGATTTATTGTGAATATACATCAAACTAGCTTTTTTAAGGTTCTCTCAAGAACTGAGATGAAAACAATAACCAAACCAAAAGGGTTTTCAGTCTTTAAAAAATGAGCCATTTGTAAATACTATATATTAGACAACACAAAAAGTACAGTGAAGATCATTTTAAACTCGATAAACTAACTAATGGGTTCAGCAATATTACTATCACAACCCTTTTTGTCTACAGAATGGTTATATGAAAAGAACAGATTTTTTAAATTACAGAACAGTCACGAAGAACAAAAGAAGGGGGCTAGTAAATTTATCTCAGTGGTCTCTGGGTATACACACCCAGGTATGCTGATGCTCCCTCAAAATCTGGTGATCATGTCTACCAAAGTATACCTTTCACTGGTATCATGATCACACTTGGGTATAACCCTCAGATTTTCCAAATCTGCAGCTGCCATATAGCTGGAATTTATGTATGCCATCAATATATCGTAAGTGGCTTTCTCCCAAGATACAGATAGCCTCCCTTTATTCAAGTATGAGTGGCATGATCTATGTAAACTGGATGTTTTCAGAGTTCATTTCAGCTTTATTCAATTCTTTAAAGGAGTTCATTGACAAGACACAAAAGTAAGTTTGAAAAGGTATAACAAGGGAAAGTCACTGTGTTACCCTGGAGTCCTCTTGCACTACCGGAGCTGGATCTGCAGGAACCGGAGAAGGACTCTTCTCCACAGTCTCCTCCGGAGCTGTTTCTTCCACCACAAGCTCTGCTTTTTCTTCCGGAGCCTCAGGTTCTGGCTCTTGCTCAGGCTCAGCTTCAGCTTCTTGTTCGGGTTCCACAATGGGCTCCTCCAACTGTTCCTCCAAGTCATTACTGATGATGGAAACAATATATTCAGGATGGCAAAATTATTATTCTGAAATTTGTAACAGACTCCAGAACCTCATCTATTTTTTCCCTATTCCAGTACCAATGTTGAAATCTTCCATTATGCACTTGCATATATCAATGCTTTTGTTAAAAACTTTTTACCACTGCTTGTTATCAATTAAAAGAGCTATTATCTAGAGGTAATTGCTGCCAGCAGAAATTATGGTAACTTCCTCAAACCACAAGCATGCAGGCATCTTTAACACACATACACATGCAAATACAGCTAAAGCCTAACTTTCAACATGCTCCATTTAATAGGTTTAAAGAAGTGATGGGATTTTAAGTATGCTAAGACTGAACTTAGTATTGAACATTTGATATACACACACTAAATCAACTGAGCTTGAACACCACATCTTAACAATACATTCCCATTATCCTTTTACCAGTACTAATACTGTGAAATTAGATTAAAAAATTAGATTAAAATTAGATTAAAAATTAGATTAAGTATTCAATCTGAAAGTTATCATTTTCCAAAAAATGTAGCTGTTTCTTTCATTTCAACAGTAGTGGGCATACTAATTAAGAGATGCCATAACTGCAATGCTCTGTGTTTGTGCCTGTACCTAACAGCCTGCTCATAGTAGGCTGGTGAATCATCAACAACTGCTTCAGGTGACTGTTGCCTTTCCTCAGGTTCCTCCGTCTCTTCCTCAGATTCTAATAAAATAAAAAGTAGATTTTTCTGATGTTATTACAGACAAAGCCAATTTCATCACAAGCATTGTCATGCACACTTAGCAGTGTCATACATATCTGGACTCACACAAGTGGTTTTACACCTTTCTAGCCATCTGCTAGACCAGCTTTTCCCAAACCATGGCGTTCCATAGTTAATCTTTAAAGTGTCACAACTTTTTTTGTTTACTCTCTAGTGTAAATAAAAAAATCCACCTCTCTTTCTATTACAAAACCCTAAGTGTTCCATTAAAAATTTATGATTTATAAAGTGTTTCACAATAGAGTAAGTTTGGGAAACGCTGTGTTAGACACACAACTAACTCTACAATGAAGTGTAATGCAGTAATACCTCGGATAAAGTTTACCTCGGATAACATTAAAATCGCATAACGTTAAGTAATATGGGGGGAGAATGGCACCAAATAACGTTAAGGTCCTATGGGAGGCATCAGATAACAACCGCTAAAGCCTGTGTGGTTACAATGTATCTCTATGGAGCTTTAACGTTATCCGATCCATCCCATAGGATTTTAACATGCATCGGATAACACTAAAAATCGGTTAACACCAAGACTTGTGGAACCAAGTCTTAGCGTTATCCGAGGTATTACTGTATACCATTAGCCCGACTGTACAACAACTAAGAAAAATGAAACTGCACACCAGTGATCAGGTTCCAGTTTCTGGTACAGAACTACAGTAGGATTGTGGCCCAAGTGCTATTAGTTGTATGGAAGTTTCTGGGTAACCAAAAAAACACACACCCTTATAATGAAATATCTACCAGATCATTTAAAGTCTAGTAAATCTGTTTTCTGCACCTAAAGCCTCTTTGCATGGCCCAACAGAGTAGCCTAAAATACTTCAACCCATTACGTAGGTACTTTTCAATCTACTGGCAGGAAATAAAGGAAGAGAGACAGATGGTTAATGATTATGGGCCAGGTTTCCTTATACTATCACTGTAGTAAATTGCCAATACTGTTCAATCTTCATACTATAAAAGTATACAGTAGTTTGTATCAGGAATGTAGAGATACTACAAATCTGACTGCAATTACCAGCCTGCATCTTTTTTCATCAGGAGCCCCCATAACAGGAGTGGCCAACCTTTTTATGCCATGGGCCTGACCACACCCCTGGCCTGGAAGCGGGCACATTTACGGCCGTCATAAATGCACCTACTTCCATATTTACGACAGCCACAGGCACATTTGTGCATGGGCGTTTTATGGCTGACATAAATGCACCTGCTTCCACTTCTAGGTGCAGCAGAGGGCCAGATGGAATGATGTTGCGGGCTAGGTCCAGCCCATGGGTCAAAGGTTCGGAACCCCTGCCCTATAAAGTACATTGCAGAAATCTAACCTGAAAATATAGGAACTATATTATGAAACCCAGATTAGAAAATTATGTATGCTCTTAACCAATAAAACATGACTGCTTCTACATTTCAACTTGGCAACTGTTGCACTCTAAAAAGTTAAATATTGCAATAAGCTAGCAGTAACCCTAACCTAAACCATAACCAAGAAACCAAACCCTTCTTACTGCAAACTCCATTCCACTAAGCACATTCCACCTATCTACAGTAAAACCCTGTATAACGATTTTAATTCGTTCTACAGGCCTGTTCGCTGTACGATTTTTTTCATTGTACGGTTTTTCCTATGGAAAAAATCAAACAACTATTTTTTTCCGCTAAGCGGTTTTTCCCATTGAATATTCGTTGTACGCTTTTTTTCCATAGGGAAAACCATTATGTAGGGGGGCATTTTTTTAAAAACCCTATTCGTTATGTGTGGGGTTTTTTTTTGTGTTTTTTTGTTTGTTTTTTGCTATATGGGGTGTTAGTTATACAAGGTTCCACTGTACTATTAATTCAGACCAGATGCTAGGCATGTATCTGGTAACAGAACTGCCTGCTAAAGCCATTAACACTACAAAAACCTGCCCCACAAGACTAGGGAAGAAAAGTCTGCCCTACCAGCACTACACCATCATCAAACACTGGATTTAGGCATAACACTGCTGAATAAATTCTATGAAATATCTATTAGGGCCACAGCTCAAGAAAGGAGGATTGACTAATCAAGTAATGCTCTCAGGAAGAGATCAAAATTAAAAAATCAGCATAGTGCTTTCCTGTCTGTAAACAACTACAGATTACATCTCAACTTTTCAGAGCAGGTTTTCTTCATTAATTATTTGTTTTGATCAAATTCTTATTTACCTATGGAAACATCTGATTTCTATACAGACATAAAAATAATTTAATAACTTACTAATTCCAAAACTAAACAGATATAACACGACATTAGATTGCAAAAAAGCTCACAGCTATAACCGAATATGACACAATTATATGTGGACATAAAATGAGTGCTTTATAAATTTCATTTTGTTTTCTTGCTAGTGGAAGTAGCTAGAATTATCTTTAAAAGGATAAAAGCTAAACCTTTCAAGTGCCTGTTTTTTAATTTGTTTAACTAAATTATTTATATCCCCACCCAATTTCGCAATATTTCAGACTACAAAGTTGTGTAAAGCAATCTGAAAACAAAAGATATTTAAAACACAAAATTTGAACAGTCAAACATTATAAACATGAGAATCATTGCACTAAAACCTCGTGCAGGCCATGATGCTCAATCCCTAAAAGCTATGATAAATAAGTATGTCTTGACTTGGCAATTCCAATATTAGGAAATTATTTTGATTTTTAAATTGTTATAACACTTTTTAAAATGTTCAGGTTTTATTGCCAAATTATACTGATAATATTCCACCGTTAAGAGACTGCCTTACAATTTTCCAGCTAAGTTGTAAGTTTTTCAATAGTCAGTACTAATTTCAACACCAATACCATGAGACTTACCCTCAGGAGGTTCAGCATCTAAGTCACCAAAAACCTCATCCTGGTAGCGGAATATGTCATTATGTACATAAAACTTATTTGCAACAGACCCCTACAGATGACACAAAGGAAGAATAAAGTTCAGCTTATCATTCTCACTGTATTTAGTACTAACATAACAATTGGGTTTTAACCTTCCAACATTTGTTTATGTCATAAAACAGTCAGTCCAACACTGTTTTTTGTTAACTGTGTCATACAGAAACACTTTTGTCATGGAGGCAACTACTAATTCCTAAGCTATTATGAACATATTACTTAGCACACAGACATTATAGCTTTAGACATTCTCAAGAAAACAGCTAGAATATGCCATTCTTCACTTTGGGAAAATATAAATATACTGTGGCTTAATACATCATGAACGTTCAATAGAGTCAGAGCAAGAATGAAATGACTTGACCCTGTGGGAAAAGCAGATCCTCAAAACACAATCACTATACAAGTGAATTTCATTGGACACAATGGGACATACATGATGAGAAGATCCAAGGGCTAGGCAACCATTTTGGTTTGATCACAAAATCTAATGAATAACACAAAACATAACATCTGCTTTTTCTTGCTTCCTTACAAAAAATGAAACTTTAAGGCTAGCAGTACTTTCATCTTACAAATATTGTTATCTGTCCCGCCATTTTTGTGGGGCGCAGAACAAAATGAATTACTGAACACTTATTTAGAGAAATAAGTTAAGGCACTTTTGAGCATTACACAAATCCAGAAACAAATGCTAGGGTCGTATATAGATGAAGAATCTATCACAGTACTCTCTTTGGCATCCTCCATCCTAAAATCTTAACATAAGTTAAATCCTCTCAACCTACCTCAGGAGCAAGGACAAAGGTTTGCATAAACCTTCTCATGGGTTGTGTGTTATTCGAAAGTTCACCCATGACTTGTACAACAACACCATCATTAATAGTGGCATGAGCATCCACATGGCGAATTTTTGTGCGGCAATCCTTGAAGTTCAGTGACAATACTTTCTTGTGGATATCCTAGAGAAATTATAATAGAAAAATATAATCTGAGAAAGATTAAATCCAAAAAGGATGTAAGATATAAAACAGAAGTGAAATGGACTCAATAACTAATAATTATGAGACATAAAGTTGCTTCTGACTTACATTGATCTTCACTGTACTCAGAAGAAGTCTACCAGTACTTTCCTACAGGAGATGCCCCTTCGATATGGGGTACCCTCGCCTCTCCTATTTAATATCTGCATGAAACCCCTGGGCGAGATCATTCGTTCCCACGGGGTGAAGTATCATCAATATGCAGATGATACCCAGTTATATATCTCCACCCATGGGGAACCAAGCAATGCAGTGGAAGTCCTTTCCCAAGTGCCTGGAGGCTGTCAGTGTCTGGATGGGGGACAATGGGCTTCAGCTGAATCCTGGCAAGACTGAGTGGTTGTGGGTGGGAGGTCCTGCGTTATCTCAGGAGCTACCATCTTTAGTCCTGGATGGGGCAGTTTTGCACCAAACAGACCTGGTGTGCAACCTGGGGGTCCTCCTGGACTCTCGACTCCTGCTTGATGAGCAGGTGGCAGTCACGGCCAAGAGGGCCTTTGCACAACTTCATGTCATTCGCCAGTTACAACCGCTCCTAGATCAGTACTCCTTGCTCATGATCACACACTCTGGTCACCTCCAGACTTGATTACTGTAATGCGCTCTACATAGGGCTGCCCTTGACGACTATTCGGAGGTTTCAACTGGTCCAGAATGCAGCTGCGCTGGTGGTGATGGGGTGTGGGCGGTATGCACACATGCCTCACCGCTGTTTCAGGAGCTGCACTGGTTGCCAGTATGTCTCTGGGTGCAATTCAAGGTGCTGGTGATCACCTTTAAAGCCCTAAATGATAGTGGGCCAGGATACTTAAGAGACTGCTTCACCCCAAGAACATCTGTCCGTCCCACCAGAGTGGACCGGAGAGGTTCCCTAGTTGTTCCATCAGCCAGAGGCACATATAAATGTTAGGCCCAGGGTTATTTTGGTGGATTCATGGTGTTGTCTATCCTCCCCTAACCTCTCATTTAAAACCTAGTGTCTTCAATTAACTCTTTTGTTATAGGTTAAAAAACGTTTTCTAGTTCATGACTACTTTCTTTACTTAAACTGACACCAAATAATTTGAGATACCTGGGGATAAATATTTCAAATAAGTGTGATGAACTTAAGAAACTGGATTATGAAAAACAAGGAAAGGAAATTAAAGACAAAATACAATAATATAAAAAGCTGAATTTATCTTGTTTTGGCAGGGTTGCGTTATGTAAAATGAAATTATTGCCAAAACCTAATTTTTTTGTTTGATGCTCTGCCAATTCAACTTAAGGAAAAGGAAATTATGACTTTTCAAAATTTGTTGAATAACTATTGCAATGGAGGGAAAAGACCAAGAACTGTTAAGTATTTTTCAGAATGTTTATATTATGCTTTACTGCAAAATTATTACATAAATGCTTACAGACTGGCCATGGACAGCATCTGCTGGTTTTCCATTTGAATCCAAGCCACCATGCACATAAGAAGAATTCTTTCCATAAAACCTATAGGGAGGGGGAGAGATGAAAATTTCACATATGTACAAAATCCATTATATTAAGTTTGTTGCAATGAAAATATAAAGTACACCATTGTATCTCAATTTCTGCAGCTGTTCTTTGGCAAAAATATATCTTTTCAATTGTCTGTGTTAAAGGAACAACAGGACACCAGTATGCCTTTAGCAGAGGGTCTCACATAAAAATATTACCTTGTTGCTATAATCTGAAAGTAGATGCACACATCCCCTCTTTTAAAAATAAAAAAATCCACAAGCCGGTTTATTTTATATAATTCTTAACTAGTCTTTTACAATAGAAAGATTCTCCTATTTGGCGAAAGAACTTTGTCTTTCCCATAACTTAGATAAAAATTAACTCAGCAGACTGCCTCTGGAAGGAACACAGATTGTTCAACTTCTCTTTTCCTTGCCTAGAGAAAGGTTTCTGGAGATGCTGAAGATTCCTTAAAAGAAACTTAATTGGAAACTACTTTTGCATGGCACCGAAGGAAACACGTTTTCCAAAAAGCACTGTAATAATCAAAGCTCACCTGCATCACGCTGCCTTCAAATTTTGGTACCCGACTGTACTAACCTTTGGTTCAAATTATAATTATTTGTTTTTTGGCAAATTTTAACATGTGAGAAAGAGACATCTTTGATTTTTGTGAAGGGAAATATCACTTTTAATCCAGAACATGTGCACGGTTTTTTACCGTGTTGAAAGACTCCTCCTGCCTTGCAGAGAGAGAGAGTGTGTGTGTGTGCACGCACACACACACACAGACAGACACACACTATACAGTCAAACCTTGCACAACGAGCGTTTCGCTTAACGAAAAACTCGCACAATGAGCAAGATTTTGCTAAGCGGTCCGACTCGCATAGCAAATTTTTCACTATGCAAGTCGGACTTTTCCTTATGGAAAAACTCGTATAACGAGCGTTTCTATGGGGAAAACTCACATAGCAAAATTTTTTGTAAAAATTGTAAATACTAATCTGCTTTTCCCAAGAAATAAAAAAATATGCCGAAATAAAACATACTTTACCTATGCAGGTAGTCTGGTGCCTGATTCAGCAGAGTATAGTACTGCCTCACAAACTCCCGCCCAACCAGCAGGGGACTTGGCTTCTCCATCACCATTTCTTTGGTCAACTGAAAACTGAACACCAGAACTTTCATCACAATGTAAACAATGCTCATACATTGTCAAGTGAAGTTTAGATAACTGTAAATAACTCCCCCCCCCTCCCCATAGTAGTCAGCTAACCTCAAGCTTTCAAAGATAAGGAGCAAGACAATTTACTGTATTTGCTCGCATATAACACCCACTTTTTTCCATTTAAAATACAATGGGGGAAATGGAGTGTGTCCTATATTGTACGTAGTGGTCTACAGTCGGCTATTTTGATAATAACGGGGTATGTCTTATACTCCAATGTGAGTTGTACCCTGGCAAATACAGTAATCCAAGTCTCTCAGAAATACAAGTATTCCACAATGACAAAAAGTGCAAAAGAGTATGGAAATCCTCTTGAAGAATGTAAGAAGTTATTTGTGGTACCATTAAGTCCTGTTTACTATGTATTATTTCAAGGTTGCTCAGTTGAAGTTCAGCATCCAGAAAAGATGGCAATGGTTTTGAACTAAAATGCACAGGAAATCATCTAAATTTGAGTTGCACACAGCCTTTCAACTAAAGATCTACAAACTTTGATTTGGTTTTCTACCATCTCCTATAGCTTCGCAATACAGTAATACCTCGGAAAATGTTTACCTCAGATAACGCTAAAATTGCATAACGTTAAGTAATCTGGGGAGGAGAATTGGATCGAATAATGTTAAGGTCCTATGGGATGGATCGGATAACAACCACTAAAGCCTGTGCTGTTACAATGTATCTCTATGGAGCTTTAACATTATCTGATCCATCCCATAGGATTTTAACATGCATCAGATAACACTAAAAATCGGATAACACCAAGACTTGTGGAACCAAGTCTTAGCGTTATCCGAGGTATTACTGTACACTCAAAGTAACAGAAAGTAACAGCAAGGTCTCATTTCACCTCATCCTACTTATGTGAAATAATAGTTTATTCTAATATTTTAAACCAGGGGTGACCAAACTACGGCCCATGGGCCAGACTTGGCCCATAGTTACAAATCATCCAGCCCTCACCATCCTTGCTGCTACTAGAACCATAAGTAAAATGCAACCGCACATGCACAAAATGCTGCTGGAAGCAGACGTAAAGCATGCCCGCGCATATGTAAATGCGGCCGTAAATGCACTTGGGACTGTTGTAAACACATTTACGACAGCCACAGATGTGTTTTACAACAGGGAACCACGTGACTGGTCTGCTCAACCACGTGACCAGCCCATGGCACGAAGTTTGGGAACCCCTGCTTTAAACAGTGATGAAGTATTTAAACAGTGAAACAACATATATCTTTATTCCCAATGAACTTGGATGTGATTGACAGGGTTACCTAATTCCACACTGAAATTAAACCCATAGGGGAAAATGTCAGCTATGAGGAACTCCACACACTCAACCTACAAGAGAGTGTTATAAAATTATATAGTAAACTAAGATCATTGTTTGTTATACAGCTGGCCTCGAGAAAAGCAAATTCCCCTCATTACTTCTCCTCTGCAAAACCTTTCTTCTTCTATAGCTCAGGACAAGACAAGAGCTCCCTCTTCTTCAAAGAGAGAGGGTGATGACAGTTCCTCAAGTGAAGTTTAGAACCAGTGCAGGACTGTACTGCTTCTGCCTACATGAAAGTGAAATAAGACTACGGTCAATAACAGTACAGGGTACTTGGGGGAGAGAAAAGGTCAAAGCCAGACAAAAATAATAGCTGGATACTAGCCAAGCCACTGATATTCACTTTGAACCTTCATTCTGACTATGCCTTCAAGACCCATAAGAAAGTGGTACCACTGTCTCAAACAAACCTTAATTTAACAAATTTAGGTTGTGTCCAAGTTTAACTACTGCTCCTTCACCCAACACCTATAGCTAGGCAAGAAGCCTACTAAGGTTCAGAAATAGAAGCAGGGGGCCTAACTTTTGCATCCACATAACATAGAAAAAGCACAATTCTTTCTTATTGTGAATAATCCTGCTTACTTGTAGATGCTGACAAATCACTGTTCTTTGGATCACCTGCATCAGTGGCTACTCAAACTAAGCTTTCTATGGCTCTCCAGGTAATGCAGGGATCCTAATTTACATTACAGTACAAAATGCGAAGAGAAAGCCCACGGTTTTGTTAGGAACTCCCATTCACAGGAGGCAAGTGGGAGCCCTTGAGCCAAATTACTGTGACAAGTAAACCTGGCTTGTATGAATATAACCATATTTATGCAGAGTATGATGCCATCTTCATTACGGCACCAAAACAATGGATCGGGCAAACCAAAACAGGGCCAACTATATATCAGTACACTAGTACCCCGAATAACGTTATGACTTGGTTCCACAAGTCCCGTCGTTATTCGGTTTTTAACGTTGTGCGATACATTGAACACACAATGTTAAAAAAAGCCCTGTTTCCCTGGAGGCTGCAGGAAGCGAGAACATCGGGATTTGAATCCTGACATTTTGGCTTGCTGCTGCCTCCAGGGAGGTGGGAAAACTTTGGAAACAGCTTGGAGCGGGTTTCCCCACCTCCCTGGACCCGGCCGGGGGGGGGGGGTCAGAGACCCCAAAATTGGTAAAAAAAAGTCCGGTTTTTTTTACCAATTTTGGGGTTTCTGACCCCCCCGCCGGGTCCAGGGAGGTGGGCAGACCCGATCCAAGGTGTTTCTGGGCTTCCCCGACGTCCTGAGCCAGTGCAGCAAGCCAGAATGTCAGGATTCGAATCCCAACGTTCTCGCTTCCTGCAGCATAAAAGAGGGTGGGGGAAGTTCAAAATTAGCGCACATCAGCTCTAGGGAGGTCGGGAGACCCGATGCGTGCTAATTTTGAACTTCCCCCACCCTCTTTTATGCTGCAGGAAGCCAGAATGTCGGGATTCGAATCCTGACATTCTGGGTCGCTGCACTGGCTCAGGACATCGGGGAAGCCCAGAAAAAGCTTGGATCGTGTCTGCCCACCTCCCTGGACCCGGCGGGGGGGGGGGGTCAGAGACCCCAAAATTGGTAAAAAAAAACGTCCGTTTTTTTTTACCAATTTTGGGGTTTCTGACCCCCCCCCCCGCTGGGTCCTGGGAGGTGTGGGGACCCGATCCAAGGTGTTTCTGGGCTTCCCCGACGTCCTGAGCCAGTGCAGCAACCCAGAATGTCGGGATTCGAACTCTGACATCCTGGCTTGCTACACTGGCTCAGGACGTCGGGGAAGCTCAGAAAAAGCTTGGATCGTGTCTGCCCACCTCCCTGGACCCGGCGGGGGGGTCAGAAACCCCCAAATTGGTAAAAAAAACGTCCTTTTTTTACCAATTTTGGGGGGTCTGACCCCCCCGCCGGGTCCAGGGAGGTGTGGGGACCCGATCCAAGGTGTTTCTGGGCTTCCCCGACGTCCTGAGCCAGTGCAGGAAGCCAGAACGTCGGGATTCGAACTCTGACATTCTGGCTTGCTGCACCGGCTCTGGACGTCGGGGAAGCCCAGAAACACCTCCAGAGAGATCAGAGGACCCGATATACAGCTGCAGGGTGGCTGGGGAAGCTGACGGGGACTCCCTGTCGGCTTCCCTAGCCACCCGCCCATGCCTCCGCAGCTGTGGGGTGGCTGGGTAAGCCGATGGGGGAGCCCCCCGTCAGCTTTCCAGCCTCCCCACCCCTGCCTCCGTAGCTGCAGGGTGGCTGGGAAGCTGAACGGAGAACCCCGTTCAGCTTTCCACCCACCCTGCTGCTAAGAACGACTGTATCGTGTAACGTTAAAATCGCGTTACTCAATACAAGATGTTTCCGAAAATCTTGTAACGTTATGCGGTTTTAACGATATACGGTACTCGCGTTATACGGGGTATTACTGTATTATAATTAAGGTAAACCCACTTTGCAAGTGTTTCTGAACCTGGAATGTTAGCTACATTTGCTACTTCTAAAAGAAACTGTGGTTTGTTGTACAAAATGTCAAGATTTAACAGTATACAAACATTTTTTTCTACAAACACAGAATAACAGAAAGAAAAGAACCTTAATTTTAAAAAATTTTGTTCCTGTTGTTTGTGGTAGGCAAGCTTGTAAAAAACTAGAAAGAACAGCAACAAATGTAATGAATCCTACTCACTATCAAGCCACAAATAATGAAAAATGCAGTGACTGCTGAAACCAAACACTGATCTCCTCTCACTGGCTAAAAGATAATAAAATGCTGCTTTTCCCAATTACAGTACTAACCAAAAATATGTACAGTAAAACCCCGAGTTACAGGAAAAAAGGTTCCATGGTCTTTTTCGTAACTTGAAAAAATGGACAGAAAACTTAGAAAATCCAGCAACAAACAGCAACTGGCAGCCATTTTGGCGCCGAAATTCCAGACAAATAAATCACTCCAACTCCTCTCCAACTCCTCTACTGCGACCTATAGGGCTCAGAAAGTCTGCATGTGTTTTTTAAGAAACCTCCCAAGGTGCAATACACTCTGGGGAATCAGATTATGTAACCTGAAGCAAACCCATTGGGAAAATGGCATTTTTTGCTTAACTCAGAGGAACACAGAGGAAAAAGGATTAATTTGTAACTCAGGACATGGAGTTCAGCGCAGAACCATTTTGTCAGTCAAATTTTTTGTAAGTAGGGGCATCCGTAAGTCGGGATTTTACTGTATTTCATAGATAGTATATAACCAATGAAGAGTTGGTGCTATTTGCCATGAATGCTATAAAAATACTAGAAGCATCAAATCTCAGCACATTTTACAAGAGTATAGAATGTTGTCATTTCCAAAAAATAATAATAATTGAAGCTTAATGGCTCCAATTTGGGATTTGCATATTAGCTGTATTGCCCCCATGCCACAACAATATAAAAAGTATTTTAAATACAGTAATACCCCGGTTAATGTGTGCACCGCACAATGTTAAAACCAGGTAACATCGGGGCTTTGGAGGACTTTTGCACCGCACAACGTTAACTTAACATTGTGATGCAAAAGCTTTCCTCCAATTTCCCCCCGAGAACTCTGCCCCAAAGCCCACCGGCCTGCGGGCTTTGGGGCAGAGCTCGCCGGAGGTCCCCTTGCTGTCCCAAGGCTTACCTCAGAAAAGCAAGGGGGCCTCCGCAGACTCAAGCATCCAATACCCAGTTAAGGGAATCAGGCATTGGACGCCCGCCTTGCCTTCCCCAAAAGGAAACCGGCGATCAGAGCACCCAAACGTCAGCTTCCTTTCGTGGAAGGCAAGGCAGGCTGCCTGACTCACCTTTCACGAAAGGTAGCCAGCGATCGTAGCGCCCAAATGCCAGCTTCCTTTCGTGGAAGGCAAGGTGGGCCACCCAACTCACCTTCCCTAAAAGGAAGCCTGCAATTGGAGTGCCCAAATGTCAGCTTCATTTCGTGGAAGGCAAGGTGGGCTGCCTGACTTGCCTTACCCAAAGAAAGCCGACGATCCCACGTTCAGACCGCTGGTTTCTTTTGGGCGAGAGCGGTCATGCGCCCTCTCACCCAAAGGAAACGGGCGATCCCACACTCAGACCACTGGTTTGTGGATGCACACCCTCTCAGCCAAAGAAAACCGGTGATCCGACAGAGGCAACGCTCGCCGGCGAGCCAAGCCCCAAAGTTGACAGGGGCTGGTCTCCGCCTGGAAAGGTGCTTCCCAGGCGGAGACCAGTCCTGCCAACTTTGGGGCTTGGCTCAATCCGCCTGCCTCTTTGGAAAGGATAGTAGGGATTCAATGCATAAAATCCCTGCTGCCCTTTCCAAAGAGGCAGGTGGATCGATCCCAGGTTCCCTTTCCTCTTTGGAAAGGGAACTGGGCTGGTTTTTTTAACATTGTGCAATCAATGTATTGCACAACGTTAAAAACCGGATAATGTTAAGTCTTGTGGAACCAAGTTTTAGCGTTATCCAGGGTATTACTGTATTTATGTTGTGAACTTAAACTGCAAACTATCAGAGAAATAAACCTGCTAAATCAAATTAAACCTATCTCAAAGTCAACATCCACAGAATTGATGATTAAAATATAATTTCTAAGCCCGAAGAATTCTTTAGAAAAGAAACATCTGAAAAACTGCAGATGTGGGAGAACTGGATGTCAGAAAACAAGAACAGATCCAGACCACACTGCTACATGTTGTTTCAGGTCCCATATTAAAGTTATTCTCACATTTAGAAATTGAATATTCCATCACAAAGGGACACAATTACTTTTATCTACTATATAAGTATTTTGACCAAGATTAAGCATATTTTGAAGGCTATTTTTCTATTCACAGGATTACAAAAAGCTAATGGCAGGAGCTAAGACAGACGGGAGCTCATTCCGTCCTGCAGTACTCGGGAATCGAACTGCTGACGTTCCACCTCCCAGTCAGCGTCTTAGTGACTTGAGCCACTGCAGTCCCTTAGTTACTTCTTAAAATAATAGATATTTTTTAAGAAAAAACCTGCATTACTAAGGTCATTCTTCTAACAATATTCAAATAATTATTGTTATTTGTTGTGGGAACTTATTTGATATCATGGGTGTGAAAGTGACCCAGAGCGTTTCATGGTCTGTTGCTCTAAATCAGTGGTGCCCAAACTAAGGGCCCGGTGCGGCCCCTGATGCCAATTCATCCAGCCCACGAACCTCTTGTTGCTCCTGGAAGCGGAAGTAAAACGCGCCCGTATGGGCGCATTTTACTTCCGCTTCCAGGAGCGACGAAGGCTTCGCAGGCCAGATGAATTGGCATTGGGGGCCACACCCGGCCCCCGGGCCTTATTGACTGGCTCCCTGAACCAGATGATTGGCCCGCGGCCCAAAAAGTTTGGGCACCCCTGCTCTAAATGGATACAAGCCCAGAGTTCCAAACATTGCATTACCTGATCAGCTGAGGAGCTAATTCTGAGGGTGTGAGAACTTTAGTGATAAAGTAAGAAGAACTGGGAGAAAATGAGATTCCCGAAGAAGTGGTGAAATAGCAGGAAGAGAAAGACTTAAAAGAACAAATGGGATTGGAAGAAAAAGAGTGAGAAAAAGGAAAGAAGAGGAAGAATTGTACCCAGTGAAGAAAGTGGAAACCTTACCTCCAAGGTGGATTTACAACTTCATATGCAACCCATGGACAGGGGCTAGAGTGCAAAAGAAGATACAGTAATACCCCGGATAACGATTGCATCGGATAACGCTAGAATCAGATAACAATGCAAGATTTTTCGAAACCATTAAGACCAAAAGTACCACCCACATGCACTTAACTATGTTCTAGTTGCAAGTAACCTCAGTAAAATATGCATATGATAGATGTATGATCTTGGTTACTTAGCAACTGATTTTAAAGACAGAAATCGAATTTATTTGCTATTTATCACTTCATAAGTGAACATCCCAAAGAATATCTGCTTTTATAGTTGTCCTTATGTATACAGTACAGTAAAACCTCATATAACACTAAAATCTGGTTCCACAAGTCTTCGTGTTATATGATTTTTAGTGTTATCTGATCCTCTATGGGATCCATAGAGATACATTGTAACCACACAGGCTTTCGCGGTTGTTATCTGAAGCATCCCATAGGATCTTAATGTTATCTGATGCAATTCTTCCCCCAGATTCCTTGATGTTATGCGATTTTAGTGTTATTCGATACTAATGTTATATGAGGTATTACTGTATATTGTAAGCCACCCTGAGTGGTGCTCAAATCAAAAGGGTGGGATATAATAAATAAATAAATAATCTGATCACACAAGGGCAGGGGTTCACAACCTTTTCAAGCTAGGGCTTGATCACGCTCTCGCAGTCACCTTCGAGGGCTGGACAACCATTTTCCCCTGCTTTTACAATGGGATGTGTGTAGCCATTTTGTCACAACAGCTTCAAAGAGGTGGTCATTTTGTTTCTTGAATGATCTTGGAGGGGTAAGGGCCACATGAAATGGTGTCACAGGCCGGATATGGTCCACAGGCCTTAGGTGCGGAATCGATTCACAAGGGCTTCATTCCTCATGCAAAAGCAAAGATAAGCAAAAGACAGTGGCAGCAGCCAACTATATTCTTTTCCATGTAAATTACCTCTTTACTCTCTCCCATCATTTCTATCTTTTACAACTTACGTTATTACTTACAAAGAAAAAAGACTGAACTCAAAATAGTAAACCCACAAAGCAGACACCTTAGAAGAACCTAATTTAAATTATTAGTTTGCCTTAAGGTAAAGGTTTCCTTTGCTCGAAAGCCAGTCGTATCCAACTCTAGGGGTCAGTGCTCATCTCTGTTTCTAATCCGAAGAGCCAGCATTGTCTGCTTCTGCAGATGTTTCTATGGTCATGTGGCAGGCATGACTAGACACCAGAGCACATGGTACGCTGTTACCTTCCCACCAAAGTGGTCCCTATTTATCTACTTGCAATTTCTTGCTTTTGAACTGCTAGGTTGGCAGGAGCTGGGACATAGACGGGAGCTCATTCCGTCCTGCAGTACTCGGGAATCGAACTGCTGACCTTCCGCCTCCCAGTCAGCGTCTTAGTGACTTGAGCCACTGCAGTCCCTTAGTTACTTCTTAAAATAATGAAAAATGATAATGGTAATCAAGTACCAATAGTGAACCATAATTCTCACTATTCATCGAACAATAATTTCACCTTGAAAAATAAAATACTGTACAGTAATACCCCGGATAATGTGAGTACCGTATAGCGTAAAAACCGCATAACGTTACAAGATTTTTGGAAAAATCTTGTATCGAATAACGCGATTTTTAACGTTATCCGATACAGTCGTTCTTAGCAGCAGGGTGGCTGGAAAGCTGAACGGGGTTCTCCGTTCAGCTTCCCAGCCACCCTGCAGCTACGGAGGCAGGGGTGGGGAGGCTGGAAAGCCGACAGGGGGCTCCCCTGTCGGCTTCCCCAGCCACCCCACAGCTGCGGAGGCAAGGGAGGTGGCTAGGGAAGCCGACAGGGAGTCCCCGTCAGCTTCCCCAGCCACCCTGCAGCTATAGATCGGGTCCTCTGATCTCTCTGGAGCAGGCAGGGGACCCGATCCAAGCTGTTTCTGGGCTTCCCCGACGTCCTCAGCCAGTGCAGCAAGCCAGAATGTTGGCATTCAAACTCTGACATTCTGGCTTGCTGCACTGGCTGAGGACGTCGGGGAAGCCCAGAAACAGCTTGGATCGGGTCTCCACACCTCCCTGGACCCGGCGGGGGGGGTCAGAGACCCCAAAATTGGTTTTTAAAACAAGTCAATTTTTTTTACCAATTTTGGGATCTCTGACCCCCCCCCCCCCCGCTGGGTCCAGGGAGGTGGGGAAACCCGATCCAAGCTGTTTCTGGGCTTCCCCGACGTCCTCAGCCAGTGCAGCAAGCCAGAATGTCAGAGTTCGAATCCCATTTTTTTTACCAATTTTGGGGTATCTGACCCCCGCCGGGTCCAGGGAGGTGGGGAGACCCGATCCAAGCTGTTTCCAAAGTTCCCCCACCTCCCTGGAGGCTGCAGCAAGCCAAAATGTCAGGATTCAAATCCCAACGTTCTGGGTTGCTGCAGCCTTCAGGGAAACAGGGCTTTTTTTAACATTGTGTGATCAATGTATCGCACCGTTAAAAACCAGATAACGACGGAACTTGTGGAACCAAGTCATAACGTTATCCGGGGTACTAATGTACAGGTTTTAGTATACATTCAGTATTAAGTAACAGAAACACAAAGAAAGCCTCTGTACTGCCACTTAACATGCAGTCCTATGCATGCCTATTTCAGAAGTCAGAGGTGTGGTTTGTTTTTTAAATATTTCCAATATGTAATTACAAGACCTGGGTACTAGATGTCACTATATACAACACAGTTTCCCTACTTTCCCTAGTTTCAATCACACACAGTAGTCTTTGAAACAAATTTTCCATGAATATGATGGATCTACTGTAGCCTTATAATTTTTAATGAAAAAACTTACTTGATGAAAATTACATTTAATACTTCTTCACTATTTTTATCTAGCTGTTGCCTTTCTTCTCAAATTGAATCTAAGGCAGCACACAATACAGTTACAAAAATATATATCGTATTTTTCGGACTATAAGGTGCACCTGACCATAAGACGCACCCAGTTTTTAGAGCAGGAAAACAAGAAAAAAAATATTCTGAACCTAATAGTACCGGTACACTAAAATAACAGTTCAAAAGCAAGAAATTGCAAGTACAGTACAGTAAAACCTCGAGTTACAAATAAAATCAGTTCCATGGCCTTGTTCATAACTCAAATTTGTTCGTAACTTGAGGTATCTCTATTCGGATAAAGAAAAAGCCCCGCCCCACCTCCAAAATGCAAAACACACACACCCCTCCAAAAATCAATCAAACCACCCAAAAACAACAGCAGCATTGAAAGGAAAGCAAGCAAAAACACTGTTCATTACCTGAAAGAGGCTTTGAAAATGGACAGAAAACTCAGAAAAAATCAGCAAGAAACAGCAACCAGCAGCCATTTTGGCACTGAAACTGCAGACAAAGAAATCACTCCAAGTGCTCTACTGCCACCTACAGGGCTCAAAAAGGCTGCATGTGTGCAATGCACTCTGGGGAATCAGATTATGTAGCCTGAAGCAAACCCATAGGGGAAATGGCGTTTTTTGCTTCACTGGAGGCAACAGAGGAAAAAGAATTAATTCGTAATTTGGGGCATGTTCGTAACTTGAGGCATGGATTTCAGTGCAGAACCAATTCGTAAGTCGAATTATTCGTAAGTAGGAGCATTTGTAAATCAGGGTTTTACTGTAGATAAATCACGCTACCAAGGTGATGCGCAAGATAATACAGGATAGACTGCAGCAGCACGTGGAGAGAGAATTACCAGAAGTGCAGTGAAATAAAAAGGCGACTGATTCTTGGGAGACAAGCTATCAGAAACCTGGGGGACACAGTGAAAAGTAGACATCACCTTGCAAACAAAAATTTGTATAGTCAAAGCAATGGTATTCTTGGTGGTAATGTATGGTTGTGAAAGCTGGACCATTAGGAAAGCTGAGCACAGAAGAATAGGTACCTTTGAGATGTGATGTTGGAGGAGAGTTTTGAGAGTCCCCGGACAGCAAGGAGAACAAATAGGTCAATCTTAGAAGAAATCAATCCTGACTGCTCCTTAGAAGGTCAAATAGTGAAGATAACTATGTAGTACTTTGGACATCAAATGAGAAGAGAGGATTCACTTGAGAAAGCCTTGATGCTGGGAAAGGTGGATGGCAAAAGAAGGGGGAGGCCAAAAATGAAATGGCTAGATGGCATTGTAGATGCAATGGGCACAAAGCTGGGCGGGCGGAGGAGGATGGTGGAAGTCAGAGGTGCCTGGAAGACAATGGTCCATAGGGTCGGAATCAACTGTGCGACTGAAAAACCAAAAAAAAAAAAATAGGGACCACTTCAGTAGGAAGGTAATAGCGTTCGGTGCGCTCCGTTGACTAGTCATGCCTGCCACATGACCATGGAAATGTCTGCAGAAGCAGACGGCACTGGCTCTTCAGCTTTGAAACAGAGATGAGCATTGAACCCGAGTCGAATAGGACTGGTTTTCAAGCAAGGGAAACCTTTACCTTACTAAAATATTTATTAAAATAAAGCAAAATACGTACCTAGCCCCCCCATCTAGGCTCGCCCCCCTCTAGGCACTCAAATCCAAAAGGCTCCAAAATCCACAGCAGCCCTCCTTACCCTGAAGGTCACAACGGCATCCAGAGCACTTCCCATGTGGCGCCAGTGCCAACTTCTCTCCACTGCTTCCTCTGGCTCCTGCCCGGCCTTGCACTTTCTCCTTGTTGTCCTGAGCATGGATCTGCTTGTCTCCAAGGCAGCAGAAACCCCTGCCAAATTGGATCAGTGCCTTGTTAAAATTTGTGTCCTGTCTTTGAAATCCGCGCCATTAGGGACCCACAGCACTGAGGGAGTCTGGGAAATTTAGTCATTGCCGCAAGGTCCCTAATGCTGAGGATTTCAAAGACAGGACACAACGAAAAACTTTTTCAAGGCACCAATCCAGTTTGGCAGGAGTTTCTGCTGCCTTAGGGATGAGCAGATCCACGTTCAAGACAACAGGGAGAAAGTGTGACCACTGCTGCTGTAAGTGACATCAGGCGGGTGGGGGTGGGTGTGCAGCCCTGCCCTGCACCTTTGGACCATAAGGTGCACCCTCGTTTCCCCCCACTTTGTTTTTTTTGGGGGGGAGTGGGTCTTATTGTCAAAAAAATGGTAAAATACAATAAAGCTTTTAACATTAAACAGAATTTCATTATTAGAATAGTAATTATAAACTAAAAGCTAAGTATCTTGATGAAAATACTAACAGTAGTTTGATTTTAAGAAAAGAAAGAAAACTATTACAAGTGGCACCTCGCTTAAAGAGCATAATACGTTCCACAGGATTGCTCTTTAAGCGAGTTTGCTCTTTAAGCGAAACACCATTGTAAGTGACCAATTGTGACTTCTGATGGGGGGATTAAAAACCCCAATTTAGTTAAGTGAGGTTTTGGTTGGTTGTTAAGCAAGGCGACCATTCAGAGAAAATTCTGCTCTTTGAGTTATTCTTTAAGCAAGGCACTTTTTATGTGAGGTTTTACTGTACATCAGTTAGTCTTATGATGTATGGAGATAAACAGCCAAAGACCTCCCTGAATGTAAAAGTCTTTGTCAGCAGATGGACAGCAGGGAAAGAGCAAACCTAGCCTCTTTTGCAAAATTTCCATAGCCCAGGAAAATCTCTCAGGTCCCTACCAACCAGGCCACTGAAGGCCATGGAACCAGAGGAAAGTGTCTCCTCTTATTTCTCTGGGAAAAACAATCTTTGATATAAACTGGACACAAGTCATACCACAGGACTTTATAGATCATAACCCGTATTTTGAAATATACCCAGAAACAGACCAGTAGTCAATTATGATGCCATAGGAAATGCTCCCCCCCCCCCTTACAAATCATCTGAAGTCTGGCTTGCAGTGTTTTGCACCAAAGTCTCTAAAGTCAGCCGTATACAGACCATGTTACAGTACACAAGGTAAGACGCCACTAAGGCATGCGTCATTATAACTAAGTCTAGAACTGGAACAACTGACATGTCAGCTTTAAATTGATACACCAGCTTTAACTGTACAACTGAATTCCTGGTCAAAAACACTGATCATCAGGACTCAATACCAACCAAGCTGCAAACCTGAATTGTCAAGATATTTAGGACACATTCAAAATTGATATGGAAGACATGAAATTTTGAGTGACTACTTGTAAGATGGCCTTCAGCACAGATACTGAAATACCCCACACTAAAAGCTGAGGGAACTCAAGTACTGTACAGTAAAACACCGGATAACGCTAAAACTTGTTATCCGATTTTTAATGTTTTCCGATGCATGTTAAAATCCTATGGGATGGATGGATAAAGTTAAAGCTCCATAGAGATACATTGTAACCGCACAGGCTTTAGCGGTTGTTATCCGATCCATCTCATAGGACCTTAACGTCAATCGATCCAATTCTCCTCCCCAGATTACTTAATGTTATGTGATTTTAGTGTTATCTGATCCAATCGTTATCCGGTGTTTTACTGTATTACCAACAAATTTCACTTCACTAACTCAGGAACTGAGATCTTGCCTGCTGTTACACACAGAATCCTGGCAGGTAGAACTGGGAGTTTAATCCAGCCAGGACTCTATAACACATCCAACATTGATCTTACATTAACATGTGAAATTATCAATGGGTGTTGATCTCCCTTTCACTGATATAGAATTTACCAGCAGCACTTTCAGCCCAGAGGGAGGGATGGGATTTTACTATACAGCGGTACCTCGGATAACATTTACCTCAGATAACCCTAAAACCAGATAAAGTTGGGGAATTTGAGGCAAACATTTGCATCACACATTTAGATAACTTGCGATGCAAATGTTTGCTTCAAATTTCCCAGCATTGATGTCTGCCCCAAGCCGGAAGGGCTGGAGACCAGCCCTGCGGGCTTTGGGGCAGAGATCTCCAGTGCGATAGCCGCTTGGATTAGGGGGAGAATCGGATACGCATTCCCATTCTTCCCCCCCAACCCAAGCTGTGATCACAGGGGGGCAGGTTGAATCTCTCTCGCTAACAGCGCTGGTTTGCCTTTGGAAAGGGCTTCTCTGGCCAAAGGCAAACCTAAGAGCGAGGGATTCGCCCTGCCCACCCTGTTGTTTCAGCAGCCGAGGCAGGGCGAATCTCTCACTAACAGTAATGTTTTGTCTTTGGGTTGGAGGTTGAACCAATGCACACACCCATTCTTTCCCCCAACACAAGCAGTGATCGGGTGCACATGCTGGTTCTCCCCCAACCCAGCCAGCGATCGCACACAGCAATCACCACTTGGGTTGGGGGAAGAACGGGCACGTACGCCCGTTCAACCCCCAACCCAGCCGGCACCTGGCTCGATCCGCCTGCCGCTTTGGAAAGGCAGTGGAGGACCAAATTATGTGCTTCAGTTGCTTTACAACAAGAGTTTGCAACCTGTGGCCTGCAGGACCAAATAATCCAGCCCCTGACCTCACTCCCACCAGCCACCGCAGCCACCAGAATCAGCCACGGGCTCATTTATGGCCATGTAAATGCATTTACAACAGCCGTGAATGAGTCTGCAGCCATTGTAAATGGATTGACAGCCGCAGATGCATTTTACAGCAGTAGTCCAGCCCACTCAGTTGTCTGAGGGGGCACTGCCTGGCCCACAGGTGAAAAACATTGAGAATCCCTGCTTTACTAGATTGAGGAAAGTACACTAGAACCCCGGACAACGTTATGACATGGTTCCACAAGTCATGACGTTGTCCGGTTTTTAACGTTGTTTGATACATTGATCCAACAACGCTAAAAAAACCTGAGAAGAGGCACCTGCATGCACGCGAAAAGGCGCGCCAGCGGGAGCCTCTTCTACCAAACGGGTATAGCAACGGGCATCGCACGTCAAGGCAAGGTATCAAAGCGGGGGGTGCCACCCCCCACTTTGTTCCCTTACCTTAACGTGGGATCCCTGTTTCACGCCTGGGCAAGGGTCGGATCCTTACCCTTTCCGAACCTCGGGCTACTTTCAGGCAAGTGCACCTCGGCGGGGGTTAGCCGGGGATACGGGGGTTTCCCTCATATCCTCGGCTAACTCCCGCTGTGGTGTGCATGCACACCCGAAATTCGAAAAGGGTAAGGATCTTACCCTTACCGAACCTTGGGCGGCTTGCAGGCAAGCACGCCTCAGCGGGGGTTAGCCGGGGATACAGGGGTTTCCCCCGTATCCTCGGCTAACCCCCGCCGAGGCGCGCGTGCACGGCCGAAGTTCGGAAAGGGTAAGGATATTACCCTTATCCTTTCGGAACTTCGGGCGGCAGGTGGGCACTGAGGGGGTTGGATTGGGTAGATGTTCCACCCAATCCAACTCCCCCCCATGCATACGCTTGTACAGGATAACGTTAAAAATCGCGTTATTCGATACAAGATTTTTCCAAAAATCTTGTCACGTTATGCGGTTTTAACGCTATACGGTACTCGCGTTATCCGGGGTATTACTGTACTTCGACTCCATGGCATGGACCCATGAAACACTTCATGCAAATTTTATCCTTCAGGTCCTCATCACGACCAAGGACATAGGGGCTATTCAAATGCCCTAAAACTAGGGTTGAAATTTTGTTTTGGAGGTCAAATCACAAAATTCTCCAATTTGGGAGTTTCACGTACCAGATAAGACTCCTAAATTGTGCTCACCAGGACAAAGGCTGAGCTGGAAAACTTCATAGCCGAGGACAGCCCAAGCTGAGGCCTAGTTTCTTATTTGAAAATTAAACTACTTCTGGTGTTTACTTAGAATTCTTTCCAGCCCAGTCTTCCACCAGGTGACAACAATTTTGATATATGTCTAGCATGTGGAACCAAGACTGAAAAATTCTGGGATTTTGAGTCTAAGGGAGGGGGGTGAGAAAGCACCTGCCTACCCAAAAGAGGGGTCTGGGCTAAAGCAGTCTGCAATGGAAATTCCACAAAGGGGGGTGATTTCAGACAAGCCGATCCTTGCCTAGGAGACCAATCGTGCGCCCGTGCAAGGATCAGCTTGTCCGAAATTCCCCCCCCCCCGAGGTCATTTCGGACAAGCCGATCCTTGCCTAGGTGCGCAAGGATCGGCTTGTCTGAAATTCCCCCAGGGGACAGAGGACACAAAAAGAGAAAACACTTCGGTGTCTTCTGTTCCAGTGCAGAAGGAAAAGGATAACTTGTTGCTATATGATTCCTCCCACCCCACTCCAAATTGACAAGACAAACTCTGAGGTACTGTACCTGTGAGGCAGATTTAGGGGAAGACCAAGAGTTTCTCCCGAGGAAGCAGGAAAGAAAACTGGGGCTGCTTGGAGAAGAAAGCAGGGAACCGGAAGGGAGCAAGAGAAGGATTTCCTGCTAACAAGCAACATCCTACTTCAAAAAACACACACACAAACACACACAGTGCTTTCTCTGCAGGAATTTGTGGTTTCTCACAACAAATTGTGTGTGTGTTTTGGAGGAGAAGGAGGATCGTGTCGGAACATGCGTGGAAGTGGCTTGGCACGATATGCGAGGGGGGAGAAACAGACAGACATGCACTCTCACTTTCCCTTTGCACTCTGTGTCTCGTGGAGAGAGAGAGACTAATTTGGAGAGAGTGTGCATGTGTACTGGAGGAAGATTGTTTTGGAAGTGATCGGTTTGGCATGATAACTCGAGGGGGAAGATGCTTCCCTTTGCATTTTGCGTCTCGTGGAGAGAGAAAACTAATTTGGCGTGTGTGTTTTGGAAGATGATCGTGTGGGAACACGTGTGGAAGTGGCTTGACACTTGTAAGAGGGTGGGGGACCCGCAAGAGACGGAATGGGGGAGGGAGGGAGGGAGACTGTTGCCAGCTGTGTATGAGCAAGCAAAGTTTCCGCGCTGGAACCTAAACAGAGTGGTGGCATGCTTGTAGGGTGGAAAATTATTGTTTTGAGGGGAGGGGAGGGACTGGGAAGGAGAAAGAAGGCATCCTGCTTCATGGCTCTTGTGGAAGAGGAAAAACAGAGGCGAAAGGACCCTGCTCAAAAAGGAGAAACGGAGTGGGACCCCTTCCTTCCCTCCCTCTCCTCTCCATTACTCTCTTGGAGGCATCGGGAGTCCCCTAGCAGCAGACCGAAGGAGGACCTGGGGGGAGGTCATTTCGGTCAAGCTGCTTGGATTCAGCGCCTGCCTGCGCTCACCCCAAGGTTGCTGGATGCCCAAGTTTCAAGCATCCATTGCATTTTGGGTAGATATTCTACCCAATCAACACACACACAACCAGATGATTGGCTCAGATAACACTATGAATCGTTATCCAGAGTAAGTTTTCCCCAAAAAACTTGCATCGTTATCCGATTCTAGCGTTATCCGATCCAATCGTTATCCGATGTATTACTGTATTTGCATTATTATTTGTGTTATTGTATGTATATGTAAGCTGTATGACTGTGAGCTCCCCTGAGTTGGGTTTCCCTGATTGGGTGGCCTATAAACTGAAAAATTTAATTTAATTTACTTTTTAAAAATGTTTTTTGTATCTAAATGAGACAGGCTGGATGGCTCAGTGGTTTAGCATCTGGCTGTGGAGGGGGAGGGATGTGTTGATTCCCCACTGAATATCCTGAGAGAACAACCAGGCTATGTGATCATAGCAAGGTGCACAGCTTGGGATGCCTCCAGAAGGAAGGAATCATAAACCACTTCCGTATATTCTTTACTTAGAAAACCCTGGAAAGAATCACAAGTCAGAATTGATTTGATGGCATGGAATTATTATCTTAATGGAACTTTTAATATAATTTTGTCTTAGAAGTTTTTAATAAAAAAGGGTGCTATATATAGCCTGTAAAGAAAATCCAGACTGTCCATCAAAGAGAAATGTGGTCAATGCTGTGGCAGGACACTTTTACCAAGGAGGCAGGTAGAAGTGAACATAGATACAGTAATACCCCGTATAACGCGAGTACCTAATAGTGTGAAAACCGAATAACGCAACAAGATTTTCGGGAAAATCTTGTATCAAAGAACGCGATTTTCACGTTATTCGATACAAGCGTATGCGTGGGGGGGCAGTTGGATTGGGTAGAACATCTACCCAAACCAACCCACCCCCCAGCACCCACCCCCACGATGTTTGGAAAGGGAACGGGGATCCTTACCCTTTCAAAACTTTGAGTTGCGAAAGGGTAAAGATCCTTACACTTTTCGAACTTTGGGCGTGCGCGCGCATGTCGTTCGGGATTAGGGCAGGGGACGGGGGTCTTTCCCGTACCTTGCCCTAACCCCGAACGACACGCGATCACGTGCCTACCCGGGAGGAGGGGGAATGCCGAGCCTTGCCTCGGCGTGGTTTGTCCCTGACGTCAGGGCTTTTTTTTAGCATTGTTCGATCAATGTATCGAACAACGTTAAAAACCGAACAATGTCATCACGTTGTTCGGGGTTCTATTGTATGTTATTTCTCTTCATAAAGCCTGCAAGTAGGAAGTAACCACTCACTACAAGAACAAAGAATTCAAAGAGAAGTTCTTCACCTTTAATTTACCCTTAAGGTATGCTTCAAGATATAAAAGGCCTTTTAAGTACATAGAAGACACCCAACTGATCTCCAACCTATGTGCATAATCACTCAATTATAGAGGTTGATGAGTGATCTTTCCCCATTTCCCAATGATTACTATCTTAGAAACAGGCCACTTAAGAATCAGTTAGTCCAATCCCAACTACCACATAAAACAGACAAACTGTACCAGAAACCCACTTATAGATCAAATTTGTCTGATGTTTAACAAATATACTGTACTGCTATTTCCAAGCATTTCTGCAAAAACCTGTTATGCTGTAATATCAGAAAAAGCAATTTGTTCATTTGTAATTAGCATTTTCAACTTATTTAACAACTAAAGACAGCTCAATCACATGTAGCTAAAGAGACTGGAAGCATACACAACCAGCAGTCAAAAATTCCAACACAGAAATGCAGCCAAACTCTTACTCTTACTTAGGTAAAGTAAGGTCACTCTTGCTCGAAAGCCAGTTGTATCTAACTCTAGGGAGCAGTGCTCAGTTCAGTTTACAGCCAAAGAGCCAGCACTGTCTGTGTCTGCAGACATTTCCATGATCATGTGGCAAGCATGACTAAACATTGGAGTGCACAGAATGCTGTAACCTTCCCAACAGTGGTACCTATTTATCTACTTGCAATTTTTTTGCTTTCAAAATGTTAGGTTGGCAGGAGCTGACTCCATTGTGCAGCACTCGGGTCTCAAACTTCTGACTGCCAGCCTTTCAGTCATCAAGTTCAGCATCTTAATTATTTACTCTTACTTAATGGTTCACAAAATAGAAAAAAACAGTGATTATCACTAATGCCAAACCTCTCTAGAGAGCATACAGGATCCAACAATGCTGCTTTAAGGCCTATCTCACCCCACTTTTTCTTCAAAGATCTAAAATCCCTATCTAGGGATTCCCCAGATCAGGGACAAGAGAAGCAAGCAGTTGTGACCTAGTGATAAAAGAAGCTCCAAGCATCTCTACCAGCACATCCAATACACCCACCCACTTGTTCTTAACAAGGGGCCAAGTAGTGTTTTAAGTTGGACACTGCAACTTAATACACTTGAAGCACATATATCCTGCCCATTTTTATGGTGCAGAAAAAGATAGCACATTTTGTACTAATGTAAAAGAGAGGATGGTGGAGGATAGGGGTCCCTGGCTAATGGGTCCCAAAAGGCTAGGGTGATCACAAATACTTTTTAGAATGTATGTGATGCAACTAAAGCATGAGCCAGACCACGCCCCCTTAGACAGCTGAGCCAGACTGGTGATTCCCCCTGCTATAAACACTGTCATAAAATCTGGCTGTCGCAAACAAGTTTATGACAGCCGTGGGTACATTTACAGCTGTCATAAACATGTCTACTTCTGCTTCCAGCGTCGGCTCACATGAAATGGCATCACAGGCTGGACTTGGTCTGTGAGCTATAAGTTGAGAACACCTGAACTAAAGAGATTGTCTAACTTTAATATCACCAAAAGTGATGAGGCTATCCAGTACATTGTTTGAACACTGATCTAGACCTATTTTAATGCCTCAAAGCAGCAGATAGCTACATGGGACTGTTTGGAGTTGTGTCCAGACAGTTCAGAGAAAAAACTGCTAAGAAATCTTCAAGATCTGCAAAAGGATTGGCATGCTAGGTTGATGTAATAGAGACTTACTCTGTGATAAGACCCAGACTGTGATTACCAACTGTGCTAATTGTTCAAGCTGTTACTCTGCTACACAGAATGATTTTGCATTACTGGTCTTTGAGTCAAATTTAGAACAGGAATTATCTGATATAATAAGCAGAGTCATCAATGTGTAATAGCAAACATTCAGCTTGTTGCAGCAAATGCCCTAGACACCCTACTTAAAAACACATTTTCTAACATTAAAATGAAAAATTCTTTACTACCTGTTCTTGTCTACCTCAAGTTCTAATCTCATTAAGGCCTAATAATGTTTTTTGCAGGGAGCCTTAGGTCTACAAAGCCAGCTAACTCATCTAAAAACCCTCACAACTGTTTGCATTAAGAAAGTGTAGTTCTCCTTCACATTCCTTCACAATGTGAAATATGATCTTTTATAATTAAAACACAGCTTTTACAGCAGTGGCTCCTCTAAGAGTATGGTACTACACTTACATTCTCATGCACTCCCCATCAAACAACTCTTACTGTACTTTTCACCCTAATATTTAGTTAGAATTTCTTTTGCCATTTGTATCCAATAGTTTTGGACCTACCCTTTGGAGAAGCCAAAAATTTCCTTGATTCATATTCCACAATAGGCTTTTATATAGTCATACCTCGCATAAGGAAAATAATTCATTCTGTGAAGGTGCTCACTATGCGAATTTTTCGCTATGCAAGTTTTTTCACATAGTGAATATTCCTATAGGGAAACTCACATAACAAAAAGTTCTATGGGAAAACTCGCATAGTGAACAATTTTCGTTATGCGAGTTTTCCCCATAGAAATGCTCATTATGCGAGTTTTCCCATAGGGAAAGTCTGACTCGCATAGCGAAAATTTTCGTTATGTGAGTCGGATCACTTTTTGAAAAACCCACTCATGCGAGTTGCTTGCTAAGCGAGGTTTGACTGTACATGAAGATGTCTACCATGTTGCTTCTCAAACTTCTCATTTCTACACCAGATACAACCCACTGCTTCAACTGCTCCTCATGGAATATAGCTTCCAGACCAGCTATATCAGTGATGGCAAACCTTTTAGAGACCGAGTACCCCAACTGCAACCCAAAACCCTTTTATTTATTGCAAAGTGCCAACACAGAAACAGCGGAGGAAGGAAACACTCCCACTGGGCTGCTGGGCAGAGGGGTGGGGTGAAATCTGTGCTGGGGAGGAAGCACTCCCATTGGGCAGGGTGAGGCAAACTCTGTTCTGGGATGACTGCATGGGTGCCATAGGTTTGCCACTACTGAGCTATATCATCGCAATCACCTTGAAGTACATTTAATTAATTGTATGTTATTTTAAAAACTCCAAAATTCCTATCAGTATGGAAATCAGTATGATTTCCAATGCAAGCTAAATTTTATCATGCAGTAACATTCTCCCTGTCAAAATATCTCAACCACTGGATGCCACAGACCTCCATGGAGAGGAACTTAAACCACCAACATCTTCATTCAACCAGTGAAAGAACTTTTGTCACCACATCTCTTCAGCTATGTTGTTTCATGTGCCTTCAAATTATGTCCAACTTCTGGATATCTTAATAGTTTTCAAGGTATGGGAGATGCTCAAGGACTGGTTTATCCCTCCACACACACATTGATTTTCCACAGCAAAGCAGTCGTTTGCACCCGACTCTCATGAATGATAGTCCAACTCTACACCATGCAGGTCTAATGCAAGGCAAACAACAATCCTTCTGGCATGGCAGATCAGACAAAAACTATCATCAGCTGTAGAATGCCAAAAAACAAAAATTCATAGTGGAAAGAGGAAGGAAATTTTAAAGAATAAAGGGCAAAGAAAGAAAAAATTACTGAGGGCACCTCTTTCCACACACGCCTTCTGTTCTTACCGGCATTAACCTGAGAGAGTTCAGGAAGAGGTTGCTCCTTTGTCACAGACTGTCTCCCTGCTCTTATACATACAATACAGTCATACCTCGCATAACAAATTTAATTTGTTCTGCGAAGCTGCTCGCTATGCGAGTTTTTTGCTATGCAAGTCAGACTCGCATAGTGAAAATTCCTATGGAAAAACTCGCTTAACGAGCTTTTTTTAGGGGGAAAACTCGCATAGCGAAAAAATTTCATTATGCGAGTTTGCCCCCATAGAAATGCTCGCTGTGTGAGCGTTTCCATAAGGGAAGTCTGACTCGCATAGCTCTTCCTCCAGGAGCTACAGTGTGGAATTGTACTCCCAGCTACTGACTATGCAACCAGGGGATCATACAAACCATATGTCACTTTCTTTTTAATGATAGCAGGAAAGAGAGATGACTGCTAGATCTAGAAAACATAATACACCACTAACTTTATTTTGTGAAAATAAAGTATAAGGCATCTGACAACCCTTCCCCACTTTTTTATTTGCCTGTATTAAGACACCATTACCTTTTATACAGAACCAAAATTAATCTAAAATATTACATTCTTGCCCTAAGAGAAAGCATTATTTTAACTATTTTTAAAGAAATAAGATATGTCTCTTATGAAATGAGAGGAAATATAATATAAGCATTCACTATGACAGGAATCCAAAAAAAAGCACAGATAGCAGAAAATAGATTTGTTTCATCTGGATGTTCCTTAAAAAGCAATCAATTATTCAGTCAACCATTTTCATATGAAATGAAAGCAGAATTCTACCATGGTTTTCAAAGTTAATACAGTACTGTAATTCAACCAAGTACACTGTCAGTCAAGTACTCAAAAGAAACTGCCTGTGCAATGAAATGTAATGTAAGCCTTTAAGACTACAGTTATGTTTCTAATTCACATTTCCTGCAAATCCTAGCATAACAAAGATGTCTTCCTTTTAAAGAACACACAAACAAGTTTCCTCCCAGAAAACCTACAGAATGACAACAAAAACTACCATTTACTTAGTAACTTGCCACATCCTTTCCTTTGACCCTTAAATGACAACTCATGTCAAAAAGACATGTATCTAAAGCATAACAGGTCTGCCTGCATTTCCTTAACCCAGCACTGGGTCCAAGACGTTGAAGACAAAAATAGCAAAGCCTAGAAAGACTGCCACTTGCCATGAATATTCTCAGTAGATTATACTGACACAAGTAAGTACTGTATGCTGGAGCCAATCTTCACCACAGATTTCCCTTAACCAAAAAAAAAAAAAAAAACCTCCATACACATTAACATTAGCCACTTAAACCACCCCAATAACTTTTAAAAAGAAAGGGGGGGAGAGATAACAAGATGAAAACCACTAGAAACTTCAGCCTTACTTGATGCTCATCCAAGCCAAAACTGACCTTGACAAGCGTCCTCTTGCATTTCATGAAACACACATCCTTGAAACCTTTTTGTTTCCTTTCTCCAGAATCGGAGACTGTTTGAAATCGCCATTCATCACCGACAAGGCGGTAATTTATTCATTTATTTATTTATTGCGCTAGCTGCCCCGCTTAAACAAAGCTAAGGCCTTTTTCGTACAGCCAAATTTACTACGCGGATTTTTTTATAAAAAAAAAACCCAATCTGGCTGAATAAGGGACGACTATCTTGCAGCCCTGATTGTATCGAGACTTGCACAATGAAGCCGCAAAGCCAGATCACTCAGTTTCCTTTTCACTCTTCCCCGCCTCCCCGTTGCAGAAGGACACTATTGTCCTCTACACGCAGCTATTTCGGTTACGGATATAATGGCGTGGCGTCTCACACCACCTTCGGAGCACCGCAGACCCCTGACTAGCCTGAGGGTCGGAGTCCCTAAATGCAACACCAAGCGTGGGCTGCTGGCAGGACAACACGCGGTGTAAATATGGAGAGACACAGAATCCGGATCATTGACTGGCGTGCCAGTTAGTATCAGAAACACGTAGCAATGAGGATTTAATTTTTGGCCCGCGACAAAGCCAAGGAGGTGTCTTCATTTTGGCCGTCCAAAGTTTGACCTGGACAATGAAAGAAGAGCTCCGCGCTCCTTTCCGCCTCTCATCCCTGACGGCGCCGCAGATTTCCGCCAAGCTTCGCGGGACACCTTTTCCCCCTGGCTGGCCCGCTTTCCCCCCCGCCCTACCGCCAAACGGCCCGCGCCCTTCTCACCAACCGTGATCAGTGAGGAGAGAGAGATCCGTTTCTCACTTAGTCCTTAGTGCGTGCAAGGAAGCGGGGCGCAATTTGGCGCGGCTGGGATCCGTCCCTCTTGGAGCCAGATCTGGAGTAGCGACCGAATCCCTCCTCGTCGTTGCGTGCGTCACAGGCCCAACCGCCCACCAGACCCTCCACAAAGCGGGGACAACAGGGACCCCTCATCGCCCTGCTCAGCGTCCCAGGCCCACTTCCCAACCACCGCCTCCTCAGTCCATCCACCTAGGTCACGTACTCCTAAACCCGTAGGCCCTGAGAGGCCGCCCGTTACTCCCCCCCTTGAGCTGCATTTCCCTCACACAAGTCCCTGCTTTGCTGCTCTCCTCACACACGCCCCCAGCATAAGGCACTGCCGTGAGGGCCCGCGTGTCTATGGCGACGGGGACGGCGAAGAAGACGCCACAGGCGCTGGTAGTAGGCCCGTCGTGAAGGACGTGACCCCCGGCCTTCCCTCACCTAACACACTCACCTACGAGTGAGACGGAGTTGGACGAGGAGGAGGAGGTTTCGCTCCGTACGAGGCAGGCAAAGGCTCAGGCCGAAAAAAAAAATGGGAAGCCGCTAACACAAGAGCGTGGTCTAGCGCCGGCTAAATATACCAAGGGGCGCAACCTACCCCCATTGCAGCCGCGTCGCCAGTCAGGTGTGAGCGCCATCCTCAGCTCGGAGAACGATAGGCTCAGAGAGAGGAGAGGCGGGCCGTCTTCAGAAAGACAACGCGGCTAGCCATTCTTGCGGTAGGAAACGTAAAGCCGGTTAGGCCGGAGTGACGTTTGTAGGAACCAATCGGTGTTGAGGAAAAGCTTCATAAGGCGGGATCGGTCGCGGTCGCCTCAAGCCAGGACCAATGGAGACGACGCTCCCGTCGTTATTAGGCTAGAAGCTTCAAGGAGGTGGGGCCACTTCACCCGCCAAGGATAGGTGCGCTGCGCAGTGGGGACCCCTAGCAGTGACGGTCGGGAAACCCCGTGTACCGAGGGGCGTTTCTCTCTAACGCAGTTGCCGAGCCGTTGCGCCCAATGACGACAAACGCCATTCCCGCGAGCGACAAGAGTTTGAGGGGAATCCAATGCCGTCCAACCCGGCAGGCTGGCGCTTGTCTGAGTGTGCAAAGCAAAGCTCCGTCACGCGTGTGTTTAAAATTAATTGGATTTTTTTTTTTTACAAAAAGACCCAGAAATGCCAGGGCAAAAAACCTTGTATCTCTCAACACTGGAAGAAGTAAAAGAGGAAGCAAAGGAGAATTAAAGTTTATTGAATGTGAACATATTACACATTAATTAGCTAATAAACCCTATAGAAGAACCCATATTAATGGAACATTAGCAATCAGAGACATAGATATAGGAATTCTAATCCATCTTATCTCCTGCCAACCTAGCAGTTCGAAAGCAAGAAATTGCAAGTAGATAAATAGGGACCACTTCGGTGGGAAGGTAGCAGCGTTCCGTGCGCTCCGGTGTCTAGTCATGCCTGCCACATGACCATGGAAACGTCTGCAGAAGCAGGCAGCGCTGGCTCTTCGGCTTAGACACAGAGATGAGCACTGACCCCTAGAGTCGGATACGACTGGCTTTCGAGCAAGGGAAACCTTTACCTTTACTAATCCATCTAGGGCCCCTAAGGTACCTGTGAAAAGGTAGCAGCAATAGCAATTACACTTATATACTGCCCCAAAGTCCCTAAAACACTCTGTGGGCAGTTCAAAAGGTAATTAGCATTTTGCCTAAAACAAGCTTGCTACTCATTTTACCAGCTTCAGAAAGAGAATAGGCTTAGTCAACCTCAGTAGCAGGGGGGGGGGCAGTCTGACCCGGGCAGCACTTTTTGGGCATATGGGTGTCCTTGGACTACAATTCTCAGAAGCCCTAGTGGGAGCGGGCGCCAGCATCCTAGGGCCCCACCAGGGTGCAGCAAATTTGGCTTACGCCCTGGGCGGCTGAATCTCATGCTACGCTACTGGTCAACCTGGAGCCTATCAGGATCCAGGGCCTAGCCAGGATTCTAGATTTAGGGGGATGGAATTTTTTTCAGGAGAGGCAAAAAATTTACAGGGGGGGGGCAGCAATGTCACACTCACATATATAATATTGGCATCATGGGTTGGGTTGGGAGGGCAGGTTGTTAGCACAGGAGGGTTCGCACGCACGCACGCACACATACACGCACACACACGGGCCCCCTTTGGCTATGTCCCTGTCAGGATCAAACTCAGATCATGAGCAGAGTTTTGATATGACAATTACACAGTAGGGACTCTCTAACAAGAACAATATCTAGAGCTATGATTCGTGATCGTTTGGATCTGGGAATTGAAGTCCTCCACACTGAAGAGCCCCACACTGAGAACCACTGATCTAGAAGTTAAAAGCAATGTTCAAGTCACTACCTGCAGCTTCTACAGAGAAATAGAGTTGCTAATTAGAAACAACTAATTGCTAAGTGAGATATCTTGTATGCTCATGAATACACTATCTAGCATATAAAGTATGTAAGGAAGTTATGGAATCCTATGCTCACTCTGAAATCAGCCTCATTGTGTCCAATGTTTATACCCGGGGAAGTCTGTAGCTTCAATGTTACATTCATTTTTAAAAGGTGAGATTAACTAAATAGGTAAAACATAGTGCACTGGGTGGTAGGAACTATGTACAAAATAATAAAGTTGTAATATGGTGGTTTAAGAGGAGAGTAGATATAAAGGTGAAAATATACAGTATAGTAAATGTATAGAAAATAATGTCTGACTACATTATATTATATTGATATGTATTTTTCTTTCTTTCTTCCTCTTCTCATCTTTTAACGCTGTAGAATGTACGTGGGAACTACTTTTTTTCTTTTCTTTTCTTTGTTTGTATGTAATTGCTTTTTTATGTTTTGTAGATTGTTTTGTTAGTTTGTTTTTAATATTGTAAAAACCTAAAAAAAAGAAAAAAAAGAAAACATAGTTCATTTCTCAGTAAACATGCAGAGGATAGTGTTGCAGACACCATTCATCCTGCCAAATTGGGCACTATATTTTCAATGAAAAAATGCAAACTGGATGGCAGATAGACCATGAACAGATCTTGTAAGTAACTAGTTAGAAATAAGTAGTTCCTTTGTATCATAGTGGTATCACATTACAATTGTAACTTAATGTACTATAACTTTATTCCTCTTGCAGTGTAATTAACCTTTTAATTACTTTCATGTGCCAGATACATAAGAAAAACTTCATCTGAAGTTTCCCTGGAATACAGTTATATTATGACTAGAAACAGTTTTGCTTGCTTCTGTTTGTGTTGCCAATATTAAATGTGTTCTTACAAGACATCTAAAGCCTCCTCTCCTTAAAATGGAGGCATCTATCAGAATGAGGAGTGAGCACCCCCATTCCATGGGAAACTGGTATCCCTCTGCTTTTAGCCTTTGACTGTGGGCTAGAAAAATGATTTTATTACTTAAACTTCTTATACAAAGGGCAATGTGTTCAACAACAATAAAATGAAAAGTAACCTTCCAAATGCAAGACAAACCCAAAAACTTTGAGCAAAGTGGAAAGCAACTAGTGTAGCAGAAATTGGGATACAAACAATGGAGGGCATCAACAGGTTTACACCAGTTTGCCAGAACCAGTAGCAGAAATTCTGGCTGGCCCCGCCCATCCAAGTTTTGAAATAAAGTACTGTACAGTACTGTAGTCCTAATTCAGGTGCTTTCCCCTTGGCCATGCCCACCATACCACACCCACAGTGTGGCAGTAAAAAAATTTTGGAGCCCACCACAGGATACAAAGCAGAGAAAAGAAAAGGAATGAAAGACATTCGGAACATTACTGGATGTTTTACTCAGAATCTTCCAAACGTCAATAAAAGTTATTTTATTACTTTTCAACAGAAAATAAATCTCAGGCTCCTAGAGAGGGGGAAAAGCAACTACAGTACTACAAACCGGAGGTCTGCCCATCTCACCTCTAACCCATTTGGTCTTCTGTCAGGGACTTCAAACTAGAGAACTGGCATTTTGATGCCCTCAGCATCTAGCCACTCTCTCTTCTGCATGGCTATTTATAAAGTACAAGTGTACTACAATCTGCCAATTCATAAATCAAGCAGCCTGGGCTAAGCTCCCATAGTAGTATGAAAGCAGCAGCTGAATAAATTTCCATTAAATAGGCTGACTTCAAACCTAAAACTAAAGTACTTTGGACATCAAATGAGAATAGAGGATTCACTTGAGAAAGCCTTGATGCTTGGAAGGGTCGAGGGCAAATGAAGAAGGGGACGGCCCAAGATGAGATGGCTAGATGGTATTGTAGAGACAATGGGCACAGAGCTATGCGAGTTGAGGGGGATGGTGGAGGACAGGAGTGCCTGGCGGACAGTGGTCCATGGGGTCGCAGAGGGTCGGAATCGACTGTGCAACTGAACAACAAAAAGTGAGGAACTCAAATGAGGCAGAGTGAAACAGCAGGGCACTGAAACTCCCAATACAGTACCTGTGAAAGGATGCCCTCATCAAAAAAGTTTACAGTACTCCCACTCTTGATAATACAGTATAACCTAGTGGTTCTCAATGTGGGGCCCACACCCCACAGGGGGACTTCAGTTCCCAGAAGCCTAAGCCAGTACATTGGCTGATCAGTGATTTGGGGAATTGACTTAGGCTTCTGAAAATTAAAACCCCACCCCCACCCCCGAAAAAAAAAGGTTGGGAAATACTGGTATAGCTTCTCTGTTCTCATCTGCAATTCCAAGAATCTGCAACAATCCTATACCCCTCAATTCTCTGAATAAGATAAGAGTACAGCTACTCCATTTTGACTGAACCTCACAGCTCAGAGAGATTGAAAATACAGTATATGTCGTTTTCTGAATGGACTTTGCTTGTCAGCAAAGAAACAAGGTACTGAGCCAGTTTCATTAATATGCAGAACTCAAAAAATAAATGCATTTCATCCCAGGGAAAGTGCTACATGCGAGAGAAAAAAAAACTCTAGACCTCACATTACCCTAGTACAGTAATAGTAATCATTCAGCCTTTGAAAAGATCTACCAATACTATAATGCTTCATTTTTATGGGCAAACACTTTATAGGCAAAACACACAGTCAAACCTCGCATAAGGAGCACCTCACTTAAAGATTAACTCACTTAAATAACATAATTTTATCTGAATGTTCGCTTTTGCTTAACAAATAAAACCAACCAAAACTCACTTAACAAATAAATTGGGTTCGCAATTCCCACCCATCCCCCTAGAAATCACAATTGGTCCCTTACAATGGTGTTTCGCTTAAAGAGAAAACAAGCTTTAAGAGCAATCCTATGGAACACATTATGCTCTTTAAGCGAGGTACAACTGTACAATAAAAACAATATTAAAACCTCACACAGATTAAACTTTCCCAATCACGGCTTCACCAAATCAGAAAAGGATTTTCTGCTACTGAAAGCACAGGACCTCTGTCCCTTATGATTGCAGCTTTACACATTACAGGGAATGAATCCAGGCCAAGGGCAGTGTGCTTGAACAGTTGTCAGGGCTCCAAGCAGAGCTATTGCCCTAACAGTATCAGAGCATGTTCCACTTTTCAAAGCATATTCAAAGATTAGATGTGACAGTTTTGTCCCTTGGCTGCCTCTCAGTTCTTTAACTGCTACTGAAAGTATCCACTTCACCTGGATTAGAACTCCATTATCCCTACCTCTTCCCTGTTTCCTCCTCCACCTCCTCTCTCTTTTCCTCTCTCCTGCCCTCTATTCTCTATTTCTCTGGCTGATCTTTTCCTCTCTGCACCTTGGGACTCATCATTCAGCCTATATCAGTAAAGTTCTTTCTCACCCCCATCCAGTTGCTTCTGTTCTTTGCTCCCCTTTCATTCTTGATGGCCTTTCTCATCTCTCTCCTTGAAATCTTGCTTTCTTTTCTCTGCTCTCTTGTCTACTACACTCCCTCTTCCTCCCCCATCAGTTTTTCTGTCATTCCACCTTCTGATGCTCATTGAGCCTCTCATTCTCTTCAGTACAGTAATACCTCGCATAACGAATTTAATTCGTTCTGCGAGGCTGCTCGCTATGTGAGTTTTTCGCTATGCGAGTCAGACTCGCATAGCGAACATTCCAATGGAAAAACACGCATAGGGGAAAAACTTGCATAGCGATTTTTTTTCGTTATGCAAGTTTCCCCCATAGAAACGCTCATTATGCAAGTTTTCCCACATAGATACGCTCACTATGCGAGCATTTCCATAGGGGAAGTGTGACTCACATAGCTAAAATTTTCACTATGTGTGTCTGACTTTCATAGCGAAAATATTCATTATGTGAGTCAGATTACTTTTTGAAAAACCCACTCCTTATGCGAGTTTTTCGCAAAGCAAACCGCTCGCTGACATGCTCTTTGCAACTGCCGTGACTCAGTGGATAAGAAGATCGCCTTGTTAGCTGGAAGGCTAGCAAGTTGGCAGTTCGAGACCTGGGTACTGCATGACGGATTGAGTGCCCATCTTTGCCCTAGCTCTTGGGGACATGAAAGGAGCCTCATTTGGGTGTTCCCTGAGCAGAGTTTCTTCCACAAAAATCCTTTCAAACCAAAATAATTTCTGACATGAAATTGTTATAACTTGTCTGTGGTTTTCTGACCCTGTAAAAGGTACTAGCACATGGAATTGTTCATAGGCCTTATAAAGAAACAAATCTTCCAGGATTACCTCCAGTTTTGTCTCTAGGGAAAAGTAGGGACACATATACTCTAGCAAAGCAATCACACATATATACTGCCCCATAGCACTTGGTGCACCCTCAGGCAGTTCACAAATTAATTAGCATTTTGCCCCCAAAATTATGGGTACTCAGTTTACTAACCTTAGAAGGATGGAAGGCTGAATCAACCTTGAGCCCTAGTCAGGATTGAACTCACAACCTTTTGGTTGCAAAACAGCAATTTAACCACTGCACCACCAGTAATAATATGTTATTATAGGCTACAGATAGGCATTCACTAAAATTTAATTACCGGTATATGTGTTTAAAACACCAAAAATAATCCCAAAAAGACAGTTTAATACCTATTCTCCATTTCAGGTAGCAAAATTTTTCTATCCATGCTGCAGAAAATCGCATGCACATACACACTCATAATATTATCAACATAAAAAAGTAAGACTATAATAGTGACTTCAGGATCAGAACAAGAGGCTGAAATCAAATTGTAACTGATCTTGCTATCAAATGCCCTTTAAAACATACATAAAAACATGTTACAAGAATTTGAGACTTTTTGTTTTTGTCCCCACACATTTAAACACATTAGCAGAAAGAAAAGTGGAAAGATGGCAGAAGTCATGGCTGTCCTCATAGGGTGACAGTCTTGGGCATTTACCGAGAACCAGAATATTATCATCACAATCATAAATCTAGCATTACCAATTGGTGCCACATGTTTAAACACATCAGCTATCACCAAAAATAAGGGAGATTGTTCTCGGGGTAGGTGGGCCACTGAACCTAGAGGAATCATCCCGCATGGGTACCCCAAGCCAGAGGTCCCCTCTGAGACCTCCTCCCCTGGGCCCATGACATATGTAAGAGAGACATATGTAAGATGAAAGAATGCAACTTTTTTAATTTGGTGCAAATGTGTTATTTATAGGCAGAGTGCATTGTGGTTGACTCAAAGTAAATCTTTGGCCTGTTAGCAAATATTGGGTTAACCCAGTGGTGGGCATCAGCAGGTTCGCACCTGGTCGTCAGACTTTTTCCTCCAACACAAAAAACGATCCACGGAGGGAAAAGGTATGATATGTCTTTCCAGCAGGTGGCACTAGAAACCTAAGTTTAGGCTCTTAGGAATGGCAGTGACAGAACTGTCAGTCCATAAACTAATAAAACCTTGTGGTACCCAGGCTGACTTTTCCTTTTTATCTAATTTTTGATTGAAAAGAATCCTTCAAAAATCTTCTCTTATGGATGCCACATTTCTTAGCAATGTCACTTTGAATTCCAATATTCATTTTAAATCCCAGATGGGCCACTGAGGAGGGCAGGAGCTAAATATAACAAAATATGATTCTACTTCTGTTTGATCACTCACCCAAGATGAACTAGAAATTAAAGAACTAAGATGATTGACATCACAGGCAGAACTAATGAATGTGGCCCTGGTCTACATAATCCATAAACATACACCCTGAGTGGTGCTTGCATCAAAAGGACAGGGTATAAAGGTAAATAAATACACATTCATGAATATAAATAATAACTATTTTAAAGCATGTGAGGACAGGAATGTATTTTTCCACACATTGTATACATTCTTTTAGTTGGGGAGCCCATTAAAAGGCTTAGGGTCAAAGGGCAACAAAATTGACATATATTTAAACATATTTACTAAGCCCATAACTGGCTTGTGCTTAGAATATTAGGTCTCCTGAAACTCTGGGGTAATGGACATGCTGAACTAGGCCCCACTGAGTTGGACTGGACAAAGTCTTAATTCTGGTGCAGCATTTCACTATAGAGACTTACTTGGAAGTCAAGGAACATGGTCCTTTCGATGTTGCTGTGGCACATTTACTAGCTTATCTTACAGTGCTGCTGTAAGGAGGGTTATGGTAATAATTTTGTGTCAGAAATTATTCTGGGTTGAAAGGATTTTTGCTGGAGAAACTCCACTCAGGGGACACCTGAATGAGGCTCCTTTCATGTCCCAAACATCTTTCCCCATCAAAGTAGTCCCTATTAATCCGCTTGCAATGTCATGCTTTCAACAAGAGTTGGGACAGAGACGGGCGCTCAATCTGTCATGCAGTACCTGGGTCTCAAACTGCTGACTTGCCAGCCTTCCAGCTAACAAAGTGAGCTTCTTAACCACTACGCCACCACAGTCTCACTGCCAAGAGGGTTGGAAGAGAATAATATGTGAGAAATGCTGTGAATATTTGAAAGGGCTTTGTAAATATATATATTTTTAAAAAAAATTGATTATGTTGTTATTAAGGAGGAATGTGCTAGATCAAACATGAGACCGATCTAGTCTAACTGCCTGTTTTCCATGCCTGTAAGAAAGCAGGACTGGAATGCCATATTAACAAATTAGCCTTAGGGTCCCCTGCAACGGGTTCTCAGGGGCAAACTGCCATTAACCCTGGAGAGCCATTATGATTACTAACCATTGACAAGCCATGCCTCGAATAATTAATTTTATTTCCTTTTTTAAGGCCCAAGCTGACAACCATTACATCTAGTGACAAAATTATGTAATTGTGTGGTTTCTAAAACATGTCTTTTTGTTGTTGTTGTTTGTTTGTTTGTTTCTTATGGATATCCTACCATTCAGCTTTTTTTGGGTCAATCTTGGTTCTACTATTATGAGACAATTTTAAAAAAGACTCTTTATCCAATCATGAAAACTGGACAGTGAAGATAATTGATTCATTTCACATGTGATGATGAAGGAGTTTTACAATTAACGTCCCAGAAAGAAAGAAGCCTGAACTCTCTGTAGAACCAATAATGACTATACAGTATCATCATATCTTGGGGTGATATGAAGCAGTGGCACAGCATCGGGGGGCAAGGGCGGCCTGCCCCGGGTGGCACTTTTGGGGGGCAGCAAAATTTCACTATAAATAGGCCGCTACGGCGGCAGGACTTCGCTGCTGCCCCCCCGCCCCCCGACTTACTAGTGGTCAAGGCAGCTGAAACCCATGTCATGGGCCCCACCCAGGGGGTGGCGAATTTGTCCAAAGCCCTGGGTGGCTGAAACCCACATTATGCCACTAATATGAAGGTTGAGTTTCTGCAAGGAGGACAATAAAGCTGGGGAAAATTGAGGGCATCAGGAAAAGAGAATGGTAAAGGTCTCCCTTGCTCGAAAGCCAGTCATGTCCAACTCTAGGATTCAGTGCTCATCTCCATTTACAGTCAAAGAGCAAGCACTGTCTGCGTCTGCAGACATTTCCATGGCCATGTAGCAGGCATGACTTGACACCAGAGCTCATGGAACACAGTTACCTTTCCCATAAAAATGGTACCTATTTATCTACTTGCAATTTTCTTTCGAACTGTTAGTCTGGTAGGAGCTGGGACAGAGATGGGCGCTCACTCTGCCGTGCAGTAGTCAGGTCTCAAACTGATGACCTGCTAGTAATCAAGTTCAACCTCTTAACCACTAAGCCACTGCAGTAATATAAGTCAGATTGACTCAAATAAAGAAACCATGGCTTTTAGCTTGCAAGACTGGAGAAGAGCCTTAAACAACAGGACCTTCTGGAGGTTTCAATCCATAGGGTCAAAAGCAAAATGACAATAAAAGTTACCTTTGCTCAAAAGCCAGTCATATCTGATTCTAAGGTTCAGTGCTCATCTCTGTTTCATAGTCACTTCTGCAGACATTTACGTGGTCATGTGGCAGGCATGACTAGACACTGGAGAGCACGGAACACTGTTTACCTTCTCATTGCAAGATCTACTTGCAATTTCTTGCTTTCGGACTGCTTGGTTAGCAGGAGCTGGGACAAAGATGGGAGCTCATTCCATCCAGCAGTACAGTATTTGGGTATCGAACTGCTGACCTGCTGCCTTCCAGTCAGCGTCTTTGCCACTTGAGCCACTGACTGCAGTCCCTAAAAAATGATGGTAGAGACAACACAATTTCACTTTCCAGTTGCTCCGGAACTCTTGGCTATTTGGCTAGACCAGTGATGGGATGTAACAGATTCTCACTAGTTCTCCAGAACCGGTAGTAACTTTTCCCAGTGTCCTGGAGAACCAGTTGCAGCTTTTGGGGGGAACCACCTTCGGGGCTTACCTTTTCACTGGTTCCTCCACTGCACATGTGCGCCAAGTACTTGGTGTGCATGCACGCCTACAGTGCTTGGCGCGTATGCACAGCCTCCTTGCTGTCCTCCCAAGAGGGGAGGAGGAAGAGAAGCTGCTAACCTGAAGCTACCTATAGCCTGCTCCCCTAGATATCCTAGAGAACTGGTTAGGCAAAGACTTAGTACGTAACTTCTTTAACTGTTGAAAAGTTGAAAAGTGCCAAAATGAGGCCATCTTGTGGTGAGTTAATTCTGTAGTTACTTCCATCTGACCTAGTGTGAGAAAGATTAGCCAGAATAAGCTTTAAGCTCTGGTTTAAAAGCTCTGGTTGATTTGTGTTGTGGGTGGGTGGATGTTTGGGTGTATTTTAATGTATTTTTATTTATTTAATTTATTTACAGGTTTGTGTTGTGGGTGGGTGGGTAGATGGGTTGAGGTGTGTGTGTGTGTGTGTGCTTATTTTTTTTAAAATTTGTTTTCTTTGGCCCCCACCCACATAATGATGTCATGACATTGGCTCCACCCATGATGTTAGCTCCGCCCATACTGTGATGATGTCATGGTGGGGTAGTAAAATTTTTGACATCCCACCACTGGGCTAGAGTCCTTATCTGCACCTCTTCTCTGCTCGCTTTCCTGGAGCACAATGACTCACTGTTGGACTTGGCAAGGATGTGGTCGCCAGTCAATTATTACCCAGTCCTTGCGCATTGACTCTTTTTCCAAGGGCTGAAGTGGGCGGGTGGCCTCTCTCTGCCCCTAGTGGCGGAAAGGAGCAACGCCTCTTCTCCCCCTTGGCTCGCGAAGGCTCCGAAGAGGGGGGAGGAGGAGGAGCCACCGCGGATGGGCGGGGCTTCGCCCACCCGGTTTGCCTTTCCTTTTTTTGCAGGGCTTTTTTGGAAGAGCAGCTGCGACGCTCTCGGTGGCTTCCCACGGAGTGGGGGAGGCGGCGGTAGTCATGCCGGTGGGTGAGATCTGAGGGGCGATGCCGGGTGGGGGGTGGAGTGGGGTGGGGCGGGGGGAACGGAGGCTTCTGGGAAAGTCTCCTTTTTGGCTTTGCTGCTCCCTTCCACTTATATCCGTGGTTGTCGTTTCCCCTTTTGCTTGGGAGGTTTCCTCTTTATATTGGGGGGGGGGATCGCGCCCCTCGGACGCCTTAGCGCTTGAAACGCCTTCCCCATGTCTTCATTTCCTTGGGGAGGGGGCTTCACCTTATGGTGGGGTGCACTGCCCTGGGTGGGAGAGGCGGGCTACACTTTGCCATCGGCTACCGTGCATAGTAAAGGTGCCCAAAACTTTTGGGCCATGGGCCAGTCGCATGATTCAGAGGGCTGGTTCACTTTGGTCCGGGGGCCAGAGCTGGCCCCTGACACCCAATTCCTCCAACCCACGAACCCCTCGTTGCTCCTGGAAGCAGAAGTAAAACACCCCCGTAGGAGCCATAGTTTGGTCACCCCTGGTGTATAGCCTTGGCCTCGAGGATGATTATCGATTGTCCTGGACAGTTGTTTTTTTAAAAAAAAAAACTTATTGAATTTTAACATTTGTTAAATTGATTACTATGTAATTTTTGCATTGGTTAGTGATTGTATTGTGATTATATTGTTTATTGTCTATTCTGTACTGGGTATTGTTTATGGATGGTATTCTGATTATATTGTGTTTATATTTATTTTATTGTACTATATTTTATACTGTGATATTGTATTATTGAACTGTTACATTGTACAGTATTTTATTGTATGTTGTGAGCCGCCCTGAGTTGGTTTTCACCAAGTAGGGCGGCATATAAATCGAAATGAATGAATGAATGAACATTTCCTGTAATCTGAAACATTGTCCTATAATACAATAACATCAATGAACTGCTCAGATCTCAAACCCCCAACATCCATAACCCGGGGGAGGGGGGAGTTTCCTATTTTTGTGATGTGATCTTTTAAGATTTGAGCAAAGGATCTGTACAGATCTTTGGAGGGGTCGGTCCCCTTGTCTTGGACCTTTTTAAGAGCCTGGGTCTGGCACCTGGGGATTTTGGTCTCCAGATTTTCAGCTCCAGTTTATAGCAAGCATCTTTTGATCAGAAGCTGGTAAAATCTAAAATTGCTTTTGTTTCATCCTTTTCAAAAAAAAAAAGCAGCCATGTCACAGTTTCCGCATTTACATCAAAACAAAAAAAGTATTGTGGCACTTAAAAGCCTAAGAGTTTTTCTTTTCAATGGAAGCTTCCTCCCCACTTCTTCAGACATGGAATAAAATATTTAGACCCAGACTTCTGTAGAGTGTATATCATGGGGGTTGGTACCTAGTGAAGATGGGTACTAATGCAACAATGAACTTTCAAAGTGATGACAACATTATTCATTCAAGTACTGTAATGGACTTTGAGAGTGCAGAGCAGTATGAGCATGCTGGTACAGCTCAGGTAGTTAACAGGTAAAAATAAGCTGCTGTCTTTGCAAAATTTATCCTTACCTAGTAATTACCTACAGTCTGGCAGGTTATCCTGGTATGGTAATAGAGTAAGTAGACCATACTGCTAGTGACTCAGCACCAAGTGTCAGGCGGCGGTTAACTAATCTGACAATCCTGAGGACTAACAGCCTAGGAGGGTGACCAAGTCCACAGGGAAGGTTGATGGTCCCCAAGTGGATTAAATCCCACTTGAATCCATGTTGATGGAGGGCAGCAACTTCATCAATACAGTAAAACATCAGATAACGATTGGATCGGATAATGCTAAAATCGCATAACGTTAAGTAATCTGGGGAGGAGAATTGGATCGAATAACGTTAAGGTCCTATGGGATGGATTGGATAGCAACCACTAAAGCCTGTGCAGTTACAATGTATCTCTATGGAGCTTTAACGTTATCCAATCCATCCCATAGGATTTTAACATGCATCGGATAATACTAAAAATCGGATAACACCAAGACTTGTGGAACCAAGTTTTAGCGTTATCCGGTGTTTTACTGTACTGGCCTGGGGCTGAAGAGGACTTTGTGTGCCAAAAGGGCTCAGGACCAAAGTGACTCACAGAACTGGATCAGTGATGCGGGTGTCATGCTGGGATTTAGAAAGCAGATGAAAGGCCACTGCATTATATTCTCAGGACATTCTTTATGGCTAATTGCCATGAGGATTGCCAATATTTGGATTCGGATATGGCAGAAGAAGGAGGTACCAAATTTGCCAGCATATAAGAGACATTGGAGTATAAGACGTACCCCGTTATTACCAAAATAAGTTGCTATGTACAGTACAAGACACACTCCATTTTTCCAGTGTATTTTAAGGGGAGTGGGTCTTATATGCCAGCAAATATGGGAATTACATTAACTATGCCAGCATGATTTATGTTATTTATATTCTAAAAAGTTTGTTAGTTGTTCCAACAACACTAGTCAGTTTATTAATATTAGTGCTACTACTACACTTCTTAATTCTCAGCATTGCTGGTGAATAAATATTGTTAATTATTACTGTTATTACTAAATATTACCATTTGGAATTCCATTTTGATGTCTTTTATTGATCATCAGCTAGCTGAATAACTGCGAGTTAAACTATTTTCTACCTAGAACACTCTGGAAAAGGTTAGTATAAACTGGAAATGATTTGATGACGTGTAATTATTTCCTGTCTTTCTTCATTGGTTCTTTACTTCTGCAATGTATGTTTGCATATAAACCTGTAGCTAAATATTCACAAGTACAGTATCTGATGAAGAGGACTGTAATCCATGAAAATTTACACTGAAATAATTCTGTTAATCTTTAAAGGCCATAGTAACTCTGATGATGCTACAAAACCTTTTTGTTACATGTAGTTTGTTATTTTCTTGAAAACACCCTGAGGCTCAAACAGCTATTAGTGTATATAAGGTAAAGATCAAGGAGATGAAAGAGCTTTTTCCTTGGTGACAAATGAGTCAGCAATGGATTTTGCCTCGGACCTTGGCGAAGCTGCTCCTCTGGCTCCCAGCTTCCATGTTGTTGGGGAATTCTAGGATTTAATACAGTATAGCTCAAAACATAGCTTTCCCAGGTTCTGCTCCAGCCAGTAGGAATTTCATCCATGATAGTGTCAGACTGTGCCTTAAGAGAAACCTAATGTAAGCCACACGAATAGTCAGCCCAAGATGCCAATAGAAATACAGTAATACCCCGGATAACGATTGCATCGGATAATGCTAAAACTGCATAACGACGACAAATTTGGGGGAAAGATTTGCACCGGATAACGTTCTTTTTAGCATTATCCGATACATTCGTTCTTAGCAGCAGGGTGGCTGGAAAGCTGAACGGGGTTCTCCGTTCAGCTTCCCAGCCACCCTGCAGCTACGGAGGCAAAGGTGGGGTGGCTGGAAAGCTGACGGGGGGGCCCTCCCCCGTCAGCTTCCCCAGCCACCCCACAGCTGCGGAGGCAAGGGCGGGTGGCTAGGGAAGCCGACAGGGAGTCCCCTCAGCTTCCCCAGCCACCCTGAAGCTGTAGATCAGGCCATCAGATCTCTCTGGAGCAGGCAGGGGACCCGATCTACAGCTGTTACTGGGCTTCCCCGATGTCCCCAGCCAGTGGAGCAAGCCAAAATGTCAGAATTCGAACCCTGACATTTTGGCTTGCTGCACTTGCTGAGGACATCGGGGAAGCCCAGAAACAGCTTGGATCGGGTCCTCCCACCTTCCTGGATCTGGCAGGGGGGTCAGGGACCCCAAAATTGGTAAAAAAAATGGACTTTTTACCAATTTTGGGGTCCATGACCCCCCTGCCAGGTCCAGGGAGGTAGGAAGACCCGATCCAAGCTGTTTCTGGGCTTCCCCGATGTCCTCAGCAAGTGCAGCAAGCCAAAACGTCAGGATTCAAATCCTGATGTTCTGGCTTGCTGCAGTCTCCAGGGAAACAGGGCTTTTTTTAACATTGTGTGATCAATGTATCGCACAAACCGGATAATGACGAGACTTGTGGAACCAAGTCTCATCGTTATCCGTGGTACTAGTGTACCCAGTTTTACTCCCTGCCTCATGAAGGGTTTCTGTGAGACCTTTCTGGTCTGGATATTCCGGTATTGCATTCCAAATACATAGGCTCACTTTAGGATTGGTCCTCATGAATGTGTAACATCAGGTCTGCAGGTCCAAGTTGCCCTGGGAGGTAATTTTCATGCAGGGATAGGATCCTGTACATGGTGCCCTCAAGTGTCCAAGCCAAAAAAAACCTGATACAACATTTTTACATGTGTGAAAAGAGCTACTTCCAAAATGTAATCATGAGGGTTTGCATTGGAGGAGATCAAGACCTGAATCCACACCTCTTGCTCCATGCAAGTGTGGATCAATGTGTAGATTTTCTCCCTTTATGTAAAATTGGACAGGTCCAGCCCTGGTATAGAAGATGCTGTCCTCTCATCAGTGTTGAATCTCTTGCCAATTTGACTGCTTTTTAAAAAAAGGAAATAGAGGGATACCATTTTGTCATGAAGTAACAGAGATTATTAAAATGAAAGTACTGTAACTGAATACCGTTTCTTCTCTCATGACATTGAGGCCATCTTTCTCTTTCTCTTTCTTCTGCAAAGTTTGTTTGTTCATCTGGCCTGGATTCCAAGAAAAACCAATTAGTCATTTAAAGGCTGATTTTTCATTCCTGTTTCCTCATAGCATCTAGAACAGTGTTTCCTTTGATTTTTAGACTTCAGTTCCCAGATACCCAAGTCCATTTTGGCAGTTTCATGCCTGGCCTAGACATGGAAGGAGAAGCGTAGAAGAGCAGCTCCAGAGAACAACTGTCTTTTGAACACAGGGATTATAACTATAGCATAGTAAATGGTATTACGGAGATGGTGACAAGGAGTTATGAGCTAAGTGAGTCATCATAGGCACTGGGATTAAAATGCAGAAGATTATGTTCTGGATATTGAAAAAGCTGATATAGTGACCATAGCATTAGCCTCCCCTAGCCCAGCACTCTCCAGATGTTTTGGGCTATTCCTCCTGTCATTTCTAACCAGCATATGAACTGGCTAGGTTACTTGGGGTGATAGGAAGTAGTCCAGCAGATGTGGACAGTGCAAATTGAATAAGGCTGTACTGTGCCTTTGTGGAGAAACTTCAGTAAATTCTTTCCCTCTACAGTAACCTAGCATTCTTTTCATGGTCATTTGCTTTCTGTGAACAAGGAGACTTCATTTTAGAAAGACACTGTAAATTGTTTTGCCCTGTAACAAAATATCATCTGATGCTTCTGAAATATTCTAGTCCCATTTCTTTCTCTAAAAAAAATAACAGCTGGGATTTTCCTGAGTACCAGTTCTGCATTTTAAAAAATCTGTTTTTGTGTTTCTGGGATGGGAATAAGATTACAGCAATGCAGCCAAAATGAAAGAGAAAATAATATTTGAAAAATATACATATTCTGTTTAATTGTGAGCTGGTATGTAATACTATTTAGTGAATGAATGAAGATAAATAAGCATTCCCTCCATCAGCAATGGTTTTAGTTAATGATAGTAATCTTGAAGAAACTGTATCTTGGGTTTGAACAAAACACTGAATTGAGCCACTGCATTATATGCTCAGGGCAGTCATCATGGCTGATCACCATGATAATCGCCTATACTGCAGAAGGTAAGAAACAAAACCCACCCTCATAAACTATAATAAATCAATAAGTACACAACAGTAAATATTGGTGATGTCTGAGGCATGGTCAAATCACAGATGAATCAAACTACCACTCAACTCTAGGGAGGATGTCTCTGAAAGCCTCTTTAAAGAGAAGCATTTTAGTTGCTTTTTAAATTCATCCAGCGATGAGGTCTGATGCGGTTCAGCCAGTAATGGATTCTATAATGTAGGTGCCACCACTGAGAAGGTCCTTCGCTTTATCATTGCTTTTCTTGCCATTCTCGGGGTCAGTACCTGAAGCTGCGCAGATTGTGATGAATGGGTGATCTGAGCTAATGTTCTAAAGGGGAGGAGGGGAGGTTGGACTGCTAACTTGTTTTTATTGTGAAATCACTCTGTTGCCTCATAAATCCTGTTTCATTGGTCTCCCCAATATCTTTTCCTGGTGATTTTAGAAACATGAGTTCTTTGTAGACATGACCTGTGAAGGATGCTCTAATGCTGTTACCCGTGTTCTCAACAAGTTGGGAGGTGAGTGATTCCTAGCAGATTTCAGTGTTAAGGTTTATATTGTATTTATTTAGTATTTCACTATTTTCATGGATTAGAATTACCAGTAGATACTTCCCTGTAAGAAGTCATGCAGTGATAACACCTGTGTCTCTCATAACAAAACCAATTCCCTAAAGGGGATAACACCTGTGTCTCTCATAACAAAACCAATTCCCTAAAGGGTACAGTCTGGTTATTTTTTAATGTAATCCCATGTGTGATAAATAGAAAGTCTCCTGAAGAATACAGCTTGCTTGTGTTTGCAAGTGTGTGACTAGGGACAAATCTGGCAGGATGTGCTGCAGTCAAGGTTGAAAGATCCCTTGCATTCATATATCAGAATGCATACAAGAATGCACATATTGGTAGCAGACAGCAATTAATGAGAATACATATCAAATTGGACATGTGCACAGTTCTTTCTCATAGATAGATGTGAACAAACTGCCCTTGTAGACTTTAATCATTTGGAATTCTTTAATATTGACAACATGTATTTTTATAGGGTGACACAGTTCTCACTTGGACACATGATATCCATATATCAGCTAGGTGAAAGCCTTATTGAGGAATGGGGGCTTAAGCCATCTAACTAGACCAGTGTTTCCCAAATGCTGGTGTTTGGACTTCAATTCCCAGAAGCTTAAGTCAATTCCCCAAAGCACTGATCAGTCAATATACTGGCTTAGGCTTCTGGGAACTGAAGTCCAAACACCAGCATTTGGGAAACACTGAACTAGACAATGTTGCCCATCTCTCTCAATGATGTTAGGCCAGGATTAAAACTCACCAAAGCATCCTCCGTTGAATCCCTTGGGCAATCCCTTGAGTACATGTCACGGTCCACCTAGCCTATGGGTGACATTTTATTCAAATGGCTAAAACATTCACGAAGATGGACTTGATTTCTCAGTTCTGTTTGCCTGTGTGGAATGTCATCGCAGAGATGTCTACCAATGCGCAGACTCCTCACTGAAATAACGACTCCAAGGTATCCAAGATAAAGGATATCTTTATTTTATTTATTTTATTTTATCATACTTGTATGCCACCCTACTCAGAACAACTCAAGGTGGCTAACACAATGTTGGAAAATAACAATTCAATGAACCCATCCATAAACCTAAATATATCCCTAATTCAAAGAGATTAAAAACTTAAAGGTTCAAGAATAATTAAAAACTTAAAGCTATAACTTTAAAAGACGCAAAAAAATTTAAAAAATTTAAAAGGTTTAAAAGAGAGAAAGAGGTGACTGTCTAATCAAATCAACCACTCAACATGGGGCCCCATATTACTGGAGCCAGGTTTTTAGGCCCTTCCGAAAGGGCAATAGCTCAGTTGGCAGGAGGCTACAAAGGGCCGGGGCAGACACAGAAAAGGCCCTCCTTCTGGTGCTAGAGAGATGCGCCTCTCTAGCTGATGGAATGATAAGAGAGCCTCTCCGATCCGCCCTGGTGGGACGGACAGATATTCTTGGGGTGACGCAGTCTCTTAAGTATCTTGGCCCACTACCATGTAGGGCTTTAAAGGTAATGACCAGCACCTTGAATTGCACCCGGAGACACACTGGCAACCAGTGCAGCTCCCGCAGCAGTGGTGAGGCACGAGCATAACGCCCACAACCCATCACTACCCGAGCAGCGGCATTCTGTACCAGCTGCAGCCTCGAAATGGTCACCAAGGGCAGCCCCATGTAGAGTGCATTACAATAATCAAATCTGGAGGTGACCAGGGTTCATGTGATCATGAGCAAGCAGTCCCGATCTAGGAGCGGGCGTAACTGTTGAATAACATGAAGTTGTGGAAAAGTATTCTGTATGTAGAATGGTAAATGTGTGCAGTGAATGGTCCTTGGATATATGAGCCATTGTCCATTGTGTGCGTGCGTGCATGCGTGCGTGCGCATATGCACAATGGATATCAGGTAGCTTCTCAAAGTATGTCATAGGAATTGCTTTTGAGTATGCTATAGCTGAAAAATGTTAGAAAGGGTTGCCATATGTCAGAGCTGACCTGATATCACACTAGGTAAAGGCCACCCTTGCTTGAAAGCCAGTCATATTCAGCTCTAGGGTTCAGTGCTAATCTCTGTTTACAGCCAAAGAGACAATGCTGTCTGTTTGCAGACATTTCTGTGGTCACGTGGCAGGCATGACTAGACATTGGAGTGGATGGAATGCTGTGTACCTTCTCACCAAAGTGGTTCCTATTTATCTACTTGCAATTTCTTGCTTCCGAACGGCTAGTTTGGCAGTAGCTGGGGCAGACAACAGACACTCATTCTGTAGTGCAGCACTTAGGTCTCAACACTGCTGACCTTCCAACCTTCTGATCCACAACCTCAGCATCTTAACCACTAAGCAACTGCATCCCTGATATCACATCCCTGCTCCTATTATTATGAGATGAATTACCTACTTCTTAATGCTACTTTGATAATACTGTATATCTTCTCATAGGGGTTCAGTTTGAAATTGACCTACCCAGCAAGAAAGTGAGCATTGAGTCAGAGCACAGTGTGAACACTTTGTTGGATACACTGAAGAAAACAGGGAAAGATGCCTCGTACATTGGAGAAAAATAACCATAGAAGAAAACAGGATTGGTGGGCCCATCCTGCTGCAGAAAAGGTCAGTTGGCAAAAAAAAATGTTCTAAAAGACAAATACATCTTTTTCCAGCCTAATGCTCTTGTGATGTGTTCACTCATCCTTCCCAGCCAGTAGAGTCAGTGGCCCTGTGTGGATCAATGACAGCCAGGGAACTGTGCGCATGAGAGCATGAATTTTGACATAGACTAAAGTAGTGTACTTTGGGGCCGAAGAATTATCCTGAGAGCATAGCTCACTACAGCCATTTTCTAGTCTTGTACTCCTCTCTTACAAAAACTGGTTTTACCAGCTTCTGTAGTACTTCAGAGAGCCTGCAAGAGAGGAAAGGACCACGTATTCTCCAGACAGTATGAGAAATGTTGCTGTGGCTACATATTCTTCAGTTGTGCCTGTTGTGTGTATCTGTTGGCCAGTTTCTGTGGTGAGGAACATGCTACTTTGACCCACCTTCATTGTTTTTAGAGTCAGGAACTGCTTCTAAAAAGCAATCACAAATGGGTTTTGTTTTTGGTTGTTTCTTACTGGAAACAGTTGCATATCTACATACAAAGAGAAGGTGAGAGAGAATGTAAACTAGTACATCCTCATTAATGCCCCTCTTTGTTTTTTGTTTTTTAACTCTTTAAAATAAAGGGGCTGGGCAACAAATCCCATGTAATCTAAGGACAGTAGTCTGTGTCACATTTGATTTGAACTTCTAGGACTGGGCTTGGGATCAGCAAGCTTCTTCTGTATAGCTCTGAAGCTTCCACATGGACAAAACTGCAAGCTACTGATGCTTGTTTGGTTCTAGATAGATCTGTTACAGTAGTAAAAAGCAGCAACAAGGTGGGAAATTGCTACTTATGTCCTTTGGAAACAATCATCTAGATCAGGGGTTTTCAACCTATGGCCCATGGGCCAAAGCCGGCCCATGGGACCAAATCATCTGGTCCATGCTCTTGCTCCAGCCACCACTTCCGCTGCCACCTCAATCCTTGTCTCCTCTGCTTGGCATGAACCTAACAGCGCTCCATAGCAGGGCAGATGTTTTAAGATTTACAACATCAACCCTGCTATGAAGTGCCATTAGGGACATGCCAAGCCAAGTGGAGGAGACAAGGATTGAGGTGGCTGAAGCAGAAGTGGTGGCTGGAGCGAGGTCCCGAGGTGGATGATTTGGTGCCATGTAGCTCCTCCAGGCCAGTAAGCAGAGAAGCGGTGTGTGTGTGTGTGGTCCCACTGCTGTCAGCAGTGTGTGGGGGACTCACAGCAATGGTGGGACCACCCTGAGCCCCCCCCTCCCTCCCCCACCAAAGTTAGTGGCAGCACCTATCCAGCCTGCCAACAGTCTGAGGAGGCATGATCCGGCCCCCTGGCTTTAAAAGGTTGGGGCCCCTTATCTAGATCAGTGGTAGCGAACCTTTTGGAAACCATCCATTTTAGAATTTATAATTGTGAAATTTATTTCCTTGCATAATCTGCTTATGTTTGTAGAATTCAGTGACTGCTGATCAGAGGGTATTGGGTTTGCAAGTTTGGAAGCTATAATACTTTAACCTTTGAAAATGTTACTTGGCCCTCCTATGCATATCATCTGTTTATTAAGTTTTGCTACCCTACTTTCAAGAGCTGGCATCTCAATTCAAAATGAAAGCCAAAAAAAAATGATGTCTGCAAACATTAGAAAATTAAAGAGCACTTACTTCTTTTTGATCTTATTGTACCTGAGGTTGACTATAGTCATGGCAATTTTAATATTGATTATAGCAGTTCCAAACAATGTTGGCCGGAATCCAATTACTTAACCTACACTTGTGTAAGTAAAATGGTATAAATCTCAGTGGTGAAGTGTGGCTGATTAAGAAGTCAGTACCTATATTCCCCACTACACAACAGTCATGTGACTTGATGCATGAAGAGAAATGTAAGTGCTGACTTTTTAACTAGCAGTAAATTGTGCTAAAATTTATGGTGGCATATGGAAGTGATAGAATTCTGTGCATTGTGTTGTATTTGCACCAGTGAGGAATGGGATTTTTGAGGTAGGACTACAACTCCCATAATTCTTCATTCTGGTTCTATCTGTCTTAAAAGGAAAAGGTATTACTTGCTTGAAAGCCGGTCTAGGGGATAATGCTCATCTTTGTTAACAGCCAAAGAGCCAGCACTGTCTGCATCTGTAGACATTTCCATGGTCATGCGGTAGGCACGCTCAGACCCTGAAGCACATGGAATGCTGTTATCTTTTCCCCGTAAGTGGTACCTCTTTATCTATTTGCAATTTCTTGCTTTCGAACTGCTAGGCTGGCAGGAGCCTGGGCAGATGACAGGTGCTCATTCTGCCACGCAACACTCGGGTCTTGAACTGCTAACCTGCCGACCATCAGGTTCTCAACCTCAATGTCTTAACCACTAAGCCATCGCAGCCTCTCCAGACACCTAAATGTTACTCACATAGGAGAAAGGCAAGAAATTAAGACTCATTCGGACCAAGCTGCCTGTTCCTTACCAAGTGTTAGGTGGGAGTTTTCTTTCTGAACAGGAAGCTATGTAGAGCTAGGCCCCAAAGCCTTTCAACAGGACTTTTCCTCAGGTCAATCATTTAGGTGTCTTAGTCTACTCTAAGGTATCATGTGTGTCAGATTGAAATCCTAGAATAGAGAATTATGGGAATCTCCCCCAAAAAACCGAAATCCTATCCTTACCTATAAGTTGTTCACCTTCCTGCAGTTCTTTCTAGATTTATTTTGTCATGAATCATCTGCACTAACAATCTATATTTCAACTTTTTCATTATGTGACTAAAGTATTGTAGTTTTCTGCATGTTATGATTTCTTCATCTTTATGCATTTGGCATGGTACTTCTAAGAAATTCATGGTAGAATCTAATTTTAAGGCAGGAATGGGGGACCTGTGACCTACCATCCAGTTTTAGACTCCAATATACATCATCTCTTGCCTCTAGATAGGGCTGATAGGACCAAGGGTCCTATAACTGCCTCATTTCCTATCCCACTGGTAAATAAGGAATTTATAAGCAATGGATGAGCTGGAAAAAGAACAACACGAATGAGAAAAGGTAGCATGATCTTAACAGCCTAAAAAATACCAACAGTATGGCAAAAATTACACCTAAAAGCAAGGTGGCTTGGTGCCAAAAAGAGGAATAAAGCAAGCACCCAAATAGACATCTTTGGTGACAGCGTCCTACCACAGGGAGTTGTTGTCCTTCAGGAACCAGGGGTTCCCCAACAGAGGACTTTTGGAGAACTTACTGGACAACTAAGTGCATACAGCGTTAAGAGGCTGAAGGAGCCTTGGTACCCTGGTATGTGTCCAGAACTGAACAACAGTCAAAATGAATCTAGAAATTACCTTAACAAAGAGTGACTAGCTTTACAACACCCAGTGTGTTTCCCTAGGGAAGAAATATGAGCAACATGGATATGTTTCATCAGCCTTGACTGCATAACTCTTTTAAAAGGAACTGGAACAAGGATTTATTTATTGCCTCCTAGACTCATCTAGTTGTTCATTTCATGATCAGTACAATTAGCTAGAAAGCAAAGCTTGGGAGGTTTTTTTCCTTGGGCTGGAGAATTCACAGCTAGCATGACCTTTCATATACAAAAAGGGTCATGCTTGCTGGAGCACGTTGTCTATACAACAGAAGCCTCCCCAACTGAAATACTACTGACAGTGAGAGACAGGATACAGCTATATAAACTTCTCATTTCCTCCCTTTTTCTCAATTGGTGTACAAATTGGGAGTTATAAGAATGGAGGGAGCAATTTTTGACTGATCAAATATTTTGAACTACAAGTCCCACAAGTCCTAGCCAGTAGCTGCATTCAACTGTGGAATGGGTGTGAGTTATGGCAACCTAAATTAAATTTTTGAGGGCCTCCAAAAAGGAGCATTTGATGAGTATTTGAATCATAGAACACAATACTGAAATGTCAGTAGAAAACATCCTGTATTAGTGATCTGATGGTAGCCATGCTTAATTAAAAGAGTTTCAGAGCAAAAGCTTCCTAGTAAGGCTGCTTGCTTAGCATTTATGAAGAAATTCAGTTCTATTCATTTTGGTCTGAATGGAGGCAATGGTTGTGTTCCACTACAGAAGAAGCTGGCAACCTGTAGACTTCCAGATGTTGTTGGCCAACATGTCCAGTGGTGATATGGGTGGAAGTCCCATAACATATAGAAGGCTTCAGGTTTTCCATCCCTGCACTACAATTTTTAATTTACTCTGAGATGGTAGGATGCTTGCATTATCACAAATTGCTACTGTCTGTAAAGGTCACAGGGCTCGCATTATATCCCTCAAAGTTTTTCCTGAATTATCAGAGATTGCAAATTTTTGAATTTCGGTGCTGTTTGGCTTCATCTATTGCCTGGCCTTTTGATAGGTAAAAGTCACCCATTCTCAAAAGCCAGTTGCATCCAACTCTAGAGTTTGTAGCTCATCTCCATTTACTGCCAAAGAACCAGCGCTGTCTAAGTCTACAGATGTTTCCTTGGACATGTGGCAGGCATGCTTAGGCATGAGTGCACGGGCACGCTGTTTACCTTCCCACCAAAGTGGCACCTATTTATCTACTCGCATTTTCTTTCAAACTGCTAGTTTGGCAAGAACTGGAATAGGACCTCACTGTTGTGCAGCACTCGGTCTTGACCTGCTGACCTTTCAGTCATCAAGTTCAGTGTCTTAACCACTAAGCCACAGCAGTCCTTTTGATACCCATGTGTAAAATGTGTCTATATGCCTACCAATTGAGGATTACAGAATATACATCCAATAAATTATTTTTGTTGTGTCAACTAGAAGGTGACATCCCTTCAAAGTTCCACCAGCAGATGGTGGTCTTGACTAACTTTTGTTTTTCCATGTCCTTGCTTTCAGAGCAGCGCTTGAAATGGCTTCAGTGAGAAATCTGCTGCTTATGATTCTCTTAGTCCCGCCCCTTGTCCTTTGACTACAGTTGCTCTGCCAGATACTAGAGAAGAAAGAATGGACGAGAAGAAGGTTGCTTTTGTTGGAGGAAAATGTCAAGTACAGATGCCCCAAAGCCTCTTCCTACAAATGTAGTATTGATGCATTGTTCAGTTTTTCTTTGCAATAAAGGAAAAGGCTGCTTCCATTTTTAAAGTCTGTTTGTTTGTTTGTTCAATTTGTATAGTCGCCCCAATCAACATGTGACTCTGGGTGACGTACATAAAAATCCCCGACATTTAAAACTATATAGACCCAATATAATACCAAGCCTCTTGGTGTACTTCTTTAAACTCCATGCCTACTAGTATATTTCTCCCCACTCCCTTTGCTCTGGTTTGGCAGTGAAGGGAATGCAGAGTCTATTCCTTTTTTTTGGTTTTGCAACATTTAGCATCCAGAATCCCAGTACCTGGGTCTAAGGCATTCAAACCTGCTGCCGGATATTTTAACCCAGGACTCCGGGTCACATTCCCTCAGACAGCTTCGGGAGCCAGATGGCCATTTTGCCCTTCCTCCACCACATGGCACTTCCTGGGGTGGTAGAGGCAGTGGGGGGACACATGAAATGGGGCTGTGGGCCACATATGGCCCATGGGCTGCAGGTTGAGAAATCCTGTTTTAACCTAACATCATAAGGAGAGCCTCCCCAACCTAATATGTTCTAGATTGTTGCTTTACAACTCTCATTGTTGGAAGAAATCCATAAGGCTCTAGATTGGAATAAAGGCTATTCCAAAGGGATTTGGTTAGTATTATTTGAGTATGCTGCTGTCCAGGCAGTAGATTGTCCAGTTTTATACTGCTATAGCAGATCTATGACACCCATGATAATGTGTGGTGGTGGTGGCTTGCTTTCTTGGATTGTATCAGGGAATTAAACAATTAGATTACTTTTTATCAGAAGCAAGCTATTTCAATGGTGTTGTCTTGGCCATTTATGTTATCTTCTTTTGTACATGGGGTGGAGCATAAATTGCATGGACATAAATGCTGCATTGATTGAATTATTCTGCTTAAAGAATTTTTGTCCTGTGTTCAAATAGCTCTGTTGTACTTGATTATCTTTTGATCTTCCTCCTTTGCTTCAAAGTGTATTAAGTGACTTCCAGATGGTCCAGCCAGAATCTTGTCCTGGTGGGATACTCATTTTTGCTCTTCAAAGGTTTAGCCAGGCATGTTCTGGTTTAATATTTAGAACTTCAGAGATGTGCAGAAAACTTTTCTTGATTTTAGCTGTTGTTGGGGGAGGGATGGGGTGGTATCTATGAAGTGGGTAGGTTTGCTGCTGTACAGTATTACCTTATTTCGTTTATTATTTGCTAGCAGCTCTCCATGTAACAAACCTCTTATTCCTGCATTTCTCTCTCCCCATACCATACATTTTTGCAACTGGCTTTGGGTGAACATCAGTTTTTTTAAAAAGCTAAGCAGATCCCTAAAATCCTCTGTTACACTGTACAAAACAGTTGCTTTGAAATATGCTAGAACTTAAAGAGCTAAAGCAAAGCAATCACACTTATATACTGCCTCATCGCGTTTAGTGCACTCTCTGGGCGGTTCACAAGTTAATTAGCATTTTGCTCCCAATATGCTGGGTGCTAATTTTACTGACCTTGGAAAGTATGGAAGGCTAAGTCTACCTTGAGCCCTGGTCAGGATTGAACTCATAACTTTTTGGTTGCAGTAGAGCAGTTTAACCACTGCACCACCAGAAGCAGCCAGCTAGGTTAGTTTCCCAGATGCTGGATTGTAGCTAGCCATTACAAATAAAGCTGAGAAATAATGGGAGGTTAAACCTAGCAGACCCTGGTGGGTCACACCTCTCCCCCAGTCAATTAAGATACTCTCAACTGATTGATTTTAACAAGGAGTATTAATGAAAATGCCCACCATAGTCCCTTTTATTTTTAACAGACACCAGTACTTTTGCAATACAGTAGTTTATGTGTGTACAGGGTTTTAACTTGCTCATCTAGAACTGACCCTGGATATTGCGGAAGACTCTGCTGGGATCAGAGAGGCAATAAAATTAAGTGTTTCCTGTTCAGCGATCCATCTTACTACCCTTACAACTCAGGAGCTACTGCTGTTTGTCCACATGCCATAATTTCTTGTAACCAACATTTTCGTCAATATAGTCACAGCAGAAATGCCTGCTTTTTTAATAGTCCATGCTGACGCTAGGATAGCTGTTAGAAGAATGATTAGATACTGTTCCAAAAATGATTAGATAGATATTTGCAATTTTAAAATTTGCAATTTTAAAATTACTATTAGAAAACATGGTTGCTTGCTTAGAAAAGCATATTATTAGGCTCAGTAATTCAACTTAAAACCTTTGGATGTTACATGTATGCCCTTGCATTGTTGTTAATGACCCAGAGTAACTATTTAGTAAAATGTGAAGTATAAAAATCAAATAAATACTATACATAGGTAATCCAGTGGAATTTGAAACTGCAAACTTTTGTATATTCATACACAGTAGGGCTTATTCCCAGATACTGTACTGTAAGTGTGTACAGTATCTATAACTGCACCAGACTTTGATAATTTCCCTGCCTTCCTTCCTCAATATTTGAGCCTACCTGAATAAAGAGTATAACCATGTAAATATTGCTAGAGATATTTGCCTTTTGAGTCTTCTGGCTCTGATCCACCAGCTTCTCCACTGGAGAAGCTCCCCGGGCCAGTCAGGCTGGGGAGCGAAGTTCGAGGCAGGTGGGCAGCCCGGCGAGCCTTAAAAGCAGCGCCGTGGCCACGGTCGACCCCAGCCAACACCACTGGGAGCTCTCCGGGCCAGTCCGCCCGGGGAGCGAAATTCGAGGCAGCTGGGCAGCCCGGTGAGCTTTGAAAGTAGCACTGTGGCCGCCATCAACCCCCACCAAAACCGCCGGGAGCTGTCTGGTCCGGCTGGGGAGTTAAATTCGATGAAGCTGGGCGGCCCAACAGGCATCCTTCACCACCAAATGCTCCCTGAGCCAGCCCGGTTGGGGAGCGAAGCAGTAATGGCTGCGCAGCCCCCTCCGGACTCTCACTATTGGCCAGTCCCTCGGTCAGCCCCGGCCTCAAGGGAATGGAGCGCAGCTGTGTGGGGCAGGACTCGCCATCGCTGCCCTTTGGATTCTGGCCTGTCAGGCCAAAGAGAAGCTCTGGCTGGGAGTGCCAGGACTTTCCACCTGCTAGCACTCCCTAGCCCCCACACCGGGCTACGGGAGGCCGCTGCGACGAGCCACTGTCGCCGCTCTGAGAATTTCTGTGGCCAGGGTGAGAGGTTATGATATTGCTGCATTATACTGCAACTTGTACTTGAACTTGTAACGTGTAACTTGTAACTAATATTGTACTTGGAACTTGTAATTGTTGATTTTGCATTCTTCATATTATTGAATTTGTATACTGTATTATTGTATTGTTTGCATATATATCTGTTCTGTGAACCACCCTGAGTCAGTTTACCAAGTAGGGCAGTATATAAATCTAATAAATAGTAATAATAATAATTTAACAGCCAATGGCTGTTTATCTATTTCAGGGATTCTCAACCTGCAGCCCATGGCACTTTCATGTGCCCCCCTGCCTCCACCAGACCAGGAAGTGCCATGTGGTGGGGGAATTGGCCGTCTGGCCCCCGAAGCTATCTGAGGGAGCGTGACCCAGCCCCTGGCTTTAAAAGGTTGAGAACTCCTAATCTATTTAATAGTTTTCCTTTTTGCTTAACTCCTACCATAGATACCTAGAAAGCTTGGACACTAAGTTTCAGGTCCTTCATAGCTAATTTTACAATGTGGCTCCTCCCAGTAAAATGGTATAAAATAAAACTGCACACACAACTGACTAACTTTGTTCACAGGCAGCAAAGTAGCAATCATTTTTATACACAATTTATTTGGAAACAAGTCTCAGTGACTGTAATAGCATTATTTACCAGGCCTTCCAAAACCGTATACAATATTTGTCAAACCAGCAGCTGTGTTAGTTTGTGCAAACGTATCAGACAAGAAACATACAAAGAAGACAAAATCATTTCAGCATCTTAAAGACTAATTGCTGTATTTTAATACAGTACAGTTATACCTCGCTTAAAGAGCATAATGCGTTCCACAGGATTGATCTTTAAGCGAGTTTGCTCTTTAAGCAAAACACCATTGAAAATGACCAATGGGGAAGGGGATTGCGAACCCCGATTTATTTGTTAAGCGAGTTTTTGGTTGGTTTTATTTGTTAAGCGAAGCGAACATTCAGAGAAAATTCTGCTCTTTAAGCGAGTTACTCTTTAAGCGAGGCGCTCTTTATGTGAGGTTTGACTGTATTGCCTTTTGTGGATCAGGTCTGTCTGAAAAAGTGGGCTCAGTCCACCAAAGCTAGCATTAAAATATAGGCATCTGTAAATTGTCACATATTTATCTTTTTTGTTTGTTACTTTTCTAATAATAGTTTAATTCCCTGTCTGTATTTCAAAGTAAACATGTTAAGGCAAGGGCAGGAAATCTGTGGATCCCCAGATTTTGGACTACAAACTCCATCCACCTTGATTATTGACCCTGTTCCCAAGGTTGATGGAAGTTTGAGCAATATTTACAAGGACACAGGTTTCCTGGGCTTATACTAAAGATGGCAGTCTAATAATTAGCCCCATCGCAAGAAAACATTGCTTTTGCAGAGCAAGCTGGTAAAAGGTTGGGTTTAGGCATTCTCAGCTGGAAAAATCTCTGGGCCTCCTTGTGCTTGTGCCCTAATTCCTTTGTTCTCACGTCTCCCTGCAGAAGTCAAAATGTGGACTCTCTTTGAACTGGGGAGTGCCACAATTTTATGATTTGTTCTGCCATGAAATGAGAAGATCTCTTAAAAGAACAAGGCTTCAAATGCAGGATATCATAAAGCATGAAACAAGAGAGTGCGATTGAACAAATCTTTGTTTCTCGTTTGAAAGAGGTCAGGTTTAGCATCTGGGGATTATTACCTCATTGCTGCTTTAGGCACTAATGAGGTCATTGCTAATGTAGCATTTCCCTTCCAGGAAAAGTTAACTGTCTTCTCTAGTCTAAAATGAAACCTTTTTATTATTATTTTAAAAAATAAAAGCCAGTAAGATACAGTGACTAAAGCCAGGTGGCCAACCTCTTTCTGACATGGGCCTGACAGTGTCACAAGCAAGACCATGCCCCCCTCCAGAAGCAGGAACATTTATGGCTAACGTAAAAGTGCCCACTTCTGCATTTTTGCCAGCCACAGGTGCATATCCACGGGCATGTTTTACAGATGACACAAATGTGCCTGCTTCCACTTCTGGGTGCGGCAGACGTAGCAACAGGCCAGATGGAATGCATCAGTGGGCAGGTCGGGCCCGCAGGTTGGGAACCACTGGAATAAAGTATCCTGGGCCTTGGAAGATCCAGGATAATGTATAGCCTTCGAGTGTCCATCAGTTCCTCAAAAAGTGTGTGTGTTTTTAAAAAAAAGGTTCAAGGTCAAAATTTGGCTCTAAACCTTTAAATCAAAAGAGCAACCTGAGTAAAGCCAACTGCAGTCATCTTCTCAGTGTTATATTACCAAGGAAACCTTTCATTACCACCAGTGTTCCAGGTGCTTCACTAGCATTCATATTCCTTAAACCTTGATGACTAATTACAGAGGACTAAGTCTTTTATTGTGTAAAACTTTAAGTGTTAATTGTTGTTTAAGAAGCTAAAATGGAGAGCTGCAATTCTCAGCTGCCCCTGGCTGTGTGGGCGCTGTTTTCACCGCCCTGGCCTTGTGGGCACCTGAGGACGTCTCCACCCTCCCCTGGACTCACTCAACCTGCCCGGGGATAAAAGGGCCACCAGCAGGAGCCACAGCCAAAGATGTTGCCCCAGCTGCGTGGGCAGCAGTTTCCACCGCCCCGGCCATGTGGGCACCTGAACGTTCATGAGCTTTTTTCCCCTCCTGCCATTTTTGTCTTGTTACTCTGTAGTTTTGTATTAAGCTTGTAAGCCACCCTGAGTCACCACGATGTGGTGAGTGGGCAACTGTATAAATGTGAATTATAAATAAATAAATACATTGCTTCCTTATAAAATAAATTTGAATAAAAACAATAAAGGTATAAATTAATGAGTGAAATCTATTCAAGGCATCATTGCTGAAATAATTAGCCTTAAATAAATAAGTTTGATTTTCACATAATATCTATGAACCGCCAGAGGAAGTGATTTTTTTTGCATTTTAGAGATCATTAAGAAAGCCATGCATCAGTTCATTTAAGTAAAGAAAAATTCCTTGCACATGTATTCCCTATTAAAACACATCACTTATACTGTTCATTTGCTACCAGAGTTCATATTTTTGGTTGAGTGTCAGGAAAAACTTCCTAAATGTTAGAGGAGGATGACAATTGAGCCAATTATCTCAGGAGTATTGGAGTCTATGATGTTGGAGACCAACTAGCAACACAGGCACTAGGACCCAGGACAAGCCAGCAAGCTAAAGGTCAGATGACAATCTTTATCCATATTAAAATCCAAAGTCAAAGCCAAGAGTAGACAGAAATAAAACTAAGTTAGCAGACAAGACATTGTCCAGAGTAGACAGAGAAATAAAACTAAGTTAGCAGACAAGACATTGCCCAAGCAGGCTAGAAGTCACACAACCAAAGGTGGGTACCTTTAGGGCTGAAGCAAGAGTCACACACAAGTACCACTGCAAATTTAGACACCTTCATTGTTAAGGCAACTTGGGGAAAAAGGGGTGGTGGTGGTTCTTATATAGCTCTTCCTCCAGGGCTCTCAGGTGGAGCTCATGAGGACCTGGCAGCTGCAGCAGGTTGTTGGTTTCATCCTGCAACTAGCAAAGTTGTTAGCAGATGGAACCCTGAAGCTGCTTCAGATCCTGACAAGGAGATGGGGAGAACTTCAACACTAGAGACATTTTTAAAAAGTTAGACAACCTTCTGAGAGATACACAGTACAGTACTTTGATTTTGATCAGGCAGAAGGTTGGCCCAATGGCTTTATAATCTCCTTTGAATTCTACAGGACTCAGAAGGCTCCTCTGGTCAATGCTTTGCCAAGTAATAATGATCACACTACAGTTGTCCTATCTACTGCTTCAGCTAATGACCCTGAATATAACAATGGCTTCCTCTAGTGCAGTGTTTCCCAACCTTTGGTTTTTGGACTTCAATTCCTGGCATGCTGGCTGATTGGGTAGCTCCAGTGGTGGGCTCCAAAAAATTTTACTGCCACACTGTGGGTGTGGTATGGTGGGCGTGGCCAGGGGGAAAGCCTTGCGTTGCACCCAAATTAGGACTACTTTATTTCAAAACTTGGATGGGCAGAGGGGCCAGCCAGAATTTCTGCTACCGGTTCCGGCAGACTGGTGCGAACCTGCTGAAGCCAACCACTTGTAGCTCTCTTCCCTCCTTTTAACCTTTTAATTTTTTATCTTTTAATTCTAATTTTCAGTTTTTAAATCTTGTGTGTTTTTAATCTTGTAACCTTGTGGGGCTTTTTTTATCTTTTTACTTTTGTGAGCCACCCAGAGTCCTTGGAGTGGGACGGCGATAGAAATTGTAATAAATAAATAAATAAATAAATAAATAAATAAATAAATAAATAAATGCTAGTGCTACAATGAAGCTAATTCACACTGCATGTCCTACCTGATCTGACTGGTTTTTAAGCATAAACAGTCAGTGACCGAAACTTATAATTGATTTCTCTAGCCTGGAGCAGGACCACAGGCACTATGAAGCAGCACAAAGGTTTATGTGGACTTCTGGACGAGGTACAGGGCTCTGGAAGGTGAAATTAGTCCTATGATAGTGGGATTTGGGGCATTATCTTTATAGAGTTCAAATGTCTCTTTGAAACCAATTGACAACAAAATGCAAAATATATTTATCAACTAAGGTAGGGCATCTACAACATAAAGGAATGGTCTCCACATACACAGTCTATAAAATCCTAAAATTAAATACAAATGCAACCACATGAGATCACTTACTTGGATTTATTCTAACAGTGCCCCTACTTCAAAAACATATTTAAATACTACTACCTAAACCAAAGGGGTGAGGGCTTTATTATCCTTTGTGAGAACAACGGCTCCTGCTCTTTCTAACTCAAATCCTGAATTACAGCCCTTTCCAAATAGTCCAAGGCTTACATTTGCACGTGCCAATTTTATCTGAACCTTCTTTTGGTGATGCCTCTTCCATCCATCCATCCATTAGTCCACAGTGACATTTCAGTGGCTACTTCTTACCAGATTGCAAGACAGCCACCATATATCACATCGATAGATTCACCACTTTCTCTGGCTAGACTTCAAAGGAATCACTCTCACTATGCTAAATAAACAGCCAAAGGATGCTGGGTGTGGAAACTGGGCCGCTGGCCTCCTCTGCTGGGTCTTTGCAGATTTCCCTGAAGCAGAATGTCCTTTTAGGGTTGGTAACATATCATTATCTTAGGACTGACAGTTCTCTTTCACTCTGCCATTATCTCTTAATGTGTTCCAAAACCCTGTCTTTACTACATCTGTAATTTATCTTAATGCTCTTTAAGTGTGGCTTTTTTCGTTACTTTACCACCACCACCACAGTTCTTTAATAACAAAATTCTTTTGCTGTATAGGCCTTGGCAGTGTGTGGTGTCATTGCTCTGCATCATGTGATCATAAGTTCATTTCACAGAGATTTTTATTTGTCCTTTGCTTTTCTTTTTCAATGACTGACTCAATACATGACATTTATTCCTTAACCATCTGAATGTTACAATATGCCTTACTGGCAGGCAGTATTTGCTGACTAAAATTATATCTATTGCCCCGTGCATAGGGAAAAGGGTGGTGAATGGAAAGAAGGTGAAAGCTGTTTTGTTCTCAGTCTTACTGTCTGAACACAATTAAAATGCTGCTTTTGAAATAAAGTTTCACTTAGGGCTCTTCAAGAGAAAGCATTTGCTCTCTCTCTCTCTCCCTCTCTCTCTCTCTCGGCTGCTTGATACCAGAAGGGGACATCTTATACAGTGCAGCTTGATTTGCAAGGTTGGATTACATAATACTTGTGCAAAACGTGGTATTTTTCCTTGAACAAATGTTCTGTCAAGTGATTACAGAACACTTGTGTCTCTATTATTTCTGTGTATAATTGTGAGGAGACCCAAGGGAATATCTCCTTGCATTGTAGGTTTCAACAGAACCTTTTCCACTATGCTTTAACCCCATTAGAGTTTACCACTGAATTCCACTAAGAGCTGAACCAAGTCCAAAATGTGCCATTCTGAAAAATAACAGCAGCATTTATTTTATTTTAAGGGGGCGGGGACCAAGTTTTAGTTGATTTCATCAGTTTGGAATTTACGAGCAGAGTTTCCTTTTCAATGCCACGGCAGCAAATGCTGAGTATTATCCCTCCCCAGTTTTTGCTGAACTGTCTAGAATAATCTTACTGAACTTCAGAAAATTGTTTTCACAGTAAATTTCACTTAAAATTGTGAAATATTATTCTCCCAGCAGCCCATTCTCATTCAATTAATTGAACTGTGATCTTTGCATAACTTCAAGTACACAAGAGTCCCAAGGCAGTGAGACTGCCACAGAGTACATATACATGAGTGCCTGTGTGTGCCCATTGGAATCGTTTTTGGGAAGGTGAGCAGAGCAGAGTGAATTGCCAGTAAAGGCTACGGGCATAGCAACACACAATTATATCACAGTGTGTCTGTGTACATACATTAAAATACCAAAGTTAAGAAGGGAATGACCCCTTCTCTGCCACCATAAACAACCATGATGAGAAACTGTATCTGTCAATCTAGAAGTAGGGCTACATATTCCAGGATTACAGCAAGTGCTTATGCTGAGGGCATAGGTAAATGTTAACATGATAATAGGTCTCCACTGCTCGAAAACCAGTAATATACAACTCTAGGGGAATGGTGCTCATCTCTGTTTACAGCCAGCGCTGTCTGCATCTGCAAACATTTTTGTGGTCATGCGGCAGGCATGACTAGACACCAAAGTGCACCTGTTACCTTTCCTGCCAAAGCGATACCTATTTATGGTATATACTTGTAATTTCTTGCTTTCAAACTGCTAGGTTGGCAGGAGCTGGGATACAGATGGGAGCTCGCTCCGTTGTGCAGCACTTGGGTCTCTTAACCCCTGAGCCACCATGGCTCCAACATACATACAGCAAAACCCCATAAGAATAGTTTGAGGAATAATAATAATTGTGTGCCAACAAGTCGATTTGGACTTATGGAGACCCTTTCTAGGGTTAATTAGGTAGAGAATACCCCTGGAGGCAGTGAGGAACTGAACATCCAGCCTCTGGCTCCATCTCCAAATAACTAAACCACAGGGCTAGTTCATTGGGGGGAAATGCCACAAAAACATAACGAAGAAAAAAGGTACTTAGTGCAAAGAAGTAATGTATGTATGATGCTTAGCTTCTGCCTTCCCATGAAATACCAAGTACAGTCAAACCTCGCATAAAGAGTGCCTCACTTAAAGAGCAGAATTTTCTCTGAATGTTTGCTTCGCTTAACAAATAAAACCAACCAAAAACTTGCTTAACAAATAAATCAGGGTTCGCAATCCCCACACCAGAAGTCACAATTGGTCACTTACAATGGTGTTTCACTTAAAGAGCAAACTCGCTTAAAGAGAATTCTGGTGAAACGCATTATGCTCTTTAAGTGAGGTACAACTTGTACAGTACATATTTGTCAGCAATTTTTAATTAATACATTCTGAAGAATCATTAGATCCACATAGCTGCACCCTTTAAGAGAGTCCAAAAATGCTGGCAGCTGTCTTGATCTATTTAATCATACCAGTTCTACTGCGCTGTTTTTTCTTCTTCTGTAGGTTTCTTTTTGTAGAGTGAGGTTTTTAGAAGGTCTAAATTATGGCAAGTCCAAACCACCCAGCAACATTGCACATCACAAGAACATGCTTTGGAAAAATCCACTGTCCCACAGACTTCCATCTACTGTAAGGACTGCAATTAAGCTTAGAAGGGAACAGGGAAGACTGAAGTGGGTGACCGATCATACACTTCTCCCTGCACTCTAGGTTGCACTGTTATTATGCAACTACTTGCCACTGTAAATGTGTATGATGAATTTATATAAATATGTAATCCCTATTGAGAAATCGTGCCCATTAAAAGGCTACAGCAGTGGTGGTGAATCTATGGCATGGATGCCAGAGGTGGCACTCAGAGTCCTCTCTGTGGGCACCCATGCAGTCACCCCAGCACAGAATTTGTGCCACACCTCTGCTCAGCAGTCCAATGGGAGCGTTTCCTTCCTCCCCCGTTGCTGTGTTGGCACTCACCGATAAAGAAGTGGGGTTTGGGTTGCAGTTTGGGCACTCGGTCTCTAAAAGGTTCATCAGAAAGGAACATATCTCAGTTCCACTCCTCCTTAAACTACTTTCTCCTAAAGCAGCTTATCTTTTTCTTTCTTTTAAACACCTGGTATCCTTAATTTTCAAGCAGTGTTTAATTAGGCCCTCTTAATCTGTCTTGAGGAATTAAAATTCCTTGTGGAACAGCTCAGCATCCAGACTGACACAAATGTTTCACACAAACAGAGGTGAAAGCAGACCCAGGCCTAGTATTATGGAGACCCTAGTTCTGAAAGTATTCCAAAGAAGAACAATAAGAACTCACTGGGATGCCCTTTGTTAACTGTAGACCTTTCTTTCCATAGAGCTGTGATGGTGAAATCTGGCACTCCAGCTGTTCTTGAACTTCAATTCCCAGAAGCCCAAGTCCCTGTGAATCCATGCGCAGTAAACCTATTCATGTAGATTCACAGAGACTTGGGCTTCTGGGAATTGAAGTTCAAGAACAGCTGGAGTGCAAAGGTTTGCCATCACTTTCATAGAGAGTGGAACTAAGGAGAGCCTCCTTCCCAAGATGTATAAGGCACTATCCTACTTTATTATTACTAGTTTATTACAAAGCCTAGAACACACATGGAGTTTTGTTGCATATTTTACTAGAATACTAAAGCAACCTGTGGATATGTTACAGAAATGTGGTTTCAGTGCAATTGCCCATCTCAAACATGGTCCAAAATTGTATATAGGAATACAAACCACACTGTTGCTTCTTGCCTCATCTAGCCATCCCTCATTTCCCCCTTGCAGTCCTCTTTCTTTATCTACTCATGTTTCCTTAAAGTCACTCTGAGTTTTTCCAAGGGCTCTTGCTCCAGCAGTGATCTGAAAGGGGAGAGACCATGTGCAGCTCACAGGGAATTCACCAACAGCTGTGGAAATACAGTGGCATTCCAAAAATGCTCATACAAATACTCAAAGGAGCGTGAGGGATTAGCACTGTGAGCAAACAAAGAAAAGAAGACATGTCAATCTTCCACTAATACACAGATCGGCATTGTAAGCAGCCTTACTGAGATGTATTGCTCACATTGTTTTACCAGTTAACAGATCTATCCATTATTTCAGAGAAGGAGACCAATATGGTTCTACAACATGGTTTGATGTTTTCCATTTCATAATTATATCTATATTGAAAGCTTCAACTAGGATAAGGTTGTACTCTCTTCTCAGAAAAAGACCTAACAAGAGGAGTTCAGTGAAGGGGTGGGTGGGTAAAGATCTGTGGTAGAGAATTCTTAGCATCAATTGCTACATGCCCTACTACCATTAGGCAAAGTGAGGCTGCAATTTCAGGCTGCAGATACATGGCTGCGCTCTACATGGGGCTGCCCTTGATGACCATCCAGAGGCTCCAACCGGTTCAAAATGCAGCTGCCCGCATGGTGATGGGGTGTAGGCTTTATGCCCATGTCTCACTCCTGTTGTGGGAGCTGTATTGGCTGCCAGTGTGCCCCCAGGTGCAATTCAAGGTGCTGGTGATGACTTTTAAAGCCCTACATGGTAGTGGACCAGAGTACTTAACAGACTGAGTTACCCCAAGGACATCTGCCCATCCCACCAGAGCAGACTGGAGAGGCTCCCTGATGGTTCCATCTGCTAGAGAGGTCTGTCACTCTAGCACTAGAAGGAGGGCCTTTTCAACATCTGCTCCAGCCCTTTGGAACTTCCTGCTGATCAAGCTATGTCTCCAGGCAGAGCTATTACCCTTCAGGAAAAAAAAATCTTAAAACCTGGCTTGCACAGCAGGTCTGGGGTGCTGTCGGTGAGGAAGCCACCACACGCTGGCTTATATGAGGGTCACACGGGCCTTCAGCTTTAAATTAAATTGTGGCTGTTGGGGACTGTATTTTAACATTTTAAATATTTAAATAGTTTTAATGGTTTGGGATTTTATTGTAATATGATGTTTTTATACTTGTGAACCAACCGGAGTCTCCTAGGCTAGAGGCAGCAATACAAATCCAATACATACATACATACATACATACATACATACATACATACATACATACATACATACATACATACATACATACATACATACATACAAGGAGTAGCACTTCAGGATTTATTTATTTATTCAGATTTATATTGCTGCCCACTCACCAAAGCGACTCAGGGTTGGAGGAAAGAGGTTTTGTTTGTTTTGTATTCTCCTTTTATTTCAAATACACAAAAGGAGGAAAAGAGGAGGGGGAAAGAGATGGAGGGACAAAACAAAAGCTAGTTTCCAATAAAATTAATAAGGCTTAAATAATCATGTGTAATGCATAAAGATTCATGCAGGCAGTCCATACATCCAAGAAACGTTTAGCCAGAAATGAGTGTAAGATCTATATTCAGATGCAGATACCGTATAGCAATGTGATCTACAAACCATTGAATAGCCCTGTTAAAGAATAACCATGTTTAGCCAACACATAAAACACTATCGCTAATGTGATTGCTTTCCTCGTGTACAAACTTACAAAACTGAAGAGATGTTCTTGTTGATGTGGAGCACTCTGTATGAACTGGAACAATTGAACTGATTTTACATTTTTCTGGAACAGAAGACTTCTTCGGTGTATGGACCTAGGAAGACCATTTTGTGATTTGTGAGCCGCCCTGGGTCACCTCGGTGAGGAAGGCGGTGGATAAATATGAATAATAAATAAATAAAATTTAAGATGCACTTCTGTCTGCCTTATAGAAATGTGACTTAGCAATGCATGAACAGCCATTAATTAAAAATAATACAGATAATGGCGTCCTAGCAAAAGGAAACCACTTCAATTTGTTTTTTTGAAAGAAAACAAACTTACTAATTTATGTCAGGTCCCTATGGCCCATAGCAAGAACATTATGAACTTATGAAACAGATTTAAGGATCTTTCCAGCATCAAACTGAGCCAAAGACAAGAATCAGTCTTTCCCAGAAGACAATCCTTTTGTCCCACGAAGCCCCCCCACTCCACAGATGATACAATTCTGTGGTGACCTGGAGGGCCTTTCCCATTATCTTTATTAACCCAAGGAATGTTTCAACAAGCACAATGCCAATCACTATAGCAGCACACAATCCCTGTCCCAAACACATTGAGACATGGACTTGCTATGGAAATAAGAACTCCATATGGACCAACTCTTGAAAGCCAGAAGAAAGAATTAGACTGCAACCTCAAGTAGTTCTGCCACTATGCTGAGACAGAGATAATTGGTAAAGGATGTAATGTATTGCTCCGGATCAGATGGAAGGAGCACAAAGCTATCCACAGCCTTCAAAACAACTCCACCTTTGTCATATGAGAGCATGATAAGGAATGGTAGTTGTTATGGACAGATTGGTCTACCTTAAAGCAATTAGCTGAAAATTATCCAACACCATATTTTATATGTCCCTGGCTGTGGACCCAATTGATGAATATAAAAAAGAACTATGAAGTCTAAAGAAAATTTCCCAGAGATGCACATGATTTCCACAACTCACATCTTCTGCCTAGCAAAAGTGACAACAATTTATTTTGGTCCTGCATAACCAGAGGCATCAGGTGGGCTTAGCCATTTACATCCAAGCCCACCTCATCCCTATGGTTATTTTTCTTGTTTCTCTGCTGTATCCAAATCTGAATATAGGCAATCATCATGGTGATCAGCGATGAAGACTGTCCTGAGAATATAATGCAGTGGCCTTTCATCTGCCTTCTGCATCGCAGCATGACCCCATACCACTGATCCAGTTCTGTGAGTCACTTTCTGGTCCTCAGCCCTTTTGGCATGCAAAGTCTTCCTCATCCCCAGGCCAGTATTGATGAAGTGGGATTTAATCCACTTGGGGACCATCACCTTTCCCCATGGACTTCAGCACCCAAGGTCATTAGTCCTCAGGGTTGTCAGGTTAGTTCACCGCTGCCTGACACTCAGCATTGAGTCGCTGGCAGTATGGTCTACTCCCATGATGGTGAACCTTGACACTCAATTACCAGGAGCCCAAGTCAGCACTCTTGCTGATCGGGGCTTCTGGGAATTGAAGTTCCAGAACACTTGGAGTACTAAGGTTCACCGTCACTCGTCTACATTGTTATCATAGCAGGATAACCTGGCCAGGCCTCGGGTTATACAGGACAGCTTTTTCTCAGAGGTGATCTGTGCAGTGATGGGATGTAACAGGTCCGCACCAGTTCGCCAGAACTGGTAGTAACTTTTCCCAGCGTCCCGGAGAACCGGTAGCAGCTTTTGGGGGGAACCACCTTCAGGCCTTACCTCTTCACTGGTTCCTCCACTGCGCATGCGGCCAAGCACTTGGTGTGCATGCATGCCTACAGTGTTTGGCGCGTCTGCGTGGCCTCCTTGCTGTCCTCCCAAGTGGGGAGGAGGAAGAGAAGCTGCTAGCCTGAAGCTCCCTATAGCCTGCTCCCCAGGGTAAGTGGCTCACCTTTGGATGTGGTGTGTGTCTGTGTGTATTTTAATGTGTATTTAATACCTTTACCTATATTGACATACTACCACAGTTTCTAAAAAGGCCTGGCAGCCGGTAGGCCTGACTTGGGGTTTTTAAGCAAACTGGGTGGGTGGGTGTATTTTAATGTATTTTTTATTTTATTTATTTTATTTATTTAATTATTTACGGGTTTGTGTTATGGGTGGGTGGGTAGGTTGAGGTGTGTGTTTGTGTGTGTATGTGTGTGCGTGCGTGCACTTATTTTATTTTTTCCTTTGGCCCTGCCCACAACATCATGACATCATAATGTTGGCTCTGCCCACACTGTGATGATGTCATGGTGGGGTAGTAAATTTTTTGACATCTCACCACTAGATCTGTGCATTTGAAGCATCAGGTCAGCCATGGACTGGAAGGCTAGATAGCCAGCTGTTCAATACAGTCTTGTGAAGTCCCTCTGACTCCACCCCATTGGCTCAAATGGGATCTTCATCTCTGAATCTATTGTCTTCAAGAAATAAAAAAGAGTAAAGTAGCATCAAATAAGCAGCACTAGGTTGCTTTCCTAAACAGTATCCCTATGCTATGGAAGAGCTGCTATGTATCACAAGATTTTTTGTCTATCAATCGCTCTGTTCCCTAAATATAGGCACGAGGACTGATTAATTAACCTAAAGAAGCTCCTGTCTTGTACACAGATTGGGGGATCTTATTTTGGAAGCTCACTTACCACTGCAGTGGGACAGCATTTTATTCAATCATTCCTTCACCACCTGTTTATGCATAAACCACATCCCAGCTAAGTATAAGAAGCTGAAAAGCCTGGACTGTCTAAAAAAATCTGCCAAGTAACCAGGGAAACTTCTCTGGTCACAGAACAGAAAGTGTGTGTGTGTTGGGGGGGGGGGTCAAGCCAGATGTGTTAAAGAAAGTACAATACAGGGATTGGGGTGGATAGGTGGGCAGTAGAGCTTGGAACAAGCCTAAAAGTACTACCCCTTAACTGACTTCAGAAATCTTCTTCCACTGGCGGCCTCCTGCACACACATGTGGGACTAAAATGCCCATGATGCTGGAGAAAAGGGGAGTTGTTGAGGAATGGTTTGGCTGTTCTATGGTACATACGAAGACTGAAACCACAATTGTTATATAATGCAGTGGCCAATACCAGCTTAGTGTTTAAGTGAAGCATAATTTTTCACCAGTCCACCACCAGATAGATTGACATCATCTATCTCTGGTGGTAGGCAACATGTGGCCTCAGACCCATTGGTCTTAATTGGTTGTCAGTCAATAAGATCATTTAGCACTGATTACCCACAGGGAGGTTAGAGTAAACCTGTTCTAAGTGGTGTTTATTTTTATTTTATTTTATGTTGGTCTGTTTGTGATTTGTTCTGATTTGTTATGTTATCTGATATTGTACGTGGCCACCCAATTTCACTACCCCCCTGCCTGAAGGCCACCCAATTTTGCCACCCCCCTGCCCAGGGGCCACCTAATTTTGCTAACCTCCTCCCAGGGATGTGTGCAAACCTGTTGCTGCCCACCACTGGTTCAAAAGCTATAGTGCTAGGGGCTGCAGTGGCTCAGTGGTTAAGAAGCTCGTCTTGTTAGCTGGAAGGTTGGCAAGTCGGTAATTCGAGACCCAGGCACTGTATGATAGATTGAGTGCCTGTCTCTGTCCCAGTTCTTGGGGACATGAAAGGAGCCTCATTTGGGTATTCCCTGAGCAGAGTTTCTTCTGCAAAAATTCTTTCAACCCAAAATAATCTCTGACATGAAATTATTATTATACTGCTAGTATCAAACACAGCCCAGGTGGAAATCCAGCACACCCTAAAGTATATTGTGATGAAGCCGCTGGGTCCTGAGGCAGGATGTTGCTCAGCTCTAGCAAAGCAGATCAATTGTACTGTATTTCAAAAACATGGGATGCAAAGGTTCATGGGGTTTTGTTTGGCCCTTTGCAAATGTTACTGTTCAGCTACTAAAACACACACATTTCTGCATCTCATTTGCATTGTTTTCTTCCTTGCCTGCTCCCAGCAAATCAACAGTAAGAAAAAGAACTTTGCTCAGAAACACAAACAGTTTGAATGGGCTTGTCTTTGTGCAACAAGAGTTTGAATGCCAATTCTGAAGCCTGCTCAGACAAATTGCTGAAGCAAAGAAACATAACACAGTAGAACTTCGAGGTTCTTTTGCACTTTTTTGCCTTTTATTTTTAGTTTTGTTCTGACCAGTTTTTCCTGAGCCTTTTATAGTGTACTTCCAAAATAAAAATGTTTTCATACCTATGCTGGTGTGTTTAGAAGTAACCTCATCAATTAAGACTATTCAGATGTTGCTCTCTTGCTCATTTCGGTTTCTATATTAATGGAGTCCAATAAAAACATTTTGTCCATCTTTTTATACATCAGGATAGCAAGAAGAAAGTGTCTGTGTGTATTTGGGCGCAAAAGACAGCTGAAAGCACAGTCAAATTAAAAGATTGGTCAGGCTGAAGGGTACAAAGAGAACAAGGCATGAGAAAAGGAATGCTTGCTCATATGTATGAAAATAACTGCAAGCGATCACTCACAAATTAATTCACTGTGCATAAACATGCCCAGAAGCTGAAATTTATTCAGTATGTTATGTGCATGAAAGGAACCTCTCTTAGAAAAAACAAAGAAGCAGAAACATGTTCCACACTGTCAAAAATCTTGTTAGAATTTTGCTCTGGAGTAAATGAAGTTACGTTGCGCCTAATCAACGATATTGTGTTTTTATGTCTCTTTTAACCTTTGTTAGCCGCCCTGGGTCTCTTTGAGGAGGGCGGCATATAAGTCTGTAAAATAAATAAATAAAAATGCTGGTGGCATACCTGAACATTTGACTGGTAAACAGTCGAACATATGACTGAGAAACCTTGTTAATTAGCTGCAGTTTGAGGTACACAGAAAGAGCCTCCTTGAAGATTGTGATACTTTTGAATCACAATCAGGTGTACCCCAGGCAATGGCCACCTTGAGCCAGCTAATCTTTCTCACATTAGGTCAGGCAAAAGGAACTATGGAATGAGTTTGGCAAAAGGGGGCTTCATTTTTGCAGGGTCATGTCTGACCTTAACATAGAAGCAGCAGCAGCAGCAACAGCAGTTTGCCATTGTGCCTTGCAGGATTTTGTTTACTCCAGCATAAACTGCCAATGGGATTCTGGCCCGTTTTCCCAATCCTAGCTATTCATCATAGTCCCATGCAAAACTATGTAGTTATGAAGTTAAATGAAGCAGAGGTACCACTTAAGGGATATTCAGCTTCAAAGCTTAGAAGAATCTTGATATAAATAAGGAAATATCCTAAAGTTAATCATTAAGCAGATACAGTACAACCATTTGCAGGGTTTAAAAGGGCTCCATAAAACATTGGTCATTTCAAATATTAAAGGGGGACGGGAAAAAGTTTATAAAAATGTGTTTTTGTACTTTTTCTATGTTTTTATTCTTAGTCCTCTTATTTAACTATGTTTGATTTTATTATATGGTATTGATAATGTCGCTGTTTGTATTTATTATGTTGTTCACCACCAAGAGTGGAGAGCTGTTTTCTCCAGGTAGTTGTCTGTCTGTCTGTTTGTAAGTTTGTTTGCTAGCTTGCTTAATTGCTTGCTTGCTTGTTTAATGAATGAATGATTGAAGACAGACAGACAGACAGACTCCTTTGCTGAAGCACCTCCAAATGTCAATTATGCTGAAACATATTTCAGGTGTGCCTGTGCCAGTCATCATTTCTGGGTTTGTTCTTGACTTACTCAAGATTTAGGTAAGAGATCTTTGAAATGCCATTACCGGAATTCAACTGTTGCCAGGGTGCAAAACAGTGTCTTCCAAGCTTGGGTCCCCAAATGTTTTTGTACTTCAATTCCAAAATGCCCTGACCAGCAGGTGTTCTGATTTGGATTTCTGAAAATTATAGAGTCCAAGAATACTTAGGAACCCAAGACTGGAAAACACTGCCATAAGCATATTATGACAAACTGGCCCAGAGCTCACTGCCATTTGAAAATATTTGAGAGACAGGGATAGCATAAAATTATCTTGTGATCCTTCCGTCTCCTGGTCTGTATTTGGAGAGACTGGCAGAAAAATCTTAAATTGTGATCCTACGCTAAAAACTGCTCTGAAGCACAGATCCAGTTTGAACATGTTTTAGTAAACCTGCATTGTATGCTGCATGCCCAGAGACACTTCCACATCACAGGTCATGAGAACTGGTTCATAATCTTCCTTCTAAGGAAACTGAGTGCTTCCTCCGACCCAGCTGAGTAAACAAAAACTAAGACTTATTTTCTCTTAAGACTTATTTTCTTATGTTCCAAGAAGTAGGTCCCCTAGCACCTGTCCACACCCACTCCATAGAGGAGTGCCTTAATATCAAGATCAGTTTCCCCATAGCCCGGTGCCAGGGGTGGGCTGTTGTACAGACACAAGGAACACCTTACCCCAACCTTCAGAGTGAAGTCTGTCCCTTGCATGGACCACAAATTAAACATAACATACATCATGAATGCTATGATGTACCACTCACATCTCCTCCAACCCTTAAGGCCATGGCATTGTTTGGCTATATGAGACTATATTCCCTATGATTTTTAGTCAGCACAGCCTATTGGATGACGTTGGCAGGTGTTGTTGTCCAATACCTCCAGAAGGCTGGCCCAGAGCCATTGTCTCTCAACATAGTTCAAGAAGCAAGCAGGTTGTTGAACTAGCTTTTGTCTGAATCAGCCCAATGATTCTTGTCTATGTTTTTGCCCACTACAATACTGTATGTATTTTATTTCACAGCCTGGTAAGATGTGAATAGATGCAGAAAATGGCTAGCACAGAGTGAAAAGGACAGCAAAACTTGACTAGGATCTCAACTGGTAGGAAATGCTCTTTAAGCTGTGATACAGAACAAGTGATTCAATAGCAATTAATCACTGACTTTCCATTTCTCTTGAAGCAGCTTCTACATCAAGCCCTTCATCTCCTTGCATTCTTCCTAGATTCTCAAGATGATATTTAAAGAAATACACTCTTGATTGTCTTCTACAGAGCTATAACATACTGGGAGTTTTACAGGAAGCTATTGAAAGAATAAAAATGTTATTTCTTTCTTTTTCTTTGTTGTTGTCCTCTTCCTCTTCTTCCTCTTCCTCCTCCAGTTTTACAAAAGGTATAAAAAGGGGATAATTAAACTAACTTTTCTGCAATTACATGTTATCTTAAAATATACATTTATACCCTGCCTTTCTTGCAGTGATCACGCTCAGGGCCATGTGAATGGCTCTTCTTCTCTGAACTGACCCAGAAGGTTGGGTGCCCAGAATGAGACTGACTATCTCCAAACCATTTCTGGAAGATTGTAAAGGCGCAATTTTAAGCAAAATTCCTTAGTGAATATGTTTGTTTCAGAATCACCACAGCTAAAACCCAGACCACAACCCAAGCCAGAAGAAGCCATGGATGAATGCTGCAACAGAGGGCTATGTCCTCACCACCATCCCCTCTTCCCTCCTTCTCTCATGGACATCAAACCTTGCATTAAGCCAGCTTCCCATTATAGCAATCTGAGACTCAGGTTTAACATCTGTTTACATTATTGGACAGAATTCCATCAACTATGCTCACTGACATAATTCCACTGGTATAAATCTCAGCTATAAACTGCAGGTAAAGATGGCAGTGTAGGCATTGGCAATCACAAAACGATTCAACACACAGCAGCAAATGCCCATACTGACTTCTCAACTTCCAACAATTCAAGCTAAATATTTTGGCAATGGAGTTTCACTGGTATCATGTTTGAACTAGATTTCAGCTTAGCAATGTTATCCACTTACAGACTTCTTATTGCACTTGAAAATGATGTCTGGAAGTGGCATGGGTGGCATCAGTTAACAACCCAGAACAATATACAGTACTAGGACTTAAATCTGCTCATAAAGAGAAGGAAGCAGTAGAGCTACTGTGAAATCTTCTTCCCCCGCCCTCTTCCACCCCAAAACTACTCTGCCCATCTAAAGTTATTTCCCAAATAAGTTAATATTATGTGGTGATAAACATCTTCAAAGTGCAGATCATCAATTACATAAGCAACAAAAGCAGAAGTGTAAATATTCCTTTGAAACTTAAAGGCAGGAGAGCCAGCTAGCCTGGCAAGCCCATTCCAAATTTCATCGCAACCAACACAAACCACCAGGAAGCCTTCTGCTTGGCATTGGAGGCTGCTCAAGTTTTTCTCAAACGCCTGTGTGCCACTGTCATTATTCTCTGGTTTCCTCTTTCTTTCACTCTTTAAATCCAGCCATTCCTCTGCCTGATGGATGCCAAGGAAAACAGAGATGTGGCACTGGCAAAAGCTTATGCCTTGCCTTTTCTGCTGATGGTACTTTTAGCAAGGCTACAGCAGATGTATCCTGAAAAGAGGGCTGCACAGGTTTGATACGGTCGATCACGGCATCCTTCTGGGAAGGCTCCAGGGTCTGGGGATCCAGGGCACGGTGTTGTCCTGGTTTTCCTCATTCCTGAGGGGCAGGACCCAGTCGGTGTGCCTGGAGAAGGAGAAGTCCAGCCCTAGGCCCCTGCAATACGGGGTGCCTCAGGGTTCGGTACTCTCTCCTCTCCTGTTCAACATCTATATGAAGCCGCTGGGTGAGATCATCCGTTCCCACGGGGTAAGGTATCATCAATATGCTGATGATACCCAGCTATACATCTCTGCCCGTGGGGACCCAAGCGGTGCGGCGGAAGTCCTCTCCAGGTGCCTGAAGGCTGTAATGGTCTGGATGGGGGACAACGGGCTACAGCTGAATCCCGGCAAGACTGAGTGGCTGTGGGTAAGGGGTCCTGTGTTATCAAAGGAGCTTCCACCTTTGGTTCTGGATGGGGCAGTCTTGCCCCAGGCAGACCCGGTGCGTAATCTGGGGGTCCTCCTGGACTCACGGCTACTGTTCGAAGAGCAGGTGGCAGCCGTGGCCAAGAGGGCTTTTGCACAACTTCGTGTAATTCGCCAGTTATGCCCCCTCCTAGACCGGGATGCCCTGCTTATGGTCACACATGCGTTGGTCACCTCCAGACTTGATTATTGTAACGCGCTCTACATGGGGCTGCCCCTGATGACCATCCGGAGACTCCAGCTGGTCCAGAATGCGGCGGCCCGGGTAGTGGTGGGGTGTGGGCGTTATGCTCATGCTTCGCCGCTGCTCCGGGAGCTGCATTGGCTGCCAGTATGTCTCCGGGTGCAATTCAAGGTGCTGGTTATTACCTTTAAAGCCCTATATGGTAGTGGGCCAGGATACCTAAGAGACCGCGTCACCCCAAGAACATCTGCCCGGCCCACCAGGGCGGATCGGAGAGGCTCCCTTGTTATTCCCTCGGCGAGGAAGGCGCACCTCGCCTGTACTAGGAGGAGAGCCTTCTCCGTGTTCGCCCCAGCCCTCTGGAACCTCCTGCCCACCGAATTGCGCCTTCAGACGGAGCTCCTGCCCTTCCGAAAGGGCTTGAAAACCTGGCTGGCGGGACAGATTTGGGGACCCGGGACCATGGGCTCCCATACCAAGTGGCTCATATAAGGACTGCCCCCCCTGGGTTGGATCATGGGATTTATTGGTATATCCCTGTGTTGTTTTTATCTTCCGATTGTTTTAACTTTGACGTTTTAGTGATGGTTTTATTCTTGTTTTATTCTGGTTGTGAGCCGCCCAGAGTCGGGTCCTCCCGATTGGGGCGGGGTATTAAATTTAATAAATAAATAAAATAAAAATAAACACAGAGGAGGGCATTTGAACTAATAAATAAATAAATAAATAAATAAATAAATAAATAAATAAATAAATAAAATTCCCCAGTTGCCACCTTTTGATAAATAGTAAAGGTAAAGGTTGCTCTTGCTCGAAAGCCAGTTATATCTGACTCTAGAGTTCGGTGCTCATCTCTTTTTATAGCTGAAGAGCCAGCATTGTCTGCATCTGGAGATATTTCTGGGGTCAGGTGGTAGGCATGACTAGACACAAAACACTGTTTATCTTCCCACCCAAGTGGTTCCTATTTATCTACTTGCAATTTCTTGCTTTCAAACTGTTAGGTTGTTGGCAGGAACTGGAACAGAGATGGAAGCTCACTCCATCATGCAGTATTTGGGTCTCAAACTGCTGACCTGCCAACCTTGCAGTCATCAAGTTCAGCGTCTTAACCACAAAGCCACTGCAGTTCCCTTTGATAAATACCAAGGCTTTAATAAGCACAAAAAGCTAAAATTGGTGGGGAAAGCCTTTCCATTATGAAAGGGTAATGATGGCTGTGTAAGTGTGGAGAGTATATGTTCTGTTTGTCAAGGATGGGCAAAGGACACACCACTGGCTATAATTGGACTGCAGCTCCCATCAGCCTAACCAACATGGCTAATGATGAGGAATGCTGGGACTTGTAGTCTGGCAACATCAGCAAGGCTGCCCTTTGCCTATTATTGTTTTGTAGTCCTAAAAATTCAGGTTGAACATTGGGAATGGTGGAAACATAACTATTTGTGAACATCACTTTGAAAGGTCCTTATGGCATAGTTTTTCATATATCTTTCCTACAGCTAGGTCTGAGTAATTCAGACTGAATGCTCTGTGTGTGACTCATTCAATGTGGCAAGGGGAGATGGCAGTTTTAGTTCATCCCATGGGAGTCACTGAAGAAGATTAGGTTAACTCTAAGCTTTCCCACAGATCCCCTTCCCCAGTAACAGCTCTATGGGACTCCCATGTTTTGAGTAAACCCCCCTACCTCCCAATTAAAAAAAGAACCAGTTTTTAGAGAACAACAGTAGTGGACAGATATTGTGATGCTCCCTGCCTGGGAAGAAGCAGAGCAACAAAATACTTTTTAGACTATGCTTGTTGCCAAAACATCCCAATAGCTGGGATAACTAGGGGATTATGGAAGCTCAGGTCAAAAAAGGTAACTCTTCCAAGCTTTGTTTCTCGAGTTAAATTCTCAAAGGCTATCTGGTTGCCAGTGAGGAGAAAAACAGGAAGTTTCAAGAGACAGACATCTGCTGTGCTTCACCAGAATGTTCTCTGTGTTTAGCTAACCATTCACAGGAGAGGTTAGTAAAAATAGCGGCTGTAATTTAGCTGCAGCAGTGTAAGCGATCCATCAGATGCTACATACACTTGTGGGTTTGAACCTCTGATATGGAAAGATTCGTCATCACAGCACAAAGAAAGCTAACCGTATGGAACAAAGAGAGCCCCAGTATAGTTCAGAATCTTCTGGGGAGCAGGAGGAGAATGAAATATTTTATTTTGCTTACTGATAAAAGTCTATTTTTCTGGAATCCCACAAGGAAAGGTGATGAGCCAAATCCTGGACACGTCAGCTTGAGCACAGAATGACTTGCTTTCCATTCCAGATGCAAATAGTCACTTGAACAGAGGCAGATGTAGGACAGATAAAATTATTTCCCTGCCTCTGTGCAAAATAGAGTCTTTCTTTCTTTCTTTCTTTCTTTCTTTCTTTCTTTCTTTCTTTCTTTCTTTCTTTCTTTCTTTCTTTCTTTCTTTCTTTCTTTCTTTCTTTCTTTCATGTATAACATCACATTTTCAAATCTGAAATAGTGGGTGCCTGAGAAAATGTATTTGTCCTGTTCTTTATGGTGAGTCAGAACGTTTCCATCTAATTCCACTGAATTTGGAAGGAGAGACAGGATGAAAAGAGGACACATTTTCCTCCTTACAGAGTTTGGGCCCAGGTCTCTTCCTGCCATTAGGCAGAAAAAGGCAGCTATCTCAGGAAGGAGATGCCAGAGCAGGGGGAGCAATGATGGGATAGAGCAGTTGGCGTAGTCTGTTTTCCCAGTCCTAGTCTGCTGTCCTCAGGTAAAAAGACGGGTGCTTTCTTGTCACCATGAAGTGTTGATGTACAGTCCAGTTGATGCACAATCCAACTGTTGGGATGTGTACACAGAATGAAGCTAGGGCAATTTGCACTTTGCTTCAGACAGCAAACTATCTCTGTTGGCCAACTTTGGTCTTGTCCTTGCTCATCTGCCTTTGGAAGTCGTGTGATCAGCAGGACCTAGCTTGTAATGCTTCCTTGCCAAGACAAAGCACCACTTGCTAATATCTGCAGACGCAGCAAAATAAAGAATAGTCTGAGACATGGTTTTTTCCCTGTCAGTTGACATCCCCCTGCAAAATATATATTCCTCCCCCTACCATTACTTCCTGTCCAATAACAAAACAGATTTTCCTACTCCTTGGGTCAGTCAATAACGCCTTCTGTTTTTAATTCCTCGGAAAGTGAAGTGCAAACAGAGATGCACTCTGGGGAGAACGAGACAGAGAATGCTTTGCTTGGTAGGAGTCCCTTGGAAAACTACAGACTAAAGAACTTCATTGGTGCTGGGCAGAGAACTGCAGTCCTCCCACATTTAGGCTTGTTTTGAAAAGGAAAAGCCTTCAGACATGACTGCAGTGGAAGCTTCCATAAGCTTCACAATGGCTCACTGACTTCAAAGGCAGGTTATATAAGTGAAGGAAAGCACTGTAAGTGAAGGAAAGCCTGCTGAACAGAAGGGAGGAACAGAAAGCTCAAGAACTGGCCTTGGAAGTGGCATGTGGATGTTTCATCAGGTCCCCTAGGCATCCTCCAGATGAATTCAAATGCTGTACTGCAAAACAAGAGACAGTCACTGAGAAGGAAAATCTGCACTGACACAGAAATGCTGACAGAAATGCTAACTAGATTATGTGCCTAGAAACTACTCTGAACAAACCAGTCAATAATGCAGGTACTGATGTATTGAAAAGAAAGAGAGCTATTGACAACAGGTGTTGACAGTCTCAACAGCATCTTAAGACTAACAAGTTTTATTTGGCACATACTTTGGGAACAGCAGCCCAGAATTCTTACACCAATCAGACTGAATTGGAGTACACAGCAATAGAACCAACCCTCTCGAAATTTCTGATATCACAAACCCATGAGGCAGTTTACTCATAACTTCTGACACACACACACACACCAAACAACCAGCCCTGACAGACCGCTCTAGAACTTTGGGAGGAAAGCAAGAAGGTAACAGATAACTGGGAAGAACCACACGATTCTCTACCGCCTGGCCAAGAACAACCATGGCCTGTGTGGAAAATCTGAGAAAGTTGGGTTTCTCTGTAGATGGTAGCCTCTGTGAATGTGGAGAAGAACAAAGAATCATCCATATCATACAATGCACACAATGCCCCTCAACATGCATTGAGGAGGACCTTATGTTGGCAAGAGGAAATGTTGTTGATGCGGCCTGTTATTGGGTGGATGTCATCTAGTCCTTTTAATTAATGTTTGTTTTAAATATGTTAATTTTAGCTTTGTATGTTATTATATACTGGTAGTGCCTCTGACACAAATAAAGAAAAAAGTCAGTGCCAACTTATGGTGACCCTTTCCATGTTTTTTAAGGTAGAGAATACATGAAAGTGATTTACCATTCCCTTCTTCTTGGGGCACCATAGGAGTGTGCAGATTCCCCAAGGCTACACAGGTTGGCTCATTGGGAGGAACATTGGGGAACTGAATTCTCATCTTCTGTGTCCACACTAGATACGTAAACCAATGAGATATCCAGGCAGCTAGTACTCATAAAATGGCCATGAATTATTTCTAATTGTTCAATTATTGGTCACAGACCTCATCTAATTTCAAGCATTTCCTTTTATTTTGCCAGAGAGTGAACTATGGGGATGAAGATAAACTGATACCATTTTATAGCATGTTTTGTTTGTGACCTGGCATATTACATACCAACTGCATAAGCAACATTTGTCATTGTTCTGTTTACACACAACCATTTTGACCCACAATCCAGTAGATGGCTAAACAAACTCAAGACCACTGAAGTCTTGGGCTTCACCCCAAAATGACCACTGTGTTAGCCTGTTCTAAGCTAGGCAATGATGGCAAACTTATCCAATTGAACTGTACTTATCCTCACTCATCTGTGAGCTTCTAGCTCCCAGCTAAAGTAGGAAAAGAACAGAAATTATTATAAGAGACCTGGTAAGACCACTATATTCAGTTCTCCCTTCTTCTTTGCTTTTCTTTTACCCCATCGGGTGTCAAGGCAAGGTTTTTGCTTTGGCACTTCTAGCGGCCTCCACCAGTGTTATTTGGTGTTCTTGTAATATTTTTGTTGATGCTATCCCTCCACCTTTCTCGGAGTCTCTATTCAGTTCTTTGCACATGTATAATGTAGGTGTTTATAAAATTCAAATGTTCTCAGTCCTCAAATGTAGCAGAATAGAGCAACATAATTGATCACAAAAATAAAATCCTTTAAAAAGCAATATGCCCAGTTTTTAAGAAATAATAATAATAATTCATTGCCAGGTCAAATCTGATTTATCCCAACCGTTTCCCAGGATATTCTAGGTTTAGAACAATGGTTTGTTGTCCCTTTTCCTGATATTCTGGGACTGTGCAGCTTACACAGGCTGGCTCTTCTTCTAAGAAGGACAATAGGGAATCAAACTCCATGATTAACCGAGCTGTTCAGCCAGATTTTACTCAGATTTATTGTTTCAGGTGTAACAACAACTATTCAAATCTAATTAATGAAGGATTAAAGTACAGTAATACCTCAGATAACGCTAAAACTTGGTTCCACAAGTCTTGGTGTTATCCGATTTTTAGTGTTGTTATCGGATGCATGTTAAAATCCTATAGGATGGATCGGATAACGTTAACAATCCATAGAGATACATTGTAACCGCACAAGCTTTAGCGGTTGTTATCCAATCCATCCCATAGGACCTTAATGTTATTCGATCCAATTCTCCCCCAGATTACTTAACATTATGCGATTTTAGCATTTTCCGAGGTAAATGTTATCCAAGGTATTACTGTATGTGGCTAATGACAGCACAAGCGTTATATGTGTAGAGCTTCATGAGTAGGATTTCAGCCATGATGTCTATCTTGACATGCAAGATAACGACCATCTATTCATTACAGTACTCAAGTATCTTTGTCATTTTGTCAGCTTTGATCTCAGGCCACTGAGAGGAAAAAGCTCACTTTTAAACTTACCATAGCAAGTGTGTTCATTTTCTGAAATAATGTGCAATTTTGACTGCTGTGCCATTACTGTTACATGCTTCATTAATGGTCTATATTTTTCACACCCTAATATAGGCAATTATCATGGCAATCACCCATGAACACTGTCCTGAGCATATAATGCAGTGGCCTTTCATCTGCCTTCCACATTGCAGGATGACACCCATACCACTGATCCAGTTTTGCGAGTCACTTTCTAGTCCTGAGCCGTTTGGCATGCAAAGCCCTCAGTATTAATGAAGTCAGTATTAATGAAGCTGCTGCTCTCCATCAAGATGGATTCGAATGGGATTTAATCAACTTGGGGACCATCAAACTTCCCTGTGGACTTTGGCACCCAAGGCCTTTAGTCCTTAGAGTTGTCAGGTTAGTTAATTACCACCTGGCACTTGGTGTTGAATTGCTGGCAGAATGGTCTACTCTATTACCATAGCAGGATAACCTGACTGGACCTTGTGCAGTTACATTTAAATCCACTTATTTACCTTAAAATGAGGTGTTTCATATTGTCAAGACCACCTTGCATGTTATCCTTGCTGTTTCACTTATTTACATTCTCAAACAGGCCACGGTGGTATTTTAAGGTCCTTGTCATATACAAAACAAAAAGTTTTAGAAGAAAATTTTTACATATTCTCACAATTTTTTTCTGGAAAGAATTACAAATATCCACGACGTTTTACACATTTAACTCTATTTAAAATATTCAGACATATCTGAGGAAGAGTTAGCATTAACTTCCTAAAATTAAACCATCCTCCCATCATAGACAAAAGCTAATGTTGGCTGCAAGAGTGGCTGGGAAAGAGGCCAGCAGAATACAGCCTTCCTTCCTGAGTAAAGATGCCGTTCAAACTTCCCCAGCGCCATCTGCAGAATCACCACACCCATTTTACACCAGGCACATTTCCCATTTTTCAGCAGGCTGTCAGATGCACTAGAAGGAGAAAAGGGGGCTCAAGCACAAATACACCATCAGGCATTCACAGTTCAGTTGTGCCGTCACCCACTAATGACAAAACAATAGAGGCTGGGATAGCTTTCCAACAGATTCTGGTAACACTGACGATTAATTAAAAAGCAGACAAAACCATGGCTATTCAGCAACCTTAAAGGGATTGCTAGCTATTCTAAAACTGTTTAACTCCTTACCATGCCTTTAATGTACTTAGTTCACATTCTACCCTCCAACTCTTCAAACAGATTTGTGCTTTCATTGGGAAAACTAGTTGCCACAAGCCTATCTAAACAGCTTTCTAGATGAGGAGTTCTCAACCTTTTAAAACCGGGGGCCGGGTTCACACTCCCTCAGATAGTTTCAGGGGCTGGATGGCCATTTTGCCCTTCCTCCACTACATGGCACTTCCTGGTGTGGTGGAGGTGGTGGTGGGCCACATGAAATGGCCCACCATACCACACCCACAGTGTGGTAGTAAACACTTTTTGGAGCCCAGCACTGCCTGAATCCTATTAGTCATTTTGTCCCAATGATGCAACACTTGACCATCTATATTCCTGAAAGAAGAGAAGTTATCTTCTGCATACAAAGAAACTACTTCTCAGCCAAAAATCTTTTGGTTCTGGGGTATGCTGTTTTTAACATGTAGGAAATACTTCCTCTGCTAGCTTGACAGAGCAAATCCAGCCAGTCACCTGTAGCATCTCCAAAAAGGAAGGCAAAGAGATTTGCAAATAAAGGCCATACACAATTGTTTAGCTATAGATCAGGACAGGGCTGTAGCCAGGATTCTAGATGTGGATGGGCAAATAGTTTTCAGAATCAGGAACAATGTCACACACGCGTATGCATACACGCACGTACGCATGCGTGTGTGTGTGAGAGAGAGAGAGAGAGAGAGAGACATATATAAGCAGCCTGAAGTTTGCAGGTGGGCAAACGGCTAACTCAGGGCGGGTGATGCCCACCCTGGCCACCCCCAGCCATGCCCTGGATCAGGAGTTCTCAACATTTTAAAGCCAGGGGCCTGGTCCCGGTCCCCTCAGACAGCTTTGGGAGCTGGATAGCCATTTTGTCCTTCCTCCACCATATGGCACTTCCTGGTGTGGTGGAGGCAGTGGAGAGGCCACATGAAATGGTGCCATGGGCCGCATCTGTCATGCCGGCTGCAGGTTGAGAATCCCTGCCATAGATACAACTTTAGGTGATACTCAGCTGGTGTAGTAGATAGGTTGATAATTAGGACTCAGGAAACCTGGGTTCAAAATCCCTGCTCAGCCCTGGAAGCTCACTGATTGAACTGGTAAAATCACTCCTTAAATATCTCACCTACCTTCGAAGCTCTATTAAGGTCACTATACATCAGTTCTTCTGACATCATGGCACACAACAAACATACTTAGACTCTTTTAATAGAATTTAAATCAGAGGCTAGCAAACTTGGTGAGTTCAGGGGACAATTTTCTGCCTCTCCTCTATCTTTCAGGGGCTCCACAAACTACCCCAAAGACAAAAGGCATGTGCATATGTAGACCTCACAGGCTATTTAATCATTGTCCCTTGAGGCTTCCAGGAGGCCTCATTGTCCCTTGAGGCTTCCACTTACTTAGGAGTAAATCCCTCTGAAATCAGTGGAATTTCCTTCTGATGAGATATACGTAGGGCTGCACTGCAAGCCCTGAATGAACCCTAGGGTGATTCTGTCTTCTCATCTAAACTAAGCAAACCTGGAGAGAGAGAGAAATCTAATGCCTCAGCTTTTCCCATCATAGAAGAAGGGTGGTAATAGTCTGTTTTGTATAAGCAGCTACATGGCAAATGATGCATATTGTATACCATAGTGTTAATGACCTGTTTTATATGGATGGGATGCACAGATTATTCATAAAAACCCTTTATGCTGCCCAGAAGAGGTTTTTCCTGTCTGTTGGGAGCCAAGATGTTAGTCAGTTTTGTAAGCTGCTCCCTCTTGCTTGCATGGCACTTCCCCCCTTAAATGAAAGCCAGACTCCAGCTTCTGCCTAACCAGCATTATGCAATGAGAGAGGAAAGGGGATGGGGTCTGAAGACCTTGGTGCTGCCCCCTTAAGAGTCAGTGAGGCTGTTTTCCTACTTTGCCCAACCCTAGTCTAATCTGAGCAGGATGCAGGGTGATGGATTCTGAAAGGAGAGAAGTTAACTACAAGTCTCAACTGCACATTTTCTGATGCAACTGCAATAACAAAGCCTATGGCCTCACTCTCAGCGTTCTACTTCGTTCAGCTGCCACGTATGTAAGGAAGTGAGCATTCTAATTATCTTGCTGGCTCTGTTATTTGGTGATCTTTAAGGGAAGATTTTTACCATGGGCCTGAGTACAGGAACAGCTGCCACGTTGCAAGGATAAAAAGAGGTGGTTTCACTCTTTAAATTTTTCCAGATGTTCTTGTCTTAACAGGACAAGTCCCAGCAGCTGCACCATGTCAGTGCCTTAACCCAAAAAGGCATAAGTAATCCACCATTGAAAACATTCAGCCTTGATGGTGTAGATAGACCAATTGAGACGAGGGACTGGAAAATGAATTGTACAGCAAGGCTCACTGCGAGGCTGGGACCTCTTTGTCTCCAAAATTGCAAACATTTTGCAAGCAAAGCTTGTAGCATCCCCATACCATTGAGAGATCTATTTAATGAGTACCTGTCTGGCTTCTATTAAAAAGGTCCCTCTTAAGATATGAACTGTGCTCATCTACTCTAAACCAATGAACAAATTTTCCATTTCTTAACTATAAAAAGCCAAATGTTTCTCAAAATAAAAAGAATGGAATCTGCAGTAAACATCACAGGCCCCAGAAGGCCTTTGCATGTCTATGCTTTGTGTGGCTGTTTGCCACTGTCCTCAGCATCTGGCACAGTCATTTGAGATGGCCCTGGTTGCAAGGTCCTCTACATTGGCTTTCTGATCCACTTCTAGTTTTACATTGATGGCATCCAGCCTGAAAAGGGCAAGCTGAAACATCCTGGCAGTGTCTCATATGGTTGTTGTGAATGAGTCCATGTTCTGAAGGGATGGTCTGTTCAGTACTTAATCAACAAGTAGGCTATGACAACTTATGCTGGCAGGAGTCATGGTTCAACAACTTCTGGATGTTCACAGTTTCTCATCCAATTCAAAGTCTGGAACTGTCTAAGGAGGAGGAAAGAAGAAAGGAACCATAAATTACAATGATCACATACTATAATTCAGCTAGGAGTTTACAAAAGCTACCAATTACATCTAAGTTGCACCCTACTAATCCATTTTATAGATTCTAATTCATCTTTCAGCAGATGTTCTGTTGCCTACCACCTTCTTGCTGCCAACAGTCCAGCACAGAGCTTGTGCATTTAGGAATCAACAGTCATAAGATGTGCTGGATTGTTTCCACTCACTCTGCAACATGTAAAGAAGTTTGACTGTTGATGGCTAAATTGTTCCTCTTTTAACTGCTTTCTTAGGTCCAATTTGTACATGGACTCCTATTCTATGTGGCAGGAAACCTTTGTTACTTTCTGAATTCACAAGGCTGCTGTCAAGAATTGGCAGTCCTGTGACAAGTCCTCCCTGTCTTTACTTTACAGCAGGACTCCAGGTAGATCATGGTGCTATCATATTGCATCCATCACAGGCTGTCACTGATCCAGGAGGCTGAGGGGAAAGTGGGATTAGAAACATTCCATGCAAAGACATCCGGATACAAGATCAGTATAGCCACATGTGGTGGTGGCAGAGGAGGAAGAGGAGGAAGGAACTTTATTTGCCTCCCGTATGCAGGAGCAGCTGTATCTATTTCCTTTTAATAACCTCTAGTCTGCACAGTCACTTGATAAGTCCAAATATGACTATGACACTTGCAACATAGGCTAGGAAGTCAACAATAATCCACTTTGGCTTTCTGACCAAAGGGTTTCTCTGTGGAAACATAAGGACCATAGCCAATGAGAGGAGGGATGGTATGAGAGAAAGGTGGAAGAGCTCCTTTATTGGGAGAAAAGTGAGATATTGCATGGCCTGAATGAATGAAATACCTGTGAAGCAAAAAATAAAAGATGTCTACAGAGGCAAACAAAGTTAGGCACATGTTGGTAAGTCAAAATGGCTTATCATGCTAATTGCCATAGTAAAGGTAAAGGTTTCCCTTGCTCGAAAGCCAGTTGTATTCAACTCTAGGGTTCAGTGCTCATCTCTGTTTCAAAGCCGAAGAGCCAGCCCTGTCTGCTTCTGCAGACATCAATCCATAATTGCAATTTTTAGGATTATTACATTTGGACTGTCCAGCTAAATTGTGCAGGGATATGGCAGTTTCTGTGATAAGTACAGGAGCAGAAAAGATATATAGCTATAGCTATAGCTATAGCTATAGATATAGATTCCTGAACAAACTCAACCTAGCCCCATTGTTGCTCTGGGATCTTGAAATTGGCAGTAGCTTCTGTCATACCAGCAACATTGAATATTTGCTGTTTATCCCAGTTTGAGAATGACTCTAAAAGCAGTGTTCTTCCTCTGACGCTACTTGATTGCTTTGGTCTATCATTTTAACATTTGGCTGTGGCCTCAGAATACTTTTCGGTGGGAGGGGGAGTCTGAGGGAAAGAAACAAATTTGGAAAATAGAGGAGGAGAAAGAAGAGCAGCCAAACAGAAAGCCAGCCCAGCCCTGCTCCGATCACTTTCCTGTTGCCACTTTCTGAAACGTTTAGATTCCTTCAGACCCTTGAAAGAGGCCGAAGTTTTCTCAGCTCTGTTGACCTGTTCTTGAGGTATGGGATCAAATCTTTCTCTATTATTAACTTCCTGTAATTCTTTTCTTGTTCAAATTATTTTCTTTATTACTATGCAAGGCTGTCATAATTTGCAAAAGATGTAAGATTGGCATCTTCCTTATTACCTAATTTGGGTGAGAAGACAGCTGTACTAGTAGGTTGGAATATTCTGTGTTTGTTGGCTTTTCCTTGCTATATATTTATGAAAAACATTTTGCTTGCTGTGTCTGATTTTTCTTGCACAGTGCAAAATTTGTTTTCCCCATAAACCTGAAGCATGTTAATAGCATGAATTTAATAGCATCAAAACAGCTTATATCAATCTATTTTTTCTTACTATACACATTTATTTATTTGCTTGGAGCAGGTTACAATTACTTTCAAGTCAGTTACTAACTCTGCCTTAAGCATTTCACAGTTAATCTTCTTCACCCCATTAATTAGATTTGGCACATAGAATATACCCTGTCATTGGCTTCAGCAGGGTTTCTGAGGAGCTGAACGTCCTGAGAAGACGTTTAACCCAATCTTCTGTCCATTAGAACAGTGATATATACTCTCTTCCCCACCTTTATTTGGTCCATTTAAGACAGAGTTTGAAAGGCTGACAGAAAGCGTAGCAGGAGAATATGGAGTTTCCAGCCAGGATGTTGTGATTAAAAGCAAAGGATAGCTATTCGAAAGGACTTTATTCCCTTTAAAGGCAACAATTACTTTCCTTGCTCCTGCCCATTCAGAATAGCTGTATGTAGTTCTGAACAACTTATTCCATTGAACTATAACAGTTAGTCTTTAAAGTGCTACAGCATCTTTGCTTTTGTTTTGTTTATTCTCTGATATGCCTGAAGAAACACAGTCTAACATGGCTCCTATTTTAAAAAATCATTCCCTTTTCTTTAAGCCACATTTTACTCCCCAACCCTTGCTAAGACAGTTAATTATAATATTATCCTGAAATATAAGTGCCAGGAAAATGTTTATCTGGAGCAAAGAGGAAAGGATTAAATTGCTCAGAGGAATCTATTCTCTCCAAGGGATCATAAAACATAAAAACAAAAGAAAAATAAAAAGGCAACAGATTGTTGTTGTGGGGTTTTTTTATGTCTGGAAGTGAGGCCGAAAGAGAGATGTGTGTGAAGAAGATTAAAGTACATCTATGCCCTGCTGGATGAAACAAAGCCATTGTCTGCCACATAAGCAAAGAGGCAAGGGAGGGGGTGCGGGAGAGATATCAACTTTTCAAACTTTTGCCAAGCTCCACCTACAGAGAGACTGGGGCCCCCCTCCTTCTCTGGCTGACTCTCCCACAATGGAATGTCGGCTTCCATGGAAACTCTTTCAAGGTCTTCTGGTTCAAGAGATGTACACCCATTATGCCCTAAGATGGGGAAAGGGAGAGATGACCTCAGGCACAGCTTTTCTTCTTCTTTCCTTTTTTCACAGAATTTAGTTGCCAGAAAGTTCAAGGGGCTATACTGAAATACTGTTAGCTTGATTCTTATGTGACACCCAAGAGAATACTGAAAGAATATACAAGGGAGTCTCTTGACTTTTTTCACCCATGTTCAAAAAGAGACCTTTCTGCTTATTATTCCTAACACCTTGAACACCTTTTTGGCAAGAAAAATAGGAGTTTAAATTCAATTAATTAATAAAAATATTAAACCAAATCCATTCTAGACAGCAAATGTAAGTCTAACCCCATGCACAGCATTTCATCAAGTCAATCAAAGCAATTTTTTAGTCTATATCCCTAAAGGCTGAGTTTAGTTGCTGACAGGGATCATGTTCTGAATTTGAGCATTATGCATGGGTATTCTGAAGTATATGAAGTAAAAATAACCTGAACACGAAGTATTTTTGCCACTAATTAACGTGCCTGCAGCCCCTTTGAATTAAGGTGTAAAGTTTCCAGCACTTCCTTGCGTCTCAACTCAAGATCAATAGGTTCGATTCTTCCAAGCAGCCACAGTTCTTTTGAAGACAAACTGAAAGGACTGAGTCATTTACTGTTGTTCTATCTGTTTGTGACTGTGCTTGTGTTGTCTGTGAATAGGGAGGGAAAGGACAGGAGTTTCACAGGTGATGACCATCTGAACTTTCATTCAATCCAAATATCTGGTTGCAGTTTCCCTTAAGACACAGTTCTGTGAGTTGACAATTTGATCTCTGAATGGCTGGGTTTGCTTTTATGATGCCACTGAACCCATACAATAATATGACCAAAATTAGTTGGAAAATAACAGTCAAACCAAGCAGGACTTTCCTGTGGCAGATGTCTTTAGCTTAATGTTCTCCCAAAATGCCTAAGGGCACCAATTCAGTACGCTAGCAAAGAGCTCATGTTACTAAATGCTCTCCAACAGAAGTCACATACTGCATGAAGCTAGTCAACCATCACGAGGCGAACTATAGCCTAGTTGTATGGATACTAGCTTTCTATGTACTGTACATGGATTATTTTCTCTCCATGGACATGCATTCTTCCTTGTGAGTTTCCCTTGCTCAGGTCTAGTAGCAGCTCCTCAGGTTTTACATCTGTCAAGGCCCACAGACCACCTGAGACAAAGGCCCTCTGCCTGCTGCCTCGCTCTGAGCATTTTCAGCATGCCAATTTTTATCCACAACACCACCATAGACCTTCCCAATGGAACAGAATAATAATTGTGTGCCATCAAGTTGATTCTGACTTAAGATGGTCCTTTTCAGAGCTTTCTAGGTAGAGAGCACACGAAAGTGGTTTGCCACTGCCTTCTTTTGGGTGCATACTGGACTGTGGTATTTGTCCAGGGCTACACAGGTTGACTCTTCTCCTGGGAGGCACAGTGAGGAACTGAACTCCCAAACTCTCCTAAACCACTGTCTTTCCAGCCAGCAAATGGAGTACCTATATTCAGGACTCCCAAAAACTTACATGTGCTGATTTATATACTGTGTAAGGAAAATGGTTATAAAAAATAAATATAAAAACAATAATGGGTAAATTTATATTTCAGCGTAGTGGGTAAATTTGTGATCAGTTAGTTGGCTGGTGCTTTTGCTCAGGCTGTCATCCAGATGCTTATGCTTTGTAGGCACCTCCAAGATCCCCATTCTTCTTCCTTATAACCCTTGATTTGCACATAGAATGTGTGCTTTAATAATGAACAGTAATTTTTAAGTGGGGCAAATGGCCACCCTCAGCATGACCTCCTTTGCTGATGTCGGCTAATTTCTGTGTTCCTAGCATATTGTAGTGGAAGCTTTCCTCTTCAAAACAGTCTTTTCCCATATGGATGACAGGTGGGAATGGGGCTAGAACTCTCCCCCTGCTTACACTTTCAGATTAATCCTTTATTTTTTAAAATGTTTGAACAGGGCTTTTCTCATGCTTTATTTTGCTGTGCATGTCAAAAAAGCTGACATCAGCTGGGCCGAAAGGAGTGCAAGGAATCCCTGCTATAGTTCTTCCCCTGCTGGCAGTCAGGAAGTATTAAATCATTCCGAGAAGTCTAGAGACCATCAAGGGAATGATCAGCAAAGAAGCTCTCCTGAGTCCTGTGCTGTCAAATGCCCTTCCCAATGCACACATTTCAAGCGGAACATCTGAGGGCACTTGGCCAGAAAGTTCCACAAAATGTTTATTTATTTATGTATTTAGTGCTAGTATTTATATACTGCTGGGGGGGGGGGCATTTGTAAACTAGTCACAGTGGTTTACAAAAAAAAGTACAAAATATAAAGCTAAGATTGTCCAATCTGCAGTCTGAAATGGTACAACCAGTCTCAGGTCAAAGATTGGAAGTACCTGTACTGTACTGTAATTACTTAGAGGTAATAGTTAACTGAAACAAGCTACTTTTCAGAAGATCTTAAGAAATGGAGTTACATTTTAAAAGTCGATATAATCAATAGAAAAGTACTGTAATATAATTAGTAGGAGAAAAATTACTTTACTGGTATAAAGTTTTAGTTACTTTCAAAAGTTATTTGGAACAGCATTTTAACATATTTAAAAGCCATTTTACAGGGTTTTTGCTATTTTATCCATTCTAAGTTTATTTCAAGGTAATGGAAAGTAATAGAAATGTTCAAACAGCACTTGTTGTTCAGTTGCATAGTCAAGTCCGGACAGTAACATGATATATTGCTTTTCTCAACATTTATTTATACACCTTCTTTCTTTTAAAAAAAGAGACTCAAAATTGGGACTCAGAAACTTAAAAAAAAAACCAAATGCATCTAAAAATACAATAAATTATATCAATCAAATATTTAATCATCTTAAAACAGAATTAAAAAGCTATTTCCAAGCATTCCCTGTTAAAACCCATTCCTTGGCAAGCTATTCAGCTGTTGAAAGCCTGCTTGAATAGAAACCAGAAGGCATACATTTTTGAGAAAATAATACTTTCCAAACACTGCAACAAGCTGCAACAGTAACTTTCTAAAGTGAGGTTTATGTTTAATATAGCAACCAAAACAATGTGCAGTTCATTAAATATCACCATGGTACCAGTAATCTGATTTGATTTGATTTTAAAAATACTATCTCTTACCATACATTCAAACTTGCTTGCTCCCTTCTACTACGCTTAAACAATGAACTACTAATTGCTTAGCATAATACATTGCAACTAAAGTAGGCACACTGAATGAATATGAATCTAATAAATCAACTCCTCCGTAAGATCTTTTGATTCCAATGGGCCTACTCTAATGTGACTTATTGTATTAAGTCACAACTAGAGTGGGTCCATTTGACTCAAAGGAACGTATGGAAAAGTTCACTCACCAAGTCGCCAGAAATTCAATGGTTCTACTGTAAATTAACACATGCACAAGAATAGCTTAAAAATGCAAATTCTACTAAACTCATTTTGGGGCTATCTGTTATCCTTGCACAGAATTACCAGGATCCACAGCTGATTCTTGTCTTGTGGCTTCAGTTCTCCCTTGCCATGCAGTTCTAGCACTTAAAGCAGCTTCAGTTGTCTATTTTAATTCTCCAAAATTATAAGGTAAAGGTTTCTGTTGCTCAAAAGCCACTCATATCTGACTCTAGGGTTCAGCATTCCTCTCTGTTTCAAAGCTGAAGATCCAGTGCTGTGTGCTTTTGCAGATGTTTCCGTGGTCATGTGGCAGGCATGACTAGACACCGGAGCGCACAGAACACTGGGGTATTGTGGGGAACTAAAGCTGCAGCTTGCCCAGCATTCATTATCTTGGCATTTCCCGCCCCTTCCACAATGTTTAAATTGCAGTTTCCATCAAAGGGAGACCAAGATGATAGGGTCTATAACAGGGGTTCCCAAACTACAGCCTGCAGGCCAGGTCCCACCCACAGTGCCATTCCATCTGGCCCACTGCCATCTCCGCCACACCTGGAAGTGGACGCATTTGCGCATGCATGGCCACATCTTGCATTAGCCATAAAATGTGCCTGTGCATACATAAACACACACATGACTGTTGTAAATGCAGAAGTGGCCACATATACAACAACCATATATGTGCCCGTTTCCACTGTTCTAGAGCAGTGTTTCCCAAATGCTGGTGTTTGGACTTCAATTCCCAGAAGCTTAAGTCAATTCCCCAAAGCACTGATCAGTCAATATACTGGCTTAGGCTTCTGGGAACTGAAGTTCCCCTGTGGGGCCTGTACCCCACATTGGGAACCACTGTTCTAGAGGCATGGTCTGGCCAGCAGCAAAAAAATAAAAAATAAATAAAAGGTTGGGGAATCCCTGGTCTATAATTACAAAACACTGGCGTTGGGTACTGAGTGAAGGAATGCTCAGTTTGAGACCTGAGTGCTGCACAATTGAGTGTTCCTGCCAACCTAGCAGTTTGAAAGCAAGAAATTGCAAGTAGATAAATAGAGATTGCTTGGGTGGAAAGGTAAACAGCGTTCCGTGCCCTCCAGGATCAAGTCATGCCTGCCACATATCCATGGAAACATCGGCAGGTGCAGATAGTGCTGCCTATTTGGCTATAAATGGAGATGAGCATGAAACTCTAAAGTCAGATACAACTGGCTTTCAAGCAAGAGTGACCTTTACGTCTTGACATCTGGGACAAATCCAAGTGTTCTGCCCCAGGACAAAAATCAGAAAGTATTTAACCTGTAAAACCTTTGAAGGTTACCACTAATTTATTTTCAGGTTCACAGCGATTTATGTGGCAGTATCACCATCATCATCAATCATCACAACCACCATCATGTGTTGCTTTAAAAAAAATAGCATTGTGCATACATCTAGAGTTAAATTCCGGACATATAAACCAAGGGAGCAGAAAACCTTAGCACTGTTCTTATAGGCAGGAATACATTGGTGAAATAATGTCAAGAGAGCCAAAGTCATGAAGGTACAACAAAAGGAGGGTCTTACAGGTGAAGTAGCCCTAGCTACCCATCAGAGAAAATAAAAGCCTGCTGAATTAGTTCAGCAAATATTAAGGGTTTGTTGAGCCTTCAGTAACTTTCTTGTGGCTGCAAGTTATATTAGGCCCATATACATGATATTTGGTTTAGAATGGAGATTAGATATACCATATATACTCGAGTATAAACCGACCCAAATATAAGCCTGGGTATCTAATTTTGACCTGAAAACCTAGGAAAATAGATTGACCCAAATATAAGCCAAGGGCGGGAAATGCAGCAGCTGCTAGTGAGTTTCAATAATCAAAATACATGAAAATATGGTAAGATTAATTAAATTGTTGGTACATCTCAATCCAGCATTCTTGGGACTCTCATGGTCATTGAAGCAAATATAAGCTAAGTCCCCTTTTGGGGGCTAAAAAACTCGGCTTATACTCGAGTATATATGGTAATGCAATTGCTTGCAGACTACAGGTGAGAAGCAGGCTACCTGTGGATCTCCAATTGTTGTTGATTTTTAATTCCTATTAGCCTGGTCAATGGTGATGCAAGATGGGAGTAATAATTCATCTAGGACCTAGATTCTAGGTCCATACATTCTCCATCCCTGCTGCAGATCATAAACCAGGGAAGAATGGGATAGGGCATTCAAGAGACATTTATACAACTAGGACTCCTACTACTGTCAACAGAACATTTGCAGTTGATTTATACTATCATTTATGTCTGTAGTCATCACATGGTGTCCCTTCCCCTTCAGGAGACATTATCTTCTGAATATACAGTGCTTTGCTGTGATGGCATGCATGTCTCTGCATGTCAGTTGCTAGGGAATGTCAACAGGAAGGTGAAATTGCCCTTGTGTCTTCCTTGTAGCCGTCCCCTGGGCAACTGGCCAGCCATTGCAAGAATAAACTGCTAAACTAGAGAGGCTTTTGGTCTGATCCAGCCAGTGGTTGGAATTGCTACATATTTGGACTGCAACTCCCAGAATCCCCTGGCCAACAAAGTCCACATAAATAACATTTCTCAATTCTGAGCTGAACATGGAGTATGGGTTTTGAGAGCTCTTGGTTTAAATTTTATGAAATTAACCACCTGTGGACAATTCATTACCCCTTAAAAGGGAACAACAGAAAACAGTCAGGGTGCATGTTATTTTTTTAGTCATAAAGCCAAGCCATTCCTGAAAAGGAGACGGGGTTCAGTACCAGAATATCAGCTGTTAGTGAAAAATAGGCATGTATGTGGCTTTTAATTTAAAGTAGATTATAAATAAAGCAGAATTGTCCCAAAGTATTTCCGACTAGTTGCCACTAATCATTATCCCAGGAAATATTTTAACAAGTTGAAACAAAAATGAACTATAAAATTGTAAATATTCCTTTGGGATTGTCTAGAGCAGGAGTTCTCAACCTTTTAAAGCCAGGGGACAGACAGGTCACACTGCCTCAGACAGCTTCGGGAGCCAGACAGCCATTTTGCCCTCCCTCCACCACATGACACTTCCTGGTGTGGTGGAGGTGGTGGTGGGGGGCACATGAAATGGTGCTGTGAGGTGCATTTGGCCCCTGGGCTGCAGGTTAAGTATCCATCTTCTAGAGCAGGAATTCAGGCCACATTTCATGTGGCCTACACCACTACCGGAAGCAGAAGCGTTTACAACAGCTGTAAATGCATCCGCAGCTGTCATTAACGCATTTACGACAGTACCAGATGCATTTTACGGCAGCATTTATGGTGGGGGGAAACTACCCATCCATCCCGCTCAGCTGTCTGAGGGGGTGTGGTCTGGCCCATGGCTTAAAAAGATTGAGAACCCCTGGTCTAGAGGGAGGCAGTGCTCATTGAGAGTGTGAGTAATGATTTGTTCATACATAAGGAAATTGAATTGTGCACATGCTTAGGAACAAGTCTGTTCTCCCTTCAAGAAACAAGATGGGGGAAATCCCAATATATAGTATCCTTAACAGATATTGATACCTCAGCAAATCTGGCAACAACCTTGGTTGTTGTAGCTATGCTCTGAGTTTCTTTCTTCTGTAATTCAAACTGAAGTAATGATCTGGCCAGTCAGATACTATTGGAATTTAGGTTTTCCTGTCTGGTTAAACTTGAGTTGAGTAGAGCTGATTTGGTGTTCCCATATATCCCTGTATTCCAAGTATCTGAAGAAGGGATGTGCCAATCAAGTGAAAAGGGAGCTCAGACTCCTGTACCTTTAAGAGTTATGTTCCCCCCACTGAAAATTCTTCTTATACACAAGAGTTAAAGACAAAAGAGCCCAATTCTTATGCAATTGATCACCATAGCCAGTCTTGGTACTCTTTGGGCTCACTACTAACACCTGCCTTGGGAGTCCCATTCCCCCCCCCCCAATTCCCTCAATTCAATCCTCTCAGCAGAACTTGGAAAAAATGCCTTTCTGAACTACAACTCCCAGATACCCCCACCTACTGCCATGTTGGCTATGTGGTACTGTGAGTTATAGTACAAAAAAGTTAATATTCTCAAGCATGCCGGTGTGTGTGTGTGTCTGCATTTGTGATCTGTATTGTAGTCCAAAACAGCCAGCCTTCTAGGCCAGTGATGGTGAACCTTGGCACTCCAGCTATTCTTGGACTTCAATTATCAGAAGCCAAAGTCAGCACTCCTGCTGATGAGGGCTTCTTGGAATTGAAGTTCAAGAACAGCTGAAGTGCCAAGGTTCTCCATCACTGTTCTAGACTCCAGCTCTGAGCAACATCTGGTGGTTGAGTCTAGCTATCATTCATTTTCCATGATGCCTTTCATATAGTAGCATTCTTGGGAATGATGAAGAAAATAAAACCGCAGCCCTCAGGCGCCTGATAGAATTCTGAGCAGTTGGTGCTGACTAACATTTTTTCCTTATCTCACCCTTAGCACCAGCGGAGGAGTGTTGGTTTGGCCAAGGTTTCCTCTGACCTGGAGCTAGCCATGTTTGCTCAGATATTTAATCAAACACATTTATCTCTTTTTGTTGAGTTGTTCCAGATCTGACACAAAACAAGTCCTCAAACTTTATTGCAGAGCTTCAAGAGGCTGACTGGAAGGTCTATAAAGCCAAGCTTTTATGCAGCACCTTTCCACAATATGTTTTCTTACCTTGAGCTTTTCTTTCTTGTCCGTTTTTAAAATACCTGTAAATTTGTTTCCCATCTCCAGCAACAGGCATTTATGTGAAGCTTGTTTACTCAGAGAGTTGGTCCATGTCTTGCCCATCTCCAGCTAAAACAGTGGCAGCCTGAGCACTTGCTAGCTTTTTGACAGATGGACTCCAAACACTAGGGTGAGACCCCAGGCTTTGACATCTCATCTCCCCTGGCACAAAGCATGCTGCTGAGCTATTAATCCAATATTGGCTCAAGGTAGTTGGAGGGACATTGCTTTCTAAATGCACTCCATTGCTTAGCTGGACACCCCACATGTGCAGCTACCATTCATGGGCAGTGCTTGAGCATGTCCCCCTTTGCTTTGGTCCCCCATCCCAAAGGGCCACAGTTTATACTGGCTGGGGGAATTCTGGGGTTTACTGTCCCCCCCCCCCAATGTAGTCTCCTTTCTCTTTACCTTGATCATAAACGGAACTAGGAGCCCATGCTGGATCAAACACAAGAAAAAGTCTTATAAATCAGAAAAACAGCCACATCTAGCAGTATTTTTCCACCCCAAAAATGCTCTTTGAAAGGAGAAGAGCTATTGACCTCAGCTTCAGGACTTGGCAGCAATGGACCAGAGCAAATAAAGAAGTGAGGAACAGACTCAATGTACTAGAAGGGAGGGAAAGGGAGGGGGCATAAAGGAAAAAGGTTATGCAAGCATTTGACAGTGGGTAAGTTGAAGGGAAGGATGGGCCTCTTTTCCCTGAAGTTTCCCCTGGTTCTCACTATAGGGCCCAGAGTGGCACTGGAGTGATAGAAGATGCAATCTGTCATAGCTGAAGGGCACCCAGTTGGAGACCCTGCTGTTAACTTGATGCTCAGAATATACCATTCCAAAGATGTAAAAACTCAAGCTGGCCACAGAGGCTGTGGTCTGATCATTTCCACTCATTTTCACTATCAGTATTGTTCACAGCCCATTATGTATTTAGTATAAATATGCTACATGCAAAATTTTAACATTTACTGTATTTCTTTTTCTTTAAATCTCAGTTATTACCTGGAATAAGCACATTTTTAATACATAGAAGCCTTGCTTCCAATGCAACAATTCTTAATGTTTTCAGGCTACAGGCAGCTGATTGGGCAGGTCACATGGTTCTTCCCACCCGGAAGCAGAAGTAAAACGCGTGCCACGCATGCACCAAATGTGTTTTACTTCCATTTCCGGGAGTGGTGAGGGTGGTGTGGGCTGGGAGAATTGGCATCCGGGGCCAGGTCTGGCCCGCAGACCATAGGTTGGGAATGCCTATTCTAATTGAATAAAGAGGCACATGTAACCTTTGCTTTAACTGAGAAATTTACTGTCAGCTTTGTTTTCAAATTTTCCATCTATCTGCAAATTTCCCACGACCAGTGAAGGCCATTTCTGAAATATTATTCTGCTCTTTAGTACACATAAATTTCACATTCTTGTGGATTTCACTTGTTTGTTAAAGGAAGTGATTGATGTAACAATAGATGCTATCTGAACAATTTCAGAGGCACTGATATATTGTTGGGCAATAATCCCCTCATTTTTGACCCATTGCTACTTTGTGAGTGACTTTTTTTGGGTAACCAGAGCAGTCCTTGAAATGTCCCCATATTTGGGTTCTTGCCTGCACACTAGACACAACAGCCATTCATTTTTACAGCTTTGACACATCCATATGGAAAAATTGTCAGTTGTATCTGCAGTTTATCCAGAGGAGTCAGAGTATGAGGCAGAAGATTTCTCAAACTGTGAGATCAGAAGCCTGTAGATGATTCCACAGTTGTAGGTTCTGCTGTGTGCTACACTACAAATAAGCAAAGAATTTAATATCTCAGGATTTCCTTAGTTTATTTTCTCAAGTCCTTTTGGCAACAGACAGGCTGAGCAAAGATGCCCTCAAGTACTGTTGTAAGAGTTTGGAAACTAAGAGGTCCTTGGGTGTTAGATAATAGATAGGATAGGACTCACCTATAACTTTCTAAATCCCATTTCCACAGTTATTTATAATTTCTGCAGCTAAACTTCGAATCTCCCCCTTTGGTCAGATATGTCAATGTGTGACATGGGGAGAGCTTAGAAATCTGAACACAAAGGAAGATTAAAATGTTCCATTTTCAATATTGTAAAGAATGGGTGAGGAGTAAGAATTTCTAACCAAAAGTATATTCTCTGTGTTAAATAAATTTTAGACCTTAGGTCAGATGTGCCCAAACTTTTTGGACCACGGGCCAGTTGTGTTTCAGTGGCCTGGTCATGTGGTTCAGTGGGCTAGTCATGTAGTTCCTCCTAGCAGAAGTAAAACGTGTCTTGCAATCTGTGTTTTGCAACAGGATGAGATAGATTTTTAGGCTGCCATTTTCTCTGATTAATCCAAGGGTGCTTAATCTAGGGGTGCCGAAACTATGACCCATGGGCTGAATCCCCCCTTTGCCAATTCATCTGGCCCACACCACCAAATCGCTCCTGGAAGTGGAAGTAAAACGCGCCCATACTTCCACTTCCAGGAGCGACAAGGGCAGCGTGGGCCAAATGAATTGGCATAAGGGGTGGATCCGGCCCGTGGGCCGTAGTTTGGTCATCCCTGCCTTAGGTAAGCAGAGGCAAGATTAATTACATTGCTGCTATGTTGTCGTTTCTGCTGTTATTTTTGTGCATTCTACATATAAAGTAAAAAGATTTTGCAACCTGATATACACCAGATACACTTGAGCAACAATTTCTCTCATCCTTAAACAACGAGCAACCTGTTGTTCTCTGTGTCTAACCAGGTTGGCAGTCTAAAACATATGCAGAGCAGCCATTCATTGCCTCCCTCCATTCCAAGGTTGTTTATCTAACTGTAGTTGGCTGATTTTTTTTCTATATACTGCACTCCTGGTTTTCTGCTAGTTTGCTGACAGACTCAATTCTTTTATAGCAATTCTCCTGGCATCCTGACCACACACGAAAAAAGAGCTTCTACACTTATTTGTCAGCCACTTTGCAAATTAGTAAATATGAAAGCAATTTCAAGATTAAAACAAACAAATGTATTTAAAAATCGTGAATCTGAGAACCACAGCCTTGTTACATGAGTTGGCTGAATTGTGGAACATGAAGCATAAACATTTTCAACGTACAGACCGTGCCTTCACATCTTCCAGAGGCCAGTATGCTATCCAGTGCAAATGCAGATGTATACATTAGCCACTCCAATCCCTCATCCTAGGATCTGCTTGTGAATTCTTTGGCAAGTACAGAGAGGGCTGTCTTCATAGTTTTTAGCTTCAGGGAGAAGGAACACCTGCCCTTGCAAACAGGGGAACACATGTGCACCCACACCCCAGGGTATCCATGAAACCAAGTGAAATGTACAGTACTTGAAATATACAGTGCAGTACTTGACAATGCTGCCAATGAGAGAAAAACTACTTGAGTCCCTTTATATACAGACTTTAAATTCTTGGAATCTAAGATCACTGCATATGATGACTGCAGCCATGAAATAAAAAGATACTTACTCCTTGGGATGCAAGTTATGGCAAGGCTAGGCAGCATAATAAAAAGTGGAGACATCACCCAACTGACAAAAGCCTGCATAGTTAAAGCAATGGTCTTCTTGGTATTAATGTATGGCTGTGAGAGGTGGACCATAAAGAAGGCTGAGGACAGACGAACAGATGCTTTTGAACTGTGGTGCTGTATAAGACTCTTAAGAGTCCCTTGGACTGTAAGGAAATCAAATTAGTCACTCTTAAACAAAATCAACCCTGACTGCTCCTTGGAAGAGCAGATGATGAAGCTGAAATACTATGGCCCCCAAATGAGAAGAGATGGCCCACTGGAGAAGACTCTGATGCTAGGAAAGATTGAATGCAAACGGAGAAGGGAGCAGCAGATGATGAGATGGCTAGACGGCACCATTGACACAGTGGGTGTAGATCTAGGTGGACTCTGGAGGATGGCAGATTACAGAGGAGCAACATTATGCACATGCAGCCATGTTTTACTTCCAGTGGGAGGAAACCACATGACCAGCCTGCTCTACCATGTGACCAGCCTGCGGCCCGAAAAGTTTGGGCACCTGTCATAAAGGGTCAGACTCAACTGTGCAACTGAACAACAACATACAGTATATTTCCTCTGCAATCAGGAGCTCAAACTATTAGTGACATATCAGTATTAAAGGACACAAGCTATGGTTGCTAGGTTATGGTTTGCAGATAGTACTGGCATTAAGAGCTGACTTCTATAAAGGTCTTCAGAGATCATTTAAAAAATATGGTACAGACCCTTGGCAGGGTGCCATATGTAAGAGAGTGTGCTTATGGATACTGCTTAAAGCCTTCTGGTGGGCATTATAGCAAATCCTGGCTGGTTTATTGCATAGCTCTGACAGATTATAAGAGAAACAAACAATTCATCTCTCATAAAACTAGTGTTCTCTCCTAGGCCTAGGGCTCAAAGCTTGAGTCAGGCCAAAACTAAACAAGACAGTGCCCTTGTTGTTAGAAACAGACCTCCCTGGTGAAAGACATTTGATTGTCCCTGGAAATGAGCAAGCCACACTTTGCATTTTGAAATGTTGCTTGCTTTTCTTTTCTGGCTGATACTTGAGAAATATTGTAAAAGAAAGATTCATAAGTAAGTGTAATTGTTGTTGGAATGCATTGTAGACCTATGGTGAAAAATCTTGCATAGCATTTTCTCTTAACATGGGATCTGACTTGTCTGCAAACTGGCTTTATAATCTTAAACTACTACTATCAATTTAGTTCATCTGACAGAATTATTGAGAAGATACAATTCTACACTTGGGAACAGGGAACAGCATGAGATGATGGATCATGTGTGCTACTCTTAACAATTTAGAAGAAGGGTTGAATTAAAAAGGAACAAATGAAAATAATGAAGCTGTTATAAAATAGAATCTATAATTATCATAGATGTGTATATAGTAACATACCACATAAGAGCCATATCCCTAGACAGTAATTCAAACTTTTCGTTTCTCTCCTCTGTCTAGGTCTCACAGCAAGATGCGTGCTTGGATTTTCTTCCTCTTCTGCCTGGCTGGCAAGGTCCTGGCGGCACCAGTGAGTATTATGTGTTTTCAGCCCCGAAGATTTCAAACAATTCTCTGCATAAAAATCCAGTCTTGAATGCCCCAAAGCAGCTTCATTACATTAGTTACTAGGTAGGGAATATGCAGCCCTCCAGATGTTTTTGGACTGCAATTCCCATTATTCTTCACTATTTAGTTTGAGAGATACTCCAAACCACCAGCAGCTGTATCATAACTCTTTAAGAAAATAAGCCTGCTAGACCAGGGCCTGTTTTGTAACCAATCTAGGTGGTTAGTGTGTTTATAGTGTCTATTATGTTGGTCCCAGGATATCTGAGCTCCTTCAACTCTAGTTATGTTGTCTGTGATAAGGAATGACATACCATATATACTCAAATATAAGCTGAGGTATCCAGTGGTGGGCAGCAAAAAATTTCTGTACCACGCTGTGGATGGAGCCTACATCATGGATGAAGCCCATGTCATGGTGGAGCCTGTGTCATGGGCGGAGCCTACATTGTGGGTGATCTAGTCATGCCTGCCATATGGTCATGTATACATCTGCAAACACAGGTAGCATCAGCTCTTTGGCTGTAAATGTAGATGAGCACTGCACTCTAGAGTTGGATATGACTGGCTTTTGAGCAAGGGAGACCTTGAACCACTTGCAGGGACAAAACCTAATTGGGCAGGGCAGGGAGGTGGGTGTGGCCACCCAATTTCACTACCCCCCCCCGCCTGAAGGCCACCCAATTTTGCCACCCCCCTGCTCAGAGGCCACCCAGTTTTGCTACCCTGTGTGAACCTGCCCACCACTGGAGGTACCTGATTTTGACCCCAAAACCCAGGAAAATAGATTGATCTGAGAATAAGCCAAGGGTGGGAAATGCAGCAGCTGCTAGTGAGTTTCTAAAATCAAAATACATGAAAATATGGTAAAATTAATAAAATTGTTGGCACATCTTAATCTGGCATGGTTCTTGGACCTTTGTGGTCATTGACCCAAGTATAAGCTGAGTCCCCTTTTGGGGGCTCATTTTTGGGGCTAAAAAACTTGGCTTATACTCAAGTATATATGGTAAACTAAAGTTACATTCCAAAACAAAGGAGCTCTAAGCAGTACAAGAAGGTCTGCTTGGATCGAAGTGTGACCAAGGGAAGCATAAGCTAAATTAGAGTTGGGGAACATGTGGACCTCCAGATGCTGTGAGGCCCTCCTCCACCATAACCAATAAAGGCAGCCAATGGTGATGTGCAACAGGAATCAACCATTCAACAACAACTGGGAGACCTATTGTTCCCCATTCATGATACAAAGGGGTCTGACAACAATTGGAGGGAGGACCAGAATGTTGATTCTGAAAATGTGTGATTCCTGTTCTAAGGAATAGAGCTTTTGGCATGAAACTGAGGCAAAGTTCACAAAAGAAAAGAACTAGTACTGTACTGGAAACAGACACTCTGTACATTCTTATTTCTCTTTTACAGCAGGATGCTCTGCCAGAAGAGATGGAAGTCATAGAAGATCTTACACCAGAGGTATGAAGAACCTTGCCATTGACTTTTTCTTTTCCCTTGAAAGTGAATTGTTGGAGTTGCTGGGAAGCTTTGCTTTCATTGAATACATGAAATTAGTATTTTCCCTTTTAGTCATGGGCTGAGAATTTGTGGAGACTCTGAAATACAAATTGAAATGTTTTTAGTGATAGCCATGCTAGTCTGTGCAAGCATTTTTGTTGTTCAGTCACACAGTCGATTCTGACCCTTTGTGACCCTATGGACTATTGCCCGCCAGGCACTCCTGTCCTCCACCATCCTCCTCAACTCGCTCAGCTCTGTGCCCATGGCGTCCACAATGCCATCTAGCCTTCTTCTTTTGCCCTCCACCCTTCCCAGCATCAAGGCCTTCTCAAGTGAATCTTCTCTTCTCATTTGTGCAAGCATAGCTGAGAGGAAATAAAAGAGAATAGAAAAAAAATGTTGTGGCACCTTAAATACTAACTCCTGTATTTAAATGTGAACTTTTGTGACTTGGTTCACAAAATACATGAGTTAGTCCTTTTGCTGTTTGTACAGAACAGCAAAACAACTCAACCTACATTTGTTTTTATGATGGGAGACTATAGTTGTCATTCATAGTCATCACTGACTGTAGCATCAGCAGTTACAAAGGGAGATGTTTCCATGAGGCTTGATTTCCTCATCTTTGTTTAATGCTATTGTTCTCTCTGAAGGATATGGTGTACTGTATGGCAAATAGTCTTTTCCAAAGGAAACCCTAATTGTAGTGTGACAGGAGTTGTAGTATAGAGCAGGGATTCTCAACTTGCGGCCCATGGGCCAGATGCAGCCCATGGTACCATTTCATGTGGCCCCCACTGCCTCCACCACTCTCACAGGTGCCATGTAGTGGAAGAAGGACAAAATGGCCATCAGGCCCCCAAAGCTGTCTGAGGGAACATGACCCGGCCCCCATCTTTAAAAGGTTGAGAACTCCTGGTGTAGAGGTTATCAGATTAGGAAAGCTAGTATGTTCCCACTGCAAGGGAAGGGGAGGCAGATGATGAATGGGGCTGACCAGTAGAGAATAATATTTTATGTAGGGCATCCGTTCTGTAAAAGCCAATGGTCAATCAGAGCCCACTTCTCATTGCATTCATTCCATCTCCAGACCGAAGAGCCCATTGGTGCCAACCCTGTTCAGGTGGAAATTGGAGAGTTTGAAGAGCCTATCGAGGAAGAAGAGGAGGAGGTTGCTGAAAGTAAGTGATTTTATACAAGTTGTTTGTAATACATATGGACCTGGTATCTATACCTCTTTTATACATGGGACCATAGAAGAGGTATAGATACCAGGTCCAGAGGACCCTTCTTCTTTCCTGTGTAGGTCAGATATTTTAACTGCCAAAATAAAGCCACCTTATGGTGAATTTATTCCACAGTTCCTTTTGCCTGACCTAATGTGAGAAAGATTAGCCAGCAAAATAAGGTTGCCATTGCCAGAAGTACACCCAATTGTGGTTCAAAAATACCACAATGTTCAAGAAGGCTCTACCAAAGGATCCAGAGGGAAGGGAATTACCTCTAGAGTCCAGAAGATGCTCTCCCTTTGGAGCCATTTCCCTGCATTTTGATTGCAGTTAGTTCACAGGTATCTGCCTTATTTACCAGGAAAGACTTTTGCATGCAAATGTAAATTTCTAATATATTTCATCACATGGAGCCTAATAGCCTAAGTCAGAGGTGCCCAAACTACGGCCTGTGCCCACACAACCAGTCCACTGAACCACACAACCGGCCCATGGCCCAAAAAATTTGAGCACCCCTGGCCAAGTAAAAGAGGTTTCTGTCACATGAGACAGCTAACTAATTTTTCTTTGCATTGCTTCCTTTTTGCTCCCACCCATAACAAATATAGACAGCTGGACTTCACTGTATGTTTTACTCCATAAACATTCTTGCTGGCTTGTTCTATGTTATGTGAACCAAGCAAATATTGAGCAAGAGGACTTAGTTGGATGAAAAGATGAATATCCTGCCTCTGCTGAATAGCTTCCCAGTATTTTTTGAAGCACCAATGATACTGTTCTGACCTCCAAAATGGCTTCTCTGATCTTGTTTAGACCCCTGCCAGAACCATCACTGCAAGCATGGCAAAGTCTGCGAACTGGATGAGAACAATGCAGCTATGTGTGTTTGCCAGGATCCTTCCAGCTGCCCAGCAAGCACTGCAGTGTTTGAAAAGGTGAGCAGAGCCTTTAGGTTTGCAGCAAGGGTGCCTTAACTCAGGCCAGCACAGCAAATAGTCAAAAGCGGAGGTCTTGAGAAATGGGACTGCTTGTAAAGCCAACTCTACTTTAAGTGCCGCAACAGAGTAGCTGCTGCGCATCTGAGTTTGTTTCTTGTTAAATCCACAAAATCTAGTCTGGGTGGATATACTGTAACTAGAATGGTTCACATCATTCTCTAGCATAATACCAATGTATGACTCTGTAGAGCAAGGGTGCCCAAACTATGGCCCATGGGCTGGATCCATCCCCAACACCAGTTCATATGGCCCGTGCCACCTTTGTCGCTCCCGGAAATGGAAGTAAAACACATGCATATGGGCATGTTTAACTTCTGCTTCTGGGAGTGACGAGGGCAGTGTGGGCCAAATGAATTGACACCAGGGGCCAGATCCCCATAGTTTGGGCTCCCTTGGTTTAAGAAGCAAAAATGGCAGCTTAAAATCTATCTCACCCTGTTGCAAAACAGATCGCAAGGTGTGTTTTACTTCCGCTTCCAGTGGAAGGAACCATGTGACCGGCCCACTGAACCAAGTGACTGGCCCACGGTCCAAACTTTTTTTAGTGGGCCGGTCCCGCTCCAGATACACACCTGTGGGGGCTGGAGGTGGGTTGTTCCTGCTGCTGACCATTTTGATGTCAGCAGTGGTGGTGGTAGAGGCAGCAACCATGCTTTGTCCAGGCTGTTCTGAACAGCCTCTTGCTCAGTCCCATCCCCTCAGCAGCCTTTGCTAAAGCCGATCACTGCTTCGAGGAAATTTTCAGAGCCTCCTGTGTTTCAAAATTCGTGGCACTAGAAGGCTAAACCTGGCGTGCTGTGGTGATGTCATCCTGAGAGTGCCAGGGGCCTCTCTTAGTGCCATGAATTTTGAAACACAGGAGGCTCTGAAAATTTTTTCAAAGCAGAGATCAGCTTTAGCAGAGGCTGCTGAGGGGATGGGACTGAGCAAGAGGCTGCTCAGAGCAGCCAGGACAAAGCACGGTTGCTGCCTCTGCTGCTGCTGATGTCAGGCGGGGTGGCGGGTGCTCACCACAGGCCACATTAATGATATGCAGAGGCCTAATTGGGCCCACGGACTGTAGTTTGGGTGCCCCTGCTCTAGAGATACACTGCAACTTTCCTGCAGAATCACCCATAGTACAGTGGTAGAATTTGAACTCAGTGCCCATTGTAACAGTCCCCTTATTCACGTTCCCAAGGAGAGTTCAAAAATGCAGGGAAATGTATTAAACTATAGGCACATTTTCCAATTTTACCAGGTATTTTGTAAAGCTAAAAGAGTGACTCAAACTAAATGAGCAGGGTATAAATATAACAAATAAATAGTCCACTCAGGGCCAAGTCAATCCAAAATACTTAGGGGGAATGGGTGCTGAAATAAGCCATTATTTGATTGCTTTTGTGACCTGATAAGTCTAATGTAAAGTCTGCTTTTCTTGGACCAGATTGTTGGAAAGGCCATGATGGGACAGCTGCAAAAATGCTGGGATGAGACTGATTTTTCCTCTCCAGATTCAAAGTCTAGGACAGGGGGAAGAATAGTGATCACATTGCTTGCCTTGGCTGATGTTCTAATGCTATAAAGACGAAGTGAAATCTGCTCTCAAAGTATCTCAGTAGTTTTTGATAACAATTGACCACCATGCCTGAGACGGATGGCAGCAGGAGGGCCTTCCTGGCAATTTTCATCTGATCTGCTGGGTCTGTGACAGTGACAAGTTGCTACTCTAACCCTTTGAATTTGTTTCAAGAGGTGTGGCAAATTTTCTTCCCATATCCACTCTATGTGCAACTGCTGAAAAGGTGGTCTTACCAGCTGAGCGTGCAATATATGACACCCAACTCTAACTTTTTTATTTTAATAAAATTAAGAAATAGCAGCTCAGTCCTTGAGCACGTCTTCTGTTCAGTTGTGACCTAGGTGATAGCTAATACATTGAGGCTTAAAATCTGGGCATGACAGACATTAGTACTAGCCTAGGTGTGAAAGGATGATTTACTCTCATCTCGTATAAAGTAAAAGAGATCCATGCCACATTTGAACATTGTCACATCTAATGCAAAACATCTTTTTACAAAGGTATGTGGAACTGATAACAAGACCTATGACTCTTCCTGCCACTTCTTTGCTACCAAATGTGCTTTGGAGGGAACCAAGAAAGGACACAAGCTCCACCTGGACTACATTGGGCCTTGCAAACGTAAGTGTTTATCCTTAGGTTTCAGAACAATCCATTGAAGAGAGTAACTCTTCAAGAAAGGCCTATGTTCACTATGTTTTTTAAAAGGCTAAAATCCTAAGGTGGACAATAATGTATCAAGAGTGTTAACATGACATAATTCAGCACACTCAATTTAACTTTGGGGATGATCACCATTATCCCATCTGTTTGCAAAATCCTTTGCTCAAAATAAGTAGTATTATGAAACATGCACTGAGATAAATGATCTATGTGCCAGTGAATTGGGTAGTGGAAAGGTGGGCTACACAGAAATCCATGATACAACAAATGTGCACAAACTAAAGAAGCTCCACAGTTGTGAGACATAAGAGTCCTGCCCCTGTCCACCAAGCCAATTTAGCTTAATGGTGTCTCTAATTGTATAGCAGTGATGACTTTCTCAGTTGAGTTGTTTCATTTGAGATGCTAGACAGTTTCACTGATAGGATTTTTTCTGGATTCTCTGATATTTCTTACACAAGGCTTTTGGCCCTAGATGTCAAATAAGGGACAAAATGGGCAGACAATGGTAATGTTACCTTGCACCAGCCTGGTGTCTCTGTCTTTAAAGTTCTGCAGTGGCATTAGTCTGTTTCTTATTAGCAAGTTTTTTCCCCTTTGGCTTTCCTTGCCCTGGCTCATGGTATCCGAAGCTGTTCTTGATGTTTGTGGAACACACAGTCGCTATGATGATTTCCTATTTCCCAGTATTCCACTATAAGCTGTCCTGTATGACTATCAAACTCTCTTAAGTTTGACTGTGGCAAGAAAAAAACAGACAGCTTAAATCACAAGCATTTTCCAGCCAAAATTCTGAGCAGGAAGGATGGAGTTAGATCAGCTCAGAACACCAAATGTGTAGTCATAGCGGCTTTACTGTGTTAGGTGTTGCAAGGATTTATTTATTTTTTGCTTCACCTAGAGCCCAATTTTAAAGCAAGCAGCTGTCTCTGAACCTAGCATTGAGCAATACATTAAGACTCTATGTCCCAATTTATCTGCAGAAATTTTAGCAAATGTTCCACTAGGCAAGTTGGATCTCGACCAGGGTTTCTCAACCTGTGGCCCATCAGCTGGAAGCAGCCAGCAGTGCCGTTTCATGTGGCCCACCTCCACCATACCAGGAAGTGTCATGTGGTGGAGGAAGGGCAAAATGACCGTGCAGCCCCTGAAGCTGTCTTGAGGGAGCATGACTCCTGATCTAGACCAGCAGTTCAAGCCTTAACCAAGCCACTGATGACTGATTTGCTCACGTCAGGCTTCCCTAAGCTGGAAAAACTCCATTAGAGTTTTCCTTGTTTGTTGTACAAAATGAAACATGCCCACAGCTGAAATCTATTTGGACTAAATTTAGTCCTGTTGTCCCATGATGGCGAACCTTGGCACTCCAGCTGTTCTTGGTGTTCAATTACCAGAATCCCAAGTCAGTACTCCTGCTGATCAGGTTCTCAATCACTGGTAGGCTGATGCAGAGTGCAAAAAGTCACCATGGTCTTTAAAAGGCTAGGGTGGTTTCTTTATACTATTCCAAGTACAGCAGCTAGACTGCTAAAAGGAGCATCCTTCAGAACCCAGAGGACACAAATTCTGAGGAACTTGCACCAGCTGCTAATACGCTTCTGCTTAGGGGTGTTGATGATGACTTTAAAAAACCTTAAACAGCTTGGGACCTGGATCTTTGAAGGAATGCCTCTCCATATATAATCCTGCCCAGTCACTAAGATCTGCTGGGAAGCCCTCCTCTGTGTCCCATCATTGAGAAGAGTTTGTCATGTGGAAATGTGAGAGGAGACCTTTTCCTGCCATAGCATCCCAACTGTGGAATGCCTTCTTCTTGAAGGCTCAATTGGCACAGATATCAGTCTCCCAGCACCAAGTCAAGACATACTTGTTTATTAGAGACTTTGTTGGCTTTGGATCATGGCTTGCACAGGTTTCAGTGCTAAGTTTTAATGCTTGAATGTTTTGATTTTGTGTTGTTTGATTTTAATTTGTTTTAAATATAAAGTCAGACTGTTTTGTTAAAACTGAGTGAGGTTTAAGTGCAACACAAGCAACATGTATTTTACTGTAACTGTACTAACTGGCTTCTTGTTTTGGTTTCAGTCATTCCTGCCTGCTATGATGCTGAGCTGACTGAATTCCCCCTGCGCATGCGTGATTGGCTGAAGAATGTCCTGGTCACCCTGTACGAGCGTGATGAAGACAACAACCTGCTGACTGAGAAGCAGAAGCTCAAGGTAAGCATGACTAACAGGTGTGTGCATCTCTACCCTTACACTGTACAGAGGACATCTGTCTGAAGTCTGAATGATCAAGGTCACAATCTACCAACTGCTCTCTCAACAAAGCCAACACAGCTACTGCAGTGTCAACAAATGTGGTATCTACCAGATGTTTGGAGCTAGATTCTTCATCAGTCCTAGCTAGAGTCAGTCCTAGCCAGCTTTTATTTATGGAAGGCTCTCAAAATAATATTTGATTGCAACTCCCATTGTTCCTCACCATTGGCCATGCTGGCTAGATTGAGGGAAGGTTGCAGTTCAGCAAAATCTGGATAGTACTGTAATTTCCTTGCCTCTGCATTAGTGCCAGAATTGGCACCAACAGATCTATGCCAATATACACTTCCAGCAATTGATGTATCTTAATGTGCAGTGATCTCAGCTGCTCAAACATAGAGTGCCATATACACCCATAAAGCCTTTCATCGCATTTCCTGACATTCCATTTATATGCAAATAGTTTTCACTGGAAAGAAATTATTCTTGGGACAGTAAGGCACACAGTAAATCTTGCACCATGACCTTTGAATGCATATATCTGCCACTAATTTATACAAAGTACAGTAAAACACCATATAACGACTTTAATTAGTTCCACGGGACTAGTCGTCGTACGATTTAATCGCTATACAATGCATGTATCGTATAGTGATTATCCCTATGGGATGCATCGTACAATTATCTCTATGGGGAAAATCGTACAACAACAAAATCATCGTACGATTTTGCCCATAGAGATGCAATGCATCGTATGATTTTGTTATACAGGGCACAATGTTTTTTAAAATCCTCGTTGTTGCACGATTTAATCGCTGTAAGAGGCATTCGTTATACAAGGTTCTACTGTAGTGCTCTAGTTCTTCTGAGGAGGGAAAGGTATTCAAAATCTGGTTACATGGGTAGATATCTTCAAACCTTCTTTTAAAAAATTGCAAACTGCACATTGGCTTCCAGGTGAAGAAGATCTTTGAGAATGAGAAACGCCTAGAAGCTGGAGACCATACCGTAGAACTGTTGGCCCATGACTTTGAGAAGAACTACAACATGTACATCTTCCCAGTCCACTGGCAGTTTGGTCAGCTGGACCAGCATCCCAAGAATTGGTAAGAAATTACCCTTTTATGAAAAGATGCTTGGACAGTACTCTTTCGACCTTAGTAGGCATCTCTGAAAATAATAGTCTGGGATATGGAAACCAAGTCTCTGATTTCTCTTGGATGTAATTGTGTGAAATTGTTTGAACTGCATAGGGACAATGTCACTTAGCACCATAAGAGTTAGATGTAACAAGAAGGCTGGAAAATCATTTTCCATGAGGGAAATGGGTAATTTTACTTAATCTAAGAGAGACCCATAATAGTTAATCTGGGGGACACTTCAAAAAACCCAGACTGCTTTGGGCCACAATCTCAGTAACAATGAAGTGGTGCCCCCCCCCCCGAATCAAAATTGGAAATACCTGGAGGGTCGTCACTTCAAGTTCTGAACACTCAGGCATGCATGCACGCGCGCACACACACACACACACAGTCCCTTTTTCTACAGTAAGACTATGTTTGTTCCTTGCTTTATACAAGAATCACCACTCCAGGAGGCTTCCAGGAATGTTTCTTCTTTGGTTGGAACCAAAAATATGTTTTCCTTATAAGGCACAAAATTACATGAATGCATTTGCAACACCACATGTTGAACACCCTTAGCTAAGTGTATAAACATGACAAGAGTCAGAGGATTAGTTAAGCTGGTCAGTAGTCTGTTGTAACAAAACCTTGGTGACATCTTAATAGGGTTTGGCATAAGCTTTCATCTTCTTCAAGTTTAGAAGATTAAGTAGTACATTATTCAGATTCCTCAGACACCAATGTCTATTTGTTAAAATTCACATTCTTGTGATCCTAGTTATTGCAACATTAATATCTTCTAAAAGCTCTGGAAGCAGTGTGGATGGCTTCTTTACAGTGTGCTCCAAGTCAGGCTTTTTCTCACCTCTCTGTTGCCATCACATTTATTTACTTTGGAGCAGGATAACTGAGAAAGAGATTAATGCCTTCAGTACCTTTATTCAGTGGTGGGCAGCAAAAAAATTCGCTACCATGCCATGGGTGGAGCCTATGTTGTGGACGGAACCTATGTCATGGGCAGAGCCTACATCATGGGCAGCTCCTACTTCGTGGCGATCTAGTCATGCCTGCCATATGGCCATGTATACATCTGCAAACACAGGCAGCACTGGCTCTTTGGCTGTAAATGGAAATGAGCACTACACCCTAGAGTTGGATATGACTGGCTTTTGAGCAAGGGAAACCTTGAACCACTTGCAAGGACAAAACCTGACGTCAAATTTGAATACCAATCAGGGCTCTTCTGTTATTAGGTAAAAGTTGCCCTTGCCCAAAAGCCAGTTGTTACCAACTCTCGGGTTCAGTGCTCATCTTTGTTTATAGCCAAAGAGCCAGTGGACTTGATCCACAAAAGCTCACATTAAAATACAGCAATTAGTCTTTAAGGTGCCACAACATTTTTGTCTTTCTGTTTTGCTTACTCTCTGATATGCTTGCACAGAATAAAACTTTTTTAATGGTAGCTGTGTTAGTCTGGGCAGGGCAGGGACATGGGTGTGACCATCCAGTTTCGCTAAACCCCTCCCACCGGTCTGAAGGCCACCCAATTTCACCACCACCCTGCCCAAAGGCCACCCAATTTTGCTTCCCCCCCCCCCCGGCCAGGTGTGCGTGCAAACCTGTTACAGAGCTGGATTTGTTTAGTTTGGAGCAGGTAGGATGGAGGAGCAACCATGATAACCACCTTCAAATAACTGAAGGGCTATTACATGGATACTTGTCTTCTGCTGCTTTAGAGGGTAGGGCTCCAATGAATAGATCTAAATTGTAAGAAAAAAGATTTCATCTAAAGAAAAGGAATAATGTCCTGAGTGTAAGAGCTGTTTGAAGGCAGAGAATGTTGAACTCTACTTCTTTGAGAGGGTTTCAACACAGATTGGGTAAATGTTTATCACAAGTAATTTAGCTGTGAATGTTGTGCATCAGCTAAATAAATCTGAGGTCCTTCTGAATGCAAAACTTCTACAGATCCAAAACACAAGTGTCATTATCTTCACTGGGCAGGGCCCCCAGAAAGTTGAGCTCTTCCTGCTGAATAGACACGGAAACTAGACCAAAACTATAAAGAAGCGTACAAGTGGTTGAACATGGTTAATGAGAGGGATGAAATCATTCCTTGCCTCTTTCCATGAATCTGCTTCATAGCTACTCCTGTTCGGACTCATTTGGACTGCCCTTGTCATCAAAGGAAACACCTTCCATTCTAGGGAATGTCATAGTCTATGCAATCTTCTTGGTGTTGTGATTGTGACCACATCACTGTTCTTTTTAGGTACCTGTCCCACACTGAGCTGTCCCCCTTAAGAGCTCCCCTCATACCCATGGAACACTGCACCACTCGTTTCTTTGAGACATGTGATCTAGACAACGACAAATACATCACCCTTGAGGAATGGGCTGGTTGCTTTGGCATCAAGGAGAGTAAGTACCATATGTCTGTTCTAAGCCACAGCAGTAAAAAGTGATGGAGGGAACGTATGGCTCAACAGATGTTGAAGATCTGCAACTCCCATTATCATTCACTGCTGGCCATACCAGCAAGGCTGATGGGGAGCGGAGTCCAACAAAATCTGGGAAACTATATGCTCCCCACCCTTGCACTATGGGAAAGTATTCCCCATTCCAGATACCTCTGGATAATTTTAGTTGGCAGGCTGGATAGCTTAGTAAATTAAGTATCTGCCTACAGCCAGAGTTTGGGTCCTCAATGTTCATCCCAGAAGAGGTAGCCTATGTGGCTTTGGGCAAGCTCCACTGTTCCAAGGTACACCCAGAAGAAGGGCATGGGAAACATCTTCTTAGTACTCTCTACCAAGAAAGCCCTGAAAAGAGTTGCCATAAATCAAAACTGACTTGTCTGCACATAGTTATTATTATTAATCATAGCTGATCAAGAGCGTTTGAAATGTGTGTCAAGGACACAAATGCTTGTCTCTGGTTAAAAGAGTAATCTTATGCATATCTACTGCCAGGTGACTCTGGGTGAGATTCCAACCTAAATTCCTTCATTGGGGCTCAGCTTGATGAAGAGTTAAGCTGACAATAGAATTACTTATGTGTTTTGTTTCATTACACCAGAGTCTAAAGTTGTCTTCTTACCTAGCAGCTTATATAACCACATCTGTTTAACTTTGCCAATAGAATTGGTTCATACTTGTTTTAAATGTTCTCCTCCATGAACTATATGCAAAATCAGAATTTCGGTCAATCGGTCATAGGTTTCTCGTTCTGTTGTATGGACGTATCCAGCAAAGATCTATATCTATATATAAATCCAAACCCTGTTAGCAATTATCATGCAGGTAATAGCAAGTCTAAACTTTATAAGAGTTCAAAACAGATCACACTGACTAGACTCAGGCACAAATTAGCTCATTCTTACATCTTTCTTTTTTCTTTTACAGAGGATATTGACAAGGATCTTGTGATCTAAACGCAGCAGCAGTATCTGTTACCTAAAAGTCAACATCTTCTTCCATTTTTAACAATTTGAGGGGTGTTTTTTTGGATTTTTGTTCTACTGGGGACAAGGTGCTAATATAGATCTAAAAGTATATATTAACGGTGCTAAAAAGAAAACTGAAAATTAAGTAGCCTAATCTATACCACTAGACTGTTCAGCTCACACACTCATCTGTATTTCTTTGGCCTTTAAATCTGACACTGTCACTACAATGAAAAAAAAAACCCTGCTTCTGTTTAAAGCTTTATCCCTTCACTAACCAATTTTTTTCATTTTTTAAAAAAAAATCTTGGTTAAATTTTGGGCTCTAACTTTCAGGCTAAGGAACTCCAAAGTCCCTAATTTCTAGATGGCAACTCAATGAAAGTGTATAAAAAAGGATATTGGGAGACAGGGCTTTGCAGAGTCATGTGTTGTGACTGTTTATAGGTGACTTGGATTTTATCGAATAGTGAAATGGAAACCAATGGCAGTGGAAAAGGCCTGGAAAAAAATTTCAAAATGGCAACTTTATTAATTGCAGTTCTTGAATGGGTAGATTCAAACAAAAGTAATGAGAAAGAGCAACTGAAACATATGGGAAAAAAAGTCTTGTAACCCCACCCGCTCCTTTTAAAATAAAAAGTTAAAAGTGCTACCTGCTTCATTGCTATTCAGTGACGATTATGTTGTTTATTGCTTTGTTTACCATGCCTTAAAAGTTAGATTTCATTCTTACCTTAGTTTGGTTGTACTTCTTTTTAGTTTGGTCTTTTATCCTATTGTGATTTATTTGCAACTGAAACATATGTTGTGAGACAAAAATGTACTTCCCTGTATGATATCATTCCTCCATAACTACCCATGGTCACTCCAGTGTTTCTATCCTCCTTTGGAAATTAACTTTTTAAGTAATCCTTTTACTTCAAACACAGTATGTAGTGTAGATTAGTAAGTGTATCAGGTTTAGTTGGTTTTGGGGTTTCATTAACTGAAGAGAGAGTAACCTTGTACCGTAGGTATTTGGTGTAGTTTTCTTTTTTTAAAGGATACCGGGTTCTCAGAACATGAAGATACCCAGTGTGGTACAGTGGATAAGAATGACAACCTAAGAGTGCAAATAAAGGACCCAATTATCCCAGCACCACCACCACCAGGAGTTGAAATATGTCACTTATCACAACAATGGCAGGAATCCAAACCCTGTTTTAGCAGCTTTTTGCACAGACTCTGCTGCTTCCAAGGGTGGCGGGAGGCTTTTCAGAGCATGTTCACTCTGTTTTTGGATTTTTTTCCTGCCACTTCTCCAATGTGCTTTGGCAGTCAAACCACAGTGGTTGGTGATTTCCAGTGCTGGGTGGAGCATCTGGGTTCCCAGTGCGGAACCAGGAAGTCACAAACCACTGTGGTTTGGCTGCTGAAGCGTAGCAGAGAAGCAGCGAAAAAATCTAAAAAGGGAGCAAACATTTCATTTATTCAATTTATATACCGCTCTACTTGGTGAAACCGACTCAGGGTGGTTTCCAAGATCAATACATATAACATTCCATAACAACAGCAGTATAATCAAAAATAATACAATATAATATAACAGTAGACAGGTTCACAATTTCAAACCAACAAAATATTATAAATACACCATAATACAATATACAGTAGATATCTCAATTACAAAAACAACATATTATAATAATACAGTATAGCAACAACATAATACAATAATAATATAACGACCTCTCACCCTGGCTCCAACATGCTCCAAAAAGCCTCCTGCCACTGTGGGAAGTGGCAGCGGCTGTGCAAAAAGGTGCTAAACCAGTGTGATTGCAGCTGCCGCCACAGAAAATATAAGAAGTGGGCACAGCCATACCTCCCCCCCTCCCCCAGCTGAGCATGGTGACTGAAACTGGCCCTTGGCAGGAAAACGTTGGAACCCCTGGTCTAGAAGATCATCCAAAACAAAATCATTTTGAGGTGTGGTATGTCATTTGGGGTGATCCCTGTATCCACATGCAAATATCAACTATGGTGTACCTTAAACAATTCTGTTTAGCATGAACAGACCAATCTTTTCTTTTAAAAGAAAGGGGGAAAGTGCCTTCCTTCCATCTCCTTGGTGCTTTGCTTAATGGTTTAAAAATGGACAGCTTCCTTATCACTCACTTCTGGAAAGAAAGAGAAAATACATTTTGCATTTCTTTCTAGTTGCTGCTGACTCAGCACCTCAGCAATACTTTGAAAGGGCTTTTTAAAAAGCATCATTGGTATATTAGCAACAAGTGAAAAGAAATGCCCATTTTGCCACTTGTGACTTGAGTAGGTTTTAAGGTACTGGAAAGATAAACAAACTCAAGCTTGTTATAGGGAAAAAAAAACCCAGAACCGTGATTATTCTGGTCAGTACGAAGTCTTAGACTATTGCCTGGATTCCTGTGACCATGGTAAACCACTATGCCACTGGTAGTTAGTCAAGGACATAAAAATGTCAAAGCTCATTTCAGTCTACCAACATATCGTTTTCCTGAATGTTGGCATTTTGAAGATTTTCACTTTCCTCAGCTCAATGAAACATTCATTTGTCAGATCTCTGGGCTCTTCCACATTAGTTGTTTACTCTGGAATAGCTGCACTTTGCTCACTTGCTTATTTTGCTGTCTTTTACTGTGGAGAAATGGTTGGGAAAAGGGAGGGGAAGCAAGCCACCCTAACACTGGTGGTAGTAACCCTCCGTTTGCCCCTGCAAGCCTCACCTCTCCAGCAAAGAAAAACACAGCTCCTGTTTTTTCAATGTTTAAAAGAAAGACAATTGTACAACATACTTTAGAGGTGTGAAAAAAGGTATGGCATTCGAATATAAACAATGCACATCTCCTTGAAACAGTTCAGGACGTTTGGGTTGCTGGTGAGACCCAACTATATGATACAGGACTAATTGAAGAGAAGATGCTTCTTCAAGTGGTGAACGACATCTTTCTGTCACCACATGTAGTTTTTCTGTCCTATATTTCATTTTTCATGCTTTGTTTTGTGACTGGTTACTGGAAAGTAACCAATCCCCAAAAAGGGTAATGCCATAGAATGTTCAAATTATCGAACAATTGCGCTCATCCCACACGCTAGCAAGGTGATGCTCAAGATAATACAGGATAGGCTGCAGCAGCACATGGAAAGAGAATTACCAGAAGTGCAGGCAGGGTTCAGAAGAGGCAGGAGGACTAGAGACCACATTGCCAACATACATTGGATCAGGGGGGGGGGGACACAAAGGAATATCAGAAACAAGTCTACTTCTGTTTCATTGATTACACTAAGGCCTTTGACTGTGTGGACCACAACAAAATGTGGCAAGTAATTAAAGAGATGAGAATACCAGAGCACCTTATATACCTCATGAGAAATCTGTACATGAATCAAGAAGCAACAGTTAGGACAGAATACGGAAGGACAGAGTGGTTTGGAATAGGAAAAGGAGTAAGAGAGGGCTGCATTTTGTCACCCTGCTTATTCAACTTATACACAGAACACATAATGCGCAATGCAGGGATGGAGGAATCACAATTTGGGATCAAAATTGCTGGGAGAAACACCAACAATTTGAGATATGCAGATGATACCACCCTAATGGCAGAAAGTGAGGGGGACTTAAAGAAGCTCCTGATTAGGTTGAAAGAAGAAAATGCAAAAGCTGGCTTGAGACTCAATATAAAGAAAACCAAGATAATGGCAACAGGCTCTATCAGTCCCTGGAAAATAGATGGGGAAGAAGTAGAAGCAGTGACAGATTTTACTTTCCTAGGATCAAAGCTAACTGCAGATGGTGATTGCAGCCATGAAATAAAAAGGTGACTGGTTCTTGGGAGGCAAGCGCTAAGAAACCTGGGGAACATAGTGAAAAGTAGAGATATCACATTGCAAACAAAAATTCATCTAGTCAAAGCAATGGTATTTCCGATGGCAATGTATGGTTGTGAGAGCTGGACCATTAGGAAAGCTGAGCCCAGAAGAATAGATGCCTTTGAGATGTGGTGTTGGAGGAGAGTTTTGAGAGTCCCCTGGACAGCGAGGAGAACAAATAGGTCGATCTTAGAAGAAATCAACCCTGACTACTCCCTTGAAGGTCAAATAGTAAAGATGAAACTAAAGTACTTTGGACATCAAATGAGAAGAGAGAATTCACTTGAGAAAGCCTTGATGCTGGGAAAGGTGGAGGGCAAAAGAGAAAGGGGGCAGCCAAAAATGAGGTGGCTAAATGGTATTGTAGAGACAATGGGCACAGAACTGAGCGAGTTGAGGAGGATGGTGGAGGACAGAAGTGCCTGGCAGACAGTGCTCCATAGGGTCGCAAAGGGTCAGAATTGACTGTGCGACTGAACAACAAAACTGGAAAGTATACATGGTGTTAACATGCAAGCCTGATTGCCAAAGTACATATTTCTGAAGAAACCACACAGTGGGGGAGAGAAGTGGGTTCATTCATCTTCATGTCTAGTTTGACCCCAAAACTGAAAATGCAAATGATCCATCCCTGTGGCAGCAGAACATATGCAAAAAATTGCTTACGACTTTTTCAGTTATGTGTCTGTTTAATATTAGGGCTTTGCCTGACACCTCTCTAGTTAAAGCACTTGACGTTCAATGAACAGTGAGCCTTTAAAAAGTAGAAATGTTTCTGGAGTGCTGTCAGCTGCCTGAATCAGCCAGATGTTGTAGCATCAACTAAATCTTTCAAATCAGGTCACATGCTTGCATTGTCACAATGACAAAAAAGACACAAGAGTACATTGTGATTGCCATTGCTACAGGGGCAAGAGCTGTCCCCTTAAGACATGATGTGAAAGGCCACACTGAAAGGAGAAGCAGCAAACTGATTGTGATCTATGGGAGGCACTCTAGGGGGTAGTGCTCATCTTCATTTACAGTCAAAGAGCCAGCACGTGGTTATGTGTCAGGCATGACTAGATGGCACATGGAAGACTGTTACCTTTCCCACCAAGGCAGTACCTGTTTATGTACTTGTAATTTCTTGCTTTTGAACTGCTTGGTTGGCAGGAGCTGGGACAGATGACAGGAGCTCACACCATCACACAGCACTTGGGTCTTAAACTGCTGATCTGCCGATCTGGTCGTCAAGCTCAGTATTTTAACCACTAAGCCACCGCAGCCCTGGCCTAAACTGATTGTTTGTCCCAAATAGAATAAGTGTTGACTTAACAAGCTAATTCCTCTGACTGGAAGCAGCAATTGGATTTAGGCCTATATGCCCATTAGCTGGCAAAGTTCAGTAACAGTAGCCATTGTACAGCAACAGTAAAATATCACAAGACATTTGCAATGGGCCATGATCAAACAGGGTGTGTGCATGTATTCAAAAAACTTAAACACTACTTTTAATTTTTAAGAAGTTTTAAAACAGTTTACAAAAACCAATTGACAAGGCAAAGTAAAAACTTTGCAGTCACTAGAAATGAATAACAGGTGAGGTCAGGAAAATGCATGGGCAAATAAATCAGGTTTTTACCCACAACAGAAATTCCTTTCATTGGGAGCCTGCTTGATCTCAATGGGGAGAGGATTCCACAAAGTGGTCTCCTCTACAGACATTAATTGAATCACTTGCCTTACTTACTACAGCAACAGCACCAAGGTTCAAGAGTGGTACACGTTTGCAGAACTGAGGCATTTGCCTGCAAGCCTCTAAATGAGATCATCTCCAGAATTACACAGACATGTGTGTTGTGTTGTTCTTCCCCTTGTGTCCTGGAGACCTTATCAGTCATAAAAATGCAGTGCTGGCAGGAGACTCAATATGGCAGGGTAACAACATATCTGAGAGTTATTGACAATGATCATTGCTTGTAAGATTTATCATTCTGAGGCTGTATACATCTAATGAGTTTAGGACCTGGCAAAGATGTCCTTGCCTGAGCTATTAAATGAGTGCTTCTGCTGTATCCAAATCTGAATATTGGTGATCATCATGGAGATTAGCCATGAAGATTGTCCTGAGAATATAATGCAGTAGCCTTTCATCTGCCTTCCGCATTGCAGTGTGACACCCGTGCCACTGATCCAATTCCACAAGACACTTTCTGGTCCTGAGCCCTTTTGGAACGCAAAGCCCTCATCATCCCCAGGCCAGTACGGATGAAGCTGCTGCCCTCCATCAAGATGGATTCAAGTGGGATTTAATCCATTTGGGAACCATCACCCTTCCCTGTGGATTTTGGCACCCAAGACCGTTAGTCCTCAGGGTCATCAGGTTAACCACTGCCTGACAATCAGCACTGAGTTACTGGCAGTATGGTCTACTCTATTACCATAGAAGGATAACCTGCCCAGACTAGAAGTTTTGCAGTTATGAGAAATCCCAATCCTCTGCACAACTGCCATCAGCCTTGCTGCATGAGGAATCCTAGGAACTACAGTCCACAAACATGAATATGCACAAGCTGAAGGGAGAAGTATCAGGCCATAGAAAGAAGCCAGTGGAACATGTAGGACCCACAGCATGCCATAAGTGGCTTGTTGGCCAGAGTATCTCCATCCATACTAGTGGCAGTATAACCACACATATTAAGAACTTCTGCACTAGCTTTGTTACTCTGCAGGAGAGTAGCGTATGCTAGCCCAGTGTAGTACAGATCAATGCATGCAAAGCAGGTGGACGTGGCCCTAAATGAAACAGTGAGACTGGTCACAGGAGGCCTAAAACCAACCCCAATACAAAAAGTGCATTACTTAGTTGGCATCCCTGCACCAAAACTTCAGCAAGAGTGGGCCAAAGCAAGATTCTCAGAAACACACCTGCTATTTGATCACTGAAAACCAAAGCAGAGACTGAAATCAAGGCAGTTTCCTCATAACTTCTCCTCCTCTGCCCCCCCCCCCCACCAAATAACCAGCTCTCACAGACTGCCCTACAACTACGGAAGGCAAGCAAAGAGCTACCAGATAACTGGGCAGAACCACATGACTCTCTACCACCTGGCCAAGAACAACCATGGCCTGTGTGGAAAGCCTTAAACAGACTTCCAGGATAGGAAGATCAGGGGCTAATATGAGAAAGTGGGGTTTCCCTGGAGATCTCAGCCTGTGTGAATGTAGAGAACAAACTATCTCCCATATGATACAATGAACATGATGCCCCTCAATGTGCACTGAGGACAATCTTATGTTGGCAAGAGGAAATGCTGTTGATGTGGTCTGATATTGGGTGGATGTCATCCAATTCCTGTTTGTTTGATATGTTAATTTGCTTTGTATGCTATTATATGCTAGTGGTGCCTCTGACACAAATAAAGAAAGTGGCAGTGTAGATCTAAGATGAACATGATTTGATTCTTTAAATTACAGATAACCTGTGTCATATAGAAACAATAATTTGTTGCCCAATGAAATGTGCACATGCAGACTAATGGCATACAGTATAAGGCAGAATAATGTTCATCTGTGTTTAAAAGTGCTGAGCAGATTGTTATAGAATTATATATTTATATTTCATTAATGCTAATGAAAAGCTTTCTGACCTCCCACCTTCCAATCAAGCTTTCTGATTAATAACATCTGACTCTAGAATATGAGGTAAAGGTAAAGATTTCCCTGCTCAAAAGCCAGTTGTGTCTGACTCTTGGGTTCAGCGCTCATCTCTGTTTCAAAGCTGAAGAGCCAGTGCCGTCTGCTTCTGCAGACGTTTCTGTGGTCATGTGGCAGGCATGACTAGACACTGGAGTGCACAGAACACTGTTTACCTTCCCACCGATGTGGTCCCCATTTAGCTACTTGCAATTTCTTGCTTTCAAACTGCTAGGTGGGCAGGAGCTGGGACAGAAATGGGAGCTCATTCCATCCTGCAGGAATCAAACGGCTGACCTCATGCCTTGCAGTCAGCGTCTTAGCCACTTGAGCCACTGCAGTCCCTTAGAACAGGGGTGCCCAAACTTTTTGGTCCATGGGCCGATCATGTGGTTCAAGGAGCCGGTCACTAAGGCCCAGGGACCGGGTACGGTCCCCAACGCCAATTCTTCTGGCCCACAGAGCCCTTGTCACTCCTGGAAGCAGAAGTAAAATGCACCCATACGGGTGCGTTTTAGTTCTGCTGCCAGGAGCAACGAGGGCTTTGTGGGCCAGATGAATTGGCATTGGGGGCCGCCCCCGCCCCCCAGGCCTTAGTTTGGGCACCACTGCCTTAGAATGCGAGCAGTATAAATAACCACAAGGCTATGAAGATGGATTGTAAAAAATGGGAAAGTACACTTTCCTAAAACTGTTGTTTTTAGAAAGATAGGGAATGCTATGAAGGTGTGTAGAGTTTGTTAAACAGCCTCTTCCTGACCTTCTAAGCCAGGGGTGCCCAAACTTTTCGGGCCATGGGCCAGTCACATGGCTCAGGTACCCAGGCACTATGGCCCTGGGGGCCAGATCTGGCCCCCAACACCAATTCATCCGGCCCACAAAGCCCTTGTCGCTTCCAGGAGCGTCATGTCATCATGGGCTGGATCCAGCCCCCGGGTCATAGTTTGGTCATCCCTGTTCTAGTCACTGATATTTGCATAAGGGGGGAAAAGGACAGCTCGAGGGCGAAGAAGAGCCGCCGCCGCCGCCAGACCTGCTCACCAGGCGCGCCCGCCCCGCCTAGAGCTCCCTCTTTATCTGCGTCAGCCGTCAAAACACGGGCCAGCCGGAGCGGCGAAGTTGAGCAGCTCTTGGCTGCGCGCCTCCCTCCTCGCCACTGGTCCCCCTCGAGCCTTGCCTTTCGCGGCCTCTGCCCGCCCACCCCTCTCCGCCCCCCCAACAACCAGCCTGGGAAGGAAAAGGAGAGCGTGGCCGCTCCTGGGAAACCTCCCTCTGGTGGAAGAGGAGGACATGGTCCGGCCTCCCTTTTGCACCTGGCCTAGGAGGACAGACGACCAGCAACAGGGGGTCTCCTCACCTGCTTCCAAAATAATAAACATTTAATAATATTCGCCCACCCACATCTAGAATCTTGGCTACGGCCCTGGGGGAAAAATCACATAACCTAACATGTGCAGCCACCACCATATAACATTTATTTCATATAATTGCCCCCTTTTCCCAAAAGGGTGCCTGTTCTTGTACCGGTTTCACTCCTTTCATTTTCACTAGACCAGGGATCTGCAAACTTGGCTCTCCAGGTGTTCTTGGACTTCAATTACCAGATGAAGCCCAAGTCAGTATGCCTGCTGATCAGGACTTCTGGGAATTGAAGTCCAAGAACATCTGGAGAGCCAAGTTTGCAGATCCCTGACCTAGACCATACGCAATACATTTCTCTAAATAATCATTTAAAATATACTGTAAACAGTGATGGGATGTAACAGGTTTGCACCAGTTCTCCAGAACCTGTAGCAACTTTCCCCAATGTCCTGGAGAACCGGCAGCAGCTTTTGGGGGAACCACCTTCGGGGCTTACCTTTTCACTGGTTCCCCCACTGCGCATGCACGCCAAGCACTTGGTATGTATGCATGCCTACAGTGCTTGTCGTGTATGCACGGCCGCCTTGCTGTCCTCCCAAGCGGGGAGGAGGAAGAGAAGCTGCTAGCCTGAAGCTCCCTATAGCCTACTCCCCAGGGTAAGTGACTCACCTTTGGATGTGGTGTGCCTGTGTGTATTTTAATGTGTATTTAATACCTTTACTTATATTGTAGTAGTACCACAGTTCCTAAAAAGGCCTGGCTTGGAGTTTTTAAGCAAAGTCTTGGAGTTACCTCGTCAATAAGCTACACCTGTGCTGTTCCAAACGCTGTTCCAATTGGAGAACCCTTAAGGAGGTACAGCTGTTTTACATTTACATTAAGGCATATTATCCTAGAGAACCAGTACAATGACCATATCAATCTTGCAACATGGTGCTGCCCAGGCACTTATACTAACAGGTAAGTGACGGGTATGTTTTTGGGGTGGGTGGTTGGGTTGATTTATGTTTGGGGTGGGTGTTTGGATGTATTTTAATGTAATTTTTATTTATTTATTTATTTATTTATTTATTTATGGGTGTGTGTTGTGGGTGGGTGGATGGGTTGAGGGGTGTGTGTGTGTGCTTATTTTTATTTTATTATTATTTTTCTTTGGCCCCACCCATGATGTCATGACATCATGACATTAGCTCCACCCACACTGTGATGACATCATGGAGGGGTAGTAAATTTTTTTGACATCCCACCACTGACTGTAAATAAATACAGGAAAGACCTGAAATTGGCAGAGGACAGGGATGCACTGATCCCCGGGCCTGTCCAATACTGTACAGTATCTGCCTTTGAGAGGCTGTTAGTTACGAATATGTCCCAAATTAAAGTTCTATGTTGCCATTTCATATTATCTCAATGATTCTGTGTGTGAGAGGTATGAGCTAGAGTTCCCATAAACTCCCAGTATTGGCTCTGTTTGCTTTGGCAGGTGGGAGTGGAAGTCCCAGTGACACTAGACTAGGTAAAGGTAAAGATGACCCTTGCTCGAAAGCTAGTCGTATCCGACTCTAGGTTTCAGTGTTCATCTCTATTTACAGCCAAAGAGCTAGCTCTCTCTCTCTCTCTGTGTCTGGTAGGAACACAAGAGGTTGCTTTCTTATGTCTGTTCCCAGACTGTGAAACTACCTTCCAAGGAAGAATGGACTAGTGTCGCCTTCAGCCACCACTGCTGCCCATTAGCTGCCTTGAAGAGGGTGGGTGCCCTGTTTAGTCTGGTGTCTCTGCTGTGACCATTTAGCCTTGGGTGACCCTGCTAACGCCTAATGGAATCTGGCCTCCTGATGGCATTACTCTCAGCTTCACTGACATACTCAAGTTGCTTCAACACATTACCTTGTGCATCCTAAATGAGGAAGCATGTTTTTAACCACTAAGCAATGTTCTTTCACCCATTGTTGCATTAACAAATACAGTACAGTACATCAGCTTGGGTTCTCTTTTATTTTGTCAAAGATGTCCACAAGATGTCAGTAAGAGTTAAGGATATACATTGCCAAGCAAGACAATAGTTCCCAAAGTTGATTCTGAGTTTCATATCCTTCCCACAAGACCCTCTGATTTGGGGTTGAAAGATATAGGTCACGCTTGCTTGAAAGCCAGTCATAACCGACTCTAGGGTTCAGTGCTCATCTCTGATTATAGCTGAAGAGCCAGTGCTGTTTGCATCTGCAGACGTCTCCGTGGACATGTGCCAGGCATGCCTAGACACCGAGGTGCATGGAATGCTGTTTACCTTCCCACTGAAGAGGTACTGGTACCTATTTATCTACTTGCAATTTCTTGTTTTCAAACTGCTAGTTTGGCAGGAACTGGGACCGAGATGGGAGCTCATTCTGTCATGCAGTACTCAGGTTTTGAACTGCTGACCTTCCATCTCCCACTCAGCATCTTAACCACCTGAGCCACTAGAGCCACATTATTCTCAATAAATAAATAAATATTTCATTCCAGAGATTAAATCAAAAGACATTCAGGAGGACAAGAGCAGCTTGGACTTTTTAACAAGTACTCTACATGGTTCTGTATAATCAGAAGGGTTTTGTTGTTCAGCCGCACAGTCGATTCTGACTCTTTGTGACCTCATGGACCACTGTCCACCAGACACTTCTGTCCTCCACCATCCTCCTCAACCAGGCCAGCTCTGTGCCCATTGCTTCTACAATATCATCCACCCATCTAATTTTTGGCCACCCCCTTCTTCTTTTGCCCTCTACTTTTCCAAGCATCAAGGCTTTCTCAAGTGAATCCTCTCTTCTCATTTGATGTCCAAAGTACTTTAGCTTCATCTTCACTATTTGACCTTCTGAGGAGCAGTCAGGGTTGATTTCTTCTAAGATTGACTTATTTGTTCTCGCTGTCCAGGGGACTCTCAAAAAAATCCTCCAACACCACATTTCAAAGGCATATATTCTTCTGCGCTCAGCTTTCCTAATGGTTCAGCTCTCACAACAATACATTGCCACCAGGAATACCATTGCTTTAACTAGACGAATTTTTGTTTGCAATGTGATGTCTCTACTTTTAACTATGTTCCCCAGGTTTCTGATTGCTTGTCTCCCAAGCATCAGTCGCCTTTTTATTTCATGCCTGCAGTCACCATCTGCAGTGATATTTGATCCTAAGAAAGGTAAGTCTGTCACTGCTTCTACTTCTTCCCCATCTATTTGTAAAGGTCAAGTGTACCAATTGTAACTTTCAGCCTAAATGACAACAATGTTTTACACTGTGATTTAATAATAACTGTGTACTGGCAGGTCAGTTCTGAGTTATGGTGACCCTCTTCACGATTTTCTAGGTAGAGAGTATTCAGAAATTGTTTACCTTTCCCTTCTTCAGGGATGCTCTGAGACTGTGCAGCTTGCCCAAGGGCCACACAGGCTGGCTCTTCTTCCAGGACCCACAGTGCAGAATTGAAATATACCTCTTAGTGCACTTCCTGGATGATCCACAAGTTATTTAGCATTTTGCCACACACTTGCTGAGTGTTCACTTTACCAACCTTGGAATGATGGAAGGCTTAGTCAGCCTTGATCCCCATCAGGATCATACTTACAACATTCTGGCTGCAGTATAGCAGTTTCACTATTGTGCCACCATGGCTCTTTTTAAAGTAGCTATCTATTTACTAATATATATTATGAAGTAATCATCAATCCTAAACTATTACTCAGAATACAAAAGAATGTTTCTGTATATGCTGGCCAAGCTGTAACTGTAGCTGGCTCCCCTCTATGCCTCTGGTTCCACCTTTAACATGTGTGAGCACAGGAATCCACAGAACTCAATCTACCCACATTCCATGATGAAAGAAAGGGTATCATTTGAGTTGCCAGAGTCTAAAGCTGCCCAGCTATACTTCCCTGGAAGTAAACCACATTCACCTCTGTATAACTTTACTCCTGACTAAACATATGTACTGTATGTGTGGGGGAGGAAAAGGTTGCACTTACTTTCTGATCCACTTCTTTTAAAAGACCCCTATGGACTGTGGCAATGCTCTTTTGATCTTCCTGGGAATTCAAGGCTAAATAAATCTAAAGAAAGCACAGGAAGAAGTTTTAAAGTAGAGATGGATGTCTTTGGAGTTCCTCTAGTCCAAGCAGAAATTGGTATGTTAATATCTAAGCACCAATTTTTCAAACATGGGTAAATAGCCAGAAAGTGCAAAGATGGCAGTTTAAAAAATGCTTACCCTTTTTCTTTCCTTCACAATATCACCACAAATACTGTATTTCTTTTTTACTCTTTATTTATTTGTATAATAAATAAAAGCACAGTGCATATGTTTTCAGTCTTCCTTGTTTGCTAACAAGTTCCCTCTTGTTTCTTTCTCCCTTAAGCCATGAAAATGTTCTTATTCACACACTTCCTAATCTGCAAGATTTGGGCACATAGTTCTCCCCAGCTACATTCTTAACTCTCTGAAAAGGTTGTATTATAACTTCAATTAATTATTGAGAAACGACCACAGCTCTGAAATGACAGAGATTATTCTCTCAATTTTTGTTGCACTTTGAGAAGAACAGTGTCATGCCTTTTAAAAGAAGACATGGAAGAAACAACAAAGGTAGCAGAGGAAAATACAGGTAGAGATAAAGTTTTGCACCTATTTTCTGCAGCAGTTTTAGGGTGTGACTCCATTATGATTTATCCCCCATTTTGTCCCCTTGTTGGGATGATAATGTTTGATGTATTTTGCTGTGGCTGCATGATATACAGTTGATTGCAAACCAGACAAATGCTTTTCCATGGGTATGCAGTCCTTTATGATTTTGCAGTACAGTAATACCTCGGATAACGATTGCCTCGGATAACACTAGAATCAGATAACGTCAGGGAATTTGAGGCAAACATTTGCATCGCACAATGTTAAGATAACATTGTGCGATGCAATTGTTTGCCTCAAATTCCCTGCGTTCATCTCTGCCCCAAAACCTGGAGGGCTAGAGACCAGTTCTGCGGGCTTTGGGGCAGAGATCTACAGAGGCTTATACCTGCCAGTTTGGTTGGGGGGAGATCGGACACGCCTGCCCCCCCCCGGCTAGTGCTACAGGCTCCCTGCTTTGGGATCGGGGTGGCTGGGGGTGGAAGCCTGGGTGGGCTGCCCGCTTTAGGATAGGGGTGGCTGGAGGTGCCACCCCAAGCAAACCAGATAGCTCCCATGTTCCCTTTCCTCTTCAAAAAGGGAACAGGGCTTTTTTTTAAACATTGTGCGATCAATGCATCGCACAACATTAAAAACCGGATAACGTTATGACTTGTAGAACCAAGTCATAACGTTATCTAAGGTACTAGTGTAATTGTAATTGCACTATTCCATTGCTGTTTCCTGTGTTGTGTGAGCATCTATATCAGTGGTGGCGAACCTTTTAGAGACTAAGTGCCCAAACTCAACAGGCTGCTGTCCATGCTGCAGAGGGGCAGGACGAACTCTGTGCTGGGGGTGGGAGGAAGCACTCCCATTGGGGTGATGGGCAGAGGGGCAGGACGAACTCTGTGCTGGGGGTGGGAGGAAGCACTCCCATTGGGGTGATGGGCAGAGGGGCAGGACGAACTCTGTGCTGGGGTGACAGCTAGTGTACAAAGAGAGAGGGCTCTGAGTGTCCCCTCTGGCACGCATGCCATAGGTTCACCAGCACTGTTCTATATCCCTTGAGAATGTGCCCTAGGTTGACATTTACAGTGTACAGCAGAAACACCCCTGGCAATTACAGATGTCCTCTCTAGTCAAGAAGTTTGCTTGCCCTTTCAGTTGGAATGGGTTTGTCAGGAAGTGTGTGGAAGGAAAGGAGAAAGGAATGCACAATTCTTTCTTGTCTTTGTCCCTCTCCCTTCCCCAACTGGATCGGCAATTGGTAAGGTTTTAGCTCCACCAGGTAACAATGTAGTAAACCATGTAGGGCTTTACATGTAAGCATTAAGACCTTTAAGCTAACACAGAATGCAATGAGTTGTTAATGGAGATGGGTCAGAACTGGGGATAGAATTGTTCTAATCATGCTAGTGGTTTGATATGTCACATGTTGAACAGGTTTCTATTGCCGTAACATATACTTGTCTGATGTCACACTCTAGAAATACAGTATGTATAAAACACAGAGAAGCAGAACTCACTTAAGACTAATATGAAAATAACACAGAACCTGCAGAATTCCTGTCAAAATGCTTCTAATACATTACCTTAAAAATAATGTTTAGAAATAACTAGTTTCTTGTTACGCCTACTGTAATTTAGATTGGTGTTATTCTTTATACAGTACCTAGCAAGTAGCTGTTGTCGAAAATAGGCAAACCACAGCTGTGGGCACCAAAAGGAACAGATGCACCAAAAGTACGGGGAGAGAGAAAGGCATTATTAAAAGTTATTTTGCAAAGGGCCCTCTTTTCTCCAACCTCCTTCAAGAGATGGGTAAGAGTAAAGAAGAAAAACAGTTCAGGAATACAGGAAGTTTTATAGATTAAACCAAAAGGCAGATTTAGAAATGATATGTTCCATTGTTACCTCATCCTGAGTTCTGCCCCTCTGATTGGTTGGTTGGTTGGTTTGGAGTCAAAGGATGCTTAGTTGAAGGGAGCTGACATCTCTGTGAGTGCCCTTTTGCTTCCTCTCTCCTCTTCTTGAACCAGGAAGCTGAGAGAGCCAGTTTCTGGCCATCTATTCAGCAATGAATCTGCATCAATCAGCTCTAACAATCTTACTGACAGATATTATGTACATTCATTCAGTATGACTACAATTAGTAGCCCCAGGGAAAAGTACAGGTGGTGGTTGTGGTGGTGGTGGTGGGGACACAGAAATGTGGGGCTGATTCGCATTGACTTGTATATTGTATAAATAGAAAATAACATGAGTCAAACACAGACCATTTCCTGCATTATTTTTCAGGATAGTTAACCCCTCAATTGACTTTTTAAATGAAGTGCAGCAGTTAAAATTGAATCTTAAATTTTCTATATCATTTTTACATAAAGATTGTTAAATTTTTCTATAATTCTATTCTGTGCTTAGCCAAGAATATGGTCATATTTCTGAGTTGCAGAGATGGAGACTGAACATCAGTCCACCACCACCCCTGGTACAACATTGCTAGGCTGTAAATTGATACCTGCATACCTACTACTGTGCAGGTATCATTCAGTCAGCAATTATTCATCCTGCAAGCTCTAAGATTAATTTTTATTGTAGACCACATGGCTACCATATCTGCCCCAATTTTATGATGATGATGACAATGATTATGATGATGATTTTAATTGTCTGCTTTTTTTCCATCATCCCTTACTCTTTTGTACAACTTAACTTGATGAAGTATTGTTCAGAACTTGCAACCTTTTGTATGTTTGTAGCAACTTTGTTGGCCCTTATAAATGTAGGAACACAGACTTGTTTTTGGGGTTTTAAAAACAAATATCTTCCTTGCTTGTAGAATTGTGATGGGCAACATATGGCCCCCACATTTATGTCACTTATAAGTTGGGAGATATCTTCTGTGGTTTAGTGGATACAGTGAAAGACTAGGATTTATACCTCAGTTCAACTATCTGCTCAACCATGAAAATTTGCTAAGGAATGGAATGGAGCAGGGAAAAAAACTTCCTTAAATATCTCACTTACTTTAAGAGCCTTGTTAGAGCTGCTGTGTCAGTTCCAACTTGACAGAACATAACACATGGTGAGAAATACCTGACACTAGAGTCCTCCAGGTGTCGTATCACCAACAGAATCCACACCCGGCAGAATGTATGTGTCCAGTCACTATCTGTATGATTTTTTAATCACCATTCTTAGCTATTTCTGGCCAGGTTATCCTGCTATGGTAATAGAATAGACCATACTGCCAGTGACTCAACGCCGATTGTCAGGCAGTGGTTAACTAACCTGACAACCCTGAGGACTAATGGCCTTGGGTGGTGAAGTCCACAGGGAATGGTGATAGTTCCCAAATGGATTAAATCTCACTTGAATCCATCTTGATGGCGGGCAGCAGTTTCATTAACTCTAGCCTGGGGCTGAAGAGGACTTTGTGTGCCTCAGGACCAGAAAGTGCCTTGTGGAATTGGATCAGTGGTATGGGTGTCACACTACAATGTGGAAGGCAAATGGAAGACCACTGCATTATATTGTTCCCAAGGCAATCTTCATGGCTGATCGCCATGAGAATAGGCAATATTCGGAATTGGATATAGAACTTGAAGAAAAAAAAGCTACTGTACTTCTGAGCCTGGTATTTTGAAATTTGGCTCTAAGGGCATTGAAACTGCCCCTCCAATTATAGTTTCACTAACTTGTATACATTTTCTATGCTTATCAGGTTTCTCCTAAAGCCTGAAAGCAAAAATGTCTCACTCACCCCATTTTTAGGTTCATAAGTTAACATTCGAGCAACCCTAACCCTACGGGAATCTCTTATAGCCAGCAGTTGAGAAACAACTTTTTTCTCCATGTCTACTTTTCCTCATTCATGCCACCCGCATTCCTCCTTTTACCAAAAATTTGTGAGATGTGATACCTCTAACACAAAGAACACACATCATAATTTTAATTATCACTTTCAAGACATGAAAAGCCTGAACAAATCAGAAAACAAGTTGAGCCAGTTTTGTTTTGGGTTTTCTGTACAGTCTCTTTAGATCTATCCTGCTTTTAGACCCATGCACAAATTTTCAGAACACATTGGGACTTTTTGTGCTGTTTTTAGCAAACCATTGTACATTGTTTGATATATATAGTTAACAAGGAGGAATTATATTCCCAAAGCATCTTAGGTATGTTAAAACAAATCTCTGTGCATGTCTCTTCAAAGGTATGTCTCACTGAGTTCAATTGGATTTACTCTCAGGTCAGTGAAATGGGGTCATGGTGAAAATACCTAATCAGGGATAACATAGATTTGTGCTATGTCTGAAGAATGCAGAGTCAAGACTAAAAACATGCTCTTCTTCTTCTTCTTCTTCTTCTTCTTCTTCTTCTTCTTCTTCTTCTTCTTCTTCTTCTTCTACTACTACTACTACTACTACTACTACTACTACTACTACTACTACTACTAAAGTCCTTACACAATTTGTTAATCATTATGCTTGATCAGAGTAGCTTCTGGTCTGGTCTGGTCTGGTCTGGTCCAGTAGGACTTTAAAATTTAAAGCAGTCAAAAACATTCCTGTCAATTTAATTGTAAAAAAAATGGGAAGATTTTATTGGACATTTTGGTTTTATATCTATCAGGTTGCTTTGAATTGTACATATATAGGAGCACACTCATCAATACACATATGTTCCACACCAAACTGCAAAGCGAAAGAAGCCTTCATCACCCAGCATTGCCCAGATAGACTGATAATTACTTGATGGGGAGAGACAGAGTAACAGTGGGTTGCATGCTAGCAATTTCTAGTTTATCTCATGTCTTTAATTGTCAGAGAATTTTAAAATGGATGAGAGCAGATAGGAAATGCTGATTTTCTAAAAATCAAGACAGTTTAATTTCCTATCCATTCAATGATAACAGCAGTCTTGCTGTTGAATGAATACTCTGTAACAGGAGGATTCTCTAGCACAGGGATTCTCAATGTTTTCCCACCACAGGGCAGACCATGCCCCTTTCATCAGCTGAGTGGGCCAGACACGTGCCCCCCCCCCAGCATACAATGTTGCCATAAACCATGGTGGGCAAATTTGTGCAGGTGTGGGCACAGGCGTGTTTACGGCTGTCATAAACACATTTGCTTCTGCTTCCGGGGTCATCGCCATGGGCCAGATGATTTGCTGTTGTGGACCAGGTCGAGCCCATGGACCATAGGTTGTGAACCCCTGCTCTAGCACTACTAGAGAATCCCATTTCTAGAATTATATCTTCCTCTTTACTGGTTAGCACAATCTTGATGAACTGCATCTCACAGGCCACTTCTCCCTCATGAGTTGGATAAAACCTATTGCCAAAGTAGAAATACACTTTAAACATAGTGGAAAGCCTACAGCTTTTTCTTATCTCTGGAAGCCTATTTCAGTGTTCTGATCTACACGTCCACAACTCTGCTATTGGTGGCTAACAGCAGTTCCTCTGATATTTTCCTGCTCTCCCTACACTGGCAATAGGTTTCATCTAGTTCACAGACAAGTAGTAAACAAAAGAGTGTAGACCAGTCTGTGAGTTTACAGAGAGAGGTGACAGTAGCACACCGGTTAGGAAAACATTGGCAAAGGCAGTGGACTGTTTGCTCCACCAGCTCAACAAGGCTTATTATACTTCTGGTTTTATTTCAGGTTTACTATAAATAATATATACAAACCTATGCATGTTTACTCAGAAGTACATCTCAAAGACTTTTACTCCCACATAAGTGTGCTTAGTCCTTTGACTTGTGTGGAAACAGTACTAAAGGAAACCAAAACATCTAAATGCAAGCTATGGATGTGTTTTTCAAGTTTTGATCACTATAATATAGTGATGTTCCAGCTTGCATCCATTTCCCTCCTATACAAAATGAATTCCTGCTTTGAAAATTGTTCCTGAAGGCATTGTAGTACTGATAGAAATATTCAAGCAATGTCAATGGAGCCACTGCCCACCAATAAAGACAGGACAGGGCTTGCTGGGGCAACAGGAACTAGAACAATTCCCCTTCTGACAGAAGCACTGGAGAATGAGCAGTGGGATTTTCCTTCATCTATAAATATCCTAATATATCCACAAATATAATTAATACATCTTAATGTATGTGTGATTCAGCACGTATACATTGAGCATGTTAAACATGAGTAGGTGTATGAGCACATGTGCATAACAATTAGCTGTATTGATATAGATCAGGGATGCCCAAACTGTGGCCCATAGGTCAGATCTGGCCCCTGACGCCAATTCATCTGGCCCATGCCACTCTTGTCGCTCCCAGAAGTGGAAGTAAAACACTTCCGGGAGCAACAAGGCCAGTGCAGGCCGGATGAATTGGCATCAGGAGCCAGATCCATGCCATGGACCATAGTTTGGGCACCTGTGGTTTAAGCAGAGAAAATGGCAGCTTAAAATCTATCTCATCCTGTTGCAAAACAGATTGCAAGGCATGTTTTACTTCCACTTCTGGTGGGAGGAATCACGTGACTGGCTTGCTGAACCATGTGACTGGCCCATAGCCCAAAAAGTTTGGGCATCTCTGATATAGATGTTGAAATAAACCTAAGGTGACTTCCTAAGACAGGTGGCCCTGACAAAGTTTGATGTGATGTAGCTTCCATGGGAAATAACCATGCAAACTAAGTGTCTTATATAGTTTTCCCCTTTCAGAAGGCCACAGCTGCATCAACTTTACTGTTCCGCTGACATATTTATCCTCAGCCCATCAAATTTCATCATATGATGAAAAAAAGAAGCCATTTTTAAGGGCCACTTTACCAGACAGAGTCAACAACCATTGTACCATGTTTTCGTTCACACATTGATAATCTCAAAAATAGAAAACTATAGTACTCTCTGTGTAAGGCTGTCACTGAAAACAGTACAAAAGCTTTAGCAGATCTTAAATGCAGAAATAAGACTGGTTTCTTGGACTAGTACATACAACCATATATCTCCAGTCAGTTTGAGTGTTCGATACAAAGTGCTCCTTACAACCTATAATGCCTTAATGGTTTAGGTTGGGCTTCATTACTTGTCAGAGTTTCTGTCTCAGAAAGTAGCTACCAGGTTCACCTGCTCCTCTCAACCTATGCTCCTCTCAACCTATGCTTCCTTGAGGGAAGTCATTAAAGGCAACAGCAAGGAAATGGGCCTTCTTGGTGGTGGCCATCCAATCTCTGAAGCAAGTTGCCTGTGGAGATAGATTTGGTTCCCTCTCTCCTTATGTTTAGGAACCAGTTGGAGGCAGAATTATTCAATGCTGTCTTTAACAACTGATCCTCCCAGACGCTCTTAATAGTAATGTTAATAGCACCTTTTAAAGCTTTCTTTTCTTTTTCTTTTCTTTAGTGTGAATCACCATATTGTCAAACACATATTATGTAGAATATTGGATTTGTTTGTTAAAAAATTATGAACCGCCCAGAGTAGTGCTTGAATGAAGGTGGTGGTGTATTAAATACATACATAACAACCCAAACTACACTATACAGTATCTGATTTTGGAAGCTAAGCAGACTTAGGACTGTTCTAGGGTGGGAGACCTTTGGGAAATAGAGTTTTAAAATGTTGACAGTCTGGTCAACATTGACATGTCTGACTTAGATGGCCTGAAGTTCTGGTTCAATATAAACTTTCTCTTTTGCAGAGAGCAGCATATTTCAACCTCAAGTTGTTACCTTAATTCTTTGGATGTATGAAAAAGATCTACAAAGAGTTTTATGCTGTCATAAATCTTGCCCTGCAGCACCATGGGGAATAAAAGGCCAGGATATGATTCATTAATTCTAAACTTGATACAGAAAAATGCTGTTGCATCATAAAGAGCAGAGGTGAGCTGGGGACCTTGGGAGGGCAGTGGACAGGAAGTGATGGGGGTGCCTATTGGGGGGTTGGGGGGGAGAAATCCTATACATTACCACTACCTCTGCCTGTCTCTGGGGTTTGCCAGTAACTGGGGTGCACCAGGATGAATCCCTCTATCCCTGTGGGCCAGCACACCACTGATAAAGAGTACATCTTTAGGTACAGCACACTTCAGCATGTTGCATTAAGAAAGAGCTACTCCAAATTAAACAGTTACTGTATTGTCCTTATTCAGTTTTTTCATTGCTCATAGACACCACATTTGCATAATTGTTCCCCTTATTTCCATAGCACTAGCCATAACCTGGAAGAATGAAAATTACTAGCTGATTATACATCAGAGCATGTACATAAAACTGCCTTTTTATTCTGTTGACATTTTTTAAAATCCTTATTCAGCCACAGATTGGGGGTGGGGGTGGGGGTGGATAAATCAAAATGCTTCTATAACAAGACAGTGTTTATCATTATGGCAATCTGGAACTCACCTGTCCCTCAAATATACATGAAACTTTTATATATTTTTTCATAATAAATGTAGGTATATTTTGTCAATATGCATCTCATTCCCCAAATATTTGAATATCTAGTGGTTTATACTTTAAAATGTAGAACATTGTTTGAAATTCTGTCCCTAAGAAATACATTTTGAGTCAGACAAAGCACATAGAGTTGGCAGATGTGCATATCCACATTCAGTAAATATCAGCAGCTTGGGGTCCAACTAGACCAAGGGTTCCCATCCTGTGGCCCATGGGCCTGATGCAGCTCATGGCACCATTTCATGTGGCCTCCTACTGCCTCCACCACACCAGGAAGTGTCATGTGGTGGAGGAAGGGCAAAATGGCCATCAGGCCCCTGGCGCTGTCTGAGGGAATGTGACCCAGGCCCTGGTTTTAAAAGGTTGAGAACGCCTGAACTAGACATTAAGTGGAGTAAAGCTGATCCATTTTGCCCTGTAGATTTTCCTCAGAGATGTCTTCTTCAGCAAGCATACTTGCAAATTAAGTCTGTATTGACCCTCCAATGACTATTCAAAGAATAAAGTATGATAAGTGCAAGATATGAGGTGAGGAAAACTATTTGCTATCACAAATGCATGTCTTTCACCTCTTGTGGCAATGCATCTGCAAAATATGTGATACATTTATTGTCTCATTTGAACCGTATACAGAGGGTTGACAAATGTTCCCAATGTTTTCTAAGTCAACTCTTATATATATATATATGTTTTAATTTTTTTAAAAAAAATATTGAAGTGATTTATTATTTTTAACAATTATATAGTTTATTTTTGTAAAACTGTAAGTTGCCTTGGGTCCTATTCAGGAGAAAGGCAGAGTAAAAATATTTAAAATAAATAGAATTAAAGCAACAATCCTTTTAAAGTCCCACCTGCCTTCCCCTCCCCCATGTACTTCTCTTCCTTCCCCCATTTATAATTCATATTCTGCTATCTGTCTCTCTCTCTCTCTCTTGAAATGTCTAATTTATTGTTTCTAATGTTTAAGAGGGCCATGGTGACTTAGTGGTTAAGACGCTGAACTTGATGACCAAAAGATCAGCAGGTCAGCAGTTCAAAACCCCAGTGTTGCACTATGGGGGTGAGGTCCCATCGTCTGTTCCAGCTCCTGCCAACCAAGTAGTTTGAAAGCAAGAAATTGCAAGTAGATAAATAGGTACTGCTTTGGGAGGAAAAGTTAATAGCATTCTGTGCACTCTAGCAACTAGCCTTGCCTGCCACATGACCAATGGAAATGCCTGCAGATGCAGACAGTGCTGGCTCTTTGGCTGTAAATGGAGATGAGTACCACACCCTAGAGTTGGATACAACTGACTTTTGAGCAAGGGCAAACTTTACCTTACTTTTACTATTGTTTAAGACCTGTTACTGGTGCAAAATGCAAGCCAAATGGACACCTGTCACCACCATTTACTAGGCACTTAACTCACAACAAGTGAATGAGAAACCTTTAGTGAACAAATGAAATAAAGAACAGTCCAGGTAAGATAAAGAAGGAAGGTGAATAAGAGAAAAAGAAAGAGGATGGATTATTGCTCGGAGCAAAGGCCAACTGAGGACAAGTGGAAATATACAAACTTCAGTTCTTAGATCCTCCCTATTCCTGTACACAAAAAGTTATAGGATTCTTTCCTGGTACTAGAGATGATAAATCATTCCAGCTCTCAAAAACTTGAAAACTATAATGACATAATTTTGTTTGTCTTTGAAAGAGAGGCTAATAAAAGAAAGGATGAAGAGGAGACAATTTTGAGATGAAGACAAAATGCAAGCGATGAGAAGGAGAGAAGGAAATGGAGAAGAGGTGTAGATGTTTGAAAGGTCGGGCAATCTTTCTCATGATAGGTGACTGTGTTAGTTCTTTAAGCACATGAGGTAAACAAGAAACTGGAGCAAAAGAAAAATATTCTGTTCTTACTCATTTACGTATTGCTTCAAGCAATTTAAGTTTTAAAGGCTGAGTACAAGGAGTCACAGAATGATTGGGATTCTTTTGCAGGGATCACACAACTTTCAACAGCTAATTGCAGCTGATTGACATGCTGGGGCACATTTCAGAAGCGTGGTGGTGGTGGTGGTGCATGACCAGACATGTGACCAGGATATACTCCACCACCTTATTAATTAGCTGTGGCAAGTTGTACAAACCTAAGGTAATCACCAAAAAGATTCTGGCCAGTTTCCATTTTGGTAGGCAAGCAGAATTATTCATTAAGAATAAACATGGCTAACACTGAAATGTTGTAATCATTCCAGCTTGAAAAAGTAGAAGACCCCCAGCAAAAGAGAGAGGAAAAGCCACTTTGATTTAAACCAGCCTTTGCATCATGTGGACAGTAAAAAATACTTTGAAATATACCCATCTTAAAAGTTGAGCAAATCCCAAGGTATTTGACCATATAGTCGCAGCCTAAAAGTCAAATCTTTTCTCTTTGGTTCAAAGCATGTGGCCACTTTGAACGGATGCAAAAAAGAGAGCACACACACATAAAATGTTGCCTTAGAAAAGCACTTTATCCCTCACCACTTGCCTCACATCTCTCTCACACACATCACACACACGCATGCACACACATGCAAACCTGTTACATCCCATCACTGGAGCAAGGCATCTTCTCTCTTTCTTTACAGTTATCCTGTATCATTCTTAGGGGTTGGCTTTGTTCTGCATCTTAAGAAAAGATCCTTGTCTCTAAGAGTGAGAGTTTTTATTTTAAAATGTATGAAGTGGTAGCTGTGATAGTATGTGCAAGCATAACTGAGAGAAAACAAAACAGAACAACAAAGGAAAAAAAAGGAAAGACAAAAATGTTGTAGCACTTTAAAGACTAACTCCTGTATTTAAATGTGAGCTTTCATTGACCAAGTCCACTTCATCAGACATAAGAGTGAGGCCTCATAGCATCAATTTATATAGACAGCAAGTACACAGGCACACAATCATTGGCCAGCCTAACAGAATAGTATCTTTTCATTCTATGCACTTCAGTGTCTAGGCATGCCTGCTACATGTCCATGGAAATGTTTGCAAATGCAGACAGCGCTGACTATAAAACACAGATGAGTACTGAACCCTAGAGTTGGATATGACTGGCTCCAAATGAGAAGAGAGGATTCACTTGAGAAAGCCTTGATGCTGGGAAAGGTGGAGGGCAAAGGAAGAAGGGGCGGCCAAAAATGAGATGGCTGGATGGTATTGTAGACGCAATGGGCACAAAGCTGGGTGAGTTGAGGAGGATGGTGGAGGACAGAAGTGCCTGGCGGACAGTGGTCCATGGGGTCACAAAGGGTTGGAATCGACTGTGCGGCTGAACAAAAAACCTTTACTAGCTTTTTTCAACTGACAAAATCCCCTGTTATTATTAAAAGCCTGGCCCTACTGTAAATGGTTGCAAAACAATTTATTTTAAATAACTAACAAGATAACCACTTGAGGAAATTGAACTAGGAAGCCATGTACAGTTGTACCTCGCTTAAAGTGCATAAGGCGTTCCACAGGATTGCTCTTTAAGCGAGTTTGCTCTTTAAGCGAAACACTATTGTAAATTACCAATTGTGGGGGAGATTGCAAACCCTGATTTATTTGTTAAGCGAGTTTCTGGTTGGTTTTATTTGCTAAGCGAAGCAAAAATTCAGAGAAAATTCTGCTCTTTAAGCGAGGCGCTCTTTAAGCAAAGTGCTCTTTAAGCAAGGTTTGACTGCACTGCTTCTGAGGCAATTCTTTATAATGGTGCCACCTACAGTGCTATATACAGAACTGAAAGCAAATGTGTGTGGGGGGGGGATTCTTTCCTCTTTTTCCTTGAGCAAGAAAGTGAGTGAATTCACATTTCTATACTATTTCTAACTACAGTGTTACCTCGCATTACAAATGCCTTATATGATATAATTTTTGCATTTCAAAAGAAAATCCATAGAAAATAATGCCTCGCATTATGGAACGGATTAATTGGTTTTCAATGCATTCCTATGGGAAACCGCATTTTGCATTTCAAATTTTCATTTTCAATGTACCGTATATGCCGGCGTATAAGACAACTGGGCATATAAGATGACCCCCCAACATTTCCACTCAAAATATAGAGTTTGTTATATACTCGGCGTATAAGACTACCCCCTCTTCCACACACCTTCCACACACCAAATAAAACATAAAAGAACATCAGATTTGATTTCAACATCTTCCTGTGCCGGCACTAGTGCGCAAGTGCGCATGTGCAAGCTCTGCGTAGACAAGGGGCGGGGCGGGGTGGAGCACCACTGCTTCCCGCCGAGCAGAATGGGCTGGTCACACCGAAAAGGCTGGCACCCCTGTCTCGCTGCTTATGCTCACCTCAGCCACGCTGGATACCGTGCGATACTGGATGGTATGTAGAATGAGGTGGGTGGGCGGGCATCGGGAGGACACTATGGGCACCAGGCGGGCATCGGGAGGCCACTATGGGCAGCTATGTCTATCCCAACTGAAGTGCACCCGGTGTATAAGACAACCCACCCACTTGGAGGCATGTTTTTCAGGGGGGGGAAGTAGTCTTATACGCCAGCATATACTGTATTCCTATGGGAAATTGCATTCAATGCATTCCTATGGGAAATTCACTTTATGAAAAAAAAATTATACGTAATGTCTTGTGGATTGAATTTAATCCGTAATGCGAGGAACCACATTTATGGCAATTGTAAGCACTACAGCAGGTAAGTGTGAGAGGAGTATTAAGGTGAGTATTGTATCCAGTGCCAGGAAAAAGGTGAAGATAATGTTGTGGCATAATTTGACCTCCAGCTTTGCCAAGTAATATTTCTCAATTCAAGCAGCTCCCAAATTTTTATTAGCTGGTTGGCTGCCTTATCCTCGGGGCTCTGTAGAACTTCTCTTGATGATGTTCCAAGTTTATCAAACAATTGGCAAGGGATGCTGCATTTGGTTATTTGTCCTTTCTACTGCACATCTCTTTATCATTCTGTAGCTTTTCTGGATGCCCACACAGACAATTCCAATTCTGGGAGAGAGAAACGCTCTGTGGAAGGAGGAGTCCCCTTCTGACATTTCCCCCTCACCTTTAGCTGAAGCTAGAATAAACTGGGAGGGAATTATGAAGTGAAGTGCCACACATACCTCCCAGCCCTCTAAAAGGCTTAAAAAGCACTAGCATCCTGAAACTTTCTCTAGAATTTTCTCCTCCTTGAACTTATTTTTCAAGTGAATTTCTTTCCCATCAAATTGCAACAGAATGTTCAAAAATTTCTCACACAATAAAGTTTTGGCATAGCCTTTAATGCACAGCTTTTTATTTTGTGCAGACTGTAATAAAGGAAATTTAATTGCGGCATATTACCTATAAAACACGTCCATAGGAACATAGAAAGGTCATGATGACCCAGAACCGTTTGGTGGCTTGGCATTAGTCTAAGACACTCATTATAAAGAGCTGAAAAAACTTCCAAACATTAGTAAGAACTCTAACTGTCCTTCTGAATGATGTATCAAGCATTTGGACCTGTTTATGAAAACCTCTGATAAATACACTCCAAGAAGAAACACTAAAGGTAAGAGTAGCCTAGATTTGAACCTGCACCTGGGTTACCATATTGATATATAAGAATCATGTGAACAGGACTGGGCCAAATAGGCCTCTCCAAGTAGAATGTAACCTTTAAGGAGGAGGGCTTTTGATTTTACATTTCCATGTGTAAGAGGATAAAAAGCAAAGTTATCTACTGCTAAATTGTGCCTTCTCAATAAGACACCACGAACTCATTAAAGAAATAAACTGCTGGTTCATTTACCCTCAGAGTAAAAGTCTATCTCCAATTATTTTAGACAAGTCTGTTGATAACAGAGACTCACCAAATGAAGAACAGAGAGCCCTTCCCTCTCTGCTCCTGATCTCTTTGTCTTCTTGCAAAAGGTGTATAAGCTTTAAGGAGGGTGCTCCTTTCCATGTGCACCCTTCGTGAATTTGAACCTCAATTTCACAGTTTTGTGGAAAATTGCACATGGATAGTGGAATTCTCCTTCTTCAGGCTCATCACCCTCTCTGTGTAGAGAGGGTGGGACTAGAGTAGGGGACCCCAACCACCAGGCCATGGACTGGTACCCAGCCATGGGCTGTCCCGAACTGGGCTGTGGGGATGGGTGGTACTGGGAACTCCGATGGCATCCTTCTGCCCTCAACATGCTCCATCAGGTCTGCCTGGCAAACGGAGTGATAGCACGGGGTTCAGACACAACAGATAGGCAAATGGCTGCGTCTCTCCTCCACATTGCTTAACTATGGCACGGCTCTCCCTCTCCACCACACACACCTGTGTGCAGTGTGATACCTCACTGGCTGAGTCGAATGGTGTGGCTGGCAGGTGGCTGGGCCCCTCCTTGTTTTTAAGCTACAGTGACAGTGGGACTCCCCCACCCCCACCTGTGCACAGTAAGGTATTGCACTGCTCCTATTCAAGCTGTGGCTAGCAGACAGGAAAGATTATGTGTTTGCATCATCCAGTCCCTCACCTCCCACTTACCGGTCTGTGGAAAAATTGTTTAGCATGAAAACGGTCCATGGTGCAAAAAAGGTTGAGGACCCCTGGACTAGAGCTTTCTGTCCTCTGCCATGAGTGGCTATCCCAGTGGTGGGCATCAGCAGGTTCGCACCATTCACCAGAACTGGTAGCAGAAATTCTGGCTGCCCCCACCCATTCAAATTTTGAAATAAAGTAATGTTAATCTGGGTGCAGCACAAGGCTTTCCCCCTGACCACACCCATCATACCACACCCACAGTGTGGTAGTAATTTTTTTTTGGTGCCCATCACTGGGCTATCCCCTCATTGTACCTAATCATTAGGTAGACTAGAGTAGGGCATTCATGAGCAACAGAAAGGGATGTTTTCTCTGACCCAGGGTGTGACTATATTGTAATATAATCCAAGGTCTGTGTCAGACCTGGTAGAGTTAAAATTGAAGGATTTATCCGCAATTACACAATGTAACACTAAGCACACAGAAGCCCAGATTTTCTCAATTGCATTGACTTCTCTTTGCTGAGCCAGCACAGAATAACTAATTTTATATCAATTCCACTGCAATGACTTGTGTCCATTTTCTAAAAATGTGATTGCTTATCTCTGTCCAAAGGGGCAGTCATCTACAGCAGGGTTTCTCAACTTTGGGCCTCCAGATGTTCTTGGACTTCAATTCCCAGGAGCCCTGATCAACAGGTGTACTGACTTGGGTTTCTGTTAATTGAAGTCGAAGAACATCTCAGGGCCCAAGGTTGGGAAAAACCCTGATCTATAGTGACATGGATGTTGACTCTGACGTCTTCAGTGGGATTTACTATTGCAGCAAAGTAATTATCCTCAACTAAGTGCCTGCTGCCTCCTCCCTTCCAAGTATGATTTTCATTTTTTAAAAAAATTATGCTTGTCAAGTTTAGCTCTGAAACAAATAAGAACAACATCATTTCCAAAAACAAATTAAAGAGGACAAAGGGAAGAGATGTTGAAGAGGGAAGGAGAGCATTATTAATGGGGTAAGGACTACAGTAATTTCACTAAATGACCTGTTTTTAAAAAACAAAAACAAATCCATTCTTCTATAGATAGAAGATTTCCAATCTAGATAGTAGAAACAGACTTTAAAAGAGAAAAGTTGTTAACTTATACATGGAGCTTGTCCACACTGAGCATTTGTTCAATTTTCTTTGCACCCATGATACCAGTACTGTATCCCAAATTCCCACACACCCAAGTGTGGAAACTAGTATCAACAGAGTTAACATTGAACAAAAGAACATTGCTTCCAGGTTTATTATATTTTTACACCACTGATGAGTGATAGTGTATTTTTGTTCTGCTTTGCTCCATTTTGCTCCAGGGTGCAATGGGCTTGTGTGTGGACGCTCCTGCCTTCCCCCCGGACTTGCCATCATGTCGGAGGAGATGACCACCAGCTGCGGGCGGTGAGGCAACGCTCCCGCCCTCCCCCGGGCCCCGTCACCTCACCCGGTAGACGATAAAAACTCGGCAGCAAGGGCGGTGGAGTGAGGATGCTCCTGCCTCCCCCCCCCGGGACTTGCCATCACGCTGGAGAGGATGACCACCAGCTGCGGGCGGTGAGGCAATGCTCCCGCCCTTCCCCAGGCCCCATCACCCCACCCGGTGACGATAAAAACTCGGCAGCAACGGCGGTGGAGTGAGGACGCTCCCGCCTCCCCCCCGGACTTGCCATCACGCCGGAGGAGATGACCACCAGCTGCGGGCAGTGAGGCAATGCTCCCACCCTTCCCCGGGCCCCGTCACCCCACCCGGAGGACGATAAAAACTCGGCAGCAACGGCGGTGGAGTGAGGACGCTCCCGCCTTCCCCTCGGACTTGCCATCACGCCGGAGGAGATGACCACCAGCTGCGGGCAGTGAGGCAATGCTCCCACCCTTCCCCGGGCCCCGTCACCCCACCCGGAGGACGATAAAAACTCGGCAGCAACGGCGGTGGAGTGAGGACGCTCCCGCCTTCCCCCCGGACTTGCCATCACGCCGGAGGAGATGACCACCAGCTGCGGGCAGTGAGGCAATGCTCCCACCCTTCCCCGGGCCCCGTCACCCCACCCGGAGGACGATAAAAACTCGGCAGCAACGGCGGTGGAGTGAGGACCCTCCCGCCTTCCCCCCGGACTTGCCATCACGCCGGAGGAGATGACCACCAGCTGCGGGCGGTGAGGCAATGCTCCCGCCCTTCCCCGGGCCCCGTCACCCCACCCGGTGGATGATAAAAACTCAGCAGCAATGGCAGTGGAGTGAGGACGCTCCCGCCTTCCCCACGGACTTGCCATCACACCGGAGGAGATGACCACCAGCTGCGGGCGGTGAGGCAATGCTCCCGCCCTCCCCCGGGCTCCGTCACCCCACCTGGTGGACGATAAAAACTCGGCAGCAATGGCAGTGGAGTGAGGATGCTCCCGCTTTCCCTCCGAGCCCACCGCGTCCAGCCCCGGGACTCTCTCCATCTGTCCCGGGGTTTAAAAGCCACTACGGCGGCAGGACTTTTTCGAGTAGCCACCGCCACCAGAAACACCTGCGGCTAGGCGGACTGACTTGTCATTTATTGCGGGATTCAGCAACTATTTTTTTTGTTTAGTTTTTTTGCTTTTGTATGTGTAAACTGAACTGATACTGGAATTTTTGATTGTTGTTTGATATTGTTGCTTAGTGAATTTTGATGCTGTAATGATTTATATTACAACATCTTTGATTATTTCTTAGGATGTTCTAATCTAATGTTTTGTAATTGCAACTGTTATTGGATATATATATACTGTATATGCGATATTTGTAATTTATTATTTGATGTCTGTAATTGCTCTTGTGCTGTGGTATGTGCTATGTAATTGTAGCTGTTTCTTCTGTAAGCCGCCCAGAGTCACTCTGCGAGTGGGGCGGCATATAAGTCGAAAATACAATACAAAAATACAATACTGTGTTAATGCATGCATTTTGTAAACAGGTGCCATTGGGTGGTGAGCCTCTTTTCTTTCTTTCTTTCTTTTTCTTTCTTTTTTTTTTTTTTTGCATACCCCCATGGAATCTCTCCTTCCTTCCCTCCTTACTTGAAAAGGAGGAGAGAAAAAGGAGGAGAGAAAAAGGGAGGGAGGGAGAGGGCAGAAAAGAGAGACCAAAGAGGAAGTCAATCTGTGAGAATGAAATGTCAAGGCACATTTCTGCATGTGTTTGAAAAAGTGGGGTCAGCATGATCCAGTGCATTCCAGTATATCCAGCAATAATTCATTTCCTATATGTAGTGGACACATAGTGGGAAGATCTATTCAAATCTGTCAATTCCCCCCCCCCACACACACACACACACACAAATAAAGACAAGCCAGAAAAGACAGAGGAAACATCACAGTGTAGATAAGTTTTATTGCAAGAATCCAACTGTTGCAAAAGGAACTTCTCTTACTTCTTGTAAAATGGAAAGTAACTTTGTTTATTGATCCTCAGAACACAGGATTCCTTTGAAGTCTCAGTTTGCCTACTCAGAAGACTGCCCACAGTGGTGGGATGTCAAAATTTTTACTACCCCACAATGATGTCATCACAGTGTGGGCGGAGCTAATGTCATGATGTGGGCGGGGCCAAAGAAAAAATAAAAATAATTATAAAATAAAATAAAAATAAGCATACACACACACACACACACACACACCTCAACCCACCCACCCACAACACAAACCCGTAAATAAAATAAATAAATAAAATAACATAAAAATTACATTAAAATACACCCCCACACACACACCAAACATAAATCAACCCACCCACACCACACACAAAACTGCCACTTACCTGTTAGTATAAGTGCCTAGGCAGCACCATGTTGCAAGATGGATATGGTCATCGTACCAGTTCTCTAGGATAATAGGAGTGCATGCACACCAAGTGCTTGGTGCACTTGTGCAGTGGGGGAACCACTGAAAAGGTAAGCCCTGAAGATGGTCCCCCCCCCCAAAAAAAAAAAAAAACCTGCTACCGGTTCTCTGGGACACTGGGAAAAGTTACTACCGGTTCTGGCGAACTGGTGCGAACCTGTTACATCCCATCTCTGCTGCCTTAGTCACCTTTCTCCAGAATGCTTTCATTTCTCATTAGAGAAATATAATATCTATTTCCTATAATATCTATTTCTGCTCATCTGCTCAAAAACATACATGGTCTTTGTGCTTTAATTTCTGTTCAGGGGCATCAGGACACAGAAAATAAGTCATATTTGAGTCCCACTGAAATCAAAGGAACATAAATTAGTTTCTCTAGTTCAGGATGAATATACCTTCTTGAATCAAGTTACAACAAGTTTTGTACAATATTTTCAAACAAAACAACTTCTTTTAGGGAGAGGTTTTGTTTTTTTTGGCAGGTTCTGTTTTGGAAATTCCAAAGAACTTTGAGCAGGTATAGAAACACCATCAAAAAGACACATAATTGCTAAATATCCCCTAATATGTTGGTATTAAATTATTTCTCTCTAAGGAAATATTTACGAGTAATTTCATGCTATTAACCTTAAATCTGAGGACCAAATCTCAGATTCCTCTTGAAAGAAAGCACACCAGTCTTTCTGAGATACTTGTAATGAATAATCACTTCTGCTAATGCACTCTTTGGCCATCAGAAGAGGATTATACAGTACTGTATTATAAAAAATAATAATAGTGAGCAGCTGAAATCTAACCAGTTGAGGGCAACCTCTTCCCTCTTCCTTCAATGCATAATGTTATTTCAGATGGGGAAAGTATTCAAGAGGAATCTAATATTTTACTATGTTTTGTTTGGAATTTAAATAGATTTATTTTGCTAGTGCATTACAATATATCTCATGTTCAGTGGTGGGCTGTCAAAAATTTTACTACCCCCCACCATGATGTCATCACAGTGTGGGCAGAGCTAACATCATGATGTCATGATGTCGTAGGCAGGGCCAAAGAAAATAAAAATAAAAATAAATAAAAATAAAATAAAAATAAGCACCCACCCACCTACCCAGAACACAAACCCGTAAATAAAATAAATAAATAAATAAAAATTACATTAAAATACACCCACCCACCCAAACACTCACCCACCCCAAACACAAATCCACCCACCCCAAACATAAACCTGTCACTTACCTGTCAATATAAGTGCCTGGGCAGCACCATGTTGCAAGATGGATATGGTCATCATACCAGTTCTCTAGGATAATATGCCTTAATGTAAATGTAAAACAGCTGCACTTCCTTAAGGGTTCTCCAATTGGAACAGCAATTGGAACAGCACAGGTGTAGCTTACTGATTAGGTAACTCCAAGACTTTGCTTAAAAACTCCAAGCCAGGCCTGCTGGCTGCCAGGCCTTTTTAGGAACTGTGGTAGTATGTCAATATAGGTAAAGGTATTAAATACACATTAAAATACACACAGACACACCACATCCAAAGATGAGTCACTTACCCTGGGGAGCAGGCTATAGGGAGCTTCAGGCTAGCAGCTTCTCTTCTTCCTCCCCACTTGGGAGGACAGCAAGGAGGCCATGCATACACGCCAAGCACTGTAGGCATGCGTGCACACCAAGTGCTTGGCATGCATGTGCAGTGGGGGAACCAGTGAAAAGATAAGCCCTGAAGGTTGTTCCCCCCTAAAGCTGCTACCGGTTCTCCAGGACACTGGGGAAAGTTACTACTGGTTCTGGCGAACTGGTGCAAGCCTGTTGCATCCCATCACTGCTCGTGTTCCCTTTGCATATATAAAATTAATGTTATTTTGCTCTCATTCTTTCACCACCACCCCTTCTTTCCGGGCACTTTCATAGTACTGCAGGATGTGCTTGTTCTACTGTAAAGAGGTGAATCTGGGGGCCTTGCACCCAAAGATTTGGGAAATGTTGCTTTCAGGTTAAGGACAGCATCAGTGGTGGGCATCAGCAGGTTTGCACCGGTTTGTCAGAACCGGTAGCAGAAGTTCTGGCTGGCTCTGCCCATCCAAATTTTAAAATAAAGTAGCCCTAATTCAGGTGCAAAACATGGCTTTCCCCCAGGCCATGCCCACTGTACCACACCCACAGTGTGGTAGTAAAAATATTTTGAGCCCACCACTGGACAGCAGGGTGGAAGGAAAGGAAGGAAGCCAAAACTGCTTGGTGGGTGGCATAATCCATGTAAAGGAATTGTTACCGGATAAACTCCTGGGGCTTCTAAATCAAGAAATATAAATATGTCTTCTTTAGCCCCTTCCCAAATCCCTTAAGGTCTGTTGACATAATCAGAGTGGTTCTAAGAATTAGCTCAGGGTGACAAAACTGAACTATCAATCACTCTTTTAGGTCAGGAATTCTCATCCTGCAGCTAATGGGCTCGATGTGGCCCATGGTACCATTTCATGTGGCCCTCCACTGCCTCCACCACACCAGGAAGTGCCATGTGGTAGAGGAAGGGCAAAAAGGCTGCCTGGCCCCCAAAGCTGTCTGAGGGAGTAAGACCCGTCCCCCAGCTTAAAAAGATTGAGAACTCCTGTTTTAGGTAAACCTATCACTCACCCAGGACACTCCCCACCTTCTTAACATTTTCCTCCTTCCCCATTTCTCTGAGCATGTCCTGATTTGTCTTGAGGTTTCTATTGCCTGCTTTGTATGTGCGTGTTGCTCTTATACGTGGGAAGGAAAGCAGGAGGAACTGTAGCAACATGCTTTCTTCTTGGCTGCAAAGCACTCATAGTACCTTCTGAGTCCTTTGCTGTTTATCTCAGCAGTTCAAGCAATTCTGTAGTAATCACAGTGATGGGAAGGAAAAGCATACAATGGAATCTATTATGGTATCATGGCACTGGGATGTTGTATTCATCCAGATTTCTACGTGCCCAGAAAGCATGTTCTTCTCTCAGCATATTTCTTGAACTGGAGGTTGCAGAGCTGGATAAACCCCATTTGCCTAATATCTGCTGAATGGGGCATAGTGCTTCGCTTTGCACTGAGTAAGGCATTAGATAGGAATGGAGGCTTTATTTTAGCATACTGTAAATGCAAATGCAGGCATACATCACTTCTGAGGTGACGGAATACGCTTTTAATGAGAAAACCATGACACATGATACCAAATGCCAGGACAGGCCCAGACAAGATCTGGATAGATGATGAGGCTTTCTTTCACCAGAAAAAGGCACAGCCAATGACCTGAGGCAATTTCTTCTTAAGTCTTTCTTTTAGAAGAAGAAACAATTCTTATTTTGGGGAGTGGGGAGGAATTCCATATTTCCTTAGGCTAACACTATAGGACAAGTTAGCACCTCATTAGAACCAGAGAAATCAACCCTGACTGCTCTTTGGAATGTCAAGTAGTGAAGATGAAGCTAAAGTACTTTGAACATCAAATAAGAAAAGAGGATTCACTTGAGAAAGCTTTGATGCTGGGAAAGGTCAAGGGCAAAAGAAGAAGAGGGAGGCAGAGAATGAGACGGTTAGATGGCATTGTTGATATAATAGGCACAGTGTTGGGCGGGCTGAAGAGGATGGTGGAGGATAGGGGTGCCTGGCATGCGGTGGTCCCTGGGGTTGCAAAGGGTTGGAATCGACTGTGCGACTGAGCATCAAAAAGAACCAGAGATCCTAATTTGATAAAAGACATATCATTTTCTTAGCAAGAGATCATCTCAGGGGGTAACTACATTGAAAAGGGTAATTGGGGCAATTCAGTTCTGCTGCAGGTTGAATCACAACCTCAAATACATTTGAAAACATAGTGAGTGTTATCACTGGGTTTGAGATTTTATTTGGGAGTTCAATGTCCACATGCAATTGGCACTCCAACCCACAGGCCTCCCATCTTTCTTTCCTTTCCTTTCTTCTTCCTTCCTTTGTTGCTGCCCACTTGCCTTCCTCACCAGCTTGGGCTGCCCTAAGCCAAACAAACACAAGCAGCCTCCAGACATAAACAATTTGGTTTCACCTGACTAAAAGCTAGCAAGAAAGAGAGAGATACACAAACAAACACACTTGTGTTTTCTCTTCCTGGTCTTGCTCTCTTGCTCAGGCTAATGCTGGTACATTGTATTAATGTATCAGAATATCACTGGCCAGTTCTGCATTAAGAAAAAAAGAGATGAGGCAAAGGAATGATTGAATACCAGGCTCATTTAAACTCGTTAGCATAAAACAAGCCTGGCTTTCCAACCCCTCCCTTCCCTTGGCCTCATCTCATTTTTTGTTTTGTTTTTGCAGAACTGGCTAGTGTTACTCTGATATATATTACAGTGGTACCTCAGTTAACATAATTAATGCGTCCTCCAGGACGTTTCTTACAGCAAAAATTACTTTAACCAAATTTCCCATAGGAATGCAATTTCCCATAGGAATGCTCTGAAAACCAATTGATCTGTTCTGGAAAAAAATCCATAAACCGAGCCACTATTTTCCATGGATTTCCTTTTGTTATGCGATTTTTATGTTAACCGAGGTTTCACTGCATTACAATGTTTCAGTATTAGCCATGTTTATTCCATTTTTGAAATGTAAAATGTTCAGGGACACTCAGGAGGAGTGTGTCCTTGAAGTTCTTAAACATAATACTCAATCACTTCTGACATCACACCACCACCCACATACATCCCTCCCATTCTTTATAATTTGGAACAACTGCTTGCACAATAAAAAGTCTAAACCAATCCTTCTTCCTTCAAAAAAGTAGAAGCCCTCACTGGCACATGAAAAAAAAAATTGGGGAGGGAAAAAAGCCTTGGATGGATTCAGTTCAGTCTTTGTGTCATGCTGGCAGCAAAAATACTTTTAATTCATCCATTGTATAAAGAGTAAATCACCATGTAGCTGAGTGATTGATAATTGGGAGCTAAACATGGGCTTAGTTACATGTCTAATTGTGCTTTGAAGGAATGGCATGGCCCCATAATGATCTGTTTAATCTTGAAAGATATTCAAGAATACCAGAATCCACTAGGTGGTTTTGGAAAACAAAAAAGGATACCCCATGTAAAAATAATATTGCTTTTATACAACAGAAATTAAGAACAACATTTGTATAAGCACAAATGTTTAATTACTTGAGCAGTAGAATAAAAGATGTTTGCAAGAACCAGATGTACTGAGGATGCAATCCTCTCCATATTTACTTGGGAATGAGCCCTGCTCAACTTGGTGGGATTTACATGTGATTAGCAATATTCTATTAATCTTCTGTTTTTAGATAGTTCTACTCAGTGTTGTCTCTTACTATCCCAACATGTAACCAGTTCCTGAATTAATAGACCACCTACTGGGCCTGCATCTTATCAGAATTCTGCATCACCTTATTGACACTTTCTTGGCTCAATTAGTTCAGCAATGATTTGGCAATAGTCTCCTCTAGTTTTCTCTTTAAAAATTAAACAAGTAAAGGTCGCAACTTGCTCAAAAGCCAGTCATATCTGACTCTAGAGTTCAGTGCTCATCTCTAGGGTTCAGTGCTGTCTGCGTCTGGAGGCTTTTTTGTGGATATGTGGCAGGCACAACTAGACACCAGAGTGCACCAAATGTTGTTTACCTTCCCACCAAAGTGGTCCCTGTTTATCTACTTGCAGTTTCTTGCTGTTTTTTGCTTTCAAACTACTAGGTTGGAAGGAGCTGGGACAGAGAAAGGAGCTCACTCTGTCATGCAGCACACGGGTCTCAAACTGCTGACCTGCCAACCCTCTGGTTGTCAAGTTCAGCATCTTAACCACTAAGACACCACAGTCCTGTTTTAAAAAAAAAACCAAGCAAGCAAATATTATTGGGGAAATGACCTTGTCTGGAAGATGCTTAAGGTGGTTTGAGTGCATCATTTTATCAATCAGTTGCCATCTACAAGCTATATGCTGTGCTTCCTCCACTTGGAATGAACTCTAGTTAAAGACCAATCTATTTAAAGAGTCCTTTGTACAGTCTCTTTCTTAAGGAAAGAGGGGGAGTAAGAAGTAGGATATTTTTAGCACCCCCTAACCTTTTAGATTAAATATTGCTTTCCTCACAAGAATAATTTGTTGCCCTCAAGGTTTGTTTCTAACATCATTTATATGATGTTTGAAACTATTTGTTTTTATTATGTGATGCATCTGTTGTTAACCACCATTTAGTAGTTTCTGGCACTAAATGCAGTGGTATAGAAATACCATCAATTGATCAGTCAATCAATACAGTGTTCTTAATAAAGATGGTTCTTGAGAAATTTGTTCAAATTTATAAGAATTCTTCCAAGAAAACAGCACACGAACAGTTGAGAAAAACTGATAACCAACTCAAGGAGTTTGTAGCATTGGATACAAACCCATACCCAAATGCACCGAAAGGACTTCCATATCCATCTATGTACCTTGGCCAGTTCTTTGATGGACATTTATGCAGTGGTGGGATGTCAAAAATTTTACTACAACACCGTGATGTCATCACAGTGTGGGCGGAGCTAACAGCATGATGTCATGGGCGGGGCCAAAGAAAAAATAAAACTAAAATAATAAAATAAAAATAAGCACACACACACACACACACCTCAATCCACCCACCCACCCACAACACAAACCCGTAAATAAATTAAATAAATAATTAAATAAAATAAAAATTACATTAAAATACACCCACCCACCCAAACACCCCAAACATAAATCAACCCACCCCAAACACAAACCCATCACTTACCTGTTAGTATAAGTGCCTGGGCAGCACCATGTTGCAAGATGGATATGGTCATCATACCGGTTCTCTAGGATAATATGCCTTAATGTAAATGTAAAACAGCTGTACCTCCTGAAGGATTCTCCAATTGGAACAGCAACTGGAACAGCACAGGTGTAGCTTATTGATGAGGTAACTCCAAGACTTTGCTTAAAAAAGCCAAGCCAGGCCACCAGGCCTTTTTAGGAACTGTGGTAGTACATCAATATAGATAAAGGTATTAAATACACATTAAAATACACACAGACACACTACATCCAATGGTGAATCACTTACCTTGGGGAGCAGGCTATAGGGAGCTTCAGGCTAGCAGCTTCTCTTCTTCCTCCCTGCTTGGGAGGACAGCAAGGAGGACATGCATACCTGCCAAGCACTGTAGGCATGCATGCACACCAAGTGTTTGGCGCACATGCGCAGTGGGGAAACCAGTGAAAAGGTAAGCCCCAAATGTGGTTCCCCCCAAAAGCTGCTACCGGTTCTCCGGGACACTGGGAAAAGTTACTACCGGTTCTGGCAAACTGGTGCGAACCTGTTACATCCCATCACTGCATTTATGCCCTACTGCCCTGGTGGCCAGCCTTGACACTCCAGCTGTTCTTGGACTTCAATTACCACGCATGCTGATCAGGGCTTCTGGGAACTGAAGTCCAAGAACAGCTGGAGTGCCAATGTTTGCCATCACTGCCTTACGGTCATCTTAAATTGGGCTTTCCAAATCAGCATAACTTCTCATCCTACATCCAATATAATTCATTCATCTTTTTCTGATTCCCAGCCTGATTGTCTCATGCCGGAACAGTTGCACCACCCTTGAATGATTCATTGCCCTGTGGCTTTTTAAAACAAATATCACCAGGGATAGGAACCTTCTGGAAAACCCAAGATCTAGGATGATTCACTGAATTCTAAAAGAGCTTCTGCAAGTCAAGACGTGGCTCAGGAAAAGATTGTGACAAAGTTAATGCTGCAAGGAAAAGAAAGTAGACTTGACAAAATGGAGTTAAAGGAAAATAACTGTACTGGTTTCAAGGGAGGCACAAGTAGCAAAACTGGAAGGATATAAAGCAAAATTACTAAAGGAAGAAAAAGAGAGATTCATATGCAAAACCAAGCAAATACTATGTGGCCATTAGAACTGTATCAATAAGACTAAAACAAAATGTATAATGTGAAGTTGTAATGTTTTATATTATCTCATATTGTTGTGACTATCAGGCAGACAGTGCTAAAATTGCCCATTTTAAAGAAGTAGCTTTCTCCATCCTTAAAATTGTTACAGAATGATCACTGTCCAGTTCAATATTTCCACTCACAGAATATTAGCTATGCAAGTTGCCACAGGTGCCCATCTGGCTGTGCATGAATAGGCCCTCATGAGATCATGATGCTTGTTTCTGCAGTTGGAGCTTTATGCACACAGAGATGTTGAAGTGGATGTTGGCTCTAGTCTTTCCAAGTATGTAATCAAATATACCTGTAAGCAGCAGGAGAGGTACACAGAAAGAGCCTCCTCAAAGATTGTGGTATGTTTCAACCACAATCGGGCGCACCCAGGGCAACGACAACCTTGTGGTTTCGGATAATCTTTCTCACACTAGGTCAGGCAAAAGGAACTATGGAATGAAATCACCAAAAGGAGACTTTGTTTTGGCAATTTCACGAAGAAAGAAGAAGAAGAAGAAGAAGAAGAAGAAGAAGAAGAAGAAGAAGAAGAAGAAGAAGAAGAAGAAGAAGAAGAAGAAGAAGAAGAAGAAGAAGAACCACCATAGTAATTCCTTACTTTGTTCTGTTACCACCTTTCGCAACATGGATGCACTGCCCGCTGTGGGCGGTTTGGAGGTTCACTCCTGCCCCCGGCCTCCCATCATCAATGCCTGGAGCAGGATAAAAGAGTCGCCAGCCGTGGGTGGTCCGAGGATGTTCCCGCTCACCCCTCCGGCCCCCACCATTGACACCCAGAGGCATTATTACATTGTATTGCTTGCCTGTACTGCTGGACTATATTGTTACATTTTATTGTCATTTTTGCTGTATGGTGTTTTGTCCCACTGCGTTGTTATAGTCTATTGTTATCTTTTGAAACTGTAATGATTTGTGATAATGATATGTTTATTATGATTGTGGAACCTGTATTTGATATGTTTATTATTACTATGTGGAACTTATAACTGTATATTTTTGTATCACTGTTAGCCGCCCAGAGTTATTCTGCGAGTGGGGAGGCATACAAGTCTAAAAATTAAATTAAATTAAAATTAAATTAAATCACCACTTCTCAAGTAAAAGAAATGCCAGGTTCCAACCCCGAGTATGGTTAGAAAGTCTGTAACTAGAAACAGAGCTTCTTGATGGTGGCACCAACACCATTGGTAGAACTATGCCAGGCCCCATCACTGGACATCTTCAAAAACAATTTAAAACTATCCTATTCAAGGAATTCTTTCAGACTGTTATCCCCTTAGCAATAAATTAACCAGTCAGTTGTTCCTCTGTGTCCTCAGATGCCAGTTATTTTATTTTATTTTAGGATGTATTTATTTGGTTGGTTTATTTTTAATTTGTTGTGTGTTTTATTATGTTATTTTGATATTTGTATGTACACTGCCCAGAGTGGGAATTTCCCAAATGGATGGTATAAAAATGCAATAAATAAAATGAAAATGAAAGTTTGGAGTAATCAACCTCTGTCTCACAGACAAGGGCAATAGTGGATGTAGCACTGTTCCAACAATTTTGTGAAGCAAAGCCAATGGATCAAGTCCAATGACAGCAGTTGGATTTAAGATGCCTTGCTGGGTTACAGGACTGTAGCCAGTCAGACTTTCACCCAAATCTCTCCAACAGAATGGTTTGGAAAGTGACTGAAGGTATGATTAGTTTGCTTCGTACCTTCATATCATCTTCATATGACATGAAATTACGAACCTTCTTATCATATTCATATTATCTTACCAAAATCCAGATAGTGGATTTTGCATTGGTCTGGTTTGTGCTTAAAAGGTTTTTATTTCTAGTGTGTTAAAATGAAAGTTGAAATATAGTTATTAATGATAAACTGACATGCGAGATTAAAGTTTAAAAAGAATTGAGGAAAATTAACTCTTTTCAAGAGATCTGAGGTGATTTTATGGAATTTGTATTAATAAAAAAGAACGGTCTAAGGCCAGCGGGGAAAAATACTGTCGTTCTGGAAAGATAAGGACAAGTTGATTAATGAGAAGAAGCTAAAGAAATAGAGGTAGATTAAGAAGGTCTGGAACTGTAGGGAGGGGAGTACAGTCTTTTTAACACCACACAGCCTCTACTGCCTCATTCATTTTGGAGTGTGGTTTTCATCTCAGTCAAAGTACAACCACTACAAATACCCTTTTTCTCAGTTTCCAGATATCTCAGCCAACACACATGCTGCTTAATTAGTTTAATAACACAGAATGAATCTTAGTTTGGGAACCCCTGCTCTACTATAACTGAGCATCCTTAATTCTTTTACACCCACTCTGCTTTTAATAACGTAATGGCATTTCAGCAGTTTAGGAGGTAAGATTCTTATAGTACAAAAGACATTTTGTATGATTTGGGGGCAGGGAAGAAATGCCATCTTGGTAAGATGATATGAAGAACTTCGTTGAAAAAGCAAGCTCACCATCAGAGCACATGTTATTATTGTAGAATGAAATTATCTGGCATATTTCAGAAATGTACATTCCATAAGGACTACTGGACAAAAAAGAAAATAAATAAGTAGGCAAAGCATCTTAATTTCACAAAGTATTAGGAATGCAGAGCATGACTGTGCTAAGGCTGCTGTTCTGTACAAGCCCATTCAGCACACCCAGTTACACACTGGCAGAAGATGGTAAAGCTAGTGTGGAATGGAATTCCCCAAGAATGTGGCTGTGAATGAGAACTGAGAAAGACCAGTGAGGGACCATAGCACAGTACAGTTGTAGAATTTACATACAGTACTGTACTCAATTATTCAAGCTTATCTCTTTCTGAGCAGTCACTATCTTCAGTTGGTGGTGAAAATTTTAACCCACATTTTCATTCTCTTCCTGGATTATTAAGTAGAGACAGAAGTCTCTGCCTTTTCATGTGCCAATTTATTTTGTGATATATACATTTCCAAACCTAGATCATCTTCTTCTCTGCTTTTTCTTTTACCCTATCAGGTGTCGAGGGAGATGCAAGGTTTTTGTTCTGGCACTTCTACTGGCCTCCACTGGTGTTATTTGGTGTTATTGCAATATTTCTTTGAATATTGAAACTTAGACAAGGTTGTTTTTTTCCTTCTTCCCTACTTAGTTCAGTAGACAGAATTTGAACCTGTAAGAAATAAGCAAAGGCAATGTTGTAGCAAACACCTTCAATCTATTCACCAAAGAGCTCAAGGAAATGGGCATTGCTCTCCTACTTTAGTTTTACAGGTATCTACTCTATAGGAGGCTTCAAGTTATGACTTGGGCCTTCTAAATGATGGCCCTGTCTTTCCAGAATATGCTTCTGCTGGAATGCCAGGCCCCTTCCTGCCAGACTTTATGGAAACTGATTAAAGCTGAAATCAACAGAGAGGCTTTTAGTAACATACGGTATTTCCCCTGCCACAGCTTTCATTCACCCATTATTATTATTATTATTATTATTATTATTATTATTATTATTATTATTATTATTATTATTATTATTATTATTATTATTATTATTATTATTATTATTATTATTATTATTATTATGTTAAATTCAGTTGTCACTGTCAGGTTTTCTTGTCAATTTTTATCTATAGTCAGTGGTGGGCATCAGCAGATTCACACCAGTTCACCAGAACCAGTAATAGAAATTCCGGCTGGCCCTGCCTATCCAAGTTTTGAAATAAAGTAGACCTAATTTGGGTGCACCTCAGGACTTTTCCTTAGCCACGTCCACCATACCACGGCCACAGAGTAGGTAGTAAAAAATTTAGGAACCCACCACTGTCTATAGTACTCTTTTCTTTTGTGGGTTCACTTTATTATCAGTGGGGTGGGCAGTTGGGTTTTATTTTATAATATAATCCACCAAGAATAATGTCTGTACACTATATGGGTGATAAACAAATAAAATAAAACCAATCAATAATTTTACTCAGACAGTGCTTATCAATGGATGCTTCTCAGATTAGAAGTAACAAGTGGAGTACAACAAGGGTCGATACTGGACCCGATGCTCTTAACGCTTTTATTAATTACTTGCATGAGTGGGTGCAGGATGATACCTGCTATCTGAAATAGTTACCTGAAAGACAGAAACAGAATTCAAAAAGATCTTGATAGGCTTGAGCAGTAGTAATAGTTCTTTCTCATGAGCTTGAGTACCAGGATGAAAATACTGTAATAGAATGAAATTTAACAGATATAAGTACAAAGTTTTACATCTAGAGGGGAATAACCAAACATACAGTTACAAGATGACAGATAATTTGTTCAGCAATATTCTGAGTGAGAAGGATCTTGGAATTGTTATAGATCACAAGCTGAATATGAGCCAACTGTGTGATGTGGCTGCAAAAAATGGTGAATGATATGTCAGGTTACATTAACAGAAGTATAGTCTCCAAATCCTGTGAAATACTAATTCCCCACTATTTGTCATCTTGAGTACTGTACTATGTCCATTTCTGGGCATCACACTTTAAGAAGGACAAGGATAAACTGGAACAAGTTCAGAGGGGGAGCAACAAGGATAATCAGGGGACTGAAAACCAAGCCCTACACTGAAAGAACTGGTCATGTTTAGCCCTGAGAAAATAAGGCTAAGAGGGGATGTATCCAGTGATGGGATGTAACAGGTTCGCACCAGTTCGCCAGAACCAGTAGTAACTTTTCCCAGTGTCCCAGAGAACCGGTAGCAGCTTTTGGGGGGAAGCAACTTCGGGGCTTACCTTTTCACTGGTTCACCCACTGCACATGCGCTCCAAGCACTTGGTGTGCATGCATGCCCACAGTGCTTGGCGTATATGCATGGCCTCCTTGCTGTCCTCCCAAGCGGGGAGGAGGAAGAGAAACTGCTAGCCTGAAGCTCCCTATAGCCTGCTCCCCAGGGTAAGTGACTCACCTTTGGATGTGGTGTGTCTGTGTGTATTTTAATGTGTATTTAATACCGTTACCTATATTGATGTACTACCACAGTTCCTAAGAAGGCCTGGCTTGGTGTTTTTAAGTAAAGTCTTGGAGTTACCTCATCCATAAGCTACACCTGTGCTGTTCCAATTGCTGTTCCAATTGGAGAACCCTTCAGGAGGTACAGCTGTTTTACATTTACATTAAGGCACATGATCCTAGAAAACCGGTATGATGACCATATCCATCTTGCAACATGGTGCTGCCCAGGCACTTATACTAACAGGTAAGTGATGGATTTGTGTTTGGGGTGGGTGGGTGGGTGTATTTTAATGTAATTTTTATTTTATTTATTTATTTATTTTAATAATTTAATTTATTTACGGTTCTGTGTTGTGGGTGGGTGGGTGGATTGAGGCGTGTGTGTGTGCATGTGTGCTTTTATTTTATTTTATTATTTTATTTTATTTTTCTTTGACCCCACCCACATCATGACATCATGATGTTAGCTCCACCCACACTGTGATGACATCATGGTGGGGTAGTAAAATTTTTGACATCCCACCACTGGATGTATCACTTTTCAAATATGTGAAAGGCTGTCATATAAATGTAGGGCTGGATCTATTTTCAGTCATTTCAGAGTGCACAAATTATGTTATAATAATGGGCTCAGGTTCCAGGAAGCCAGATGTCAGTTGAATATCAGGAAAAACTTCCTAATTATGAGTGGTCAAACACAGGGGGTAATTTAGAGAAAGTTAGACAACCATCTGCTTGCTCATGATCACCCACGCTCTGGTCACCTCCAGATTAGATTATTGCAATGCACTCTACATGGGGCTGCCCTTGATGACCATCCGGGGGCTGCAGTTGGTCCAGAATGCGGCAGCTCAGGTGGTGTTGGGATGTGGACGTTACTCTCGTGCATCCCCACTGCTTCTGAAGTTGCACTGGTTACCAGTTTGCCTCTGGGTGCAATTCAAGGTGCTGGTCATTACCTTTAAAGCCCTACATGGTAGTGGGCCAGGATACTTAAGAGACCGCATCTCCCCAAGGGTATCTGTCCGTCCCACCAGAGTGCACCAGAGAGATGCCTTAGTTGTGCCACTAGAAAGAGGGCCATCTCCTTGTTCACTCCAACTTTGTGGAACCGCCTGCCTTCGGAGTTGCACCTCCAGACAGAACTACTGGCTTTCAGGAAGGGTGTGAAAACCTGGCTGGTAGGAATGGTGTGGGGTAATGATGGCTTATTGATGCCGGGGGGCCTCCTGGCTTATTTAACATCTTATTTAACATCTTACACTTACCCTTTTATTCCTCTTACTCCTTTACTTAAAGGAATGAAATGTTGTTTTAAATGGTTTTTAATATATTTTTTAGAGTTTTTAACTATGTATTGTACAGTTGAACCTCGCATAAAGAGCGTCTCGCTTAAAGAGTAACTCGCTTAAAGAGCAGAATTTTCTCTGAATGTTCGCTTCGCTTAACAAATAAAACCAACCAAAAACTCACTTATCAAATAAATTGGGGTTTGAAATCCCCCCCACAATTGGTCACTTACAATGGTGTTTTGCTTAAAGAGCAAACTCGCTTAAAGAGCAATCCTGTGGAACGCATTATGTTCTTTAAGCGAGGTATAACTGTATATTGGTTGTAATCCGCCCTGGGTTGCCTGTGTGAGTAGGGAGGAATATAAATTTAAATAAATAAATACATATGTCAGACATAATTTGATTTGGATTCTTGCACTGAGCAAGGAGTTGGACACTTGAACCTTCCCCTAAGAGTCCTACAGAACGTTATAGATCTCCAAGGAAAGAATCAGAAACCTGTATTCATCACAGCTGACATTTATTCACATAAAAGCTTAAATAAAGAATGAAATTAGATTATCATTTCCTTCACTATCTTCTTCATCATCTTTGGCTAGTCAGTGTCTTGATCTGTTCCTTATAGACCCCTTCCAACTTTTCCATCACTCTATAATCCTATGAGACTTGGCATATAAAAGAGAACCTACTGGGCCATAAAAACCTGCATGTGATTGTTTATACCAGGGGTTCCTAACCTTTCCAAGGTCTCTCAGTCAGCTTTGAGGGCAGGATGGCTGTGCCTGCATGATGGGGGTGGCCATTTTGTCCCAACAGCTCCAAAGTGGTGACCATTTTGTTTCACAAATGCCCATGAAGGGGTGGGGAGCCATATGAAATTGCACCATGGGCCAGATCTGGCCCACAGGCCTTAGATTGGGAACTCCTGGTTTAATGCAACAAGACTGTCCATTGGAAATATAAGCATTATGGGCGATCTTTTTGTCTTTGTAGATCATGATAAGTCATATGCTTTGTTAGCTATTGATTACTGTTGATTTTTAATCTATCACACAGACAGATGGGGTACACAGAAAGAGCCTCCTCGAAGATTGTGGTACTGTATTACTGAACCACAATCAGGCATACCATGGTAACAGCAACCTTGTGTTCCTGGCTAATCTTTCTCACTCTAGGTCAAGTGAAGGGAACTGTAGAATGAACACACCAAAGGGTGCCTTCATTTTGGCAGTTTCATGCCTGTCCTAGACACAGAGGAAGATGAATCTATCAAAATTACAAATTTGTCTTGCTTTTTTAGTTTTATGGTATGTTGTTGGCTGTCCAGAGGGGTCCTTGGAGATGTTTTTTAGTGAGATATAACATTTTAATATAGGAACAACAAATTTATTAAGGCATGAAGTAACATCTCCAACAAAGGTATAAAATGGTCACAAACAATTTTTCATGAATTCTATTGTACTTGGCTGATTGTCTGGAAAAACATTACAACTGTTGCCAAAAAACCAGAGCCATCCATATTATTTATTCTTTCCCCTTCATTTTAGATGTAATCCTTTAATGAATTAAATGGAGCAATTAAAGAGGATTTGTGCAATCCAAACAGGCATTAAAACTGTATCTCTCAGATTTAGAGATTTTATACACTCCAGTGGATTTTATCTACTCTCACCTGTATTTCTTGCTTTCTTCTTAAAATCCAAATTCATATTCCTTTGAGGAAGAAAGTGCTATAATTTGAGCATGTGACTCAGTCTTTAGAAGTATACTAGTTGAAATATGCCTCAGTACAACATGAAAGCACTTGATCTTGCAAATATTTTATTTTTAAAATAAACCACAACTGGAATACTAATGGTGTTTGCTAGTTGACAAGATGCTTTGTATACTGTTCATTTGGTTTATATTGTTTGTTTTTAGGTGGGATTTTTTGCTTTTGTTTTCACTTTCTATCGTATTTTGTATAGTTTATTATACTGTATTGATATTAGAGTGTTTTGTTTATATTATGTTATATTATATTGCTTTTGGATGTTGTTAGCAGCCAACAGTATTGTTTTACACCAACTGGGATGAGAGAATGAATGAATGATGTGGTGCATCTGAATTTTCTTAGACAAATATGAAAGAGGGGTGTAGATAAATGCTAATTTGAAGTGAAAATATATTGATTAATTGATTTATCAGTTACTAGGAATAGGGCTGTCCAACTCAGAATGGCTAGAAAACTATAGTATAGCAATGATTCCCCAAACTGGGTTGTGTGCATTATTAATTTCTTAATGTTGGAATCAGGCATAAGAATTTCTTTAAAGGATAAGAACTGAAGGAATTATTATTATTATTATTATTATTATTATTATTATTATTATTATTATTATTATTATTATTATTATTATTATTATTATTATTATTATTATTATTATTATTATTATTATTATTATTATTTACTGCCCTACTTGGTAAAACCGACTCTGTCATATGGCAAGCCAGATAGTTTTCAAATTTATGGTACAAGTCCTCTTGGGCTTCTATAATGGGATGGAAGGGTATAAATGCAATGTACCAATAAGAGTCATGAGTACAGTAAAAAACCGGATAACGCTAAAACTTGGTTCCACAAGTCTTGGTGTTATCCGATTTTTAGTGTTATCTGATCCATGTTAAAATCCTATGGGATGGATCGGATAACGTTAAAGCTCCATAGAGATACATTGTAACCGCACAGGCTTTAGCGGTTTTTATCCGATCCATCCCATAGGACCTTAACGTTATTCGATCAAATTCTCCTCCCCAGATTACTTAATGTTATGCGATTTTAGCGTTATCCGATCCAATCGTTATCCGGTGTTTTACTGTACACTGAAAAAAGCATTTAGATCTGTAGTTCCCAACATAGGGCAATTTGGTTTTTAGGGGGAGGGCAATTCGAGAATGAGTTATTAACAGTGAATGGCCTTTTAGGCTTCCTCCATGTATATAGGAGCACGATTTTTAATAATAAGAATTATATGTCCATAAGAGGTGGGGGGTCAGGATTTTAGAGATGGTTAGGTGGGGCATGGCCAAAAAAAGTTGGGAACCACTGATCTAGATAATAACATTGCTATATTTTTCTGAAAATTGACATAAATTGGGGCACACATGGATTTTGAAGGAAAGTATGGTTATTTCAATATGAATCTATGATGGCAGACAGTGAGTGCTTTTTAATAATTTACTACATCCTTTGGGAAGCAAATAATATTTTACTGAATGTCAATTAAAACACTGTTGTTTGATCTTCCCTATAGCTTCCTCTCTGTGTGTGTGTGTGTGTGTGTGTGTGTGTGTGTGTGTGTGTGTGTGTGTGTGTGTGTGTGTGAGAGAGAGAGAGAGAGAGAGAGAGAGAGAGAGAGAGAGAGAGAGAGACTTAAACCATTCTCATATTTCTATTACATATCATGTGTGCCAGGCGGAGAGATGTTACCTGTCCCTGGAATCCTGAATATATTTGTTGTTTTAAAAGCTCTGTTAGCCGCCCTGGGTCACTTCTGAGGAGGGCGGCATATAAATATGATTAAATAAATAAATAAATAAATAATATTTATGATTTGAAAATACACTGGCAGACATACTGTGCTGTAGTAATACATCCTAAGTATCCAAATTATTCTGACATATGACTCTGTCCTGCCCTCTCCCACCCCGAAACCTGCAGAAACTCTTGCTGGTGGTTGTTCACAAGTGAGACCTCAGTGGTGAACAATGTAGCTGTTCCACATTTGGGGAAATGGACAAATTTGGGATTTATCGCTTAGTTCTACACACAAGAATTGCATTGCCCTTTGGGCAGTTTTGCAAGAACCGGAAGACAACTCAGCACTCTTGCAAAATGTTTTGGCCACTCCATCAGCCAGTGCACTGGGAATGCAGGAAGACAGTAAGTAGCAAAGCTATACTGCCATGCCTGTACATGCCCAACAAAACTTGTTCTAAAAGACAGTATAAACAAAAGATGTGCCCTTGCAGATGTTAAGTGAGGATTATGTTTGCCTATTGCTACATTTCCCATGATATTTAGGTATTTCTGCATTATCTGAGATTATCCAAAAGAAAATTTATGGGGTTGTTTTTTTGTTTGTTGCATTTCCATTCTTATAACACTTTTTAGACCGCTTACAGTACTGTTGAGTATGCATGCAATATGTGCTGCTTGAATACTAGACTCATATGCTAGCAGAGTATGAAGGTCTGTTTTCTGCCTTTCCCAAAATGAATACAACTATTTGAGACTGGTGCAAATAACTATCTGTGATAGGACAGATATTTAACAAGAGCATAATTGAGTGAAATTCCAAAATGTTATAACAAGTGGTGACAAATTCATTTAAATTGGAGAGTGTGTGTGTGTGTGTGTGAGAGAGAGAGAGAGAGAGAGAGAGAGAGAGAGAGAGAGAGAGAGAGAGAGAGAGAATAAATAGCATATTCTAATTACTTTGCAGAGGTTATTTTAAAGGGAATATATAGGAACATTTGACAGGAATGTCTACATTTCCTGCCATTCTCTTTTAAACAATCTACAGTGTCTGTAAATCGAGTGAACGGTGCAGGCATTACTATTTGGGGTGGGTGGGAGAGAAGATATGAAGCAGATCAGTAAAAATGAGCAACATATATAGTTAGATATAATTTAAGACTGTCTTCCCAAACCTGGCATTTTCCACATGGGTTCAATTTAGAATTATATTTATTTATGTGTTTATTTACTTACAGACCTTTCTCCCACCTTTTAGGATTGTGACTCCAGGCAGGTCACAACAAAATTAAACACAAGGACATCTGGAAATATAAAAACAGGTACAAATGAAAAGAACAGAAAATTATAATGCTAAAACATAATTTAATAAATATAAGTTCAAATCATTTAATATTTTTATGCTGCTGCAATGCAATCAGCATACATATTGGCAGCAAGCTGTCACAAATTAAGGAGTCAGTGAAAACATTTGCTGTTGTCCACCATGTCAACTTGCTGCACAACGGCAAATGCCTATGCTAATGGATAACTTGTGGCAATTTGCCACTGAGATTTACATTGATTGAATTATGTCAGCAGGCACAACTAACAGGATTTGGGTCATAACATTCTTATGTTTAAAATGGCCTTCCTTGATAATCAGACATTTGTCCAAACGCTGTTTGAATAAAAAAAATCTGCAGAAGCTAATACAGTGCTACCCACCCTTTGGATTTTGAACTTCAATACCCAGAAGCCTAAGTCAATTCCCCAACAAACTGGTCAGCCTATGTATTGACTTAGGCTTCTGGAATTGAAGTCCACCTGTGGGATGTGGCCCCACATTGGGAACCACTGAGCTAACAGAAATACAACAAGGGGGAGCCAGTTTACAAATTTCAACCTCCATGGCCAGAAATTAAATTGCACATTTGGGAGATGCTAGGTAGGAGAAGGCAAATTTGACAGACCCAACAAAAAAAAAATACCACATGTAGTGTCATACCAAAATGTTACAGGCAACTGTCGTACACAACTGAAGGGCTTCCAAAATTAACAGTTGATGTAATGACATTAACGTCTTAAATTTTCCATCCCAACATTAAGAAACATATTTTATTTTCAAGCTCACTCTGAATGTGTTGCCACTGGTGCCCCTACCCTTGCCCTGTACCACCTGGAGGGCCTGTCAGAGTCACTGAAAAGCATCTGGCAATACACATTTTTCTTGATGAGTCTTGTGTGGCTCAGAAATGTGTTAAAGCCTAACCACCACCAACAGACCATATATGCCCTTATCCCAGTGACAGCAAATTGGGGTCAGAAAGAGACTGAGTTGGGTTGTGTGTGTTAGTGGAGGCAAATCATCCCCCACTCCCTTTGGGCAAGGAGAAACTGATGTTCCTTCTTTCTTTGTCCCCTGAAATCTGATTTGATCAATTCCAGGAATTTGGAATGTATTGAGAAAATTGCTGAAGAGATGCTCATAGTCACCAGTGTTTAATGGCATATGTTGAGTATTTTCTACCTTAATGATAATTCTTCGTGAGTACATTCATAACAAAATATCATGAGTAATTGGCTAAGGCTTGAGATTAAAATGAGAGTCATGTGTGGTTAAACAACAGCAGGCAAACACCCACAATATGAAAAAATATATCTCCAAAATATCCAATATTTTTAGCCCACAAAAAAGTGCTAGCTCAGTCTATGAAATGATCACTGATGATTCATTTATGTCATCTACTCACCCACATTGAGAGACTTTATGTTGTGCTCCCCCAACACACACACACACACACACACACACACACACACACACACACACACACACACACAAGTGAGGTTCCAGTCATCTGCTGAGACCAGATGACTATCTTTGTCAGGACAATGTTGTGCCACATTTGTTCCAGTGCATTGTTTATGGTGGAGTTGAAATGAGAAATGTGGCAAGGAGCCCTAGAAATTATGACTTGTTTATTATTTTATAAGATTATATGTCATGGATTCATTGAAGCCTTGATAATAATATGTAATATGCTACATTTATTATATAGTGGATATTGATACCTAATGGAAAAACATCATCTGGAAACATTCTAATATAGTACTGTAGGTAGAATGTTATAATATAACCTGTTGGTGGAGATGGTAAGATTATTTTTATGTCACCCTTCCTCTCAAGAGTTCATTACAGTATACAAGGTTCCTCTCTTTTATTCCCACAACAAACCTGACAGGCATACTAGGCAAAAAGACAGTGACCTGCTCAAGATTACTGCTCAGTGGCCAAAAAAGGGAAGTGAAGCACTGAGTCCAAACATTTCCAACACTACATTACTTGTCTCTGCATTATATCGGGATGGTTCCCAGGAGCACACTTGACTCCCATGAGGTCTTTGTTTAAAGTCCTGGGATCAATCCAATCCTTTGCTGCATTCATCTATTCTTCCTCCATGCAGCAAGTTCTTGATCACATGCCTCTATTAGCAAATCTTCCACAGAAGCAAAGCTGCACATGTCTAATGGTGCCAGGAGAAGCCAGACTTAACAAGCCTTCACAAAAGTCAGTGCAGGGTCATGCTTACAATGCTGGACTAGGAGAATATAACAACAACAACAACAACAACAACAATTTCTGACACAAAACTATTATTATTTCTAAGGGAATGTAGTGGCTCAGTGGTTAAGAAGCTTGCGTTTTTAGCTGGAAGGTCAGTAAGTCGGCAGCTTGAGACCCTGGTGCATGACGGAATGAGCACCTGTCTCTGTCCCAGCTCCTGCCAACCTAGCAGTTTGAAAGCAAGAAATTGTAAGTAGATAAATAGGGACAACTTCGGTGGGGAAAGATCATGCATCTATGATAGAAAAAAGAAGCTTCTTCTAATGATTCGACATTTTTTTGTACTCTGTTTTTACCAATGCACTTTTAAGTGTTGTCTGTGCTCTCTACTCCATCTCTGGTGTATCATTATTCCTTCAATGGGAGCCATCAGCTTCTCTGCAGTGGGAGCTGCCAACATAACCCAAGGCATAGGGATTACAGAGGGAGACAGGCATAAACATGCACCCCACTGGCACTCTGTGCTTGCCTTGCTTGGATAAAGTCCCAGCCTGTTAACTCATAGAAATATTTCAGTATCCCTTTTCCTCTTCAAATTCTTCTCCCACATCACATGCCAATGATTTCCCTCTACCCACATGTATTATATTCCTAGTTTTCTCTTTCCAGCAGCCAGACTTTTATATACTAGTTGTTTTCTGGTAATTTTCTTATTTGAGTTGCCCTTCTAACACTACATTCACAACCTCTCCTGATAATAAAAACATACATCAGGATGCAAATCTATACCTAGTGACTTACATGAGGAGAAAAAGCCTCCATTAAACTCAGTAGAACTTTCTGGGACCGAACCCTCTCCCCCCCAAAAAAAACAACAACAACAACAACCAAGTGTTTCAATAGCTGCTATCTGAACATTTATCTAATACAGTAGTTTGCTTTCTCTTTCTGTCCTACCTTTTCTTTTATCTCCTTTGGTCATCTTCAGGTAGCAGGCCACATAAAAGTTGGAGTAAGGATTGCTTCATCCTTAGTATTAACAATGGTATTGCTTTTAAAATGCAAAGTCAAGGCTTCATTCTAATTAATTATTCTGTGTCTTCTCTCAATATCCCTGTGAACCATGTCTTTTGCAATTACACATCACAGACATGGAGAGAAGAGGTCGTAGACAAGCAGAGTGTATCTAAAACACCGTGGCAAATAGTATTTTCCATACAAGAAATACTTAATTGTAAGATTATTTGATTAGATAACTGGAGTAGTAGCTGTGATGTAGTGTTGTAGTGTTCATGTTCATTATTCTGTGTACATGTGAGCAAAATCATTGAGACCCAGCATTATTCCATGATAAGTTTAGCATATTAGCTGATTATATAGTCAGAAATGTATAAAAGGCAGGATCTTCCTGTTTTCCTTCTATGAATTGTGAAGAACTGTTCTCCAGCTACTGAGCATCACCTATAATCTCTGAGCAGGTTGGTTCATCTTTCATGTTTCTCTGTGGTCTCATTTTGGCTTCAGTCCTCTTGGCACTCAGCATGCTAGGAATTATTCCAATGATATCTGATGTGCAGATGAACAATGGAGTTTGTTTTCAATCAGAGCTAAAGGTATTGCAATAATTGGGTCTCAAAAATAAGTTTGCCAATCTTTAGTTTCAGTACAGTTTTCATCATCCTTCAAATGATATACAGTAGGTGAGAATGATCTCATAGTTGGACCTTCAGGAGGCTGACACAAAGACATTTGTGTAAGTTACATCTTTTCCTGCTTCCTTTCTTTTGATTCTTTGGCACAGCACTCATGCTGACTGCATGAACTGAACAGTCTCCAGAGCCAAAATCTAGAGATGACATAAGAGTGTCAAGAACAGAGGAAGGCTGATTGACTGAAGGTGAGCTAATGGTTTAAAAGTAAGATTTGGACAAGCAATCTGTGCACTCTTGGCCAACTCATCTCACAGTGACATCTAATCATCTATGCTTGGGTTCTGTCTCACCTACCTCATTCTGGGAGAACAGCAGTCATGGCCCATACCCCTGTCACAAGTCAGTGCTTAAGAGAAAAGACATTGTGATTCACCTTGCTTTTAGGTGCCAACACACTGACTGTATTACTGTCAACCAGCCAAGACCCTGGTTCTCCTATACTTTATTGAAGAGTCTCCTTTTCTCCTATCACAGCCCCATCTGCTCAGAGAAGTGATGACATCCCCCTCCCTCAGCATGATGTTGGCATCCCAGCTTGCACTAAACCTTCTGTTTCAGCAAGTTCCTGAAGTTCTCATAGTACCAGATGGCTTTGTATGCAGATGAGCTCATTGCCTTTGAAAGGAAAAAAAAGGCCTTTTTTGTTGCAGTGCATTGTGTGAATAGTAAATTAAACTTAAAACTTCTTCATCCGGCAAGAAAAATCACATTAGAAAAAGGCAATTAATGACCAAAATAACTTCATACAAGACAAATTATTTAGGTGCAAACCTTTTTAATGTAATTGTTGTGAACAATATTATACAAAAACAGAGAAGGATATGATGGGTATTTGGAATTTTTATTTGTTATTGCTATTCTTGTTCTCTATGAGTTTTGCTAACCCAAGACTATTTAAAAAAACCTGTATCAAATGAGATTTTCTATCTTTTCACAAAAAGGCAACTCCTTTACTTTTTTTTTTCTACTCTTGTTCTGCACAGGAAACTGCCATTTTCTGAATAACATGGATGCTCCTTCCAGTTAATCCTGAATAGGAAAGGAAGACACTGTGCAAGAATCCACTTGCAGGTTAGCATTACCTTCAAAATAAAATGACCATGAAATTTCACAGAAGTCCTGTGAGTTTTCCTGCCAGACTTCTCCTGCGGAACTCTTCATCGAGATGGGTATCAAGAGCATGGAGGAGAGGAAGAAAAAGAAACTATTTTGTTGGACTATGAAATATACACAGTTTCTTCCAAAAGCAATGTATGATGAACTGTAGATCATGAAACTGACAATATTTTTTTTTTTGAATAATCTAGTCTGGAGGTGACTGGAGCATGAGTGACCACTAGTAAGGAGTCCCAGTCCAGGAGCGTGAGTAATTGGCGAATAATGCGAAGTTTGCATAAAAGCCCTCCTGGCTACGACTGCCACCTGCTGTTCGAGCAGGAGTCAGGAGTCCAGGAGAAACCCCAAATTATACACAGGGTCTGTCTGAGGCAAAAGAGCCCAATTCTGTACCAAAGATGGTAGCTGCCGAGACAACGTGGGCCCCCTAACCCAAAGCCACTCAGTCTTGCCAGGATTCAGTTGTAGCCCGTTGTCCCCATTCCAGACCCCTACAGCCTCCAAACATCTGGATAGGACATCAACTGCATCACTTGGGTCACCACGGGCCAAGATGTACAATTGAGTATCATCAGCATATTGATGATACTTCACCCCGATGATCTCACCCAGATATTGTAGATTGGATGATGACTGAGTTGGACTGGCGATAACAGAAATGCAAATCGTGCTCTTCATCCTTAAAATTATGTGAGATAGATATCTGCTATGAGATGACAGAAGACAAGGATTGCTGTAAGTCAAACAAATGGTAGAAGAGGAGAAAGGGTATCTTGGTGAATACCTATTTTGATTCAGATATGGTGCTGAAAAATAACAGAAATTTCCCTGTGACAATTTTCTTTTTGGTGATAGTATCCTAATTATGATCTAAAAATCTTCCAGCTATTTACAATGGCTATTTAAAATGAAACAGTGTACCTTCACGGCTATTATATGTACTTCTTAGGCATTCTGAGAAAAGCTCAAACCAAAAAAGTATGCATTTTTGACGGATGAAATGTTCCCCATAATGTCAGAAGCAGAAGCGTAGTGTGGGGGGCAGGGGGGGCGGATGGCCCCGGGCAGCACTTTTCAGGAGGCGGCAAAATGTCCCCACCGCTTTGGCCTCCCTCTGCCTGGGCTTAAGGAGCCAGACTTCCCAGGCAGAAGGCGGCCCTTTTGCTGCGCTGGTGGCCGGGCCGCCCCCTCTTTGCCTCCCGCTGGCCGTGGTTGCCTTTGCTCTGCCTCCTCTGCCACCTCCCTCTGACGGGCGCGCACTTGCTGTGCGCGCCCTCCACCTGCCCACCCAGCTGGCCATCAGGGGCTCTCCCTGCCCTGGGTCCAGCCCCGGGGGGCTTGGAAAAGGCAGCAAAGTGTTAACTTGGTGGGGGCGGTGGCTGGGGCGGCGAGCCTAGATGGAGGGGGAGGCAAGTTTGGTCTTTGCCTCGAGTGGCAGAAGCCCGTGCGACACCACTGGTCAGAAGGCTACCTTAAAGGACAAAATCCTGTTGCTTAATGTAAGACAAAGGTGAACTTTTGGTCTGTTCTACTGTAAAGAAAGCATCTCCACCACTATTATGGGTGGCATTTAATGCCCATGGTTTAGAATGCAATGTGGCTGTGCTGTGCTTGACTGTGACTGACTGTGGGCACATACCACTCCTTCCAGTTTTTCCTGAAGAGGGGTCTCCAGTGAGAAGAACACTTACAGCAGTAGCAATAGCCTTGCCCACACCAAGCAGCCCTGACATACATCTCAAAGTGCTAGTAGGGCCTGGGAACATGAATGTGCACCAGCAATTAACAGGTCTGTGTCTAGACATGCGGAACCTATACACACAACCCAACTGATTCCTTTATTATTGCCAGCAGAGTAGCAGAATTTGCTTAAAGGGCTGGTTGTGGGCATAGGGCCAGCTGGGCAGAGTCCTATTTAACATTTTCTCCAAGGACCAAAAGCTTTTCCAAAATATCATTTTGTTTATATTGCAGCCAACCAGTTGCCTACAGAAAGCCTTCCAGCACAACATGTGTGTAAGCAGATTTTCCCTCTCATGTCCCCAGCAACTGAGACAAGGTGGCTGCCTCTCACACTGGAAACAATACAGAACCTTCCTGACTAGCATCCACTGATGGCCCTCGTCTCCATGAATCTATCTGAAGAGCATCCAACTTGGAGGCCATTACATTTTGTGACAGTTCATCCCATGGTTTACCTAAGCACTGCTTAGAGACATTTTATCTGAGTCCTGCAAGTCCATTAAACTTTTGTGAGTTATATTTGGTTCTCATATTATAATAACTTCTATTTACTTTCTCCACACCATGCACAATAATAGATACTGTATCTCTATCATGTTTCCTCTTACTTGCTATAATTCTAATCTGAACAGTCCCAAACTTTATAATCCTTACTTATCAGGAAACCATTCCAGGATCTAATAACAATAATAAGTGTAATGTGAAGTTGGGGACTGCAGCAGCTTAGTGGTTAAGATGTTGAACTTAACAACTGGAAGGTCTGCAGGTTAGCAGTTCAAGACTCAAGTGCTGCATGATGGAGTGAGCTCCCACCATCTGTCCCAGCTCCTGACAACCTTAGCATTTTGAAAGCAAGAAATTGCAAGTAGATAAATAGGTACCACTTTGCTGGGAAAGGTAACAACATTCCATGCACTTGGATGACTAGTTAAGCCTTCCACGTGAGCACAGAAACATCTGCAGATGCAGACAGCACTGTCTCATGGCTATAAACAGAGATGAGCATCAAACCCTAGAGTCGGATACAACTGGCTTTCAAGCAAAGGTGACCTTTACCTATTGTGAAGTTGATTCCAACTTATGGTGACCGTTTCCCAGCATTTTCTAGGTAAAGAATAGCAAACATTGTTTAGCATTCTCTTCTTCTCAGGGAGACTTGGGACTCTGCTCTTGTTCCCAATGACTAATCAAGCAGATAAAAGGCTTGGAGGTGATTCTGAGTGTTACACTTGCATGTGTTAGCTGTTCATCGGAATGCTCCACATTTGGTCCCAAAGGGGGACCTAAAACCAAAATAAGCCCCTCAGAGACAGCAAAAACTTTGTGCATGGTGAATACAACATATTGGAACATCCTGAAAAAGAAGGAAGTACTGTACTGTAATTGACAAAAGGCCCGGATGACCACAGGAGACAACTAAAGTGGATGATCACGGAATCCTGCTCAAGGTGAAGAAAAACCATTTCACATATCTCCAAATCAAGAACACTATTGAGGAGGTAGGTGTGTCATTGTTCACATCTACAGTCTAGTGACTCCTTTATGAATGTAAATTCAGAGCTTTCACAACAAGGTGAAAACCACTGGTAATACTCAAGAATAGAAAGACCAGATTGGACTTTACCAACATACAACTAAAAGAGTCTGCCCATTTCTGGAATAAGATTCTTTGGACCAATGAGACCAAGATCAACTTGTACCAGAATGATGGGAAGAAAAATGTGTGAAGAAGGAAAGGAACTGCTTATGATCCAAAGCATACCACATCATCTGTCAAACATGGAGGCAGTGTTATGTTATGGCATGGACATGCATGGCTGCGAATGGAACTGGGTCCCTGGTATTTATTGATGATCTGACTGCTGATGGAAGCAGCAAGATGAATTTTGAAATGTATAGGGCTATGCTTTTTTCTCAGCTTCTCCCAAATGCTACAAAACTGATAGGACTCCACTTCGTAATGCAGATGGGCAATGAACCAAAACATTAAGACTCACCACCTCCGGGCCCCCACCAACGGCTGGAGTGAGGAGTTGCCATGGACTGACAGGCAGCTGGAGGCCTCACCACCACCTCCTGGCCCCCTCCAATGGCCAGAGGGAGATGTTCTGTGTTTGTTTTACCATACAGTGGTACCTCGCTTAAAGAGCATAATGCGTTCCACAGGATTGCTCTTTAAGCGAGTTTGCTCTTTAAGCGAAACACCATTGTAAGTGACCGATTGTAGGGGGGATTGCAAACCTGGATTTATTTGTTAAGCGAGTTTTTGGTTGGTTTTACTTGTTAAGCGAAGCAAACATTCAGAGAAAATTCTGCTCTTTAAGCAAGGCACTCTTTAAGCGAGTCACTCTTTATGTGAGGTTAGACTGTATTTTGTTACTGTTGTTGTATTGTTGTAAGCTCCCCTGAGTTGCCACAGCTATTGGGCGGCAATATAAACCTGAACAAACAAACAAATAAATAAAAGCTACGCGCAGTTTCTTAAGGCAAAGAAGTGGGATGTTATCCGCTGACCAAATCAGTCACTGGATCTCAACTCAACAGAGCAGTGATGGCAAACCTTGGCACTCCAGCTGTTCTTGAGCTTCAATACCCAGAAGTCTTGATCAGCAGGAGTGCTGACTTGGGCTTCTGGTAATTGAAGTCCAAGAACAGCTGGAGTGCCAAGATTTGCCATCACTGCAATAGAGTGCTTTTTCATCTACTGAAGACAAAACTGAAGGGAGAATTACCCAAGAACAAGCAGCAGCTGAAGGCAGCTGAAGTAAAGGCCTAGAGGGAGGAAACTCAACATTTGGTCTTGTACATGGGATCTGGACTTCAGACAATCACTGGCTACAAAGGATTTTCAAGCAAGTATTGAAGGCAATCTGTTTGTGCTGGTGTAAATTTGTTCCATCATTTAATGAGGCACCAAATATATATGGCTGGACTTCCTGAATGGCCAATACCACACTTTTGTCAAACCCTTTGCATTAAACTGGACAGTCCTGACTTTGTTCACATCTGGAGTGTTTCCTTTCATCTTCTCTGTGGTGGCACGCAGAGGCCACATGCCAAAAATGTTATCCTTGTTCCACTATTCCTGGATCGGACTATATATCATAGTCATAGACCCCTTTGAAATTGCTTGTCTCTTTCAGAGGTCAGTAGACGAGGTCCAGATGGATCCACCCACCTCAGTGTTAACCCACAAACAATATATCCCTCAACTCTTGTTATCAACAGGAAAGAATAAGATGGTGGTGTGTGTGTGTTTTATACACCCCAACTGATCTCCCAGACATCCAAAATTCAAATTGTTTGGGAAACCCAGTGCCTCCACATATATTTCTGTGTGGACTATGGGTGAGAAATGCAAAAAATCTAGCACTTCGTTGCAAAAAGAGCATGGAAGCAAAAACTTCCCGAAGTGTACACTCACACCCACCAAGAACTGACTTTTTCACTCCTCCTGCCATGTGAAGGCTACTTCTGCCCTTCAGTCCCTCGCAGTTTCTTTCCTTCCTTGCCCCACCGCCTGCCCTATACATGAGGAGTTCTTAACCTTTTAAAGCCAGGGGCTAGGTCATGCTCCCTCAGACAGCTTTGAGGGCTGGATGGCCATTTTGCCCTTCCTCCACAACATGGCACTTCTGGGTGTGGGGGAGGTGGTGGTGGGCCACATGAAATGGCTTCAGGGGCCACATCTGGCCCACAGGCCACAAGTTGAGAATCCCTGCTATAAGTATATGACGGTGGTTAAACTTCTGTATTGCAGCCCAAACTTTGTGAGTTCGATCCTGAGGCGGGGATTCAGGGTTGATTCAGGGTTGACTCAGCCTTCCATCCTTCCGAGGTCTGTAAAATGAGTACTCAGCATGTTGGGGGTTAAAATGTTAATTAACTTGTGAACCGCTCAGAGAGTGCACTAAGTGATACAGAGTGGTACATAAGTTTAATTGCTATTGTTACACACTCATTTCCCTCAGAGTGCCTACTATCCACAGTCGACTCTCTCTGAGCACGCGCGCCCGCACACTTAAACTCTCCAGGGCGGCCGCGCGCTTTTCTCTCCCTCCCACCCGCAAACCTGAGGCGATCTCGCCGCTTCTCCCGGAGAAAGCGCGGAGGCACTCGCACCTACAGCTACACCTGCCGGCCGCTGCCTGCCTCCCTCCTCCCCTTGAAGCCAAAGGAAAAGAGAAAGGGAGGCCCGCCGCGCCGGCTCTTTTTCTTCCTTCCCTCAACTTTCGTGCCTGACGCCCCGCTTCAGCCGCCCGCCGCTTTCCCGCCCACTCCGGCTCCGGCGCTGTCATGCCTCCTCCTCGGGCGGGCGGGCGCCCTGGAGCGGCAGAAGAAGGTCCCACCGGAGGAAGAACGAGCTGGTAAAAAGAAAAGTGGCCAAGAAAGAGCCCGCCCGTCCAGAAGCGCGAGGTAAAGGAGGGCGCGCGGCGCGACGAGCTTCTGCGGCTCAGGGGCGGGCGGGAAGGACAGGCGGCTTTGGGGCGCACGGGGTTGGAGGGAAAGGTGTGAGGGGAGAAGACGGGCCCGAAACTCCTCTTGCGCGGGCAGTCCAGGCGCTGCCGCCGCCAAGGACCCGTGTTAGGAGCTACCCTAGGTGAGGAAGACCCGAGCTCTAGTCCTCCATGCAGTGCAGCCGTAGAAGGAGAGGAAGGAGGACAAGCTGGAGCGCCTTTCCATTGGGCTCCTCTGCCGAGGTTTGGAGGCTTAGCGGGGCAGGCAGCGCCGCCGCCTCGTGTCCCCCGCGCGCAGGGCAGCTTATATGAAGTAGTAGAAGGAAGGCGCCGCCAAACGCGCAACCGAGGGGCGCGCGTGCATGTGCTTTTTAAAACGCGGCTTCTCGACTTGTGGTAGGCGCGTGGAAGGGATGCCCAAATTTCAAAAAGCGTTTCTCTTTATATATATATATATTTTTAAAGTATTCAATGCTTTTTGGTATAATAATAAATTTGTGCCAGAAATTATTCTTTTTAGTTAAGGTGGAGTAGCAACCTTGCCTGATTTCATTTTTTTAAAATTACAAATTGCAATTGGAAAATTTTTCTTTGAAGAATTAATAATAATAATAATAATAATAATAATAATAATAATAATAATAATAATAATAATAATAATAATAATAATAATAATAATAATGGGAATGCCCAAATGAGGCTCCTTTCATCTACCCAAGAGAAGGGACAGCGCTGGGCACTCAATCCATCATGTAGCGCCCAGTTGAGGTGTTGCAGAGCAGGAACAGCCTCCTCTTTCCAGTTTGCCCAAAGTTTTTATCCTGGTTTTCTTGGGAAATTATAACTGTTGTGTTCAGGTGACAGGTTTTTCATGCAGACTAAGCCTATTTGATGTTTATTCCAGTGCATAGCCTTGTTTTGCCATTAGGTGAGCAGAAATTAGATGGAATGAGAACCATGAAGTGTCTGTCATAAAAAAAAAAAGCAAAATGGTGACATGCAAATGGCCAAGGTTGCCCTCTGATTTAGAAATAAGCTTGACTGAGATGAAAGGTAAGTTCAGACCTGAGCAAATGTGCTTGGGACTGGATTGCAAGAATGTGACGGGTGGACTAGGGAATCTTACACAAACAAGCATTCATTCATTTCAGCCTTCTGTGTGTTCCCTGGAATTAAAAAAATCATACCTACTCAATAAGGCTGTTCCAAGATTACTGAGGAGTTGTGAAATGCTTGTGGGAACCCATCTGCTTCAGTCACACACCAGTCTTCCATGAACTTCAGCACTGCTGCAGTCATACATCCCTTTCAGCCTGCTTGGTGCTATGAAGTGACTCATCTTTGTTAAGTGTTATTATTGTTAATTGTTATCATTTATGACAAGAATTTTTTTATAGTTGGAATACTGTTATATTGCTTTCTTCTTCCGATTTGCCCAATTGTCTGTTCTGAGCCAGAACAATACATTATGGGATTAAAAGCCTGTGTTTTAAAGAATAGCTTATACTGGAGCCAGAATGGTAATCTGTAGATCAGAACAATAAATAGATTTAAGACCTTGACTTCTCTGCTTGTCCCTATGCATCTGGCCCCTGCATGAATCTTTGGGTATAGCTAAGATGTATTTTAATGCATATGTTTACCATAGGTTGGAAATGTTAGTTGTTGGCCCATGACTCCCAGAATTCACTAGGCAGCATAGTCAGCTAGATAATTCTGGGAGCTGGAGTTCAAAGAAGTAAGATTTCCAAGATCTGATTATTATCTCTGTAACAGATGATAATTCCATGGCAATTTATACTCATATATTCATGTTGACTGTGCAGAAGTGAAATTAATGTGGAAGGAAAGTTACATGTGGTAAATGAATCATGCAGACTTCATGCAAATGCATCATCTGCAAGTTTGTATCATGTTGCATTAAGGGAATGTTATAAAGCAATTACACCTATATACCGCCCCATAGCACTTAGTGTACTCTCTGAGCAGTTCACAACGTAATAAGCATTTTGGCCCCAACATACTGGGTACTCATTTTACTGACCTTGGAAGGATGGAATCAACCTTGACCCCCCTCAGGATCGAAATTACAATGTCAGCAGTTTCGGCTGCAACACAGCAGTTTTAACCACTACACCATCAGGGCTCTTCCTATATAACCTCTTTGTTTATAATTTAGATTATTATTGCGTAGTCAAGTGATAATTGACTTACAATTTGGAAAGCATATTGTTATGAACTGCATTTCCCACAACCCCACCTCCCACCCCACCCAATAATGACGGATGGATTCTGGAAATTGTGCTTCAGAAAATACTTTTTCTAAGCTCTTATTTACAGATCTGTATCTGGGAAAGTCTTCAGCAAATGTTTCAGTGGTGTCAAGGCCTTTCAGTTCCTTTATATTTTATTTATTTATTTATTGAATTGAATTTATATTCTGCCCTACTCCCACAGGCGAATCAGGGCAGATTACAACCAATCTACAAACATACAACACACAGTTAAAACTCTAAAAACAATTTTAAAACAACCTCTCATTCCTTTAAGTAAAGGAGTGTTTGTGAAGCAGTCTGTATGGTTTCAGAGATTATGAATATATATCAACAGCTATCCAATTTCCCCTGTGCCTTCATATGGATTATTGTTCTAGATACAGTTGCAGATATTTTGAACTTTTAACTCACCAAAGTCTTAGCCAACATAGCCAGTGGCAAGGGGCTATGGAAATTGTAGTAAAAAGTCCCATATTGCAAAGCCCCCCCCCCCCAATTATACTCTAGACAGAGGGATGTAGCTGTTCATTTTAGCATTAAAAAGAAGAGGTAGAGGTGTGCGTATGGAAGATGAAGATATGGCATAGCCAAGCATTTACAGAGCAAAGATAAAACATATGCAGTCACAGTTACCTTGAGGAATTAAAAGCAGGCTAGTTAAAATGCAGGATTGAGATAGAGCATTAGGGCAAAGATCATTTGCTTTGACAACATCTGCTTTTTGAACAATGTGCCCTGTAAGAGAGAAACAATAGTTTATCCTGGCTTTGCTGCAGGAGCCTTACCTGGATTAGGGATAATTTAATAGCCCTTTTAATTTAAGTGAAGGGAAACTTGGGGTAGGCCACAGAATGGATGAAAACAAATGTTGAAATAAGACTATGAGAGTTTCATTTCTCCCATGTCTTTATATTCACAGACAAATTGGAACCTTGCAATATTAATTAGCCAGTTTATATTAGACATGGAAACAGATCAGGATAGCACTAGATATGGAACAGTTCTTGCTTACCTGTCCAAATTTGCCATCTTCACATGCACAGATGTTGTAGAAATCACATTTTTGGGATGGCAGTGCTGGTTGGAGGGTCCTGTGAATGGTTCTTCAAAGTACTAATGTTTCTGAGCTCTTGCTATACCTATATGCTAAGTTTTATTTGCTTGTTAACTTTACAAAATGTGCAGGGCTCTTCATCTGATTGAATGGTTAAAAAGTAGTGAGAAGTGAAAAGCCAGAACTAAAAAAAAATCTGTTAGATATTATAGACCATGGAGATGTGAGGCAGTCATGACTTCAAGCAAAAAACCCTGGCAGCTATGGATGTGTATGACAGTGAAAGGAAAGTTCAATGCTGTAAAGAACAATATTGCACAATAATGTGGAATATAAGACTTATGAATCAAGTAAGCTGGAGGTGATCAAAGATTAGATAGAAAGACTGAACATTGACATCCTGGGAATCAGTGGATAGGAATAGGCAAATTTAACATCCTCTAATGTGGCAAGAATCCCTTAGGGGGAAAATGGCGTAACCCTTATAATCAATTAAAAAAAGTGAGGAAAGCAGTAATAGGATGCAGTCTCAAAAATGAGATGATCTCAGTCTAAGGCAAAACATTCAACATCACATAATCCAAGCCTGTATGCCCCAACTACTGATGCAGAAGAAGCCAAAGTCAACCAGTTCTATGAAAACCTACATCACCTTTTAGAAATGACACTGAAAAAAGATGTCCTTATCATAGGAGACTGCCAAAGTAGGAAATCAAAAGGTAACTGGAATAACAGGCAAGTTATGTATGCAGATCAAGAAGTGACAGTTAGAACCACATATGAACAACTGATTGGTTTGGAATAGAAAAAAGGAGTATGGCAAGGCTGTATATTGTTACCCTTCACCATGCTTATAGGCATAGTACATCATGCGTAATGCAGGGCTGGAAAAATCATAAACCAGAATTAAGATTGCCAGGAAAAATATTAAAACAACCATATAAATAATGAAATCAATTAAAATGCACAACCACAATAGACAAGTTAAAACCAAACATGTCAAGAGATACAATGGCCCATTATCAATCCAACACATGAGACTCAAGTGATAATGAGTTGCTAGCGTGTGGCATAGGAAGATGTGTGAAAGTGGTGAGGCATGGTTCATTTGAGAGCCTTTGGCATGCTTGTATTTGTTCTGTTGCCTTTTGTTCTATGATGACAGCAACCATATTGATTACAAACATTTAACTAGTAGAAGTATAGTTTATGGAATTGGGCTGGCAAGAAGCATCTAAGTGAAAAAGGGTGGGAACCACTGATCTCCATTATTACTAAGTACACAAAAGTATTTTCCTCTTGAGGTACTGTACTTTGTTTATCTGAGGCAGGAAATGACAATCTCAGTAGTTTTTGAAAGAATATTGATTCTGAATGACAACAGCTGTTCAGATGAAGGCTTGACTTTGCAAAAAAAGAAGAAGATTATTTATAGAATATAATGAGTATTCTTTCACTGTAACAACATAAATTTTGACTAATTTCCACTCTTCCCACAAGAAGTTCAATGCAGCAAATCTAGGCTAACAAATCAGCAAATCAGTACTAACCAACATGGCAACTGAGACAGTTTTCCTAAGGCTTTCTGAGCTTGTTTTGTAGCTGAATCAATCCGTAATTTGAAACTGTGTTTTGCTGCAACACAGTTACAAAAAAAATCTAATCACTGTAGCAGTGTGGCTTAGTTCTTGTGGAGTTTGATTGTGAAACTAAGATCAGATACAATTCACTACTTTCACTACCCCCTATTTTCTGTGATGGAAAGTGTGTGTGAGGGTGAATGTGTGTGGGAA